>JAWNZC010000086.1:1520000-2177500 GCA_035771165.1 Paragorgia papillata | reverse complement strand
TGTCGACTGATAGCCGTCAACCAACTGAGAGGAGTATGAAGAGAAAGTTTCATGATTTTCACAGAGTCACGCTTGTCTGATTTCCTGCAGCTCGGCATTTTACGACACAAAAACACAACTAGTCTATACTTGTCGGCTAAGGGTTTACTCACACTCAAAAAATAAGAAAGGAAAAGAAAATAATAGTAACACGAACCTGTCAACTCTCTTTGTGCTTGTATGCATGTTTGCCGTTTGTATCTGTTTGTATCTACTTTTTTCCAAAGTCAGCCAACTTGCAAATAATCGGTTCCTCTGCAAAGATCGTCGTTCTTTCTTGGTCGGACAAATGGCAGTAGTGCTGGTTACTGACCAAGATGTTTTTGGCTTTCAGATCACGGTGCGCGGTTTCCTTTCCATGTAAGTACGCCAGACCGCTCGACACTTGGTGACCAATCCTTAGCAGAAGTTTCTCGTCAAAACTACCAAAACCATCAATCTTGTCCATGAAATTTAAAAATTCGGTCAAGTTGCACACTTCTTTGGAAAGTTCGAATCGCGCGAAGTCAAAACACATATACTCTAGCATTATTGAAACTGGCGAATTACAGAAACCTTTGAATTCAATAACGTTCTTGTGTTTCAAAGACTTTATAAGTTCCGCCTCTTTCCTAAAACAGTCTTCGTCGTCGGCTGACTCGCTTGACACTTTCTTCACCACCACTATCTCTTCGCGAAACCTCCCTTTATAAACCAACCCATACGCTCCGTATCCAATCACTTCTTTCTTTTTTACCTTTCCAAAGTCAAATGACGCTAAATCGTCATTCGACTTGTGTGACATTGATTTGAGTGAAAGTGTAGGCAGCTTAAAAGCCATTTTCGACGACCGCGAGACTCACTGCTGCAGTTTCCCTCGTGGTCGTCAACGAATAAAACCTTACCAGGAAACGCTCATATAGTTGAGAGAATAAACCAACGGCAACGCCTTTTAAGATGCATGGCATGACAGTAGAACTTTCGTCACTATCATACCAAGGTGTTACCGACGTGACGTAAATAATATGCGTTAAAATATTTGTGTCAAGACAACTTTATAACCAGATCACTCATCATCAGGCCAAAAATGGCTAGGACACCAGTTTAATCATCCAGTTTAACCCCTTGGCGCCCGAGAACTCTCCCATTGACGAGTAAAATCATCTGGCGTTAGCTAGAGTAAAATACTAATGGCTGCATCGTTCCAAAATAAACGATGCAGTTGCGAAAAAGTTAAGGAGTTTGAATGTCAATATACCCCTTGGCGCCCGAAAAGTCTAAAAGAAACGATACATCCGGCGGTTTAAAAGGTTTAAAAGAAAGCATCCTGAATTGAACGCCACCTTTAACGCCGGTCTTGTCTTATTAACTTGCAGGCATTCGTATTTGCTTTATTGATATTTTAGAATTCCTAATATTGACCTTAATATAAATTTGTGTCAAAAACTGTATAACCGATCATCATCATCAGATGGCCAAAAATGGCTAGGACAACCAAGTTTTAATCATCCAGTTTAACCCGCCTTGGCGCCCGAGAACTCTCCACATTGACGAGTAAAAATCATCTGGCGTTAGCTAGAGTAAAAATACTAATGGCTGCATCGTTCACCAAAATAAACGATGCAGTTGCGAAAAAGTTAAGGAGTTTGAATGTCAATATACCCTTGGAGCGCCAGAAAAGTCTAAAAGAAAACGATAAGTGGGCATCCGGCGTTTAAAAGGTTTAAAAAAGAAAGAGAAAGCATCCTGAATTGAACGCCACCTTTAAACGACCGTGTCTGTGTCTTATTAACTTCATTGCAAGGCATTCGTATTTGCTTTATTGATATTTTAGAATTCCTTGTCGGTACCCGCTACCCGCTACCCGCGTTTTCCACCATGCCCTGACTGACTGACTGGCTGACTGGCTGGCTGGCTGGCTGGCTGGCTGGCTGGCTGGCTGGCTGGCTGGCTGGCTGGCTGGCTGGCTGGCTGGCTGGCTGGCTGGCTGGCTGGCTGGCTGGCTGGCTGGCTGGCTGGCTGGCTGGCTGGCTGGCTGGCTGGCTGGCTGGCTGGCTGGCTGGCTGGCTGGCTGGCTGGCTGGCTGGCTGGCTGGCTGGCTGGCTGGCTGGCTGGCTGGCTGGCTGGCTGGCTGGATTGATCGTTAGTTACTGATTGGAATGCGTTCACCTTACATTATTGCAAAGTTTCTTTCAGAAGCTTTCCAGTAAAAAAGCATATATAAATGCGAAATAAAGACGCATTTAAAAGCATTAGATATTTCCATATAATCACGGTTATCGACTTCTGCTAAATAATTTATATATATGTATATGTATATATATACATATATGTATATTATATATATACGTTTGAAACATTGAGTATATGTGTACATATATATCCCCGTTTTTAAAATTTTTGTCGAGTACTTGAATCAGTTGCATGACGTTAGATGGCCGCAACCATAGCAGGCGCGATATTACCACGAACGGAAATGACGTTTCATACGCTTAGATACCCTTTGGCTATGACGCAGGCTATATTAATTTTTGTTAACATTTTGTTAAACTTATGTTATATCACATATTACACTAGATTACATTACATTACATTACGTTATATTACATTACGTTACATTACGTTACACTACGTTACATTACGTTACATTACGTCACATTACGTTACATTACATCACATTACATCACATTACATTACGTTACATTATATCATATTATACTATATTAGGATATTTTCCCACGCCCGACTTTACCGGCAACGCAAGACGACTTTTTAGACACGATCCGCCATTTTTTAGGTAGGATACATGACCCAGGACAGTTACTGAAATTACGTTAAGTCTTGTAGAAGCGTATTTCAAGATCGCCCACGCATTAAAGAACTATCGTCGCACTAGGTCATCAACTATGATAGCTTAGAAAAATAAGCTTTAATTACATGAAGGGTAACCAGATATTTCCACTAACGATTGTGTTAGAAACAGAGCGGACAGGTCCTTAGGCGGTCTATAAAGATATAGTGTACGCTATTCATCAAATCACTTACTTTACATTTGAGAGTTAAACACCTGTATATAAAGTTATTTATATGAACGTATCAACGAAAACTCTGCTAGTCTATACCCAAGCTCTTATAAGTACGTATTACGGTAATTAACAAACGAGGTGATACGCAATTAAGTGTTTCTATTCCAGACTTGTGTATCGTTTTTTATTTTCTGTTAACACGTAATTACAGAAATTGCTATTTTATATCCGATATATCGTTTCACTAAGGCGATTTAGCGAGGATAAAACAGTCAACTAAGCTAATTTAAGTTTCAATCAAGGGGTTGCAAACGCAAACAGCTATATGCTTTTACATAGCCTATTACTCTTGTCTTATACTTCACAATTGTACAAGTATGAATTAAAATGCCTAGCGAAAATGCATAAACTTAAACATGTTTATCCTTAGATAACGTGTATTTCGAGACCGCCCATACATGAATTACATCAAAGAGCATGACAAGACCGTAATTCTCTAATTAGATAAACGCTGACCAGATATTTTTCCTAAATCTTCTGTTCGCGACGACAGTCTGAAGAGTACCTTAGGCAATCTATAAACAAAACGAAAATAAAATCGTTTAAATATCGTTCAAAAAGTTTCATCTTTCTATGATACCCCAATTGCAAAATGCGTTTCAAAAACGTTATTAAAACGTTTGGATTAACCTTATGAAAAATACTTTTACGAGAAATTAGGCGTAGCCGTCAGTGTTTCAGAATGTATACGTAACGTATAATTAAGCCGTCGGTTTATTCCAACTTTCAGCTAATGGTCAGTGAA
Source organism: Paragorgia papillata (assembly GCA_035771165.1). Taxonomy (NCBI): domain Eukaryota; kingdom Metazoa; phylum Cnidaria; class Anthozoa; order Scleralcyonacea; family Coralliidae; genus Paragorgia; species Paragorgia papillata. Next base: position 2,173,651 of record JAWNZC010000086.1, on the reverse strand, counting down.
TGGAGGCTGTCATCTATATATGTTGCAAGCGCTAAAAGCGTTTTTATTATCTAAAGTGTTTCACCGGTTAGACTAGTAAATTTATCTTAAACATAACGCGTACTGTATAATGTCTTTCGCAAAAAGCAACGAAAAAAATATATAAATAATTCAAATGCTTTCTTAGCGTAAAATATATCTTTCTATATTTCATATTAATAAGCGTTAGATATTCTTAGTTAATGAGAAACTAGTGTAAATATCTTAACTTTAAGTCAGTATGGGCGGGACCACACACCCTACAGTATCAAGTGCGTATCATTCAGTTTGTCCTCTAAATAAAAAAGCTACCGCTGTTTATTAAAGAACCAGTGAAACTTAAAGGTGAGTTTATTTTGTTCCGGATAGAATTTACGTATATTTTTCATATGTAATAAAATAACATAGCTACATAAAAGAGATAGAATTACAGGTTCACTTGCTAAATCGTAAATATATTGAATTGTCATAACCTAAACGGACATTAACCTCGTCTGCCATATGTCGTTTGACAATCTATATAAACATAAGATATAGAATCACACACGTTCCTTTTCGTTATAAGTTTGTTACTACTTATACGTAACAATGACAAACGCCTGTTGGCGAAACTAACTATATGTTGATATAAGCAAGACTTGCTTTAAATAGTAAACTAAAAGAACCGTGCTGCACGCGTACGCAGTGTAGAAACAACAAACGGAATATAGTAAAGTTAAGTTATACTACAGAAATGGAGAACATAAGACTCTAACGTTTCGACAGACGGTCGTTAGTGTAAATAATGCACTGTCTGTAGGTCAGACATATTATACATAAATAGTCATCCACGTTGTACTTGTATCTTAATAACTCAAGGAAACGTTCTGGTGTAACCACTAGTAAATTTTACAACACTGTCATGACACAGACAGTTCAGACAGTGCTTTCATTATGACATATATATTAAGAATTCTTTATTAAACACTAACAAGTTACCAAATAAGATACTGAGTGAATAATGTCATTGCAACATCTAATGTTGAAGACGCTTATCTACAGATATGGAATAGTACTGTAATATTGTTAAGGCAATTTCATATTGCAAAGCTAGTGTATAATATAACCATCAAACGTTACAACAAGTGAAATAAGCGTTTGCAACACAAATGAAATATAAAATTAACTGTCAACGGTAAATAGCTTTCTCGAAAATCACAGAACAAAAAACAATATCGGAATTGTTATGACAGTAGACGCAGCCAGTAAGTCAAGAAATGATAGTAAAGCTAATAAAGCTAATAGTAAACATGTTCTTTCATATTGAAAAAGCTATCAGATTTGCCAGAAAATGAAAATACGTTGAAAGTAACTAGACGAAACACGTTAGTGATATGTAGAGCCAAGACGTAATAAAAACTAAATTATTAGCAGAAAATTAATGCAACTAAATGGTGAATATAAGAGTAAAAATGTATGTAATTGTAACTGGAAACAAGTTTGGAAAAGTAAGAAGACTGTCAAACTCTATATTTCATCCACATACATGTATTCAGAGCCAAAACAAGCATTTTTGTGACAGTTATTTTCCTTAAAATTTCCATAAGTTTCATATTATTATCCATTAACGATCGATGTTATAACGTTTCTAACCAGCATTATGCAAAAGTAGATGAACCAATTAATGCTTTTGTGAAGCAATAATAATGGAACATAGATATATGAATAGTTTGAATTAACTTGTTACGGAAACACAATTTAACTTAACATTGTCTTAATGCTTTTATAGATGTCTGCAGTGACGTATAACTTGGAAATAAATATACACGCGGAAACAATTATGTAAGTTGCACTTTTAATTTCACATGCTATTAAAATAATATGTCGTTTGATATTACAAAATAGAATGTTTAAACGTATTAATCTTCCACCAGGTTTATAATTAACTTAATGTATAAGCTAAATTAGCATAGCAATAATTTTCGCAACCTTACAGAATTATAGAACGAAATCGTCTAAACGGGACATGATTGTATTACGTGAAATTGCGTATATAATATGTCAATTTTCGTTTTCCTACAATAAATTACGACAGAAACCGTAATAACAATTCATTCACATTAAATAACAGTGTCATTGTTCTTACAAAGTAGCGTAAGAATCCGTAAAACCATTTGCATTTTCCAGATCTTAAATTTACAAAGTGAATCCGAATACGATTATCCGCATATACACAGCTACAGTAATCGTTTATAGTCAGTCCACAAGCACAACACACAAATGCTTAGACACGAGTCAATACAATTAATCTCAACATATATATGTATATATTCTGTAATTAGGATTGAAATCAAGGACGACATTTATATGCCAATGGAGTGGCAGGACACTTTTTGCGGCAATGGTGAGAGAATTAAACGTTATTTAGAGTAAATAATAATCAGTCATGTCTATTAAACATATTGTTATCAAATATAAACCTTGTAACAAGTTTTTACAAGCTATTTATACTGTACTAGTAAGCTAATTTAATGTGTGCTGATTACTTAATAAACGAAGCACAATAAGTGAACAAGACTGGCTTTTGCGTCTTCTATGAAAACAGTTTCAGAACGCAATTATATCGTTTTTACATGTTCTTGAAAATACTTATTGTAAAATCACGAACACGTTCTCTGAGCATCATATGACAAGTCATAAGATATTATATCTAATAGTATCATAATACATAACACTAAAAGCTACCAACTTATAATTTATAAAAGTATATAAATAAATGTAACTTATTCTTAAATTTTAATTTTTTTAATTTTTAAGCATATTCAGTACTGACTATTTCATATATTTTTTCATATTAAATGTGCTAAGTTGCATAAATGGCATTTTCATTAGAAATTGAGCAATTAACGTCAGAAATGGCAAACTTGTCAATAGAGGACAACAGCATGGAGACAGATTAAAGTAAGTATAACAGTTATTCAATTATGTTACGACAAATAAAAATGATACTATATTTTAATACTCATATGTAAGTATTATGTGTATGCGCCCGACACGTATCCAGTCAACTTTACGTATATCTAGAAAAAGCAACAGAGAGAAAATCTGGAATTAATAATTAAATGTAGTTTTTCATTTGATACGTTGAATTTTTATTAAATGATTAAATCCCACACCGAAATCATACTTTTATCGCACGAGTTGTGGTTTGTTTTTACATGTATATGCTTCTATATTCCTTCTGTAAAAGAACTAGTTATTTCAATCAAAGATATCTTTCTAGAAAGCATGCAAACGGTGGGTGTGGGTTGTTCTGTTCATGTATTTCTAGCTTACGTTAACCATTAAGAAAATCAACGTGAGCTATTAAATTGTAATCATGATAATGAGACGAGAATAACTTAAGCAGAAACGCAAGAGACAGTTACTTTCTTATTATAAGTATATACATTTAATAAACTTAAATGGACTAATCCATATATGCAATTACACTACTGTACTAAGTGAAATATAAATACAATAAATCAATTGTCAGTTCAATGAAAACGCCATTCAGCAAATAATTCCTTATGATAATCACTGACGATATCAATTTGCATCAATAAATATGACGGCATACGTGATTGCTTTTGCAAGCAATCCCAACAAATTTATAACTTGACATACATAACAGACACTAAACTAGAAAACGTTCCATATAATTCCTGATGTGTGTATAAACTGGATACGGCATTTTCCATAGCTAGCAATAAGTCACGGCATCTTACGTACTAGACGCTATGTCGTATTACGACGTTATAAATTCTCCTGTGTCCGAAAGTTCACTAGCGAAAGCAATTCTTACGTGAAGACATTGACATTATCAATCGCATGGACATTTACTGACAGAATAGTAACACAACCAGAACTGCAACTCTCAGTATTACTATTCTGTAATTAAGCACTGTCATTGTACTTTATGTTCAATGTAATTGTATATAAACGAGTTTGATATCCGCGCAATTAAAATTGCTGTTATCATTTAACATATAAGAAAAATACACAATTATTCGCGAGTTAAGAAATTGTTGGCTTTTATAGCACATTGGATCTTTTGTTGTCTGCTTTATTTCTGCTAAGGAAACAATTAACTTTCATGCGTATAAAACTTACTGTATGTTTATCTCAGGGTAAATAAATGTATATTGCTTTGTACTATTTATAATAAAACACTTTCATTTTTTTTAATTTAGACATTAAAGACAACATTCTATTTGTCTGTGTCTGTACATATATTGTAAATAATGTTTATATTAAAGTTATATTTCGTTACATTATGGTCTTATTTGTTTTATATTTTTGTTTTATGATATTTTTAAAAGATAGCAATAAGCCGAATAACGTATGATACATTTTCATGAAAAAAAGTATACTAAATAGCTTTGAAAATTGCGAAGTCGACATACCGCAACAAACAGACTTTAGTTTCCGAAACTTAAAATGTCTATAAAGAAATATGAAATATGAAATAGCATACATAATATATCGAGCCCTATCTTTCTATAGATAAGTTCATTATACAAACTAAACTTTTTCTAAAGACCATGAAATGTAATAAAGAATCACCGTATATATAATGTAGAGATGCAAGATAATACGTTCATTTGTCTGTGACACAGTATTTCATCTAGAATCTTAGTAAACATTTTCATTATATGGCTATGTTAGTATTAGCTCGAAAGCCGGAATCACAAGATACGAAATGCAACATTCATTTTTCGAGATAACAAAATTTTTAAAATGCCAGAAACGGACTGCCGTTAGCGGTCGTAATACGCAAAACTGAAATTTTTCTGTTCAGAAATACCATGCCATTATTATTCCGTACGAACGTACAACGCATTCGTATCGTGTTAGACTTAATGTTTCGTATCTTATTTTTCACTGAAGCAAGACAATTTTATTCCGCTGTGGAAGATCATATAATATCTTCAGACCACCCCCACTCAAGATATGCTGAACAGTTCTCCTAAAATTTACCATTTCCAAATCAGATTAGACACCTCAGGTTATTATCTTTAGGCGTGAGAAAAGATAAACAAAAAAAATCAGTCATTGGCATGCATTATCGTAACACCACTAGCGTTTCCGTACTTGAAAACTTAAATAACAATATATTATTTCATACATTCTTTAAAAATCTATGCAAGATAGTGAATAGCAAAGTATGTTTTTGTAATGTTATCTTGACATGTTACAAAAAATGTCTATAGCGCTTATATGACAGAAACTTACTCTGCAAATTCCATTCAAGATGGATAAATAAACTGCCAATGGTCATTTACGTTAATTTACTATTCAGTAACGCATAATGCACTGATATATATAAGTATATATCATATATAAGTATATAGCTTTACTTATATATATATATTACTTATATATATATATATATATAAGTAAAGAAAATTATGCATTACTGGCTATCTCATATATCATGTAACGTGCACAGTTTATACTATAACGGACACACGAAGTTATCTGTATAGTTCTATTATACGTTGACCATTTCTGTCATACTATCAAATGCCTTAATCTTGAAACACTATAAAAAAAGACCATTATCTGAATCAGACAATAAGTTATCCACAGTGTATATAACTATGCATAAATTGAAGAGTAATATCCGAATCAGAATTACGATGGCATATATTAGTTTAGTAAATATGTGTCTCTCTTTAATATTCTACGTTTCATTACAGATTTAGCTTGTAACGTATGGTGCACTAGACATCTTATTAGAGTTTCTGATTATAAATTTCGCTATAACGATGTTAACAGAAAACACAACACAATAACACAAATTTCAAACATTTTAAAAAACTGAATAAATGCATATGCACTTAAATTACAATAAAAAGAAACGCTATGCATTGCGTAATTTACCGCAAATAATCAATTCATAACTGCTTTGTTTTGTCATCTTAATCCAACGGTCAAAACAATTACAGATTACTTAATGCAACGTTAATAGACATGCTCTTTAAGATAATTCGCCATTGCAACACATTAGCCATTTTCGAAAATTCAAGATACAAGAACGAATACGTAACATATATAAATGAAGCTTTTGCCTTTGTGAATCATATTTATATACGTTATATTATTATAGAGTTTATCCATATGTTAAACATTCCGTTATTCTATATAGCTGCACATTGCGAAGAAGTGTTAATCATATTGTCCTGTTTGACAAATGTGCAATTATATTGTCACCAATGAAGGATCTCATACATAGACCGCCGAATTTTTAAAGAGCTGATACGAAAAAGAATAGAAGACTAAAAAGTTCGTGACAAGCATGAATCCCGTTGCGAGAGCGACGTGACATACTAAACTCGTAAGAGGCAACACATGCGAACTTTCCAACGTTGTTTATCGGTGACAATGAAATATTATTCAGAAACAATATCGGAAACATTTTCTTTCAACTTACGTTATTTAAATATGTAAGTATTGCATATGGCATACAGCCACTGTAATAGTTTTTTATTTTCAACATTAACACATAACATTTAATTGTTTGATTTATTCCGTATATAAAGCGTTGCATGATAATAAAGCGTTACAACGCTGAAAATTTACTATATCTTAATATCTGTAAAGGATAAATAGAACTGTAATAAAAATGCAAGTTATGTATCTCAACGATAAAATAATATGTACGATTTGTACATGCTTGTGCTATTAATCCTTTACGTTAGTAAACGCAATAAAATATACGTTATGATAGCTATAACTGTTTTCTTTGTCAGTAAAAATAGTCTGTAAATATAGATTCATTAATCGTAAACGTTTATTTCATTACTTATCTTTAAAATCTCAATATTTTGCTTAGTTAGCATGACATTAGAATTTACATTTTTCAAATGTCAAATAATTTTCGCTATTTATCTCAAATAAATCTGTTTACTTTAGTATAATGTTATTTCGCTTACTTTGTATATTTCTTTTATTGATATTGTTTCGCTAACGTAATCGAAAATGTACAAATGCTTATCTTTTACCGATATTGCAAAACACTTTACACGTCTGATAACAAGCATAACAAAGCGGGTGGAAGAAATAAAAAAACAGTTTCATTATTTAGAAACTATAAAGTGTTAGATCAAGTTTACTATATATATATTTATGAGATAACTTTAACGAAATTTAAGAGAAAATAACAAATGAAAAATACAATGACGTATTGAAAAATGGTAGAATATTATTTATTCTAGTTGCACCCCGTAACATGACAAAAATAGATATTTCAAAAAGGTATTAAATGACACACTCACGACCATATAAGTTTCCTGTTCTACTGCTTCAAGGTCAGTACGATAAACAAGTTTGGCACTTGCAGAAGCTTTTATTCAAGGTAAGATATTTTTTTCCTAAAGTATAATAACTTATATGTTCTTTATTAATGTAGTGTGTAACGACTTCAAAATACTTTTCTTTTCTTTAATTTATAACATTGAATTCAGTTACTTTGGTGAAAATCAAAAGTTGCAGACATAAAGTTGTCTAATCTTCCGCAACGAGTATTTTAAAGAAAAAAGGTATTTAGTGGAAACGCTATAATCGAATAACAAAAGTCGATAAAAAATTTATATAATTTCAAACTTCGGCTTTTTTTACATCTGAAAGCGTAAAGCATGTATTAAATTTGATTTCATGCATTTTCACTTTAACTTAATCGGTTTTCATTTCTGATTTGACTTCAGTTTAGTTGATTAATATGACTAGAACTTAATTAAGACAGTTTAACTTTAGTTTAATTTAACAATTGCTTTAACAGTTTATTTTAACTTTCGGTGCTTTAATATATTTGCTTTGATATAATAATTTTTTTTGTTAACTTAAGCTTACTTCAGTGAAGCGAAATGTTAAATGTTGTTTTAATTAAACTGAAACACGAAAACAGTGGAATACAGCCCGTGAAATATATAGATCTTAGTTATTAAATGACATCACGCGATACGGTCTTCAGGAGAATAATTATATTCTTTCAGTTATTTTTATATGGCTTTGCTGTATATTAAAATCAGATTCCTTTTATTTAATTTCCGCGGGAGAAGAAAACAAAAGCATAATTAATTACTAGCTTATTTTTTATATATAGTAAAATGACTTAAAAAGAACGAACTCATCCTGGGCGGTTTTGATTAAAATAAAAACCGCCAAACCGTCATACTCTAAAGCGGTTAAATCGTAAAACTGGTTTTTCAAAATTTTACAAACTAACGCACACGCTTGCAAATTTAGGTCAAAAATCCGCCCACGTTATGTCGCTAGCGCCCAGTTCCATTTTTTTTCTGCAGTTGCTGCGTCATGCATGCTGGAAATGGATTACAACATTTTAGCTATCATTTCGGAAAATTAATGAAAATCTTGCTTTTTCCCGTTCATACTCAAGATACGCAATGTCTTGGCTTTTGTCTCGTATATTGGTCGCGCTCTTTTATCGTTTAGTTTATCCGTTGTTCTCGCATTTCCAAGCCTCATATACGACGATCGTCAATACAGACATCAGTGAAGAGATTAATGTTTCTCAAAAGCGGAATTAAATATATAATCTTTAATTAATTTACTGAAGAAAGCGAAACGATAGAAAGACATTAGATGTATTGTTCTTTGATTTCAGCGCTTGAGAGTGGCTTCGGTAATGTATCAGTTCGTCAAAATTTGTAACAACATTTGTCAACTTTGAGACTGAGATGAAACGTGATGCCTGCTGCATAGGACGAAACGGACAGCAGCGAAGCGGTTAATGTAGGTTAAAAGCATAGTAAATTATAATGTTACTTTATTTATTGAAGAAAGCGAAACGATAGAAACACAGAATATCTGCTGTTCTTTCATTTGACGGCTGGTGAAGAACGTTTGGTAATATATCAATAGGTGAAATTTTGTTAATAAATTTGTCAGATTTCCTACTTGCGTTAAGAGAAATGAAAGAACAGGGACGTCGTTAATTATGTTCGTCAAAAGCAGAGTTACATTTGTGGTCTTTACTAGATTTATTGAAGAAATCGAAACGATAAAAACATATAACGGGTGTTGTTATTTGGTTTTGAGCGCCCGGCAAGAACGTTTATTAATGTATCCCGTTTAATGTATCGAAAATTTGTAACAAAATTTGTCAAATTTGCGACACGGGTGAAACGACATCCCTCCTTACACAAGACAGCCACCGAGGAACCAGGCTAGCAGGAAGCATACTTCTGATAGCGGCGGAAAACAGAGACATCACGTTTCACGTGCGCGCCGATTTTTGTTACAAATTTTCAGCTGTACATGGATTACCTAACGTTTTTCGCAAACAGTTAAATCAATGAACAAGACGTGTTCTATGGTTCCATTGTTTCGCTTTTTTCATAAATCAAGTAAACAAAATATATTTACCTGTCCTTTACATCAACTTATAACTGCGTTGGACTTGTCTATGTTGTCAGATATAGGCATGGAAATGTTGCAGAACGTTTAAATAGGGGAGTTCAAGGTTTATTTCGCCATATTGCAGGGCGTGCAAAACTATTGGGGCGAGCGCGCGGCCATGCCTATTTATCCTTGTTAAAATCATGGCGAAACTTGCGAAGCAAGAAGGATATCGCTTCGGTTTTTGTCGAATTCGTCTTTAATCGTTGTTTGGATCACTTTCCTGTGAGCTGGTATGTTCGTTCTTTGATTTTAGACCATTATCGCTGATAACCAACACGTAGGAACGCTATAATACGAAAGTTTCTTCAACTGAGGGGTCGCTGCGCCATTGTGGCAGACACGGGACGCGGCTGTTTGTCGATTTTAGCAGAGACAAAACGCCTCGCTGTATAGTCGGATACTGGAATAACAACAAACGCAGTCCTGAATGTTGGGTGAAGAGGTATTATCTTAAAATTTTGGTTCTTAATAAGCGGCCAAATCACCAGATTTCGGCAGAAACTTGGCGTAAGCAAACATTTGTCTAGAATATCCGTATTTTCCGCTTGTTTATCAGCCTTCAATGTCAATGGTGTCAAATTTCCCAAATAAAATTGCTTCGTTCTTCAAAATAATTACACGTTTAACTCGACAAAAATACAAGCAATATGTACGATTTTATCTTTATACTTAATAGTTAGATCTAGACTTAAACCGCATTTATAAACTATATTTTGCGCTGTATATGCTAATATGTAGACTTTACCCGAAATGTATCCCTTTGCTGCGAGGAGATATACATAATACACTTCGTTTGATAACGAGAAAGAGGATATTTCAGACTTCAGATGACGAAGATGAACCTCTGGTTACTTACGTTACTATACGCTTGAAGTTCCAGTGATTTACAAGAGAGTTGGAGCTAAAGTTTTACATTGCGTTGCTGAAATCGTCACTCAGTCGTGCCCGTCATAACAGCGCAGCCACCCCTCAGTTGAGGAAACTTTCGTATTATAGCGTTTCTACGCGTTGGTTATCGGCCATAATGGTCTAAAATCAAAGAACGAACATACTAGCCCACAGAAAAGCGATCCAAACGACGATTAAAGACGAATTCGACAAAAACCGAAGCGATATCCTTCTTGCTTCGCAAGTTTCGGCATGACTTTAACAAGGATAAATAGGTATGGCCGCGCGCTCGCCCCATTGGTTTTGCACCCCCTGGAATATGGCGAAATAAACCTTGAACTCCCCTATTATAGTATGTGTCAGCACTAATACGGTAAAGGAAACGTAAGAGTTACGAGATTTTGGATATGATCAACAGAGACCAAGCCTTTTACGTATTCTTCCGATCGAACCGCGAAAAGTTTGTAAACATTTGCTTTGTTAAGCATATTTATGACCGCGGGAGATCCGACGAAACGGACTACTCGGTCAGGGCGTTATTAGCAGGAATCCCTCCGGCTTCTTGTTGGCCAATAAATTTAGTACTTCCGCGTGACGTTATCTGGCGTGGTATGGCGTATTTATGTATGCCATAGCACAAATATATCGCTCTTTGAGTACGGAGTGATCCTAGATTGTAGTTCTGTTGCAAATACTGTGACGCACACGAACGCGCGATGTCAATAACGTTAAAACAGCAGTCTCGGATTTGAAATAGGTATTAAAATATCAAAAACAAAGATTCGCACTATTATACGACAACGTGTTTGCAACTTAGTTATACCCGCTGTTAGGCTTTGTTTGGCCAAGAGTGGCTTGGAAAATTTGTATGCGACTCGGCATAATTATAACTTTAACAGTTCAATGAAATTATGATACTTAACTTTGATCGCGGCACCGCGCTTCGAGTATTTGACTCATTCTATCGCCAAAGGTGCACAGCAATTTCTTCAAATAATTAATCTTTAATTTTCATTAACAACAATGCGATACTTCGATTACATATACTTTGATGTGAGAATAGCATTAACATGATTAATTTGTTATTCGTCGGTGATACATTTCAATTATTTTTTAATCCCAATAATTACATACTCATGTAGACGACAAATCACCTTGACAACAAAAGTGCTAAATTTATCGGCCAATCGGAAGCCGGAAGGATTCCTCATAATAACGCCATGTCTACTCGGAGGTAGAGACATTTTCGTGGCCCAATTTTCGCTATTAATTTGCTGTCGTGGCAATTTCAGTATTGAACTAATTAAAGCAATATGCCAATGGAATATGCCAATATGAGTTTGAGTTATTGATTCACAATTGTGTAAAGATTTGGTGATTAATGAAGTCGAGGAAAACACAAAAAGAGTATACTCATTCAGACTATTAACATTCGCACATGCGTCAAGAAAGCAACCGGTAACAAAGACCTCTAAATCTACCCTGCGAGCGGAGTCTCGGTATTTTTCTTTGTTGTTCTTTACTAGTAGAAAACAAAGCTATGCGTATTTGTGCTGTTGGCTATCATTGCCCATGTGCAAACACGGATACGGAAAGCCTTCTTTACTTCCCTCCCTCCGTCCGACAGCAAGGAAACTTATTAACCGAGTGCGAGGTCTGTACGGGAAAGTATTTGACTGAGGTTTTTATACAGACGAAGCGACGAACGAGCGAGGTTTGTGCGACAAAACCGAGGTCAAATACTTTCCCGTACAGACCGAGCAAACGAGGTTAATAATGAATTTATTTTATGGCTATTGTTTCATTTTATTTTTAAATTTTCAGCGTTGTTTTCGTCTTCGGATATGCTGTTTACCTTACCTGTTAACTTTTTCGTGCCGCTTCTCGGCCTTCTTGTTTACACCAGTTCGCCTTTTATTTGTCGTGTTTTCAGATAAACAGCTTTAAAGAAAACTAACAGTAATGTTGCAACACATTTTATAGTTCAGAATATTTGAATAAAGATAACCAGCATCCTTTTATTTGTGTTCAAATCAATTCAGACATTTTCGCGATAAAACTTACAGGGCCGAGAAAAAAGCGTTAAAATTTCGACCTCTGAGGAACTAATCAGCGTGCGTCGTTTTGCGTACGGACCGGAAATCAAAGCCAACCATATAATAATAAACAAACACACAGCTAATTGGTTGAAACTCGTTACCTGTTATAATAGGAAACATATGTAACATTTTGGGCAAAGTCATTATTCAGATTGTGACGTTACACGTCAGTTTTGCTTATAGCACAAACTGTCATATTTTTAAAAACAAAGCCAGAAAATTCACTTTCATTTTTATTGACTTGTTTTCATAAATCAGAATTATGTTTGGTAAAAAAAAACGTAACAACTTGGAAAATTCATAATCATGACCGATGGTTCCGCCAAGCCTGATATATTACCTTTCAAGACTTGGTAAAAAAATACAGTTGTTTTGTAAATAGCTAGTTATAAACAAACTTACATAATGTCATACATATACATATACTTAAGTCATATAACATTATATAATGTTGAACACGAAATCTTCATTTAAGGATATATAATGGCCTTCCTGCGCCGTATAATACTATAAATAAATATGAAACGACTTTTATTAAAGCAAAATCTGACAATAAATAACATGTGACTTTTTAGGCTAATCATGCTATCCCGCGAAAACACCTAGCCATAAACTAAGCCAACAAGATATCCTAGCAATCGATTTAAGGAAATTTGTAAACGCTACCGCAATTTTTTTCAGATTTGTGTCACTGAGTTTGTAATAATTGAACTTAAGTAGGTGACTAACAATATCGTATTACCCGCTAAATAATAAATAAAATATTCTTGTGCATATAATGGTCAGTATAAAATCATACTATCGGGTTTTCATAAAAGTTTAAAAAAGTGTTCCGCATACACTAGCCATTAATGCATTAAAACCTTAGTTGAGTTTATTGGAAATTCTGATTTACAAATTAATAAAAAATCAAGAGCAACATTCTTAATATACAAGAAATCGTTAATTTCTGTCATTATTTTAATTTTATGCAAATAGATATGAGAATTATGCAACGACCGCAATGAATTATTTCATTCATTTATCTTCACATAATAAATAATTGTCAAGAGAAATGAGAAACGAACGGTAACACAACAGAAACTAGTGCTATGCGTCGCGTAGGATTGACACCTTATAATCAGAGGCTTTGCCAAAACTATCAATCCGAATTGGATCCTACCCGAAGCCAAAAAATCGTAATCCGATCCAACGCCATCCGAAAACAGTTGCTCAAATCCGATGCGATCATGTGCGAAAAAATTAAAATACCGGATACATGTTGCAATAGTTGCGCAAACTTTCCGAGAAGAAAACTAATGAACAAATCAATTTAACAAAACCACTATACAATAATTATCTTACGCAATAGTAACGTATATATGTTATGCAATGTGCACACAACTAATAAATTTGTTAATTTTGTGACAACAACAATGACAAAAGTGAATGTGATGCGCGTAGAAAGCGCAAAATCCGATTCGATGCGATCTGAGAAAACAATAGCAAAACGCGGCGCCATCCCATCCGAGAAAAAAAAATCCCATCCGATCCAATGCGATCCAAACGATAGAAGTTTACTCCGAATCCGATCCGAATATGATCGCATCGAATCGGGTCGGATTGGGATTCCTATTCGGATGGGATTCGCACACCTGTAATACAAACGTAATAATGTATGATAATATGAACATATATAAATCAAGTGCAACCGAACATTAACTAAAAGAGTCTTCACATGTACATTACTGTTCTTTTCTTAATATTGTCTTTGATTGATATTTCAGTATATCTGGTATTGCTATACTTTAAATAGTAACTTGTATCGTATCAGCAGTACGCTTTTATAACAGTGGATGTTAGTTCAGTTATTTCAATTTAGTAAATTGTACCTCATTTCAGTAGAAAAATTGCAATACCGCTAACGTAAAATAACGTTAAAGTAACGCAAACGGAAAGAAAACAACGATAACAAAGACAAAAAACACTAAATAAAAGGGGAAAAAAGCTAAAAAAACCACCTCTATGGGCCATACAATAAAGTAAGGATAGAATATCTTTCGCTATGAATTATCAAAGGAACAGACATTTATATAAACTAAAACGAACTATTCAAACGACAAGTTAGTATACCTTTAAACTTTTTGCAGTCACAAGGAAATTATTACAATGCCAAGACACTGGAACGGGGAAATGGCGCAAACGTTTTGGTCCGGACGAAGTTATTATACGATCACGTATAATCCAAGCCTAGATGACGATATCACCACCATGAGAAACAGTACTCAAGAACGTGTCAATCGTGAAGAACAAGATAAAGCACAGTTCTTGGCCAATAATGAACAATTGTTAAACCACGACTTACCTAAACCATTGTACATGCAAACGGCCGAGAAACTTCTCTTTTGGATAAATAACTCTTCATGGACATATTGTGAAAATTGCAAATCGTTGAAAACAGAAAAGTTATTGCCTAGATTTGAGAATGCGCCTCCTGTTAAAATGACACATATTTGCACTTGTAAAGAGCAACGTTACATTTCTCCATTATACAGAAAAATACCAGATTCATTGAAAAATTTAACCTTTACAGATATTATTACTTTACGTCCATTCAACATTCATACTGGTGACTATGAAAGGCTTCAACATGGCTACCGCAAAAAAACTGGAATGTTTCGTCTTACACCTAGCAGTAACCCAGTTTGTATGAAAATCAACAACTTGACCGACGAAGTAGCAAAAATGCGATGTCTGACTGCGTACACGTATCTCATGAATTCCGAAAGCAGTACATACAAACATTTTGTACAAAAGGCACAAGAGTGCATTGAAAACCAATCCTTATTCATGATCTATAATTTTCAGGAAACAACTGGAATAGAATGTTGTTTGTGGCCTAACTTATATCCTTATACAAGTTGGTGTGAATCGACCATTAAGGGTAACGAGAACCGCAAAAGCGCTAAGATAGCCTTTATGACAAACGTTTTCTCGCAAATAATTGATTACAGTGTCAACTATGAATTACTTCAATTTCAGTACGATCGATGGCTGTACAAAACAGTTACAGGAGCGATAACTAGCGGTCGGTATTTACACTGTTCCCCTGCTAGGGCATTAGACGCAAAAACATTCTCGCCAGGTTATTGGAAATGGCAACACCGATTTTTATTAGATGCGTTAAGACAATTCGGTTTTCCTTCAGCATTTGTAACGCTAAGCCCTTATGAATGGTCATTTCCTTTCCCTCTCTGGTTAGACGCTATCCGGAATACTACAGGGCGTAGTCCTACAATGATATCAGGACTCGAGACAATACATATTGCGCACACATTAGAGCAACTTGTTCGTGGTTACATCTGTGGTTCTAACACAAATAGATGGAGAAAGCATGTATTCAATTACAATAACCTTGCAAACGTAAGCAACATAAACACGTATTTCTATCGTTTCGAGTTCCAGAAACGTGGAACAGTCCATTTGCATCTTCTTGTCTGGCTTAAGAACATCACATACACATCATATAACTTAATCCGCGCTGATATTCCTTGGGAATGTCCAAACGCAGGTTATCTTGCGCACAAGCTGCAACGGTCAGGCAAATCCGCGTTAGATGTTAACAATCAACCGACTCGGCCGACTGAAATTAACGGGCAACGTTCTCTACGTCTTTACCATCCACCTGAAGCTTTCGCTATCAATCTTCGAGCATTCATTTCCTCTGTTCTTCCTGCTCTTCGCTGCCATATGGATGTTCAACTAACTGACGGAAAAGCCATGATTCTAAGATATGTCACATCATACGTATCAAAATGGCAAGATGCGTATTCTAATGACGGATTGTACTCCATTCATGTAACACCATACCAAGCTGCGTTTCGTCATTTACGAGAAATGACACCTTGCGAGCCGGAAATGTGGCTTCAGTTGTCTTCAATTAAACATGCATGGTCCTGTAGTCGAACAAAGAAATACACAGTTCCAACCAGTGAAACAGTAATACTGAACAGAACACATATTAAATACCTGAACAGGGCAATAAATATGCATAATTTGTCTTTACTTCAATGGCTTCGGTTGGTAAATGAAAGACCCGCACGGCCATCACCATACAAGTGTGGAAATACCCTAGTCGGTTTACAATTTTTATCACCTAAGAACCCAGAGTATTTTTTCCAGTATATTTTAATAAATGTACCGCACCGTCATTTGGACGAATTACGTCATCGCGATCAAGACAGATTGCCAAAGCAAGTAAAATTTTTTGCTTCCGCTGTATCTTTAAAACCGGATTTATGGTGTAACAACGATGCCGTTCGCCAGTTATTCGAAAACGAAGGACACAAAAACTATTATGTCTACACTTTAGTATCGTTTGTCGATAGCTTACGAGACTTGTTGTATCTTTGGCAAAAGGAAGTATTTACTACAAACAATTCACTTCCTTGCTTTTCTGTCTCTCGTTTTGTACGATTTCCAGCCGATCCGGCCCACCAAGTCATCCTTAATCATATAGAACTTGCGTTACAGAAACGTGACGAATATTACAGAGAAATATCCTTTTTCGCAAATGACTCAGACGATGAACAATCTGAAGATGAAGATTACGTAAATTTTCGTATTGGTACAGATACGAATATTTCTGTAAGTCCTATAGATTGGCGTAAATTTCTTCTGGTAACGGGTGCACCAGGAAGCGGTAAAACGCAAACTTTACTTGCCTGTATCGATCAACAAATAGAACAAGGACGAAGTGTTCTAGTCGTTACACCAACAGGCTTTCTGGCAACTAGATACCGTAATCAATTTGGAGACGACATAACGACAGACACCATACACGCACGTTTCCATATTCCAGTAACAGAAGGAGAAAGACCGAATATAAATTGGAGCATCGCCGACTTTGATCTGCTTGTTGTTGATGAAATCTCCATGGTTCCGAAAGCTGTCTTCCAACACGTCATCCGAACAGTCTCCGAACTTACCGTCCGTCCGATTCTTCTACTGTCTGGAGACAAGAAGCAACAACAGCCAATACACACAGTCAATAACAAAACAACAGCTACAAACAGTATTTTGTCAGACGCGTGCTTTTTACTCTTTAGTTTACATTCATAACCTTACAAGTCAGTACCGATGCGCCGATCCTACTTACCAAAGATTTCTGGATCACATCCGAAACTGGATTCCCACACAGCAACTACTTGACGAGATGCAATGTAATAAAGTTATCTGTCCAGAAGGTGAACCATGCGATCAAATTATCGAGACGGCTGTGATTAATCATTCAATGTCAACTGTATTAACAATTTCAAGGAGAGCATGTGAAAAGATTTAACACGATACTTATCAGAGCCTTGTTCTCGGATGACCAGCCATTAGCTGTAATTAAATGTGACTGTAATATGGACTGCACACCAATTTATAAACACATGCGAGTTATGATTACGCAAAATCGTGATAAAGAAAACAGCGTAGTAAATGGACAAGAGGCTTTTGTGCACTCAGTGCACAATAAGACAGTGTTTCTTCAACTTCCTAACGGAATAATTGTCAACACTTACCCAGTAACATCTGTTACTCAGACAAATGCTTACAAAGTTGTGTATCCATTTATGCCTTCGTACGCGTTAACAATTTGTAAAGCACAAGGCCAAACTTTAGACAGTATGTTACTCTGGTTTGACGTTGACACTGTGCCAACTGGCACTGCATATGTAGCATTATCAAGGATCAAACGATCAGACCAATTACATCTCCTTACACCGTTAAAGCAGACACACTTCAAACCAGTAATGGATACATGATATGACTACATCATAATACAATCGTTGATAAATTTGCTGATATATCAGAACATGTGTTTATGATGTCAAATTCAACTGTATAAATAGTTTATAGTATTGTCAATTAAAAGTTAACATTTTACATTAAAATACTTCTTTTTCTGAAGGTGGTACTGGAGTCTCATTTTTTAAAAATTGAAAACTAGTATTTAGAAAGGTCTGTGGTTGTCTAAGTTGTTCGTGCCACTAAAAAACCGTTTTGCATTCAGGGGGGCGTGGGAACTCAAAATGAATTGCCAAAATGGCCATCTTTGATTATTCATTGTAGCTTTCGCTTTGAACTTGTTTAGCTGAAACAAAGAGGATTTGCTTTATGTAACAATAGGTAAATTTAACCTGGAGTGCGCAACTGCTAGAGTATTTGTCTCTGATTTATAACCGTTACCTCATTTTGAACGATGACAGATTTACAAAAAATCCTCAATCAAAAGTTTTAAGGCGGACGATTCCGTACTCCGACCAATTTGTTTACTTTGTTACAGTATCGTGTGCAATCAGGCCAAATTTTGTTGAAATATATTGAATAGAGACGAAGATATGGAACTTTTAGACGTTACTCTGATGAAAATATATCAAATGTTGGCAATATTACCTCAAATGTACAGCTGTTTTGACAAAGCCATCCGTATATTTCCAGTCGTCAAACGATTCTTCTATGTTCTTGTGAGCCAACAGTGAATGGCAAGTGGCTAATACTTACAATTTACCCCCATAAAAGGACGAATAAGTAATGTAACCTCTGTTTTTGGCTTGGAGAAATTGCGCGCGAAAATGAATCAACCAATTAGATCATAATAGCCTAGCAACGACACGTCGGGTGTTTAGTGATGACATGTCAAGTAGCCTGTGTAAGGGCACTTGGCATTGTTATATTCCATTACATCCTGCTGATTGCTCTATGCGAAGTGATATTCACGCCACATGGCTACGCGTACGGCGTACCGGTAATGCTGATTCGAATGTTGCAGCAACTGAACCCTGAATCTCTTTAGAGGAGTTGGGCTCGGGTAGATGATGAATTTCAGCAACAAGAACCTTGTCTGCCTTGCATGAACATTGAACGCCAGAGAGAATTTGAGTGGTGGCCGGAAACGGAAAATAGTTTCGTTCGTATATCCATCAGGAAAGAGGTTTAAGACAGGGGGAGGATGATACCGAAAGATAATCGAAAGAAAACGAATCTCAATTATTATGGGCCAAGGACAAGCCGTCCTTGGAGAAAAGGGCAAAATAACTAGATGATTGCCGCATACCAAATCACAACACGAATCTCAAGGTGTAAAATTGTGTGAAAACTCGCTGTAGGAGAGCAAACATAACTTCAGTGTCTTTCAGCCTTAATCTTCTGTTTAGGCGGGAACATTCGCCCTGAGATACGAAAGTTTGATCGCCGAAATCTCGAAAAGTATAGAACGCAGCCATGTAAAACTTGGCATACAAACTTGTTGTTAATATATCTTCCAACTGACCAAAAACTGTTAAGATCGGAAGAGTCAACTTGAGATTTCAGTACCACCTTAAACTGCATATACGACAATTTTATTTTTTTATTTCTAAAGATTGGCTGTATGGACGGAACTCTAACCAGAAAATTACCAATTACTCTGTTTTTTGACAATCTATACATATGGATTTTAAAACAACTAAACAACTGTACTTGTACATTACACGTTATCTTTATTTGACGTAATGACCCTTATTATAACTGACTGTTTTCTTTGTGTAATGTTTTAAAAACCTGATTTTTCCGGTTTGTGTTGATATCACTTGCGGTTGTTCAGAATCGAATCACAAATCTTTTTAACGTCACTTGCGGTTTGTAAATGGCCACTTCCGGGTTGTCGTTATAGCAGTTCCGGTTGTTCAGAATCGAATTACAACTGTTTTTAACTTCAATTCTGGTTTGAAAATTCTCATTTCTGGTATGTCGTTATACCACTTCCGGTTGTTTAGATTTAAATTACGATTCTTTTTAAGGTCACTTCCGGATTGAAATTTTTCACTTCCGGTTGTTTAGAATCGAATTACAACTCTTTTTAACGTCACTTCCGGTTTCAAAAGTTTCACTTCCGGTTGTTTACAATAGAATAACAACTGTTTTTAACGTCACTTGCGGTTTCAAAAGTTTCACTTCCGGTTGTTTATAATAGAATAACAACTGTTTTTAACGTCACTTCCGGTTTGAAAATTCTCACTTCTGGTATGTCGTTATACCACTTCCGGTTGTTTAGATTTAAACTACGATTCTTTTTAACGTTACTTCCGGATTGAAAATTTTCACTTTCGGTTGTTTACAATAGAATAACAACTGTTTTTAACGTCACTTCCGGTTTGAAAATTCTCACTTCTGAGTGAGAATTTTCAAACCGGAAGTGACGTTAAAAACAGTTGTTATTCTATTGTAAACAACCGAAAGTGAAAATTTCATACCAGAGTATGTCGTTATACCACTTCCGGTTCTTTAGATTTAAACTCACGGTGGTCGGTTGCTATGCGTTTTGCTCCCGCAAGCGCGGGCGCACATCTAGGAAGCGGTTTTCTCCTTGAGGTATTTTCCCTCCAAAACAACATGGCGGAAGCTAGTGGTATTTTGTCTCGACTAGCTGATATCAAATTGGGCTCATCTGCCGATGATACGGAGAGATCCGAACATTTTTGGAATAAAGCTTCGGTAGAGATGAAGTTCGGTGTGGAGAGACTATGGTTGGATGCAGTTTGGAACTGCAAAAGTAAGCCAAACTACGGAATGCGGGATCTCGATCCAATATTAGAAGAGCGCGCCTCAAACAAGTTTGAGCTTACTGGACCCCTGATAGATGGCTACCTCCAGGAAATAGGTAAAAGCATCTTCTCAAAACTCGGGAGATCCAGAAATACTGGACTGATGCCGCCAATCAGATTGTTCGTGCCGTACGGGATATTGCGCCATGTTTTCAATGTTGCTGTTGGTTATGGCGGGACCTTAAAGTGTCTATGACATGAAAAAATGAGTATGGCGTTTTTTACACAGACTGAAAGATGTCCAGCCAAATAATAATCTCAGAAAGTTTGGCGTAATTCTGATGAATATTTGTCGAGTTACAACGCGTTGAAGTTGCCAATTTTGCCATATTTTCGAATAAAAAGTACGAAAAGTCTGGGACCGAGTTTACGCAGCGATGACGTAGGCGTGTGGACTCATCGTAAATTTCACTGTGGTAATACAGGTAAATACAGCAAGATAGAGCTTTTGAAAACGAGTCAGAAAACGAATATTTTGTGTCACCAGCTACTATAGAAGACGAAGAATCAAATGAGGATATGATTAAGCAGTTTTTGGTTGACGCTGATAGCCTGATAGTGATGAACCATCAGGTCATGATGCTGTCGAGAGGCGATCGTCGATGAGGTTACATAATTCCTGATTCCTTCGGGAAATATTGTCCAAAGATTTGGCAGAGTGTTACAGTTAATAGTGAATTATTCTGAATATTGCCGAGTATTAACAAAACAAATAGAACTAAAACAGCAATATTTTCTATTCTGTTTCTATTATATATAATATTATAAAATATATTCACGCATCTCAAGCCAGTTGGCTCAGGTGGAATCACATGTGTGCCAATACTCAAATAGACAATAATGAGTATCGCTTCTGCCTTCTGGGTCTAAGTAAATTACGTTGGGTCTTGCGAGATTCTCATGTTATAAAGCAAATAGCACTGCGGATAACAAAAGGTCTTTAAAATGCGCAGAGCAAAGATGTGGCGTGAGTCAAAAGTCGGGACAATGATTTTTGTACATCATACATAATTTCTGTTCTTCTGCGAAACCTGTCCAGTTACTCTGGTGCATGCGAATCATTTTGCGGCTGATCCATACCACAGTACCGTCCTCTTGAAGGCTGGGTTGGGCCATAGTCATAGCGGCGAAACATTTTGTTCGAAAGTAGTAAAATATGGCCCTATGGCCCAAAAATAACATGGCTTTCCTAGGGCATAGCAGGGCTTTAAGACTTGTATTTAACTGTATTTTTGAGCAAAAGATGAGGTCAGCTCTATAAAAGGTAAAAGCGTCAGAGCCAAAAGTTCCCAAAAAAATCAACAAAGGCCACTTTGCCCAGGGACCAAAACTAAAACAGGGCTGGGACTAGGGCTAGCAGGGTTTTTAGCCCTTTTATAGCCTAATTCGAATGGGCGTAGCCCCCTCTGGTACCTGGGGCTATTTCGCCCATTTTCCGCAAAAAATGGGGTAAAGGTATTACTATGGTAGAGGCTTGTACCCTCCAGATATGCGAAAAAATAGAACCCTTATATGAACCGTTATAAACTTTCATAATTTCTTTTCCTTTTAAGCTCTTGCTTTGAAATTTGGTAATCATATTTATCTTGATGGGCTACAAACGCACAAAAAAAATGGGATTTTTCCGCGCATGCGCAGTAATTTTTTCAAAATAGTCATATTAGGTCATGGTCTAAATTATTTTTTTTAATTGATTAAAATGGAGCTGAAGGAGCTCTATCAGAATATGAAAACGGATTTGGAATTAGTTAAATATTAACCGAGATATTAATTATTTAATTGACCGGAAGTGGTCAATTTCAAATTTCTTGCAAAAAAAGTAGTATATGGCAACTTGCATTTTTTTTTAAATTAAGGTGTATGATCAGACGTTCTTTTATCTATGTGCTGCGAGGTACTAGCGAGTATAGCTTTTAACAGCAATTCATAAGAACGATTTAACTTTTTTTAAATCTACAAATTCTTCCTGACCTTGACATTTAACATTTTAAAATTCTTTTTAAGCTGTTAGAAAGCCATTTCTCCATTCTATATGGAAAATATTTTAAATAATTTTTTTCCGAAAAATCCATAATTCTATTGCGCAATAAACAAAGAGGCTATTTTTGGAATTCTCGCAATATTTGCGGCCGTCTTACACCTTCAATATTTAAGAAGTCCTTATGAAATTTTTGTAGCATGTGCACAATAACCTGAGGCATTTCACAGCAGCTGGATGTTTGCATTTCTTCAACAGTCTATAAGTAATGATATACTACTTGTGATCAATTTGATGCTATTTGATTCTCTCTTGTTTAACCGTTATGCAAAACTATTTAAGCCTTGAATACACCGGTAAGTGGACTTTCAAAATTGAAAAGAAGGCCTGCGGGGCTATACTACTTTTCGAGATAATTTACATTAAACTTTTGAAAATTTCAAACTCGAAAGTAGTACTTGCCTTCATGCATATTACTAAATTTTGCACATGCAATAGTCTTCCACATTCTATATATGCTGAATAAGTTTTAGCAATTTTTGCAAAAAAATGAGGAATTACAAGCTAATTAAATTATAACCAAATTTTTGGTGCATATCCACAAAGGCCATACAGGTACCGAAAATCCACAAAGGCCAAGCACCAAAATCAGAAAAACCGAGTAGTGAACTGGTGCCTAACGTCCACAAAACTGTAGTGGGCATTAATAATAGCCGGTAATTAATTTCCGTTATTTTTCTGCCTTACCATTTCACTTATAACGTTTGTTCTACTGCATTTGTGTTGTTCCAACTTATATAAATCTCTTCGTTATTATAAGGGGAACAATTTAAGATATAGTAGAGCTTTGTAGCTCTTTTAGAACCAGCGTTATAAGCGAAACTGTAGTGGGCATTAATAATAGCCGGTAATTAATTTCCGTTATTTTTCTGCCTTACCATTTCACTTATAACGTTTGTTGTGCTGCATCTGTGTTGTTCCAACTTATATCAATCTCTTCGTTATTATAAGGGGAACAATTTGAGATATAGCAGAGCTTTGTAGCCCTTTTAGAACAAGCGTTATAAGTGAAACTGTAGTTCGCATTAATAATAGCCGGTAATTCATTTCCGTTATTTTTCTGCCTTACCATTTCACTTATAACGTTTGTTCTACTGCATCTGCATTGTTCCAACTTATATCAATCTCTTCGTTATTATAAGGGGTACAATTTGAGATATAGCAGAGCTTTGTAGCCCTTTTAGAACAAGCGTTATAAGTGAAACTGTAGTTGGCATTAATAATAGCCGGTAATTCATTTCCGTTATTTTTCTGCCTTACCATTTCACTTATAACGTTTGTTGTGCTGCATCTGTGTTGTTCCAACTTATATCAATCTCTTCGTTATTATAAGGGGAACAATTTGAGATATAGCAGAGCTTTGTAGCCCTTTTAGAACAAGCGTTATAAGTGAAACTGTAGTTCGCATTAATAATAGCCGGTAATTCATTTCTGTTATTTTTCTGCCTTACCATTTCACTTATAACGTTTGTTCTACTGCATCTGCATTGTCCCAACTTATATCAATCTCTTCGTTATTATAAGGGGAACAATTTGAGATATAGCAGAGCTTTGTAGCCCTTTTAGAACAAGCGTTATAAGTGAAACTGTAGTTCGCATTAATAATAGCCGGTAAATCATTTCCGTTATTTTTCTGCCTTACCATTTCACTTATAACGTTTGTTCTACTGCATCTGCATTGTTCCAACTTATATCAATCTCTTCGTTATTATAAGGGGAACAATTTGAGATATAGCAGAGCTTTGTAGCCCTTTTAGAACAAGCGTTATAAGTGAAACTGTAGTTCGCATTAATAATAGCCGGTAATTCATTTCCGTTATTTTTCTGCCTTACCATTTCACTTATAACGTTTGTTCTACTGCATCTGCATTGTTCCCAACTTATATCAATCTCTTCGTTATTATAAGGGGAACAATTTGAGATATAGCAGAGCTTTGTAGCCCTTTTAGAACAAGCGTTATAAGTGAAACTGTAGTTCGCATTAATAATAGCCGGTAATTCATTTCCGTTATTTTTCTGCCTTACCATTTCACTTATAACGTTTGTTCTACTGCATCTGCATTGTCCCAACTTATATCAATCTCTTCGTTATTATAAGGGGAACAATTTGAGATATAGCAGAGCTTTGTAGCCCTTTTAGAACAAGCGTTATAAGTGAAACTGTAGTTCGCATTAATAATAGCCGGTAATTCATTTCTGTTATTTTTCTGCCTTACCATTTCACTTATAACGTTTGTTCTACTGCATCTGCATTGTCCCAACTTATATCAATCTCTTCGTTATTATAAGGGGAACAATTTGAGATATAGTAGAGCTTTGTAGCCCTTTTAGAACAAGCGTTATAAGTGAAACTGTAGTTCGCATTAATAATAGCCGGTAATTCATTTCTGTTATTTTTCTGCCTTACCATTTCACTTATAACGTTTGTTCTACTGCATCTGCATTGTTCCAACTTATATCAATCTCTTCGTTATTATAAGGGGAACAATTTGAGATATAGCAGAGCTTTGTAGCCCTTTTAGAACAAGCGTTATAAGTGAAACTGTAGTTCGCATTAATAATAGCCGGTAATTCATTTCTGTTATTTTTCTGCCTTACCATTTCACTTATAACGTTTGTTCTACTGCATCTGCATTGTCCCAACTTATATCAATCTCTTCGTTATTATAAGGGGAACAATTTGAGATATAGCAGAGCTTTGTAGCCCTTTTAGAACAAGCGTTATAAGTGAAACTGTAGTTCGCATTAATAATAGCCGGTAATTCATTTCCGTTATTTTTCTGCCTTACCATTTCACTTATAACGTTTGTTCTACTGCATCTGCATTGTCCCAACTTATATCAATCTCTTCGTTATTATAAGGGGAACAATTTGAGATATAGTAGAGCTTTGTAGCCCTTTTAGAACAAGCGTTATAAGTGAAACTGTAGTTCGCATTAATAATAGCCGGTAATTCATTTCCGTTATTTTTCTGCCTTACCATTTCACTTATAACGTTTGTTCTACTGCATCTGCATTGTCCCAACTTATATCAATCTCTTCGTTATTATAAGGGGAACAATTTGAGATATAGCAGAGCTTTGTAGCCCTTTTAGAACAAGCGTTATAAGTGAAACTGTAGTTCGCATTAATAATAGCCGGTAATTCATTTCCGTTATTTTTCTGCCTTACCATTTCACTTATAACGTTTGTTCTACTGCATCTGCATTGTCCCAACTTATATCAATCTCTTCGTTATTATAAGGGGAACAATTTGAGATATAGTAGAGCTTTGTAGCCCTTTTAGAACAAGCGTTATAAGTGAAACTGTAGTTCGCATTAATAATAGCCGGTAATTCATTTCCGTTATTTTTCTGCCTTACCATTTCACTTATAACGTTTGTTCTACTGCATCTGCATTGTCCCAACTTATATCAATCTCTTCGTTATTATAAGGGGAACAATTTGAGATATAGCAGAGCTTTGTAGCCCTTTTAGAACAAGCGTTATAAGTGAAACTGTAGTTCGCATTAATAATAGCCGGTAATTCATTTCCGTTATTTTTCTGCCTTACCATTTCACTTATAACGTTTGTTCTACTGCATCTGCATTGTCCCAACTTATATCAATCTCTTCGTTATTATAAGGGGAACAATTTGAGATATAGTAGAGCTTTGTAGCCCTTTTAGAACAAGCGTTATAAGTGAAACTGTAGTTCGCATTAATAATAGCCGGTAATTCATTTCCGTTATTTTTCTGCCTTACCATTTCACTTATAACGTTTGTTCTACTGCATCTGCATTGTTCCAACTTATATCAATCTCTTCGTTATTATAAGGGGAACAATTTGAGATATAGCAGAGCTTTGTAGCCCTTTTAGAACAAGCGTTATAAGTGAAACTGTAGTTCGCATTAATAATAGCCGGTAATTCATTTCCGTTATTTTTCTGCCTTACCATTTCACTTATAACGTTTGTTCTACTGCATCTGCATTGTTCCAACTTATATCAATCTCTTCGTTATTATAAGGGGAACAATTTGAGATATAGCAGAGCTTTGTAGCCCTTTTAGAACAAGCGTTATAAGTGAAACTGTAGTTCGCATTAATAATAGCCGGTAATTCATTTCCGTTATTTTTCTGCCTTACCATTTCACTTATAACGTTTGTTCTACTGCATCTGCATTGTTCCAACTTATATCAATCTCTTCGTTATTATAAGGGGAACAATTTGAGATATAGCAGAGCTTTGTAGCCCTTTTAGAACAAGCGTTATAAGTGAAACTGTAGTTCGCATTAATAATAGCCGGTAATTCATTTCCGTTATTTTTCTGCCTTACCATTTCACTTATAACGTTTGTTCTACTGCATCTGCATTGTTCCAACTTATATCAATCTCTTCGTTATTATAAGGGGAACAATTTGAGATATAGCAGAGCTTTGTAGCCCTTTTAGAACAAGCGTTATAAGTGAAACTGTAGTTCGCATTAATAATAGCCGGTAATTCATTTCCGTTATTTTTCTGCCTTACCATTTCACTTATAACGTTTGTTCTACTGCATCTGCATTGTTCCAACTTATATCAATCTCTTCGTTATTATAAGGGGAACAATTTGAGATATAGCAGAGCTTTGTAGCCCTTTTAGAACAAGCGTTATAAGTGAAACTGTAGTTCGCATTAATAATAGCCGGTAATTCATTTCCGTTATTTTTCTGCCTTACCATTTCACTTATAACGTTTGTTCTACTGCATCTGCATTGTTCCAATCTTATATCAATCTCTTCGTTATTATAAGGGGAACAATTTGAGATATAGCAGAGCTTTGTAGCCCTTTTAGAACAAGCGTTATAAGTGAAACTGTAGTTCGCATTAATAATAGCCGGTAATTCATTTCCGTTATTTTTCTGCCTTACCATTTCACTTATAACGTTTGTTCTACTGCATCTGCATTGTTCCAACTTATATCAATCTCTTCGTTATTATAAGGGGAACAATTTGAGATATAGCAGAGCTTTGTAGCCCTTTTAGAACAAGCGTTATAAGTGAAACTGTAGTTCGCATTAATAATAGCCGGTAATTCATTTCCGTTATTTTTCTGCCTTACCATTTCACTTATAACGTTTGTTCTACTGCATCTGCATTGTCCCAACTTATATCAATCTCTTCGTTATTATAAGGGGAACAATTTGAGATATAGCAGAGCTTTGTAGCCCTTTTAGAACAAGCGTTATAAGTGAAACTGTAGTTCGCATTAATAATAGCCGGTAATTCATTTCCGTTATTTTTCTGCCTTACCATTTCACTTATAACGTTTGTTCTACTGCATCTGCATTGTTCCAACTTATATCAATCTCTTCGTTATTATAAGGGGAACAATTTGAGATATAGCAGAGCTTTGTAGCCCTTTTAGAACAAGCGTTATAAGTGAAACTGTAGTTCGCATTAATAATAGCCGGTAATTCATTTCCGTTATTTTCTGCCTTACCATTTCACTTATAACGTTTGTTCTACTGCATCTGCATTGTTCCAACTTATATCAATCTCTTCGTTATTATAAGGGGAACAATTTGAGATATAGCAGAGCTTTGTAGCCCTTTTAGAACAAGCGTTATAAGTGAAACTGTAGTTCGCATTAATAATAGCCGGTAATTCATTTCCGTTATTTTTCTGCCTTACCATTTCACTTATAACGTTTGTTCTACTGCATCTGCATTGTTCCAACTTATATCAATCTCTTCGTTATTATAAGGGGAACAATTTGAGATATAGCAGAGCTTTGTAGCCCTTTTAGAACAAGCGTTATAAGTGAAACTGTAGTTCGCATTAATAATAGCCGGTAATTCATTTCCGTTATTTTTCTGCCTTACCATTTCACTTATAACGTTTGTTCTACTGCATCTGCATTGTTCCAACTTATATCAATCTCTTCGTTATTATAAGGGGAACAATTTGAGATATAGCAGAGCTTTGTAGCCCTTTTAGAACAAGCGTTATAAGTGAAAACTGTAGTTCGCATTAATAATAGCCGGTAATTCATTTCCGTTATTTTTCTGCCTTACCATTTCACTTATAACGTTTGTTCTACTGCATCTGCATTGTCCCAACTTATATCAATCTCTTCGTTATTATAAGGGGAACAATTTGAGATATAGCAGAGCTTTGTAGCCCTTTTAGAACAAGCGTTATAAGTGAAACTGTAGTTCGCATTAATAATAGCCGGTAATTCATTTCCGTTATTTTTCTGCCTTAACCATTTCACTTATAACGTTTGTTCTACTGCATCTGCATTGTCCCAACTTATATCAATCTCTTCGTTATTATAAGGGGAACAATTTGAGATATAGCAGAGCTTTGTAGCCCTTTTAGAACAAGCGTTATAAGTGAAACTGTAGTTCGCATTAATAATAGCCGGTAATTCATTTCCGTTATTTTTCTGCCTTACCATTTCACTTATAACGTTTGTTCTACTGCATCTGCATTGTCCCAACTTATATCAATCTCTTCGTTATTATAAGGGGAACAATTTGAGATATAGCAGAGCTTTGTAGCCCTTTTAGAACAAGCGTTATAAGTGAAACTGTAGTTCGCATTAATAATAGCCGGTAATTCATTTCCGTTATTTTTCTGCCTTACCATTTCACTTATAACGTTTGTTCTACTGCATCTGCATTGTTCCAACTTATATCAATCTCTTCGTTATTATAAGGGGAACAATTTGAGATATAGCAGAGCTTTGTAGCCCTTTTAGAACAAGCGTTATAAGTGAAACTGTAGTTCGCATTAATAATAGCCGGTAATTCATTTCCGTTATTTTTCTGCCTTACCATTTCACTTATAACGTTTGTTCTACTGCATCTGCATTGTTCCAACTTATATCAATCTCTTCGTTATTATAAGGGGAACAATTTGAGATATAGTAGAGCTTTGTAGCCCTTTTAGAACCAGCGTTATAAGCGAAACTGTAGTTCGCATTAATAATAGCCGGTAATTCATTTCCGTTATTTTTCGGCCTTACCATTTCACTTATAACGTTTGTTCTACTGCATCTGCATTGTTCCAACTTATATCAATCTCTTCGTTATTATAAGGGGAACAATTTGAGATATAGCAGAGCTTTGTAGCCCTTTTAGAACAAGCGTTATAAGTGAAACTGTAGTTCGCATTAATAATAGCCGGTAATTCATTTCCGTTATTTTTCTGCCTTACCATTTCACTTATAACGTTTGTTCTACTGCATCTGCATTGTCCCAACTTATATCAATCTCTTCGTTATTATAAGGGAACAATTTGAGATATAGCAGAGCTTTGTAGCCCTTTTAGAACAAGCGTTATAAGTGAAACTGTAGTTCGCATTAATAATAGCCGGTAATTAATTTCCGTTATTTTTCGGCCTTACCATTTCACTTATAACGTTTGTTCTACTGCATCTGCATTGTTCCAACTTATATCAATCTCTTCGTTATTATAAGGGGAACAATTTAAGATATAGTAGAGCTTTGTAGCCCTTTTAGAACAAGCGTTATAAGTGAAACTGTAGTTGGCATTAATAATAGCCGGTAAATCATTTCCGTTATTTTTCTGCCTTACCATTTCACTTATAACGTTTGTTGTGCTGCATCTGTGTTGTTCCAACTTATATCAATCTCTTCGTTATTATAAGGGGAACAATTTGAGATATAGCAGAGCTTTGTAGCCCTTTTAGAACAAGCGTTATAAGTGAAACTGTAGTTCGCATTAATAATAGCCGGTAATTCATTTCCGTTATTTTTCTGCCTTACCATTTCACTTATAACGTTTGTTCTACTGCATCTGCATTGTTCCAACTTATATCAATCTCTTCGTTATTATAAGGGGAACAATTTGAGATATAGCAGAGCTTTGTAGCCCTTTTAGAACAAGCGTTATAAGTGAAACTGTAGTTCGCATTAATAATAGCCGGTAATTCATTTCCGTTATTTTTCTGCCTTACCATTTCACTTATAACGTTTGTTCTACTGCATCTGCATTGTTCCAACTTATATCAATCTCTTCGTTATTATAAGGGGAACAATTTGAGATATAGCAGAGCTTTGTAGCCCTTTTAGAACAAGCGTTATAAGTGAAACTGTAGTTCGCATTAATAATAGCCGGTAATTCATTTCCGTTATTTTTCTGCCTTACCATTTCACTTATAACGTTTGTTCTACTGCATCTGCATTGTCCCAACTTATATCAATCTCTTCGTTATTATAAGGGGAACAATTTGAGATATAGTAGAGCTTTGTAGCCCTTTTAGAACAAGCGTTATAAGTGAAACTGTAGTTCGCATTAATAATAGCCGGTAATTCATTTCCGTTATTTTTCTGCCTTACCATTTCACTTATAACGTTTGTTCTACTGCATCTGCATTGTCCCAACTTATATCAATCTCTTCGTTATTATAAGGGGAACAATTTGAGATATAGTAGAGCTTTGTAGCCCTTTTAGAACAAGCGTTATAAGTGAAACTGTAGTTCGCATTAATAATAGCCGGTAATTCATTTCCGTTATTTTTCTGCCTTACCATTTCACTTATAACGTTTGTTCTACTGCATCTGCATTGTTCCAACTTATATCAATCTCTTCGTTATTATAAGGGGAACAATTTGAGATATAGTAGAGCTTTGTAGCCCTTTTAGAACAAGCGTTATAAGTGAAACTGTAGTTCGCATTAATAATAGCCGGTAATTCATTTCCGTTATTTTTCTGCCTTACCATTTCACTTATAACGTTTGTTCTACTGCATCTGCATTGTCCCAACTTATATCAATCTCTTCGTTATTATAAGGGGAACAATTTGAGATATAGCAGAGCTTTGTAGCCCTTTTAGAACAAGCGTTATAAGTGAAACTGTAGTTCGCATTAATAATAGCCGGTAATTCATTTCCGTTATTTTTCTGCCTTACCATTTCACTTATAACGTTTGTTCTACTGCATCTGCATTGTTCCCAACTTATATCAATCTCTTCGTTATTATAAGGGGAACAATTTGAGATATAGCAGAGCTTTGTAGCCCTTTTAGAACAAGCGTTATAAGTGAAACTGTAGTTCGCATTAATAATAGCCGGTAATTCATTTCCGTTATTTTTCTGCCTTACCATTTCACTTATAACGTTTGTTCTACTGCATCTGCATTGTCCCAACTTATATCAATCTCTTCGTTATTATAAGGGGAACAATTTGAGATATAGCAGAGCTTTGTAGCCCTTTTAGAACAAGCGTTATAAGTGAAACTGTAGTTCGCATTAATAATAGCCGGTAATTCATTTCCGTTATTTTTCTGCCTTACCATTTCACTTATAACGTTTGTTCTACTGCATCTGCATTGTTCCCAACTTATATCAATCTCTTCGTTATTATAAGGGGAACAATTTGAGATATAGCAGAGCTTTGTAGCCCTTTTAGAACAAGCGTTATAAGTGAAACTGTAGTTCGCATTAATAATAGCCGGTAATTCATTTCCGTTATTTTTCTGCCTTACCATTTCACTTATAACGTTTGTTCTACTGCATCTGCATTGTCCCAACTTATATCAATCTCTTCGTTATTATAAGGGGAACAATTTGAGATATAGTAGAGCTTTGTAGCCCTTTTAGAACAAGCGTTATAAGTGAAACTGTAGTTCGCATTAATAATAGCCGGTAATTCATTTCCGTTATTTTTCTGCCTTACCATTTCACTTATAACGTTTGTTCTACTGCATCTGCATTGTTCCAACTTATATCAATCTCTTCGTTATTATAAGGGGAACAATTTGAGATATAGTAGAGCTTTGTAGCCTTTTAGAACAAGCGTTATAAGTGAAACTGTAGTTCGCATTAATAATAGCCGGTAATTCATTTCCGTTATTTTTCTGCCTTACCATTTCACTTATAACGTTTGTTCTACTGCATCTGCATTGTTCCCAACTTATATCAATCTCTTCGTTATTATAAGGGGAACAATTTGAGATATAGTAGAGCTTTGTAGCCCTTTTAGAACAAGCGTTATAAGTGAAACTGTAGTTCGCATTAATAATAGCCGGTAATTCATTTCCGTTATTTTTCTGCCTTACCATTTCACTTATAACGTTTGTTCTACTGCATCTGCATTGTCCCAACTTATATCAATCTCTTCGTTATTATAAGGGGAACAATTTGAGATATAGTAGAGCTTTGTAGCCCTTTTAGAACAAGCGTTATAAGTGAAACTGTAGTTCGCATTAATAATAGCCGGTAATTCATTTCCGTTATTTTTCTGCCTTACCATTTCACTTATAACGTTTGTTCTACTGCATCTGCATTGTCCCAACTTATATCAATCTCTTCGTTATTATAAGGGGAACAATTTGAGATATAGCAGAGCTTTGTAGCCCTTTTAGAACAAGCGTTATAAGTGAAACTGTAGTTCGCATTAATAATAGCCGGTAATTCATTTCCGTTATTTTTCGGCCTTACCATTTCACTTATAACGTTTGTTCTACTGCATCTGCATTGTTCCAACTTATATCAATCTCTTCGTTATTATAAGGGGAACAATTTGAGATATAGCAGAGCTTTGTAGCCCTTTTAGAACAAGCGTTATAAGTGAAACTGTAGTTCGCATTAATAATAGCCGGTAATTCATTTCCGTTATTTTTCTGCCTTACCATTTCACTTATAACGTTTGTTCTACTGCATCTGCATTGTCCCAACTTATATCAATCTCTTCGTTATTATAAGGGGAACAATTTGAGATATAGCAGAGCTTTGTAGCCCTTTTAGAACAAGCGTTATAAGTGAAACTGTAGTTCGCATTAATAATAGCCGGTAATTCATTTCCGTTATTTTTCTGCCTTACCATTTCACTTATAACGTTTGTTCTACTGCATCTGCATTGTTCCAACTTATATCAATCTCTTCGTTATTATAAGGGGAACAATTTGAGATATAGTAGAGCTTTGTAGCCCTTTTAGAACAAGCGTTATAAGTGAAACTGTAGTTCGCATTAATAATAGCCGGTAATTCATTTCCGTTATTTTTCTGCCTTACCATTTCACTTATAACGTTTGTTCTACTGCATCTGCATTGTTCCAACTTATATCAATCTCTTCGTTATTATAAGGGGAACAATTTGAGATATAGCAGAGCTTTGTAGCCCTTTTAGAACAAGCGTTATAAGTGAAACTGTAGTTCGCATTAATAATAGCCGGTAATTCATTTCCGTTATTTTTCTGCCTTACCATTTCACTTATAACGTTTGTTCTACTGCATCTGCATTGTTCCAACTTATATCAATCTCTTCGTTATTATAAGGGGAACAATTTGAGATATAGCAGAGCTTTGTAGCCCTTTTAGAACAAGCGTTATAAGTGAAACTGTAGTTCGCATTAATAATAGCCGGTAATTCATTTCCGTTATTTTTCTGCCTTACCATTTCACTTATAACGTTTGTTCTACTGCATCTGCATTGTTCCCAACTTATATCAATCTCTTCGTTATTATAAGGGGAACAATTTGAGATATAGCAGAGCTTTGTAGCCCTTTTAGAACAAGCGTTATAAGTGAAACTGTAGTTCGCATTAATAATAGCCGGTAATTCATTTCCGTTATTTTTCTGCCTTACCATTTCACTTATAACGTTTGTTCTACTGCATCTGCATTGTTCCAACTTATATCAATCTCTTCGTTATTATAAGGGGAACAATTTGAGATATAGTAGAGCTTTGTAGCCCTTTTAGAACAAGCGTTATAAGTGAAACTGTAGTTCGCATTAATAATAGCCGGTAATTAATTTCCGTTATTTTTCGGCCTTACCATTTCACTTATAACGTTTGTTCTACTGCATCTGCATTGTTCCAACTTATATCAATCTCTTCGTTATTATAAGGGGAACAATTTGAGATATAGCAGAGCTTTGTAGCCCTTTTAGAACAAGCGTTATAAGTGAAACTGTAGTTCGCATTAATAATAGCCGGTAATTCATTTCCGTTATTTTTCTGCCTTACCATTTCACTTATAACGTTTGTTCTACTGCATCTGCATTGTTCCATCTTATATCAATCTCTTCGTTATTATAAGGGGAACAATTTGAGATATAGCAGAGCTTTGTAGCCCTTTTAGAACAAGCGTTATAAGTGAAACTGTAGTTCGCATTAATAATAGCCGGTAATTCATTTCCGTTATTTTTCTGCCTTACCATTTCACTTATAACGTTTGTTCTACTGCATCTGCATTGTCCCAACTTATATCAATCTCTTCGTTATTATAAGGGGAACAATTTGAGATATAGCAGAGCTTTGTAGCCCTTTTAGAACAAGCGTTATAAGTGAAACTGTAGTTCGCATTAATAATAGCCGGTAATTCATTTCCGTTATTTTTCTGCCTTACCATTTCACTTATAACGTTTGTTCTACTGCATCTGCATTGTTCCAACTTATATCAATCTCTTCGTTATTATAAGGGGAACAATTTGAGATATAGTAGAGCTTTGTAGCTCTTTTAGAACCAGCGTTATAAGCGAAACTGTAGTTCGCATTAATAATAGCCGGTAATTCATTTCCGTTATTTTTCTGCCTTACCATTTCACTTATAACGTTTGTTCTACTGCATCTGCATTGTTCCAACTTATATCAATCTCTTCGTTATTATAAGGGGAACAATTTGAGATATAGCAGAGCTTTGTAGCCCTTTTAGAACAAGCGTTATAAGTGAAACTGTAGTTCGCATTAATAATAGCCGGTAATTCATTTCCGTTATTTTTCGGCCTTACCATTTCACTTATAACGTTTGTTCTACTGCATCTGCATTGTTCCCATCTTATATCAATCTCTTCGTTATTATAAGGGGAACAATTTGAGATATAGCAGAGCTTTGTAGCCCTTTTAGAACAAGCGTTATAAGTGAAACTGTAGTTCGCATTAATAATAGCCGGTAATTCATTTCCGTTATTTTTCTGCCTTACCATTTCACTTATAACGTTTGTTCTACTGCATCTGCATTGTCCCAACTTATATCAATCTCTTCGTTATTATAAGGGGAACAATTTGAGATATAGCAGAGCTTTGTAGCCCTTTTAGAACAAGCGTTATAAGTGAAACTGTAGTTCGCATTAATAATAGCCGGTAATTCATTTCCGTTATTTTTCTGCCTTACCATTTCACTTATAACGTTTGTTCTACTGCATCTGCATTGTTCCAACTTATATCAATCTCTTCGTTATTATAAGGGGAACAATTTGAGATATAGTAGAGCTTTGTAGCCCTTTTAGAACAAGCGTTATAAGTGAAACTGTAGTTCGCATTAATAATAGCCGGTAATTCATTTCCGTTATTTTTCTGCCTTACCATTTCACTTATAACGTTTGTTCTACTGCATCTGCATTGTTCCAACTTATATCAATCTCTTCGTTATTATAAGGGGAACAATTTGAGATATAGCAGAGCTTTGTAGCCCTTTTAGAACAAGCGTTATAAGTGAAACTGTAGTTCGCATTAATAATAGCCGGTAATTCATTTCCGTTATTTTTCTGCCTTACCATTTCACTTATAACGTTTGTTCTACTGCATCTGCATTGTCCCAACTTATATCAATCTCTTCGTTATTATAAGGGGAACAATTTGAGATATAGTAGAGCTTTGTAGCCCTTTTAGAACAAGCGTTATAAGCGAAACTGTAGTTCGCATTAATAATAGCCGGTAATTCATTTCCGTTATTTTTCTGCCTTACCATTTCACTTATAACGTTTGTTCTACTGCATCTGCATTGTTCCAACTTATATCAATCTCTTCGTTATTATAAGGGGAACAATTTGAGATATAGTAGAGCTTTGTAGCTCTTTTAGAACCAGCGTTATAAGCGAAACTGTAGTTCGCATTAATAATAGCCGGTAATTCATTTCCGTTATTTTTCGGCCTTACCATTTCACTTATAACGTTTGTTCTACTGCATCTGCATTGTTCCAACTTATATCAATCTCTTCGTTATTATAAGGGGAACAATTTGAGATATAGCAGAGCTTTGTAGCCCTTTTAGAACCAGCGTTATAAGCGAAACTGTAGTTCGCATTAATAATAGCCGGTAATTCATTTCCGTTATTTTTCTGCCTTACCATTTCACTTATAACGTTTGTTCTACTGCATCTGCATTGTTCCAACTTATATCAATCTCTTCGTTATTATAAGGGGAACAATTTGAGATATAGCAGAGCTTTGTAGCCCTTTTAGAACAAGCGTTATAAGTGAAACTGTAGTTCGCATTAATAATAGCCGGTAATTCATTTCCGTTATTTTTCTGCCTTACCATTTCACTTATAACGTTTGTTCTACTGCATCTGCATTGTTCCAACTTATATCAATCTCTTCGTTATTATAAGGGGAACAATTTGAGATATAGTAGAGCTTTGTAGCCCTTTTAGAACAAGCGTTATAAGTGAAACTGTAGTTCGCATTAATAATAGCCGGTAATTCATTTCCGTTATTTTTCTGCCTTACCATTTCACTTATAACGTTTGTTCTACTGCATCTGCATTGTCCCAACTTATATCAATCTCTTCGTTATTATAACAATTTAAGATATAGTAGAGCTTTGTAGCTCTTTTAGAACCAGCGTTATAAGCGAAACTGTAGTTCGCATTAATAATAGCCGGTAATTCATTTCCGTTATTTTTCTGCCTTACCATTTCACTTATAACGTTTGTTCTACTGCATCTGCATTGTCCCAACTTATATCAATCTCTTCGTTATTATAAGGGGAACAATTTAAGATATAGTAGAGCTTTGTAGTCCTTTTAGAACCAAGCGTTATAAGCGAAACTGTAGTTCGCATTAATAATAGCCGGTAATTCATTTCCGTTATTTTTCGGCCTTACCATTTCACTTATAACGTTTGTTCTACTGCATCTGCATTGTTCCCAACTTATATCAATCTCTTCGTTATTATAAGGGGAACAATTTGAGATATAGCAGAGCTTTGTAGCCCTTTTAGAACAAGCGTTATAAGCGAAACTGTAGTTCGCATTAATAATAGCCGGTAATTCATTTCCGTTATTTTTCTGCCTTACCATTTCACTTATAACGTTTGTTCTACTGCATCTGCATTGTTCCAACTTATATCAATCTCTTCGTTATTATAAGGGGAACAATTTGAGATATAGCAGAGCTTTGTAGCCCTTTTAGAACAAGCGTTATAAGTGAAACTGTAGTTCGCATTAATAATAGCCGGTAATTCATTTCCGTTATTTTTCGGCCTTACCATTTCACTTATAACGTTTGTTCTACTGCATCTGCATTGTTCCATCTTATATCAATCTCTTCGTTATTATAAGGGGAACAATTTGAGATATAGCAGAGCTTTGTAGCCCTTTTAGAACAAGCGTTATAAGTGAAACTGTAGTTCGCATTAATAATAGCCGGTAATTCATTTCCGTTATTTTTCTGCCTTACCATTTCACTTATAACGTTTGTTCTACTGCATCTGCATTGTTCCAACTTATATCAATCTCTTCGTTATTATAAGGGGAACAATTTGAGATATAGTAGAGCTTTGTAGCCCTTTTAGAACAAGCGTTATAAGTGAAACTGTAGTTCGCATTAATAATAGCCGGTAATTCATTTCCGTTATTTTTCTGCCTTACCATTTCACTTATAACGTTTGTTCTACTGCATCTGCATTGTCCCAACTTATATCAATCTCTTCGTTATTATAAGGGGAACAATTTGAGATATAGCAGAGCTTTGTAGCCCTTTTAGAACCAGCGTTATAAGCGAAACTGTAGTTCGCATTAATAATAGCCGGTAATTCATTTCCGTTATTTTTCGGCCTTACCATTTCACTTATAACGTTTGTTCTACTGCATCTGCATTGTCCCAACTTATATCAATCTCTTCGTTATTATAAGGGGAACAATTTGAGATATAGCAGAGCTTTGTAGCCCTTTTAGAACAAGCGTTATAAGCGAAACTGTAGTTCGCATTAATAATAGCCGGTAATTCATTTCCGTTATTTTTCGGCCTTACCATTTCACTTATAACGTTTGTTCTACTGCATCTGCATTGTTCCATCTTATATCAATCTCTTCGTTATTATAAGGGGAACAATTTGAGATATAGCAGAGCTTTGTAGCCCTTTTAGAACAAGCGTTATAAGTGAAACTGTAGTTCGCATTAATAATAGCCGGTAATTCATTTCCGTTATTTTTCTGCCTTACCATTTCACTTATAACGTTTGTTCTACTGCATCTGCATTGTCCCAACTTATATCAATCTCTTCGTTATTATAAGGGGAACAATTTGAGATATAGCAGAGCTTTGTAGCTCTTTTAGAACCAGCGTTATAAGCGAAACTGTAGTTCGCATTAATAATAGCCGGTAATTCATTTCCGTTATTTTTCTGCCTTACCATTTCACTTATAACGTTTGTTCTACTGCATCTGCATTGTCCCAACTTATATCAATCTCTTCGTTATTATAAGGGGAACAATTTGAGATATAGTAGAGCTTTGTAGCTCTTTTAGAACCAGCGTTATAAGCGAAACTGTAGTTCGCATTAATAATAGCCGGTAATTCATTTCCGTTATTTTTCGGCCTTACCATTTCACTTATAACGTTTGTTCTACTGCATCTGCATTGTTCCCAACTTATATCAATCTCTTCGTTATTATAAGGGGAACAATTTGAGATATAGCAGAGCTTTGTAGCCCTTTTAGAACCAGCGTTATAAGCGAAACTGTAGTTCGCATTAATAATAGCCGGTAATTCATTTCCGTTATTTTTCGGCCTTACCATTTCACTTATAACGTTTGTTCTACTGCATCTGCATTGTCCCAACTTATATCAATCTCTTGGTTATTATAAGGGGAACAATTTGAGATATAGCAGAGCTTTGTAGCCCTTTTAGAACCAGCGTTATAAGCGAAACTGTAGTTCGCATTAATAATAGCCGGTAATTCATTTCCGTTATTTTTCGGCCTTACCATTTCACTTATAACGTTTGTTCTACTGCATCTGCATTGTTCCATCTTATATCAATCTCTTCGTTATTATAAGGGGAACAATTTGAGATATAGCAGAGCTTTGTAGCCCTTTTAGAACAAGCGTTATAAGTGAAACTGTAGTTCGCATTAATAATAGCCGGTAATTCATTTCCGTTATTTTTCTGCCTTACCATTTCACTTATAACGTTTGTTCTACTGCATCTGCATTGTTCCAACTTATATCAATCTCTTCGTTATTATAAGGGGAACAATTTGAGATATAGTAGAGCTTTGTAGCCCTTTTAGAACCAGCGTTATAAGCGAAACTGTAGTTCGCATTAATAATAGCCGGTAATTCATTTCCGTTATTTTTCTGCCTTACCATTTCACTTATAACGTTTGTTCTACTGCATCTGCATTGTCCCAACTTATATCAATCTCTTCGTTATTATAAGGGGAACAATTTGAGATATAGTAGAGCTTTGTAGCTCTTTTAGAACCAGCGTTATAAGCGAAACTGTAGTTCGCATTAATAATAGCCGGTAATTCATTTCCGTTATTTTTCGGCCTTACCATTTCACTTATAACGTTTGTTCTACTGCATCTGCATTGTTCCAACTTATATCAATCTCTTCGTTATTATAAGGGGAACAATTTGAGATATAGCAGAGCTTTGTAGCCCTTTTAGAACCAGCGTTATAAGCGAAACTGTAGTTCGCATTAATAATAGCCGGTAATTCATTTCCGTTATTTTTCTGCCTTACCATTTCACTTATAACGTTTGTTCTACTGCATCTGCATTGTTCCAACTTATATCAATCTCTTCGTTATTATAAGGGGAACAATTTGAGATATAGTAGAGCTTTGTAGCCCTTTTAGAACAAGCGTTATAAGTGAAACTGTAGTTCGCATTAATAATAGCCGGTAATTCATTTCCGTTATTTTTCTGCCTTACCATTTCACTTATAACGTTTGTTCTACTGCATCTGCATTGTCCCAACTTATATCAATCTCTTCGTTATTATAAGGGGAACAATTTGAGATATAGCAGAGCTTTGTAGCCCTTTTAGAACCAGCGTTATAAGCGAAACTGTAGTTCGCATTAATAATAGCCGGTAATTCATTTCCGTTATTTTTCTGCCTTACCATTTCACTTATAACGTTTGTTCTACTGCATCTGCATTGTCCCAACTTATATCAATCTCTTCGTTATTATAAGGGGAACAATTTAAGATATAGTAGAGCTTTGTAGCTCTTTTAGAACCAGCGTTATAAGCGAAACTGTAGTTCGCATTAATAATAGCCGGTAATTCATTTCCGTTATTTTTCTGCCTTACCATTTCACTTATAACGTTTGTTCTACTGCATCTGCATTGTCCCAACTTATATCAATCTCTTCGTTATTATAAGGGGAACAATTTGAGATATAGCAGAGCTTTGTAGCCCTTTTAGAACCAGCGTTATAAGCGAAACTGTAGTTCGCATTAATAATAGCCGGTAATTCATTTCCGTTATTTTTCGGCCTTACCATTTCACTTATAACGTTTGTTCTACTGCATCTGCATTGTTCCATCTTATATCAATCTCTTCGTTATTATAAGGGGAACAATTTGAGATATAGCAGAGCTTTGTAGCCCTTTTAGAACAAGCGTTATAAGTGAAACTGTAGTTCGCATTAATAATAGCCGGTAATTCATTTCCGTTATTTTTCTGCCTTACCATTTCACTTATAACGTTTGTTCTACTGCATCTGCATTGTCCCAACGTATATCAATCTCTTCGTTATTATAAGGGGAACAATTTGAGATATAGCAGAGCTTTGTAGCTCTTTTAGAACCAGCGTTATAAGCGAAACTGTAGTTCGCATTAATAATAGCCGGTAATTAATTTCCGTTATTTTTCGGCCTTACCATTTCACTTATAACGTTTGTTCTACTGCATCTGCATTGTTCCATCTTATATCAATCTCTTCGTTATTATAAGGGGAACAATTTGAGATATAGTAGAGCTTTGTAGCTCTTTTAGAACCAGCGTTATAAGCGAAACTGTAGTTCGCATTAATAATAGCCGGTAATTCATTTCCGTTATTTTTCGGCCTTACCATTTCACTTATAACGTTTGTTGTGCTGCATCTGTGTTGTTCCAACTTATATCAATCTCTTGGTTATTATAAGGGGAACAATTTGAGATATAGCAGAGCTTTGTAGCCCTTTTAGAACCAGCGTTATAAGCGAAACTGTAGTTCGCATTAATAATAGCCGGTAATTCATTTCCG
Source organism: Paragorgia papillata (assembly GCA_035771165.1). Taxonomy (NCBI): domain Eukaryota; kingdom Metazoa; phylum Cnidaria; class Anthozoa; order Scleralcyonacea; family Coralliidae; genus Paragorgia; species Paragorgia papillata. The sequence continues at coordinate 2,131,355 of JAWNZC010000086.1, read as the reverse complement.
TTATTTTTCGGCCTTACCATTTCACTTATAACGTTTGTTCTACTGCATCTGCATTGTTCCATCTTATATCAATCTCTTCGTTATTATAAGGGGAACAATTTGAGATATAGCAGAGCTTTGTAGCCCTTTTAGAACAAGCGTTATAAGTGAAACTGTAGTTCGCATTAATAATAGCCGGTAATTCATTTCCGTTATTTTTCTGCCTTACCATTTCACTTATAACGTTTGTTCTACTGCATCTGCATTGTTCCAACTTATATCAATCTCTTCGTTATTATAAGGGGAACAATTTGAGATATAGTAGAGCTTTGTAGCTCTTTTAGAACCAGCGTTATAAGCGAAACTGTAGTTCGCATTAATAATAGCCGGTAATTCATTTCCGTTATTTTTCTGCCTTACCATTTCACTTATAACGTTTGTTCTACTGCATCTGCATTGTTCCCAACTTATATCAATCTCTTCGTTATTATAAGGGGAACAATTTGAGATATAGCAGAGCTTTGTAGCCCTTTTAGAACAAGCGTTATAAGCGAAACTGTAGTTCGCATTAATAATAGCCGGTAATTCATTTCCGTTATTTTTCTGCCTTACCATTTCACTTATAACGTTTGTTCTACTGCATCTGCATTGTCCCAACTTATATCAATCTCTTCGTTATTATAAGGGGAACAATTTGAGATATAGCCGAGCTTTGTAGCCCTTTTAGAACCAGCGTTATAAGCGAAACTGTAGTTCGCATTAATAATAGCCGGTAATTCATTTCCGTTATTTTTCGGCCTTACCATTTCACTTATAACGTTTGTTGTGCTGCATCTGTGTTGTTCCAACTTATCTCAATCTCTTCGTTATTATAAGGGGAACAATTTGAGATATAGCAGAGCTTTGTAGCCCTTTTAGAACCAGCGTTATAAGCGAAACTGTAGTTCGCATTAATAATAGCCGGTAATTCATTTCCGTTATTTTTCTGCCTTACCATTTCACTTATAACGTTTGTTCTACTGCATCTGCATTGTCCCAACTTATATCAATCTCTTCGTTATTATAAGGGGAACAATTTGAGATATAGCAGAGCTTTGTAGCCCTTTTAGAACAAGCGTTATAAGTGAAACTGTAGTTCGCATTAATAATAGCCGGTAATTCATTTCCGTTATTTTTCTGCCTTACCATTTCACTTATAACGTTTGTTCTACTGCATCTGCATTGTTCCCAACTTATATCAATCTCTTCGTTATTATAAGGGGAACAATTTGAGATATAGTAGAGCTTTGTAGCTCTTTTAGAACAAGCGTTATAAGCGAAACTGTAGTTCGCATTAATAATAGCCGGTAATTCATTTCCGTTATTTTTCTGCCTTACCATTTCACTTATAACGTTTGTTCTACTGCATCTGCATTGTCCCAACTTATATCAATCTCTTCGTTATTATAAGGGGAACAATTTGAGATATAGCAGAGCTTTGTAGCCCTTTTAGAACAAGCGTTATAAGTGAAACTGTAGTTCGCATTAATAATAGCCGGTAATTCATTTCCGTTATTTTTCTGCCTTACCATTTCACTTATAACGTTTGTTCTACTGCATCTGCATTGTCCCAACTTATATCAATCTCTTCGTTATTATAAGGGGAACAATTTGAGATATAGTAGAGCTTTGTAGCTCTTTTAGAACCAGCGTTATAAGCGAAACTGTAGTTCGCATTAATAATAGCCGGTAATTCATTTCCGTTATTTTTCTGCCTTACCATTTCACTTATAACGTTTGTTCTACTGCATCTGCATTGTCCCAACTTATATCAATCTCTTCGTTATTATAAGGGGAACAATTTGAGATATAGCAGAGCTTTGTAGCCCTTTTAGAACAAGCGTTATAAGTGAAACTGTAGTTCGCATTAATAATAGCCGGTAATTCATTTCCGTTATTTTTCTGCCTTACCATTTCACTTATAACGTTTGTTCTACTGCATCTGCATTGTCCCAACTTATATCAATCTCTTCGTTATTATAAGGGGAACAATTTGAGATATAGCAGAGCTTTGTAGCTCTTTTAGAACCAGCGTTATAAGCGAAACTGTAGTTCGCATTAATAATAGCCGGTAATTAATTTCCGTTATTTTTCGGCCTTACCATTTCACTTATAACGTTTGTTCTACTGCATCTGCATTGTTCCAACTTATATCAATCTCTTCGTTATTATAAGGGGAACAATTTGAGATATAGCAGAGCTTTGTAGCCCTTTTAGAACCAAGCGTTATAAGCGAAACTGTAGTTCGCATTAATAATAGCCGGTAATTCATTTCCGTTATTTTTCTGCCTTACCATTTCACTTATAACGTTTGTTCTACTGCATCTGCATTGTTCCAACTTATATCAATCTCTTCGTTATTATAAGGGGAACAATTTGAGATATAGCAGAGCTTTGTAGCCCTTTTAGAACCAGCGTTATAAGCGAAACTGTAGTTCGCATTAATAATAGCCGGTAATTCATTTCCGTTATTTTTCGGCCTTACCATTTCACTTATAACGTTTGTTCTACTGCATCTGCATTGTTCCCAACTTATATCAATCTCTTCGTTATTATAAGGGGAACAATTTGAGATATAGCAGAGCTTTGTAGCCCTTTTAGAACAAGCGTTATAAGTGAAACTGTAGTTCGCATTAATAATAGCCGGTAATTCATTTCCGTTATTTTTCTGCCTTACCATTTCACTTATAACGTTTGTTCTACTGCATCTGCATTGTCCCAACTTATATCAATCTCTTCGTTATTATAAGGGGAACAATTTGAGATATAGCAGAGCTTTGTAGCCCTTTTAGAACAAGCGTTATAAGTGAAACTGTAGTTCGCATTAATAATAGCCGGTAATTCATTTCCGTTATTTTTCTGCCTTACCATTTCACTTATAACGTTTGTTCTACTGCATCTGCATTGTTCCAACTTATATCAATCTCTTCGTTATTATAAGGGGAACAATTTGAGATATAGCAGAGCTTTGTAGCCCTTTTAGAACAAGCGTTATAAGTGAAACTGTAGTTCGCATTAATAATAGCCGGTAATTCATTTCCGTTATTTTTCTGCCTTACCATTTCACTTATAACGTTTGTTCTACTGCATCTGCATTGTTCCAACTTATATCAATCTCTTCGTTATTATAAGGGGAACAATTTGAGATATAGTAGAGCTTTGTAGCTCTTTTAGAACCAGCGTTATAAGCGAAACTGTAGTTCGCATTAATAATAGCCGGTAATTCATTTCCGTTATTTTTCTGCCTTACCATTTCACTTATAACGTTTGTTCTACTGCATCTGCATTGTCCCAACTTATATCAATCTCTTCGTTATTATAAGGGGAACAATTTGAGATATAGCAGAGCTTTGTAGCCCTTTTAGAACAAGCGTTATAAGTGAAACTGTAGTTCGCATTAATAATAGCCGGTAATTCATTTCCGTTATTTTTCTGCCTTACCATTTCACTTATAACGTTTGTTCTACTGCATCTGCATTGTCCCAACTTATATCAATCTCTTCGTTATTATAAGGGGAACAATTTGAGATATAGCAGAGCTTTGTAGCCCTTTTAGAACAAGCGTTATAAGTGAAACTGTAGTTCGCATTAATAATAGCCGGTAATTCATTTCCGTTATTTTTCTGCCTTACCATTTCACTTATAACGTTTGTTCTACTGCATCTGCATTGTTCCAACTTATATCAATCTCTTCGTTATTATAAGGGGAACAATTTGAGATATAGTAGAGCTTTGTAGCCCTTTTAGAACCAGCGTTATAAGCGAAACTGTAGTTCGCATTAATAATAGCCGGTAATTCATTTCCGTTATTTTTCTGCCTTACCATTTCACTTATAACGTTTGTTCTACTGCATCTGCATTGTTCCAACTTATATCAATCTCTTCGTTATTATAAGGGGAACAATTTGAGATATAGCAGAGCTTTGTAGCCCTTTTAGAACAAGCGTTATAAGCGAAACTGTAGTTCGCATTAATAATAGCCGGTAATTCATTTCCGTTATTTTTCTGCCTTACCATTTCACTTATAACGTTTGTTCTACTGCATCTGCATTGTTCCAACTTATATCAATCTCTTCGTTATTATAAGGGGAACAATTTGAGATATAGCAGAGCTTTGTAGCCCTTTTAGAACAAGCGTTATAAGTGAAACTGTAGTTCGCATTAATAATAGCCGGTAATTCATTTCCGTTATTTTTCTGCCTTACCATTTCACTTATAACGTTTGTTCTACTGCATCTGCATTGTTCCAACTTATATCAATCTCTTCGTTATTATAAGGGGAACAATTTGAGATATAGCAGAGCTTTGTAGCCCTTTTAGAACAAGCGTTATAAGCGAAACTGTAGTTCGCATTAATAATAGCCGGTAATTCATTTCCGTTATTTTTCTGCCTTACCATTTCACTTATAACGTTTGTTCTACTGCATCTGCATTGTTCCAACTTATATCAATCTCTTCGTTATTATAAGGGGAACAATTTGAGATATAGCAGAGCTTTGTAGCCCTTTTAGAACAAGCGTTATAAGTGAAACTGTAGTTCGCATTAATAATAGCCGGTAATTCATTTCCGTTATTTTTCTGCCTTACCATTTCACTTATAACGTTTGTTCTACTGCATCTGCATTGTTCCCAACTTATATCAATCTCTTCGTTATTATAAGGGGAACAATTTGAGATATAGCAGAGCTTTGTAGCTCTTTTAGAACCAGCGTTATAAGCGAAACTGTAGTTCGCATTAATAATAGCCGGTAATTCATTTCCGTTATTTTTCTGCCTTACCATTTCACTTATAACGTTTGTTCTACTGCATCTGCATTGTTCCAACTTATATCAATCTCTTCGTTATTATAAGGGGAACAATTTGAGATATAGTAGAGCTTTGTAGCCCTTTTAGAACCAGCGTTATAAGTGAAACTGTAGTTCGCATTAATAATAGCCGGTAATTCATTTCCGTTATTTTTCTGCCTTACCATTTCACTTATAACGTTTGTTCTACTGCATCTGCATTGTCCCAACTTATATCAATCTCTTCGTTATTATAAGGGGAACAATTTGAGATATAGCAGAGCTTTGTAGCCCTTTTAGAACAAGCGTTATAAGTGAAACTGTAGTTCGCATTAATAATAGCCGGTAATTCATTTCCGTTATTTTTCTGCCTTACCATTTCACTTATAACGTTTGTTCTACTGCATCTGCATTGTTCCAACTTATATCAATCTCTTCGTTATTATAAGGGGAACAATTTGAGATATAGCAGAGCTTTGTAGCCCTTTTAGAACCAGCGTTATAAGCGAAACTGTAGTTCGCATTAATAATAGCCGGTAATTCATTTCCGTTATTTTTCTGCCTTACCATTTCACTTATAACGTTTGTTCTACTGCATCTGCATTGTCCCAACTTATATCAATCTCTTCGTTATTATAAGGGGAACAATTTGAGATATAGCAGAGCTTTGTAGCCCTTTTAGAACAAGCGTTATAAGTGAAACTGTAGTTCGCATTAATAATAGCCGGTAATTCATTTCCGTTATTTTTCTGCCTTACCATTTCACTTATAACGTTTGTTCTACTGCATCTGCATTGTTCCAACTTATATCAATCTCTTCGTTATTATAAGGGGAACAATTTGAGATATAGTAGAGCTTTGTAGCTCTTTTAGAACCAGCGTTATAAGCGAAACTGTAGTTCGCATTAATAATAGCCGGTAATTCATTTCCGTTATTTTTCTGCCTTACCATTTCACTTATAACGTTTGTTCTACTGCATCTGCATTGTTCCAACTTATATCAATCTCTTCGTTATTATAAGGGGAACAATTTGAGATATAGCAGAGCTTTGTAGCCCTTTTAGAACCAGCGTTATAAGTGAAACTGTAGTTCGCATTAATAATAGCCGGTAATTCATTTCCGTTATTTTTCTGCCTTACCATTTCACTTATAACGTTTGTTCTACTGCATCTGCATTGTCCCAACTTATATCAATCTCTTCGTTATTATAAGGGGAACAATTTGAGATATAGCAGAGCTTTGTAGCCCTTTTAGAACAAGCGTTATAAGTGAAACTGTAGTTCGCATTAATAATAGCCGGTAATTCATTTCCGTTATTTTTCTGCCTTACCATTTCACTTATAAACGTTTGTTCTACTGCATCTGCATTGTTCCAACTTATATCAATCTCTTCGTTATTATAAGGGGAACAATTTGAGATATAGCAGAGCTTTGTAGCCCTTTTAGAACAAGCGTTATAAGTGAAACTGTAGTTCGCATTAATAATAGCCGGTAATTCATTTCCGTTATTTTTCTGCCTTACCATTTCACTTATAACGTTTGTTCTACTGCATCTGCATTGTCCCAACTTATATCAATCTCTTCGTTATTATAAGGGGAACAATTTGAGATATAGCAGAGCTTTGTAGCCCTTTTAGAACAAGCGTTATAAGTGAAACTGTAGTTCGCATTAATAATAGCCGGTAATTCATTTCCGTTATTTTTCTGCCTTACCATTTCACTTATAACGTTTGTTCTACTGCATCTGCATTGTTCCAACTTATATCAATCTCTTCGTTATTATAAGGGGAACAATTTGAGATATAGTAGAGCTTTGTAGCTCTTTTAGAACCAGCGTTATAAGCGAAACTGTAGTTCGCATTAATAATAGCCGGTAATTCATTTCCGTTATTTTTCTGCCTTACCATTTCACTTATAACGTTTGTTCTACTGCATCTGCATTGTTCCAACTTATATCAATCTCTTCGTTATTATAAGGGGAACAATTTGAGATATAGCAGAGCTTTGTAGCCCTTTTAGAACAAGCGTTATAAGTGAAACTGTAGTTCGCATTAATAATAGCCGGTAATTCATTTCCGTTATTTTTCTGCCTTACCATTTCACTTATAACGTTTGTTCTACTGCATCTGCATTGTTCCAACTTATATCAATCTCTTCGTTATTATAAGGGGAACAATTTAAGATATAGTAGAGCTTTGTAGCTCTTTTAGAACCAGCGTTATAAGCGAAACTGTAGTTCGCATTAATAATAGCCGGTAATTCATTTCCGTTATTTTTCTGCCTTACCATTTCACTTATAACGTTTGTTCTACTGCATCTGCATTGTTCCAACTTATATCAATCTCTTCGTTATTATAAGGGGAACAATTTGAGATATAGCAGAGCTTTGTAGCCCTTTTAGAACAAGCGTTATAAGTGAAACTGTAGTTCGCATTAATAATAGCCGGTAATTCATTTCCGTTATTTTTCTGCCTTACCATTTCACTTATAACGTTTGTTCTACTGCATCTGCATTGTCCCAACTTATATCAATCTCTTCGTTATTATAAGGGGAACAATTTGAGATATAGCAGAGCTTTGTAGCCCTTTTAGAACAAGCGTTATAAGTGAAACTGTAGTTCGCATTAATAATAGCCGGTAATTCATTTCCGTTATTTTTCTGCCTTACCATTTCACTTATAACGTTTGTTCTACTGCATCTGCATTGTTCCAACTTATATCAATCTCTTCGTTATTATAAGGGGAACAATTTGAGATATAGCAGAGCTTTGTAGCCCTTTTAGAACAAGCGTTATAAGTGAAACTGTAGTTCGCATTAATAATAGCCGGTAATTCATTTCCGTTATTTTTCTGCCTTACCATTTCACTTATAACGTTTGTTCTACTGCATCTGCATTGTCCCAACTTATATCAATCTCTTCGTTATTATAAGGGGAACAATTTGAGATATAGCAGAGCTTTGTAGCCCTTTTAGAACAAGCGTTATAAGTGAAACTGTAGTTCGCATTAATAATAGCCGGTAATTCATTTCCGTTATTTTTCTGCCTTACCATTTCACTTATAACGTTTGTTCTACTGCATCTGCATTGTTCCAACTTATATCAATCTCTTCGTTATTATAAGGGGAACAATTTGAGATATAGTAGAGCTTTGTAGCTCTTTTAGAACCAGCGTTATAAGCGAAAACTGTAGTTCGCATTAATAATAGCCGGTAATTCATTTCCGTTATTTTTCTGCCTTACCATTTCACTTATAACGTTTGTTCTACTGCATCTGCATTGTTCCAACTTATATCAATCTCTTCGTTATTATAAGGGGAACAATTTGAGATATAGCAGAGCTTTGTAGCCCTTTTAGAACCAGCGTTATAAGCGAAACTGTAGTTCGCATTAATAATAGCCGGTAATTCATTTCCGTTATTTTTCTGCCTTACCATTTCACTTATAACGTTTGTTCTACTGCATCTGCATTGTTCCAACTTATATCAATCTCTTCGTTATTATAAGGGGAACAATTTGAGATATAGCAGAGCTTTGTAGCCCTTTTAGAACAAGCGTTATAAGTGAAACTGTAGTTCGCATTAATAATAGCCGGTAATTCATTTCCGTTATTTTTCTGCCTTACCATTTCACTTATAACGTTTGTTCTACTGCATCTGCATTGTCCCAACTTATATCAATCTCTTCGTTATTATAAGGGGAACAATTTGAGATATAGCAGAGCTTTGTAGCCCTTTTAGAACAAGCGTTATAAGTGAAACTGTAGTTCGCATTAATAATAGCCGGTAATTCATTTCCGTTATTTTTCTGCCTTACCATTTCACTTATAACGTTTGTTCTACTGCATCTGCATTGTTCCAACTTATATCAATCTCTTCGTTATTATAAGGGGAACAATTTGAGATATAGCAGAGCTTTGTAGCCCTTTTAGAACAAGCGTTATAAGTGAAACTGTAGTTCGCATTAATAATAGCCGGTAATTCATTTCCGTTATTTTTCTGCCTTACCATTTCACTTATAACGTTTGTTCTACTGCATCTGCATTGTTCCAACTTATATCAATCTCTTCGTTATTATAAGGGGAACAATTTGAGATATAGTAGAGCTTTGTAGCTCTTTTAGAACCAGCGTTATAAGCGAAACTGTAGTTCGCATTAATAATAGCCGGTAATTCATTTCCGTTATTTTTCTGCCTTACCATTTCACTTATAACGTTTGTTCTACTGCATCTGCATTGTTCCAACTTATATCAATCTCTTCGTTATTATAAGGGGAACAATTTGAGATATAGCAGAGCTTTGTAGCCCTTTTAGAACAAGCGTTATAAGTGAAACTGTAGTTCGCATTAATAATAGCCGGTAATTCATTTCCGTTATTTTTCTGCCTTACCATTTCACTTATAACGTTTGTTCTACTGCATCTGCATTGTTCCAACTTATATCAATCTCTTCGTTATTATAAGGGGAACAATTTAAGATATAGTAGAGCTTTGTAGCTCTTTTAGAACCAGCGTTATAAGCGAAACTGTAGTTCGCATTAATAATAGCCGGTAATTCATTTCCGTTATTTTTCTGCCTTACCATTTCACTTATAACGTTTGTTCTACTGCATCTGCATTGTTCCAACTTATATCAATCTCTTCGTTATTATAAGGGGAACAATTTGAGATATAGCAGAGCTTTGTAGCCCTTTTAGAACAAGCGTTATAAGTGAAACTGTAGTTCGCATTAATAATAGCCGGTAATTCATTTCCGTTATTTTTCTGCCTTACCATTTCACTTATAACGTTTGTTCTACTGCATCTGCATTGTTCCCAACTTATATCAATCTCTTCGTTATTATAAGGGGAACAATTTGAGATATAGCAGAGCTTTGTAGCCCTTTTAGAACAAGCGTTATAAGTGAAACTGTAGTTCGCATTAATAATAGCCGGTAATTCATTTCCGTTATTTTTCTGCCTTACCATTTCACTTATAACGTTTGTTCTACTGCATCTGCATTGTTCCAACTTATATCAATCTCTTCGTTATTATAAGGGGAACAATTTGAGATATAGCAGAGCTTTGTAGCCCTTTTAGAACAAGCGTTATAAGTGAAACTGTAGTTCGCATTAATAATAGCCGGTAATTCATTTCCGTTATTTTTCTGCCTTACCATTTCACTTATAACGTTTGTTCTACTGCATCTGCATTGTCCCAACTTATATCAATCTCTTCGTTATTATAAGGGGAACAATTTGAGATATAGCAGAGCTTTGTAGCCCTTTTAGAACAAGCGTTATAAGTGAAACTGTAGTTCGCATTAATAATAGCCGGTAATTCATTTCCGTTATTTTTCTGCCTTACCATTTCACTTATAACGTTTGTTCTACTGCATCTGCATTGTCCCAACTTATATCAATCTCTTCGTTATTATAAGGGGAACAATTTGAGATATAGCAGAGCTTTGTAGCCCTTTTAGAACAAGCGTTATAAGTGAAACTGTAGTTCGCATTAATAATAGCCGGTAATTCATTTCCGTTATTTTTCTGCCTTACCATTTCACTTATAACGTTTGTTCTACTGCATCTGCATTGTTCCAACTTATATCAATCTCTTCGTTATTATAAGGGGAACAATTTGAGATATAGCAGAGCTTTGTAGCCCTTTTAGAACAAGCGTTATAAGTGAAACTGTAGTTCGCATTAATAATAGCCGGTAATTCATTTCCGTTATTTTTCTGCCTTACCATTTCACTTATAACGTTTGTTCTACTGCATCTGCATTGTTCCCAACTTATATCAATCTCTTCGTTATTATAAGGGGAACAATTTGAGATATAGCAGAGCTTTGTAGCCCTTTTAGAACAAGCGTTATAAGTGAAACTGTAGTTCGCATTAATAATAGCCGGTAATTCATTTCCGTTATTTTTCTGCCTTACCATTTCACTTATAACGTTTGTTCTACTGCATCTGCATTGTTCCAACTTATATCAATCTCTTCGTTATTATAAGGGGAACAATTTGAGATATAGTAGAGCTTTGTAGCTCTTTTAGAACAAGCGTTATAAGCGAAACTGTAGTTCGCATTAATAATAGCCGGTAATTCATTTCCGTTATTTTTCTGCCTTACCATTTCACTTATAACGTTTGTTCTACTGCATCTGCATTGTTCCAACTTATATCAATCTCTTCGTTATTATAAGGGGAACAATTTGAGATATAGCAGAGCTTTGTAGCCCTTTTAGAACAAGCGTTATAAGTGAAACTGTAGTTCGCATTAATAATAGCCGGTAATTCATTTCCGTTATTTTTCTGCCTTACCATTTCACTTATAACGTTTGTTCTACTGCATCTGCATTGTCCCAACTTATATCAATCTCTTCGTTATTATAAGGGGAACAATTTGAGATATAGCAGAGCTTTGTAGCCCTTTTAGAACAAGCGTTATAAGTGAAACTGTAGTTCGCATTAATAATAGCCGGTAATTCATTTCCGTTATTTTTCTGCCTTACCATTTCACTTATAACGTTTGTTCTACTGCATCTGCATTGTTCCAACTTATATCAATCTCTTCGTTATTATAAGGGGAACAATTTGAGATATAGCAGAGCTTTGTAGCCCTTTTAGAACAAGCGTTATAAGTGAAACTGTAGTTCGCATTAATAATAGCCGGTAATTCATTTCCGTTATTTTTCTGCCTTACCATTTCACTTATAACGTTTGTTCTACTGCATCTGCATTGTCCCAACTTATATCAATCTCTTCGTTATTATAAGGGGAACAATTTGAGATATAGCAGAGCTTTGTAGCCCTTTTAGAACAAGCGTTATAAGTGAAACTGTAGTTCGCATTAATAATAGCCGGTAATTCATTTCCGTTATTTTTCTGCCTTACCATTTCACTTATAACGTTTGTTCTACTGCATCTGCATTGTTCCAACTTATATCAATCTCTTCGTTATTATAAGGGGAACAATTTAAGATATAGTAGAGCTTTGTAGCCCTTTTAGAACAAGCGTTATAAGTGAAACTGTAGTTCGCATTAATAATAGCCGGTAATTCATTTCCGTTATTTTTCTGCCTTACCATTTCACTTATAACGTTTGTTCTACTGCATCTGCATTGTCCCAACTTATATCAATCTCTTCGTTATTATAAGGGGAACAATTTAAGATATAGTAGAGCTTTGTAGCTCTTTTAGAACCAGCGTTATAAGCGAAACTGTAGTTCGCATTAATAATAGCCGGTAATTCATTTCCGTTATTTTTCTGCCTTACCATTTCACTTATAACGTTTGTTCTACTGCATCTGCATTGTCCCAACTTATATCAATCTCTTCGTTATTATAAGGGGAACAATTTGAGATATAGCAGAGCTTTGTAGCCCTTTTAGAACAAGCGTTATAAGTGAAACTGTAGTTCGCATTAATAATAGCCGGTAATTCATTTCCGTTATTTTTCTGCCTTACCATTTCACTTATAACGTTTGTTCTACTGCATCTGCATTGTCCCAACTTATATCAATCTCTTCGTTATTATAAGGGGAACAATTTGAGATATAGCAGAGCTTTGTAGCCCTTTTAGAACAAGCGTTATAAGTGAAACTGTAGTTCGCATTAATAATAGCCGGTAATTCATTTCCGTTATTTTTCTGCCTTACCATTTCACTTATAACGTTTGTTCTACTGCATCTGCATTGTTCCAACTTATATCAATCTCTTCGTTATTATAAGGGGAACAATTTGAGATATAGCAGAGCTTTGTAGCCCTTTTAGAACAAGCGTTATAAGTGAAACTGTAGTTCGCATTAATAATAGCCGGTAATTCATTTCCGTTATTTTTCTGCCTTACCATTTCACTTATAACGTTTGTTCTACTGCATCTGCATTGTTCCAACTTATATCAATCTCTTCGTTATTATAAGGGGAACAATTTAAGATATAGTAGAGCTTTGTAGCTCTTTTAGAACCAGCGTTATAAGCGAAACTGTAGTTCGCATTAATAATAGCCGGTAATTCATTTCCGTTATTTTTCTGCCTTACCATTTCACTTATAACGTTTGTTCTACTGCATCTGCATTGTTCCAACTTATATCAATCTCTTCGTTATTATAAGGGGAACAATTTGAGATATAGCAGAGCTTTGTAGCCCTTTTAGAACAAGCGTTATAAGTGAAACTGTAGTTCGCATTAATAATAGCCGGTAATTCATTTCCGTTATTTTTCTGCCTTACCATTTCACTTATAACGTTTGTTCTACTGCATCTGCATTGTCCCAACTTATATCAATCTCTTCGTTATTATAAGGGGAACAATTTGAGATATAGCAGAGCTTTGTAGCCCTTTTAGAACAAGCGTTATAAGTGAAACTGTAGTTCGCATTAATAATAGCCGGTAATTCATTTCCGTTATTTTTCTGCCTTACCATTTCACTTATAACGTTTGTTCTACTGCATCTGCATTGTTCCAACTTATATCAATCTCTTCGTTATTATAAGGGGAACAATTTGAGATATAGCAGAGCTTTGTAGCCCTTTTAGAACAAGCGTTATAAGTGAAACTGTAGTTCGCATTAATAATAGCCGGTAATTCATTTCCGTTATTTTTCTGCCTTACCATTTCACTTATAACGTTTGTTCTACTGCATCTGCATTGTCCCAACTTATATCAATCTCTTCGTTATTATAAGGGGAACAATTTGAGATATAGCAGAGCTTTGTAGCCCTTTTAGAACAAGCGTTATAAGTGAAACTGTAGTTCGCATTAATAATAGCCGGTAATTCATTTCCGTTATTTTTCTGCCTTACCATTTCACTTATAACGTTTGTTCTACTGCATCTGCATTGTCCCAACTTATATCAATCTCTTCGTTATTATAAGGGGAACAATTTGAGATATAGCAGAGCTTTGTAGCCCTTTTAGAACAAGCGTTATAAGTGAAACTGTAGTTCGCATTAATAATAGCCGGTAATTCATTTCCGTTATTTTTCTGCCTTACCATTTCACTTATAACGTTTGTTCTACTGCATCTGCATTGTCCCAACTTATATCAATCTCTTCGTTATTATAAGGGGAACAATTTGAGATATAGCAGAGCTTTGTAGCCCTTTTAGAACAAGCGTTATAAGTGAAACTGTAGTTCGCATTAATAATAGCCGGTAATTCATTTCCGTTATTTTTCTGCCTTACCATTTCACTTATAACGTTTGTTCTACTGCATCTGCATTGTTCCAACTTATATCAATCTCTTCGTTATTATAAGGGGAACAATTTGAGATATAGCAGAGCTTTGTAGCCCTTTTAGAACAAGCGTTATAAGTGAAACTGTAGTTCGCATTAATAATAGCCGGTAATTCATTTCCGTTATTTTTCTGCCTTACCATTTCACTTATAACGTTTGTTCTACTGCATCTGCATTGTCCCAACTTATATCAATCTCTTCGTTATTATAAGGGGAACAATTTGAGATATAGCAGAGCTTTGTAGCCCTTTTAGAACAAGCGTTATAAGTGAAACTGTAGTTCGCATTAATAATAGCCGGTAATTCATTTCCGTTATTTTTCTGCCTTACCATTTCACTTATAACGTTTGTTCTACTGCATCTGCATTGTTCCAACTTATATCAATCTCTTCGTTATTATAAGGGGAAACAATTTGAGATATAGCAGAGCTTTGTAGCCCTTTTAGAACAAGCGTTATAAGTGAAACTGTAGTTCGCATTAATAATAGCCGGTAATTCATTTCCGTTATTTTTCTGCCTTACCATTTCACTTATAACGTTTGTTCTACTGCATCTGCATTGTTCCAACTTATATCAATCTCTTCGTTATTATAAGGGGAACAATTTGAGATATAGCAGAGCTTTGTAGCCCTTTTAGAACAAGCGTTATAAGTGAAACTGTAGTTCGCATTAATAATAGCCGGTAATTCATTTCCGTTATTTTTCTGCCTTACCATTTCACTTATAACGTTTGTTCTACTGCATCTGCATTGTCCCAACTTATATCAATCTCTTCGTTATTATAAGGGGAACAATTTGAGATATAGCAGAGCTTTGTAGCCCTTTTAGAACAAGCGTTATAAGTGAAACTGTAGTTCGCATTAATAATAGCCGGTAATTCATTTCCGTTATTTTTCTGCCTTACCATTTCACTTATAACGTTTGTTCTACTGCATCTGCATTGTTCCAACTTATATCAATCTCTTCGTTATTATAAGGGGAACAATTTGAGATATAGCAGAGCTTTGTAGCCCTTTTAGAACAAGCGTTATAAGTGAAACTGTAGTTCGCATTAATAATAGCCGGTAATTCATTTCCGTTATTTTTCTGCCTTACCATTTCACTTATAACGTTTGTTCTACTGCATCTGCATTGTCCCAACTTATATCAATCTCTTCGTTATTATAAGGGGAACAATTTGAGATATAGCAGAGCTTTGTAGCCCTTTTAGAACAAGCGTTATAAGTGAAACTGTAGTTCGCATTAATAATAGCCGGTAATTCATTTCCGTTATTTTTCTGCCTTACCATTTCACTTATAACGTTTGTTCTACTGCATCTGCATTGTTCCAACTTATATCAATCTCTTCGTTATTATAAGGGGAACAATTTGAGATATAGCAGAGCTTTGTAGCCCTTTTAGAACAAGCGTTATAAGTGAAACTGTAGTTCGCATTAATAATAGCCGGTAATTCATTTCCGTTATTTTTCTGCCTTACCATTTCACTTATAACGTTTGTTCTACTGCATCTGCATTGTCCCAACTTATATCAATCTCTTCGTTATTATAAGGGGAACAATTTAAGATATAGTAGAGCTTTGTAGCTCTTTTAGAACCAGCGTTATAAGCGAAACTGTAGTTCGCATTAATAATAGCCGGTAATTCATTTCCGTTATTTTTCTGCCTTACCATTTCACTTATAACGTTTGTTCTACTGCATCTGCATTGTTCCAACTTATATCAATCTCTTCGTTATTATAAGGGGAACAATTTGAGATATAGCAGAGCTTTGTAGCCCTTTTAGAACAAGCGTTATAAGTGAAACTGTAGTTCGCATTAATAATAGCCGGTAATTCATTTCCGTTATTTTCCGGCCTTACCATTTCACTTATAACGTTTGTTCTACTGCATCTGCATTGTTCCAATTTATGTTCCATAAGGTGCCAACGGGGTCATACAATAACACCCGCTGATCCCTAGTCGGCATCGTTTATGGTTAGAACTAGGACGGTATCTGATCGTCTTCTATCCTCTAACTTTCGTTCTTGATTAATGAAAACATTCTTGGGAAATGCTTTCGCATTAGTTCGTCTTTCGTAAATCCAAGAATTTCACCTCTGACAACGAAATACGAATGCCCCCAACTGTCCCTATTAATCATTACTTCGGTTCTAGAAACAAACAAAATAGAACCTAAGTCTTATTCCATTATTCCATGCTTATGTATTCAAGCACAAGCCTGCTTTGAACACTCTAATTTTTTCAAAGTAAACGTCGCAAATCCTACCCACACTCAACTAAGAGCACACGCAGTCTTGGCGAAGAAGAACAGCGCGGCCAGTAACATACCTTGCGGCTGACTGACCGCGCCGCCCCGAAATCCAACTACGAGCTTTTTAACTGCAACAACTTTAGTATACGCTATTGGAGCTGGAATTACCGCGGCTGCTGGCACCAGACTTGCCCTCCAATTGTTCCTCATTAAGAGATTTAAATTGTACTCATTCCAATTACAAGACTTGAAAAGCCCTGTATTGTTATTTTTTGTCACTACCTCCCTGTGTCATGATTGGGTAATTTGCGCGCCTGCTGCCTTCCTTGGATGTGGTAGCTGTTTCTCATGCTCCCTCTCCGGAATCGAACCCTAATTCTCCGTCACCCGTTGCAACCATGGTAAGCCACTACCTTACCATCGACAGTTGATAGGGCAGAAATTTGAATGAAACATCGCCGGCACGTGAGGCCATGCGATTCGAAGAGTTATTATGAATCACCAACACACCGGGCGTGAACCCGCATTGGTTTTTAATCTAATAAATACATCCCTTCCAAAAGTCGGGACTTTTCGCATGTATTAGCTCTAGAATTACTACGGTTATCCAAGTAGTAGAGGTACAATCAAATAAACGATAACTGATTTAATGAGCCATTCGCAGTTTCACAGTACAAGTGCTTATACTTAGACATGCATGGCTTAATCTTTGAGACAAGCATATGTTACTGGCAGGATCAACCAGTTAGCTGCGACGCGGACAACACC
This sequence comes from Paragorgia papillata, assembly GCA_035771165.1. Taxonomy (NCBI): domain Eukaryota; kingdom Metazoa; phylum Cnidaria; class Anthozoa; order Scleralcyonacea; family Coralliidae; genus Paragorgia; species Paragorgia papillata. Next base: position 2,114,315 of record JAWNZC010000086.1, on the reverse strand, counting down.
ACTCTAACGTGCCGAGACAACGGCGCTACCCCCCGTTCATAAACCCAGGGTGGCAGGCTACCGTCCTCGTCCTAGATCACTTTTCGTTTGCGGTGCGGCGTCGACAACGACATTCCTTCTTTATATTGGAATTTGTTTATTTGCAACCGTCTTTGGATTTTTCTGGGCGAAAAGACCTTGGGCGACGAACCCAGCGACCGCGGGCCCTATAACTACGTTAATCGGGCGAACGGGTCGGAACGGGCGCTCGATCGGTCGATCGTCAGCTTCGCATCTTCTTTCCCTTGTTCAAGCAATATAGCTTGGTTTTCAAGACACTTTACGTTTCAACGTTGTTCAGCAAACAGCCCCGTACAACACTCGCACGCATTTTATTTTCTTCGTCTGCCAAAGCAATGCGCATACTATCCAGTTCGGACCGGATTAAATTGTGGACATGCCAGGCAAAAACCCCACTCTTCTAGTACGGTGGAACTGGAGCCGTTTTAAAACGCGGTGGGTGTAGTAAACCAACGTTGCAGAGCCCTTTCTACCAACAGTTCGTCGTACTCAATGGCGTCTATGGTTGACACGCGCGTTCCACTTACCGGAAGTTGCGGCGACGGCGTAAACGCCAAAAGCCCCTTCTTGCCAGATAGCGGATTCGCGGTCGACCTGAATATGAGCACCTGTCCGGGAGAAAGTTGAAAATTGCTCTACCCCTCTTACTTAAACCCCACAGTTAATCTGGCCATTTTGGGGGGATATTGCGATTTTTTGCTAAATCTTAGGCACGCTGTGCCACACAAAAAAATATATAATAAAATAATAAATAAATACACACATGTACACACACACAAGAAAAATAGACTGCCACTTTACGTTTCTTCTCGGACGAAAGGGGCTCCGCTCGCGTTCTGTAAAATTTTGTCGCAGTTTCATAAAATTTCTCGTGGATTCGTCCTTCCTTGGGTTGGGCAAAAAGAAAGTGGAAGGGCGGTAAGATTCCCGTTTTTATAAAGGTGGTGTTGGTGTTATTACATATTTGTTTGACCAACGACAAAGAGAAAGGAGGATGTAGTGATGCAAGAAAAAAAAAAAAGGTAACAAATCTTAGAACAAGGGCTTAATCTCAGCAGATCGTAGCAACAAGGCTACTCTACTGCTTACAATACCCCGTTCTTTATTTAAGTCATCTGCAAAGGATTTAGCTCTGGAAAATTTAGATTTTGGTCAGGGTAGTACGTCGGAGCGTAGTCTGCTCGTCGGCACATTGTGACGCAGGAGGCCTGGAGACCTCTATTCTCGTTCGCCTAAGATCATCCAGAGGAATGAATCGTTGCCTTCTAGCACGGATTCTGACTTAGAGGCGTTCAGTCATAATCCAACAGATGGTAGCTTCGCACCATTGGCTTTTCAGCCAAGTGCAAATGCCAATTGTCTGAATCTGCGGTTCCTCTCGTACTGAGCAGAATTACTATTGCAACAACACTTCAACGGTAGGGTAAAACTAACCTGTCTCACGACGGTCTAAACCCAGCTCACGTTCCCTATTGGTGGGTGAACAATCCGACGCTTGGCCAATTCTGCTTCGCAATGATAGGAAGAGCCGACATCGAAGGATCAAAATGCAACGTCGCTATGAACGCTTGGCTGCCACAAGCCAGTTATTCTAACTTTCACGTGTACGTTAGTTGACACTAGCGTAAGGTTAACAAATTTCACTGTTTATTTACCTACAATTTTATTACCATACGTTTTTTGAATTTTTGACATTTCTTTAAATGTAATAATAGATATTGTAACTTTTCTGAAAATTTTTAAACGGAGATGGGACTATATACGTTGCAGAGAACACCTACGGGGGAATTGCCCACAAAAATTTGGCAGATGTGAAATGATATCAGGGGGGTTACCCTTGTGTAAACATGGGACCAGACACAGCAAAACAAAATTGAACATTTTACACAGGGTAACTCGGCGTGTTTTACAATTTCGTACGAATTGTTGGCTTAGTATAGAAGACCTACATAGTATAACTGTTCACACGAAAAGATAACGTTATACCATGTCAATTTACATAATGACGTCATCTTGAAAATGATGTAAACAAGCCAAAACGACATCAGTTCTTGGTTTTTCCAAAATTGAAAATTCTGAAAAATATTTCTAAACACTTCGTTGCACGTTGTGTTTATATATTCGGAAACGTGAGGGTCCTGTGCGTGCAGACGCGTTGCCATGACGTCACACATCCTTTAATTACCCAATGACGAAGATATTAGAGTTTTTCAACAATGGCAAATCAGATTTTCAAAGATTTAAAAAAAAAATTTGATCAACAAATATTTTTGAAATTGGTTCATTGCTTTGGGACAAGTCTTTATTTATGACCAGGGTGGAAGCTGATGAGAAAATGGTGGGGCACCTGGTGAAAAAAATTACCATGGGTGTTGTATGTCACTCTTGTCTTGCCCAGCATCATGACATGACCCCTGTTTTACATTGAATGTAGAGAGTAGCTGCGCAAAAACATTTCCCGCTTTCTGAGGATGAGATCAAGCAATTTTTTATCACAGAAATGGTGGGATAAAGATTTTCTCACGTCCCAACTGACCCAACATATTTTCTCTTCAGCCGGCCATAAATAAGAACCGATCCCTTAGACTTGACAATACATTTTTTAATAAATAAATAAAGGGGATCACAGTTATTTCTTACATATAAATGTACAATAGATTGAATGGTACAGTAATTAGCTTCCACACTAATGTCATGGCAATGAAAGGAACACATTTGAGCATAAATGTTTTTAACTGCCAGAGTGTGTGCCTGTAAGTTACATAAAATTTTTAAGCCTTTCCGAATTATTTAAGGAGGTTAAACAATCAGCTTTTGAATGGCTGGGTTGAAACTTAGAAACCAGCTTTACTCTTTCAATGTCCCTAACAAAATTGTGGGAATTAAACTTCATAATGATGATTAAAAAATGGACTATTTTAATTTGTGACGATACACTTGTCTTCAGTTACTCTATTGCCAAATTTTGCTTTAATTACTATCAGCCTTCACAGCAGGTTACAGATGTTGTTTGTTGTATTATCATCTTAGGTTGGACCGACATTGGGAACAAAAATGGTGAAAGGTTATATGAAAAGCTGCGGCATTACTGCTGGTCAAAAGCGCATTGCGAGGGCTTTATCCGTTGTTTCTCCCGCATATCAAACCCAGAGAAATTGCAACACAGCCAGACAAATAAATCCAATTCCTTATAACGCTGATTATTTTGGTCACAAATTACACTTAGACCAAAACGAGAAACTGGGAATGTATGGCCTAACAGAAGTTTGTGCATGCGACGGCTTCAGTGGGAAAATTGTAGCTTTTGCAACAATGCCCGTGAAAAACAATGTTCTGATATATGATCATATTTATAGGTAAGTAGTCAACTTATGAAGGCCCATTCACCCGATATGATTAGCAGGGAAACACGTAATGAAATGCACTGAACATTGTCCTTGTTTTTACTTCTTCTATGGATACCAAGGTATTTCTATAGTGATATCATTGTAAATTTTGTACTTTTTCACAGGAATGCCGTACTACAGTATGGTATGTGGGACCAAATACGGGTGGATCATGGAACAGAGTTCTATCTCATCTTGCATATACAAAACAAATTATCAAATTATAGGACAAATAGAACCAGAGCACCTTTTATTCAGACAACGTCAAAGAAGGTTTGAACATTTTTTTTGCACTCGTAATGTTTTTTTGCAATGCACTTTAGTCCGGCTACGAAAAAAGTAGCGGTAGCGGAATCATCAAGTACATAATAGAAAGCTGCACACTGAGCTGGGCTGTAAGACAAAAAGTATTAAGAGTTTATCATTGAACTCGAATAGCCCTGGGACGCTACCTTAATAGAAAATGTCCTATGATTGGTTGAAGCCAAATTTCTCGGTGATGTGTAGTTTGGCATTGAAACTGAACTATTTTGTTCAAGTTTTAAAACCAATACATCCTAGTATGCACGAATCAAGTCCATGTATATCTGGATTTGAAACGAAAGAAAGAGCCTTCAGCTCAGATTCATTTACACGATCTGCTCAAATGTTAAACAGTGAATTTTTATTAACACTTATTAGCTCAATAGTTTTTTAGAAACGGCCAGCACACGTCCGTTTGATAAATTATCATCTGCTGCGAATAAAATTGTTTATTTGTACGGTAGGCCTGCAGGTATCTGCTGTTCAACAGCCGCTGAGTATACCATGCACGAAAATACGCATAATCATGTCACCCTTGCTTTTCCGTGCCGCGTTATGTTTAAATTTTCCTTTATTAATTGAATGACAAAATGTATTTCTCCACAGAATCTTCCTGTTGAGAGAAAATGGGTAGAATTTAACACACGCGTAAATTATCCTATAAAGTGTGTCCTAAATTCCATGGTCAATGATGAGCTCATAAATGTGGATGACGACATCACCAAGTTCTGTGTATCGTGGTTCGTGTCTAGGGTTGCAGATATAGGAATAAGACAAGTGATTGATGCTTGGAACAATCATCCAATTCCAGGTTAGTGTTAGCCTCCTCCGCAGGCATCTCGCGAGGGTGGGGGCGCTCGAGGGGGACTTGGGGCGGAGAGTCGGGCAAAACGAAACTGAGAGGAGATGCCTGCCAAAACGAGAAGATTTGGACAGGTCATGTAACCTTCGTGGACAGGTCATGTACCCTCCTCCCCCACGGGATTATATTTGACATTTGAATATGGCGAGTTGGCCAGATGCTGGGAAAGAAAAGCGTCCGAGATCTAGAATACCAAGGTATACAAAAACAACAATACTTAGTGTGGATTATAGAAAAGTCATGAGAGAAGTATTAAAAGGAAAAGCGCGATGTCATGAGCTCGACAATTCCACCGTCAGCCGGAGCTCTAAAGTAGCATATATATTGGAATACATCTACAATCATAGAACTATACTTGTTTGACTGTTTGAGTTAAATAGAAACAGCACAAAAAAGCCTCTGATCTCAAAAAAGCCTTTGATAGCCTTCGTACCGAAAATATTAAAGTCATTAAAGCGCCCACAAATGTGAAATCTTTTCGCAGTTGCATTTTTCCTTAATTTTTCATTTGCCTCAAACACACGGCCGTTTGTTGAATATGGCGCGTTTTTCGTGCCAAAATCCAAACATGAAGTTCTTCTATTCAATGCTTTAGTTCAAACATGCAATTCTTCATTCAAATATGCAATCCTTCAATTCAAACATTCAATCCTTCAATTCAAACATGCAATTCTTCATTCAAATATGCAATCCTTCAATTCAAACATTCAATCCTTCAATTCAAACATGCAATTCTTCATTCAAATATGCAATCCTTCAATTCAAACATTCAATCCTTCAGTTCAAACATACAATTCTTCATTCAAACATGCAATTCTTCATTCAAACATTCAATCCTTCAGTTCAAACATGCAATCCTTCAATTCAAACATTCAATCCTTCAGTTCAAACATGCAATTCTTCATTCAAACATTCAATCCTTCACTTCAAACGTGCAATTCTTCATTCAAACATTCAATCCTTCAATTCAAACGTTCGGTCGTCAGGGCCTGGCACTAGCAACACTAGCACGGCCAAGATATTATTTCCAGAAGTGATGCGCGATATATTCACATTTCACAAGCATGTCCAAGGATCTGGAAGTGTTTTTCTTCGATTACTAATATTATTTCAAGGTAAGTAAAGACATCATGAATAATTGCATTTGTCGTTAGGTAATCCTTTTGTCATAATTCTTAGTATGTTTACTTTTAAATATGAACGAGTGAACCTTTCAACGACGCGCATTTGATTCGCAGCATTCATTCACCATTTCACCGTATTTGCTTTTATTAAAATACTGAATACTGCATCATTTTAGGAAAATATGCTTGACATATGAACTATATACATATTAACTGTATTTATTTGTGCTCTTATTTTTATTTTCCCGTATTTTCTTTTGAAAAATGTCCAGTGATTTAATTGTCTGGTCTGATTTGTTTATGCACCTATGATCCTATCAATGTTAGTCCCGAGGGAGAGGGGGTCGGGAAAGGGGTGGGGATGTGACAATTTAACATTAAAAACTTTCGAATGCCACTCCCTTGGGACAAAATTCCACGTCAAAATTTGTTAAATTCCCCTCCCTATTAGCTGTGCTATTACAATTAAATATATGTATAAACCAAAAGTGAGATGATATATTTCTCCACAGACTACAGATTTTGTCAACAAACAACATCTCAAAAGATCAACAAGTTTTTACAGTGATATTTTGAAAAAAAGAATCAAAAGATAAGAAATTATAAATATTTCATCACTGATAAATATTGACAGATGCATATATTAAACTTAATAAGGTGTTGGATATGCTTAAATACCTTGGGCTCTTGTGATGACTCCATTTTGACAGCAGAACGAAATATAGCAGCAACAAACTCATGGCCAGTTTTCCTCAGCTACAATCAAAATTGACCAAAGTACCCCACCCTCAAGGAGAATTCAGTGTCAAAATCTCAACCCTGGGGACATGCGTTTTGATCAAAACAAAAATCCTTGGGGGATGTGGAACCACTGATTAAATCCAACTCTTATTTTCTGACAAAGCATTAATTGGATGCATTTGGCATTTGAACCTGTGTTGGTCAGCCTTCAAATAATTACATATATCAGTCTCACTATGGTCGTGTTTTCAGATGTACAGTATTGAAATTTCTAAAGAAATTAACTAACCTCATCATATAGTTGATAAACTTTACGAACATCCACATCAGCATTAAAAATGTTTAAAAAGATTAAATCTAAAAAACTAATCATCATACTCGTAAGTTTCTTTCTGACAAAGGGCCTTTGCTCGAAATCGTTTATTTAATTTGGGACTTCAACATCATTTGAAACACTTCATATTTTAACAATGCCATACAGGTGTCACTGTGAGCAAACTCCATAAATTATTTCATTTATTGTCTTCATGTCCGGGAGCAAACCTTGGGGAATCCTGTTATGTGCAGTAGACACAAAAAAAACTTTTATTCTGGTATATCACACCAGATTAGGGCAGGGGGTGGGCTTCCCTGTACAGTTTTCTTTTTATTTCGATCTTAGACTATTAGTGCTTTGGTTTGTAAGTTGCTAAATGCTAATGTACAGTAAGTATTTTCCACTGATAGCGATGCAAATACAATTTCAGGTTTTTAAATTTTGTAATTTTGTAATGTGCAGGTATCTGATGGCGAATGAACATGCAGTGGTAAAGTGCAAAGAGCTCCTAGAAGAAGTTTCTAGGCTCTGTTCCATACTTGATTCATGTAAGTGAAATACTCCATTATACAACAATTTAAAACTTAACAACAACGATATGATATTTATTGGCTTAGTTCTTTTTTAAAGAAATAAGAAACAAGTTCATAATTTTTTATCTTATGACATACTGTAGAGTACACTCAACAAAATTTTTCAATAGACCCTTTTTATATTAGCAAAATAGAGCTGTACTCTGATTAAAACTCATTTATGTCATACTATCGGCTTTAATATTTTCTTATCAATTTACAGTATTATAGAATTTCACTCAGTCTATGGTTGTTTTAAAACACTGAATTTCAGCTCTACTTACAGTACATGACTGTATAAAATTATTCGTACTAATTATTTAGAGGGCTAAAGTATTATTTGGCTCATATGATTCAATACTGTATATAGTATTATCAATAATAACTTATATTGTTTATTTTGCAGCTACCTCAGCATCATCAACAACAGTGACACCATCTCCAACACCAACAGTGACACCATCAGCAACACCATCAGCAACACCATCATCCTCAGCAAGACAATCATCTACACCATCGTCAGTAACAAGACAATCCTTGCCCTCAACACCATCTACATCACAGTCTACACAGTCATCTTCCACTGGTACGTCACTGTTATGGCATGAACACAGACGGCTGTTTGGTTTTCAAGCTACCTCCACATCAAGTGTTCCACCCAGAAAAAGGACAGCAACTAGAACTGCTAAGCCTAAAGAAGCAAAAAAGATGAAAGAACCCACATGGACAAGGAAGTTTGTGTGTCTACATGAGAAAAAAGCACAGAAAGTGCCCAGTTCTGGGGAATATGTGACACTAAAAAGAGCATCACTTGGTGAAAAAAAACCCACTTTTCTTTTGAGTGACACATGTCACAATGTAGACCAAAAACTTAAGGAAGCATTTCCAAAATTAGAGCTTGCTGGAGGGTATACTCTGGCAAGCAGTACTATCACTCGCCAGCTTCAAAAAATTGATCCTCCATATAGTGCACTACGATTGAAAGAATCCACTGGTCAAGGAAAGATTTTCATCATTCCTCTTCAACAAAATCTTGACCTCACACCAGATGTTCTACCAGAGGAAGAAGGGGTAAGATGTATGTCTGTTTAATTTATAACTATTGTACATACACCAACCCTATCTAGACTGGGCCCTTTTTGGTCTTCTGGGGGTGGGGGAGTGTGCCCATGGTCAATATCTCAAAAAGTATTTATGCTATCAAAGTAAAACTTGGTATGCTTATAGAACATCCATGAAATATTTTCATATTCATTGGTGTTACTTCAGATGATACATATCCATTACCGGTACATCATTGATAATATCATACCTAAAAATATAACAAAGTGAAGTACAGTACAGCCAAATAATAGACAAGAAACTCTCAAATCCAAATTTCCTTGATTATTACATAGCTGTACTTAGAGCCCGCAGTAGCAAGTACATGTAGATAAAATAAAATATAAAGTACAACTTAAAAATTTGGGGAAAATTCAGTTTATTTTTTTTGTTTATGGCCATTGAGGTAGTTGTGGTGATAAGAAGGTAAATTCAGTAAATAAATAAGTTCTACTGTTTTATTTCCTATCTTTAGACATTGTTTGAAATATATCCTATGAGCAGTTGACCATAACTTTAAAAACAATTTTTGTAATTATTAAATTGATGATCTGATGTCAATATATGATGGCATTTGGATTCCACCATATTGGACCTAAATTGTGAACTTGTTTTCATGCATGTACAAAATTCAAAAGAATATTTAAACTCTGAAACAAAGTCATAGGGCCTAATTTATATGCATGCAGTATAAAATAATTTTAAATTGTGTGGTTCCAGAAAATATCCATACCCCCCCTCCCCCATGGAAGGTCACTGGAAATTCCGAGGGGGAGGGGTTGAAAGGCTAAAATTTCCGAGGGGAGAGGGGGGGTCATGAGCAGCTCCTTTTCCAGGGGGGTTCCTGTCCACTGAGATGAGGTTAACATCATAAGCTTTAAGGTTTCTGTTCAATTTAGAAGAAAAAAAAGAATTCAATTCAGAAAATGTGGAACACTCAGTTGAAACTTTGAAACACACATTTTTAATCATGAACAACAATGATAGAACAATTCAAACCAGATGGTGAAGATGTGAAAAGTAAAGAATTATAATAAAGTGTGCGTTCTTTAAAATTTATGAAGATCGAGTTTATAATAAAACCTTTGGAATTTCCTAGGGAGGGAGGGGTCCATGTTTAAAAATACTGGAAATTCCTGTGGGGTTGGATCACCAAATACTGCCCTGGAATGGAAATTCCTGAGGGGTGGGGGTGAAACCAAAATGTCTTCTGTGGGGGTATGGATATTTTCTGGAACCACACATTGTCTGCCATTTATTATATGAAAAAGTCTACTGAGTATTCCATGTGATTTTGATGTTTGTGTCTTTTGTTGAAAAGGTTTTGTTGATTATATATGTTAATTCTGTCAGTAATTTTTCATTTTCAGGAAGATGATCTGCTTGAAACCTGTTTTAAATGCAAAGACATTTTCTATTTATACGAACTAGGTGCACATTTACAAACTTGCAGGTAATTATAACTAGTTAAAAGTTCAATGTGTTTGTTTTACAGTGCTTGTTTTAAGAAAATGAATATCTGAAATGTTTTATCATAGTTAATAGAACATATACAGTACATACATGGTTTGGAAGCTCTATTGTCTTTCAACATGAAGCATGGTCATGTTGAACTGACAATGGAGTTCCTTATATGGAAGTAAATTCTATGGACACGTGACGATGAAGCACCACAACACGTGACGATGAAGTAACTCACTAATTTAACCCGAGCGTTGCTATTGGATGACTGCTTCATTATACAGAAAATACAATACCGTGAAATTTAACAAATTTCCATATAACAAATTTCCATAAACTTGAACAAAAACATAGAACAATCACTTTGGACGAGTTTCCAAACCATGTTCTATTAACTATGGTTTTATGCACAGATATATAAGTGTAAAAACATGTTTGGTCATTTTGACCTCTGGTTGCAAGATTTCTAGTTTTCTCCAAATACACTGAGGGAGTTGTGTGCACTCTTAATTAATCTGGCAAAAATGACAATAAATCACAAGACACATGTCTGTTTTTTCACATGTACATGTAACAACTATAAAATATTGTAAGACATACAGTCATACAGTATTTATTAAGAAAATCATTTTGGGTCCTGATCAGGACAAAAATTCTGAAATCAACTTTTTCCACAAACTTTGAATTCTACTGTACTTGTCCAAGTTTCAAATTGGCTGATATCTCATTAGACTGGAAGGCTGACCCTAGTCAAGGCATAGACCAAAATGTGAAGCCAAACATGGACATCTCTTTGGATATTACCACAGTCTAGGCAGGCAGGCTTTGTCTAGATAACTGTTGAAAATGTCCAAAAAGGCATCTATCTTTGGCTTCACAATTTATTTTCTGGAAGATTGAACTTGTTTTAAATGCAAAGAGATTTTCTATATGAATTAGGTGCACACTTACGCATTTAAATACATCCATTTCTGTACTTATATATGTAATTTTTATTGTTTCCAGAGATAGTGTGGTCCAAGTACTTCACGTGGATAGTGACTCTGAAATTGAACAGTCAAGTGCAACAGCAACTGGTATTTCTACAGCCAGAAATGCTATAGTAATATTAAGCCCTGTGATTACCAATACTTCACCCTTTACAAATCCTGCAGCCACCACTAGTGCAACTGTCACAAATCCTGCAGCCACCACTAGTGCAACTGTCACAAATCCTGCAGCCACCACTAGTGCAACTGTCACAAATCCTGCAGCCACCACTAGTGCAACTGTCACAAATCCTGTAGCCACCACTCGTGCACCTGTCACAAATCCTGCAGCCACCACTAGTGCAACTGTCACAAATCCTGCAGCCACCACTAGTGCAACTGTCACAAATCCTGTAGCCACCACTAGTGCACCTGTCACAAATCCTGTAGCCACCACTACTAGTACACCTGTCACAAATCCTGCAGCCACCACTAGTGCAACTGTCACAAATCCTGTAGCCACCAATGCAACACCCATCAGTTCAAGTCCTGCAGCCACCAATACTGCAGGAACCAGTAGTGCAACCATCACAAATCCTGCATTGACGTGGAGTTCAGTCAATGTGCCCAATCAAAGTACACCTTCAGGCTCACCAGGATCGAGTACTGGTACATCAAACGATGATTTTCCACCAGCATTTACAAATGAAACAGAAATTGATGGAGTTGTGGCATCAGCTGTGGAATGTATGCAATTGCAGGGAATTGACAAAAACCCAGTTGAGATGCTACGATACCTGCAAAAGGTAATAGTGCAAGGCCGAGCATTGGAAATACAGCACGTCACTGAAAGCTTAGAAGGGGAAACTAGTGTGATCTTTGTGGATCGTGAGAAAGTTCTAGAGACAGGGCTTGAAGAAATAAAAAGAATTGAGAATAAACGACTGACTTTGGAGGTCCAATTTTATGGAGAAGTAAGTTTTGAATCTGTACTGTACTTAGAACAATACTCAGATCATACGTAACTACAGTCTACAGTTAGGGCCATGTATACGGGAGAAAATAGGTCGCGACTTATTTTGGAACAGCTTTAAACCCTGTTCTTAATGTAGACGTGGTTTACTTTGATCACGTACTTTGATCACGAACAAATAAACCGTTTATGCGAGTATGTTCATGATTAAAATCAGACGCGTCTTAATTAAGTCGCGACTTATTTTCTCTCTATTAAACGGCCCTATTGTTACACTTCTCTAAACTTCCTTTTCGTCCCTCCACAGCAAGCATCAGACTATGGAGGCCCTCGAAAAGAATTTTTTAACTTGATTCTACATGAAATCCATGAACATTTCTTCAGTGATGGATTAAGAGATCGCCGATATTTGGATGAAGATTACCAAGCAATTGGTGTTGTAATGGGTAATAAAATAATAAATTAATAATAATTCTAGCAAATTTCTTTTAAGATCAAATTTATTCAGCTCATTACTGGTATGCTTTGTTTTCCAACAGCCTTGAGTATGTTACAAAATGGGAAACTTCCGTGCTTTTTAGAAGAGTGGCAGCTGGAAGACATTTTTAAGAACAACCAACCACATCCATGCTTAATGAAAGTCAGAGATGGCCTGAAAGAACTTGGGATTTTTCAGGTCAGTGTTGGTACAATCACAAGAAAACTCCTGCTTGTCTACTGAACCGTGTATATAGTAAAATGTATTTTTAAGACTGTTCTATATTGATTCACAGGTGGCAGAGAATATTCCGCTTTTCATACATCTACTTAGAAGAAATGAATCCCCCTTGTTAACTATAAGAAAGCTGCAGGCACTTGTGAGTCCACAATTTAGTGACCAGGGAACAAACCGGCGTAAGTTTGAAGGAGAAGTATACAGTGACTTCATAAAGTACCTGAGAGAAGTAGCAAGTAAGTATATACTAACTGTAGTGTAGTGTATGCATGACGTCACGTACCCCACCCAAGTTATGTAAATAAGTTAGAGGCATGGTCTAATAAAGACACTGACTGTGATTTTGTGTGTGTTAAAGTGTAGACGTGTTTATTTCCATCGGGATAGATAGGCTATCAAACATTACACTAACAATTATGTTTTACTTGAAATACTGCATGTATTTGTGTGCATTGATCAGGGTTATGACCAATGTAATGGTCATCAAATTTTTTATCTGTCTTTTAATACAACAAAGAAAATGAAATTGTAATTTGAAGTAGACGTATTCTTTATAGGTGGACGAAGAAATAACATCACTCTCCCTAAAGTTTTGCAGTTTATCACAGGTGAGGATGAAGAACCTGTTTTGGGTTACAAATTACATCCATCATTGGAGTTTGTCAGTGCAGAAAATGGAAATTTTTTGCCAACATCAAACACATGTATCAATATGTTGAAGCTGCCAATCCCCACAGCAACTACTCCAAAGCCATCAACAGAAGCTCTACATAATTTGTATGATTATGCTTTTGCAAATGCTTATTTTGGTCTCTCATGAAGTATTAAGGTGGAAAAACATTTTTCACATGGACTTTATAAAGTTGAATGCATATACTGAAAAGCTATGTAAGTATATGCCATAAAGTCATGACAACTATGTAAACCTGTATGTTACAACATACAATATCAACAATATAGATATTGTTGTTCTTCACATTTTGTTGTTAAGAGTTTTTACTTTACAGAATGATTGTTGCATCAGCACAATTACGCATATTTAGTAAAAGAAAGTTACTTGAAAAAAAGATGTGTGTTTTAAATATATATTATTTTCTTAGTGAAATATGTTAAATACAATATACATTTTGTGTGCAAAAGTCATTTACCACTGCAAAATCATTTCGCTTGAGATGCTTGTAACTGGTATCTTTGTACAGAAGCTGTAACAGTTAATCGTAGGAAATCACCGCTAGCATAGTAAAAACGTAAAAAATTCTAGAATATTTATTCAATATCTACTAATAGAATGAGCCCAAGGCTGTTATCTGTTTAACGTGTCTTAAGTGTCATCGTTTTGCGACATCAGGTCTCTGATGATGTCATAGTCAGAACAACAAAAGTTACGACATGCCAAACAGATAGCCAAAATCTTGGCCTCATTATATTTTAAATAGATATTTGAATAAATATTCTACAAATGACATCTTTGTTCAAATTTGGTGTCCACAAATATAACATACAGTACCTCTTCAAGATCAAATTTAATTTGGCAAACTATTTAAGAAGTCGACAGTTCTTGTGTAAATATCAATACCATAATTGCTACTGTAACATACAGGGTTAATTGTAGCATCTAGTACTTGACGATTTTCCCCACTTAACTGGAATGTTACATCAGGCACTGTTACTGTGTCATCGCCATTCCCCTGACCATCCAATAATAGATCATCATGGTCAACACCATAATCTTCAAAGTTTTCCTGATAAGTTAAATATGACATAATATTTAAAAAAATTTCTGTAAAACATCTACATGTAGTGCACCTAGTGTAGAGAAAGACTATACTGTTACTTAAAACGGTTACTTAAAAAGGCAAAGCTGAAAGAGCACGAGTCAGAAAATAAACGCGATATAACATTGAAACCGAAAATTGGTTAATTATTCATGTTACGCTCCGACTGTTTATGAGTCATACACCAATTTTACTTTAGACCTGTCTTCGCAGAGGTCCGCCTTCATTTGAGCCAATCAAAATTCATCTTCATTTGATCCGCTTATGCGTTCAAGCTCGTGCGAATCTGAATCGAAGCCTTTCCGTAATTTCCGTTCTTATATCGGAGATCATACCTGGCAATAAACGTACGGTATTTCGAAGGCGCAAATCTCTTCAGTCGTTTTCCCGTCAATTCCGTGTGTAAACGCAACAAAAACCCGTGTAAGTATGGTTCGATTTTATTGAAATACCGATTTTTCTATTGATTTTTCGGTTTTCCTCCAAAAGCAACATCGGTTAGATCGGTTTTCAAAAAAAACCGGGTTTTTTCGGTTTATCGATTAACCGCCTCACCCTAATATATATATATATATATATTTCTAAAATTCATTAATAATTCATGAGGAAAACACAAAGAAAAATCAAGAGCGTATCGGATCTATATATGTGATATAGACTCGCTCTAAGTTTCTCGCTGGTTTTTAACGGCTGAGATAAGCTTAATTTTCAAAATTACTACGCCAATGAACGTATGAAGTGATTCTTTTTAGAAGCCATTTAAAAACCTTGCAGTACGGGCTTTATCGGCTCTAAAACACTCGGCTATCGCCTCGTGTTTTATATCCGATAAAGCCCTCCTGCGCGGTTTATAAATATTACATATATATATATATATGCATGCGCACACACACAGACATTATACATACATCTTAAAAACATTTCTTACCCCATACATTTCCTTTGAAACTTTTGAATCAGACCCAGCATTATTCTGCATTCCCATTATCCATAGTTGTGTTGGTGTCTTGTTCTTGGCAGAGGATAATCCATGGGAACACCATGCATCAACAAATTCAGTCAATGCTGCATTAATTCGAGGCAAAAACACATAATGTAATGCAAATATGTGTAATTCATTTGTGATGTCTAACACACCACAATCTTCAAGATGGTGAAATAGCTGATTAAAGGTGCTTGTTTTCTGATAGAAGAGGTCTCTCCAAAGCCGCTCAATCCTCTGATTGTGGACACTTTTACCAGATATCATGCTTCCTCTTCCTGGACCACGGTTTGGATGGGATAACATGTAGAGAGATACATCGACATTCTCACCACCCTTATCAGAGCGCACACGTGATGGTAAACCATATCTTTCAACAGCTTGCAGGAAACAGCTTAATACAGTTGATGCTCTATTATTTGTTGAACATTTTAGGAAAACTGGAATACGAGAAAACCCATCAATACCGCCATGAATTACTATTCTCCATCTGAAACAAAAGGAGTAAACAAGTGTGTACCACTGTACTACTGCACATTACCTGTGGTTGTGGAATTAATAAACTATGATTTTACACTTTCAAATCAGAACACAAGTTTAAATTGCATGTAAACAGTGAGAAAGAAATAAGCACTGCATCTAAAAATTGCAGTTCCTAATTAAGGAACAATTAATTAAGAATTTATGATAGGGGTTTATTAATATTTTATTATACTTTGTACAAGCTGCAATTTTTCTACCTGCTTTTTATTTGTGTCTGGTACCTATTTACTTTCAAAGACTCAATTTATACACCACTGTGAAGTATGCACCACATTCAGCCTTCGATTCAGCCGTCGATTCAATTATCGCACATTTATCAGCCCGAGTTTATTTTACAAATTTAAAACAAGTCATAATTAAAATTAAAAAATAAAAATAAATTATAATACTAACCCCCACCCCTTTAGCTTAAAACCCACCCCCTAAAAACCTAACCCCACCCTAAACAACCCTCTTAACCCCAACCCTTCTCCGTAATCTCAATAATTTATCACCCCAACACCTTAGACCTCAAATTTTTAACCATTTTCCACCACTACTCACCAACACAATACACCAAGGATGGTAGGTCACAACCAGGATCTAAATACCTGAACCTTATGGTTTACTTTTACTTTTATTTTACATTTTACAAAACACAACCGTACCCGGAGTTTTATAGGCCGAAAATACCAATACCAATACCAATGCCAGGCCGAAAATAACACGATCGTGCCCGTGTGACCATATTGACACCATGCATGCATGCATGCATGCATGTCAATGTATTATTTGTAGCGGGAACCGGGATTCATGTGAATGAGCTGTTATATACAAATACTGACTGTTAAAAAGATAAGAACACAGCTAAAATCAACGGTTTAGACTGTTTATGTGCGGGGAAAAAAAGAGCATGAAATTATGTACAAGATATGTTAATTTGACGAAATCCTATAGAATAGCGCCTGAGAAAATTGTGTTTTTGTATGATATTCTGTAATAGCGACCACCTGATGAATATGGAGATAACTTCGCAATATGATGTGATAATTGAATCGACGGCTGAATCGAAGGCCGAATCGAAGGCTGAATCGAAGGCTGAATGTGGTGCATACTTCACAGTGGTATTTATACTTAGGGTAATGTAAAAATTATGTTACACTGTACATAACATGTAACTCCACAGATATGTTTGCATTGTCTTTGGGAAAAGAACTTCATCTTGAAATCTTAAGAGAGTGTGGATCTAAGGATACAGGTGCAGTTTATACACAGGCATTTACAGTAGTGCATATACACGTATTAACAAAATTTCTTACATAGTAATTTCAATCTAAATTTACCTGATTAGCTTGTGATTACCATCAATATGCCACAAAGCATTTGGACCACTTACACTGTAGACTCGTCTTTTGATGGTGTTCCTCCACCTTTCCACAGTTCCTTCTGGATCAAGGAACTGCATTAATCTTCTAACTCTAAGCTGTTGGATTCTCATCCCCCTTGCTCTAAGGCAGCCTTGTACCATTCTGTATCCACTTTTAGGCCATGTCTCTCTTACATCTCTAATAATTTTACAAAGATCTTCATCAGATATATTATCAAATGATCTGGAAGATGTAATTCCATATTCAGACATACGGCGTCTGACAGTTCTCACAGAAACAGAGAGCATGGTTCCTATGGCAGTACAAGTAAATCCTTTCTCCAGTAAGTACTCCAACTGTTCTTGAGTAATATCAATCTTTGGTCTACCGGGATCGCCAGATAATTTATGATGTGCTTGGTACGTAGCACTGCCTTCTTTATTGACACAAATAAGCTTGTGAACTTCCTTTAAATTCGATATTATTTTGTGGATTGGCTCGTCTTCTTCAGTACCAGAAATATAAACACTGTGATGGTACAAAATATCAACTTGGTATGTTAGATAGTCAACAGTTTCTGGATCGGGAGCACTTCTATCGTCAAGGATTCTTTGAAATTCTTTTGCCAATGACCTACAACGGTTCAACAGATGTCGAACCGCCACGGTCGCCATTTTGTCAGTCTCCGCTCTAACGCAATCGCCCGGAAAATATTTTTAAAAGCTTAGATTATTGTTTTAAATATTGAATGTTTAACAGGACGATTGCACGTTTGAATTGAATGTTTGAATGAAGAATTGCACGTTTGAAGTTTGAATTGAAGGATTGAATGTTTGAATGAAGAATTGCATGTTTGAATTGAAGGATTGAATGTTTGAATGAAGAATTGCATGTTTGAACTGAAGGATTGAATGTTTGAATTGAAGGATTGCATGTTTGAACTGAAGGATTGAATGTTTGAATGAAGAATTGCATGTTTGAATGAAGAATTGTATGTTTGAACTGAAGGATTGAATGTTTGAATTGAAGGATTGCATATTTGAATGAAGAATTGCATGTTTGAATTGAAGGATTGAATGTTTGAATTGAAGGATTGAATGTTTGAATTGAAGGATTGCATATTTGAATGAAGAATTGCATGTTTGAACTAAAGCATTGAATAGAAGAACTTCATGTTTGGATTTTGGCAC
Organism: Paragorgia papillata; assembly: GCA_035771165.1. NCBI lineage: Eukaryota > Metazoa > Cnidaria > Anthozoa > Scleralcyonacea > Coralliidae > Paragorgia > Paragorgia papillata. The sequence goes on along the minus strand of JAWNZC010000086.1, from coordinate 2,095,897 downwards.
GAAAAACGCGCCATAGTTGAAAGACCTGTAGATTTTTAATGATGTTTAAACCTTTTGATTTAGATTGACTATTTTTAAAATACGTTAGATACGATCTAATATTTCCAACGGTTAACTGTCTTGTTGTCAAGTAATTTATAAATTCACGGGTTTCAAGGGTCAGGTGTCAAGGTCTTTTGTCTCCAGAGTATCATCTTCGTGAAGGGAAAAATTACTTCACTGAAAAGCAAGTATGTGTTTATTCCAGTATCACAGCTACAGCTGGCCTATATTTTGGATATAAACGTATTAATTACGCTTGTGAAACGCTTTTGAATAAGGTTTAAGGCCGAAACCAATCATAGTCTAAAATAGCTCTATTGTCGCACTTTTGACAGTTGTTTTAAGTCTGCACTGAAGCAAATTTAAAAAGAAAATAGAAGCCCAGCCACAAACAGGCATTGGAAAACTGGCACAGCTCAAATACTTTTTTAAAAGTAAGCAGGTCGAACCGACTGTCAATCTGTGATCACTGATCAGCGCTCAAAAACAACCAGAACGTTTATAGTATTAAATACATGCAAAGTGTAGTACGAATATAGATATTGACAAGACTTCAACATTAATACCAACCCAGAGAGCAAAAAAAAAAAAGCCCAAAGAGCATCAACCTCCGCGTCCTATTGTCCAAATCTTTGGTTTAAATAACCTTACCATATCATACCGCTGCAGTTCTTCCTCAATGCCAATTTAAACTGACGGCTACCTCCCCTCCCATAAAATTCAGATTTGCTATGCGCAAGCAAGATGCGCAGAACGGGTCAAGCATGCATGTCTCGTTTTGGCAGGCAACTCCCCGCGTTTCCGATATCGAGTCCCAGTCCCCCGAGGAGTTGCCTGCGGAGGAGGCTAGGTTAGTGTACGTTTCCAGAAAACAAATTTCATCCCAATATGGTGAACTGACCAATTGCTTTGAGCGAAAATGTTCTCATGCAGTAATACAAAGCGGGTATAACATGACAAAAGTAACAAAGGTACAAATGCTTAAAGTGCCTATCCCACGTTTGGGGATTTTACATATTTGTAATATTTGGGTCTTCTTGTACAAAATCGTAATATATCTTGTCAGCCAAAAATTTTATCTTTATGGGCGTTTTTGCTCTCAAAGTTACCGGATGTGACGCTATAACAGGCTTTGCAAACCAGTTTTCTTTTGTTTCTTGCCACAAAAATGGCTGTCGGGACATCACACCCGGTAACTTTGACAGCAAAAAGTCGGTAAGGACGAACCTGTTTTGAACAAGTTTTGTGATTGTGACTCGTTCTTTAGAAGTTGATTCTATTGTTTTATTGTAACAATCAACCAATCCCAAATTTGTTCGAGGCGCTACGTGACGACCCAAAAAAGTCCATGAATATGAAATTTTTGGTTGACAAGATATATTATGATTTTGCTCAGGAAGACTCAAAACCCAAAACGTGAAATTGGCACTTTAACGATTTTTTTACTGCAGCTGTTGAGGTAAGCGATGTTCACAAGAATTATTTTTACAACGTGGTCAATGCCAACAGTAATTTGTACCTATATATCCTAGGGTCTTCGATAAGGTTTACACAAGTGATTTTTTCTTGCGATTTTTGTCGCAGACTTATGGTTTACACATGATATATTATTTTGGACAGAAGATACTGGGTCCACTGCTCACGCTAGTGACTGTCTCCTAGTTTAACATGCCAATAAACCAAAAGTCGGCGACCAAATTGCAGCATAGGCCGCCAGTGTAAATGGGCCTTTATATATAGTCTTTCTTCGCTACTTATTTTTATTGAAATAGGAAAAGGAGTTCCAGATGCAAGAATGGAAGCCAATAACAAGACATACTCTCTTCCGTCTGCAGACGTGCTACCAACTAAAGAACTAGCTGTTGCCATGTATGAAAGTGAAGGTGGACATATTACCCTGCCAGAAATGTTTGGTGTTGATCCCCTCGATGGAAACGTGCAGCTGCTGAAATTGCGTTTTGATACCTTCATTGCTGCATATCCCAACTTCAGTGGAATCTTTCATGGTTTAGTAAACGGTGATAACCACCTTTTTAAAAAAGGCCTTCGGTATTTTATTGCCCTAACATCAAATCTAAACTAAATTCTAGCAGCTCGTGATTTACAATTTATACAATGACACAATAGCGCCAGTTATATGGGTCAAAACAAGTCGCGACTCGCAATTAATTAAAGCCGGTTTTCCACTAGGCAATTTTTCGCGCGAAGCGATTTTCTTTTGTTTGAATTCAATAGATTTCTGATTAGTTCCAGCTCAGAGCTAAAGAGACAAAAGAAAAAGTCGCTTCGCGCGAAAAATGTCGCCTTAAGACACGTCATATATTCACGGAAACAACGCTGGAACACATTCGTACATTAACGGTCATCTTCGCGTCTCATGTAATTTAAAGACTTCTTTTCTGTCGTATCAATGGCCCCATGCATGTAGACGAGTTACGCGATCATGCGCAGTTAACGTGATTTTTTTAAAATTTTCGTCGAGGGCAAAAACAAATATTTTAGCTGGAAAGAGCGTGTTGAAATTAGCAAAAGTGCAAAGTTTTAATCGAATTGGGGAAAAACAGCGAAGTTACAAACACCGAAGTTTTCTACGCTAATAGGGAATTAATAGTGAGTTTCGCTTGGCGGGCCACCGTTGGCCCGCCACGCGAACTTCCCTATAGATAGTTTGCAACTAAGTCACATGGGACGCCATCTTGGTTGATTTCCAGTCAATTTGCACAACCCCCTGCTAAAGCAAACATGGTGGTCAGCGGTTTGGCAATGGTTTGTCAACTAAAAAATCAATCAAGATGGCGGCGTGGCAAGAGCGTGACGTCATAAAAACAGAAAAAAAGTTTCATTTAATTTCCCCTCCGAATTTTCGGGGCATTGGAAAAGGTGACGAGAAAGGGGATGAGAAACTAATATAGTTATAATAGTGACGTAGGTGATCACACATCACCACTCAACACAAAAACAACTAATTTAATCCTAATATGAAATTTTATTAACTATAAAACAACAAACAAACAAACAAACAAACAAACAAACAAACAAACAAACAAACAAACAAACAAACAAACAAACAAACAAACAAACAAACAAACAAACAAACAAACAAACAAACAAACAAACAAACAAACAAACCCAAAACGTATGGCAACTTCAACTATACCACTTCACAGTATAGTTCGTGAGTTCGTGATAATTACTAAACACTTAAATAACCTGGATTGTTTTGGGGAATCTTCTGGAAGAACAAGGTGAAGTCTATTAATCATTATGAGTTTCTTCACCCTTGATTGATTCTCTTACTCCGACCAGGAATTCGTCCATGCCTTTAAACTGGAACGTGGAGGCATAACCTCTTGGCTCATTGCAATATGGGCATTTCTTACTTAAACTATCACTTCCACCATACCAAGCATTAACGCATTCCTCACACCCAATCGAACCATTGCAACATGTTGTTGCAATTACTGGTGGTTTCATGGGTGTTGCATGGCAAATTTTGCACAAGAATGCATCCCGCAGAAGCAACCCCAAGTGGCAAAGAAACAATTTGGTTGACTTGCAATATGTCACTGACCATTGTTTTGATTTCGCCCATTTCTGATTTCAACTGTTCGAAATCAGCATGGCTAATGCGTTTTGGTTTCTTAGAGGTAAATTCTTCATCACTATCATCAGAAACGTTGAAACAAGGGGATGTTGTAATCTTCCCTTTTGATTTAAACCTTTTTGAGCCTCTGGAATTTATTTTCACTGCATATATTTTTCTACTTGCACATTTCCAAAAGGTCAAACCTGAAATACAATTAACAGAGAAACTTAGATTGCTACACAAGAGAAGCTTAAAAGCATGGGTGAATGCAAAACTTATATAGATATTTAAATGTCGTCAAGCGAGCAGTTCCACAGCAAAAACCTCTTGCCAAACAATTAATGGGTGTTTGTGGCACAGTGGTTAGTGCACATGCCTTTTACCTCTTTGACCTGAGTTCGATTCCTACACAGTGCAGTTATCTGATTAAAAAATTTCACCTTGCCACATGTGAGAAGAGTGCTTCCAGTTTGACTCTGTCAGCCAAAAATTTCATCTTCATGGATTTTTTTTGCTGTCAAAGTTACCAGATGTGATGTGACACCAGACATTTTCGTGGCAAGCAACAAAATTAAGTACTGTAAATGGTTTGCAATGCCTGCTATGAATAACATCATGTTGTGTACTTTGACAGCGAAAAAGTCCATAAAGATGAAATTTTTGGCTGACAACTTGTTTGATTTTCCTCAGGAAGACCCAAATATTACAAATATGTAAAATCCCCAAATATGAGATAGGCACTTTAACCAAATAAAGACAACATAAGTACATTATTAATTTCAACTTGAACAGTATATAGTTACATGCCAATCCAAAGAACTTTGTACTGCACAAAAAGAACAATGTGCAATGTACAGTATCAACAAGTTGCAGTTGCCAAGCTGCTTTAAAACATAGAATGATTACTATATACTGACCTCTTGTTCCTTCATTATCAACTATTTTTAGACCATTGGTAGTGACTAACTCAAGTGTTGGATCATTAAATGATTCTCTTGGTTTGGTTACCAGAAAATTGATATTGGCACTTTCTTCGTTGATATTGGTATGTTTGGCCTATCTCCTGGAATGTTGGACAGCTCTTTTCATTTTTAAATGACATCTCAGCATGAATAATTTTAACGATTACGACATTCTTTCGTCTGCCACCACCAAAGAGGGGTGTTGGCCTTGTTGATGAGCTAGCAGTTGGAGTACCATAGGAGAATCCTTGTGCAGAATGCTGCTCTTGAACATGTATGGGTGTATTCACTGATGGCACCATATCATCTCCCATGACCTGGAATGTATGTCCATCCTCTAGATATACAATGTTGAACCTGCCAGACTCATTTGGCCAAAACGATAAATCACCAAACTCTTATTTCAGATACACTGAATTTGTTTCAACCTGAAAAGTAAGATTTATCATCATCATTTTACACATCACCTATCATAGGACATGTTGGTCCTATCATTGGCTCAGCAAGCCAGGCTGGCCCACTTCCCCAGGTTTACCTGCTTTAAGCTTTAACCTTTCATAAGGCATTTTTCAGCCTGCCTAGCCAGGCCACACATTATTTACATTGCTTTTGCCAATACAAAATCACATTACAATTATCATGTCATATGTTTAAAGTGCAAACAAACTGAAAGTTTTTATTAACCTATTTGAAAGAACTCTTGAAACAAGTAAGATGGGTGTTTACATTTGACTACAAAAAAACCAAAAAAAACCTGGAACACATCATATTAAAAAAAAGTTCTTGCACAGCTGACCACAAGAAAGAAAAAAAACTAAGTAAATAAATAAATAAATAAATTGCAAGCATGACAAAAATCCCCCCCCCCCCCCCTCTAACACTTTCCTAATGGTTCATCCCTTAACTCCCTTTTTTCTCCCTTTATACTAAACCGCACTTACTGCAGACAATTCCCTCAACATACTTTTCCCTGACACCCCTTAGGCTAGACACCCCTAGAAACCACAAATTCATACATATTTAATCAGCTCAATCACGAGCTCAATACACAAGCCAATACTTCACTTGCCTGAAACGCTTGAGAAAGCCTTGATACTGTAAGATCACTTGCAGAAATTCGTAATTTAAGGCTTTTTCCTTCCCGATAGTTATCAAAAGTCTTTATGTTTGCCATTTAAAAATGGAAAAAAATGACTGCAGCAACCACAGATATAGCCACAGATACAAACACTGGCGAAGGAGCAAAAATGGCGCCAAAACTCGCCAAAGCCGCCAATATCTTCACACCAGCGCAAGGGCTGGGGAGCTGGGGACCAGCAGTAGGCACCCTACCCCACTGGGGAATTTTTGTGACCGGAAGTGCAATCAATTTTCAATTTTTGAGGGAAAACGAAAATTGATTGCAATTTTCTACTTTCTTGCATTGATCTAAATCGGAAACCAACCACTGAGAACAAACTGCAATGTTGCTTTACAGCAAAAAACGAATATTTAGTCGCTTTCTTTCGCTTTTTCTTTATAAAAAAAACAAAAATTGCTATCCATTGCCCATTTTTTCTCTTTTTTATGAATTGACGATGGAAAAATTGAAAATTGAATGCAATTTTACGTTAAACCAGCTTTTATATCGTGCTGCGTTAATGGAGAAACCGCATATCTAAACATTATTGTTGTGCAAGTGACGTCGCAATTACCCAGCGTTCCGCTATGCAGTTTGGGTCAATGTTTTATTTGCTTTTTCAGTTTCAAAAGAGACGAAGAAAGAAAAAAATAGGCTAGATAAAGTTTTTACTAAAACCTAATACAAATTTCAGACCAAAAGGCATATAAAATTGTACCATATTTTCAGACCAAAATTGCAGCGTTTGTCGGTTTGTGGAGACGGGGATGGCTTGGGGGGGGGGAGGGGCCTTAGCCCCTAATAATTTTCCACAAACTAAACGAAAAGTAAAATGTAGGATGCAATTGAACTAATTCGCAGCTTGTATTTTACAACATCTGTTAGTATTTCTCTGGAAACTACTCTCAGAATGCATTTTTAGCCAAGTTAGGAGGCATAAGGTTAAACATTTTACAGCTTGGTGTATACTTCGGAATTTAGCCACACACACACACCCTCCTCCCCACTCCCTCCAAATTAGTAATATATTCTGCGGTCTCTGAATTGTAAAATCTATTACCCAGTTTCAAACCAAAACATGTAAAAATAAAAATAATGCCCTTTGGGGGAGCACTAGCCTGTGTATCGTATAGTCTGGGAGGGGATTAGAATAGGATATGTAGAAGTTTTCAATATTTCCTCCAGTCCCCCTTGTTCATAAATGTTTTGTCCTCCCCCCTAGTGTCCCACTGAATTGTTCTATATGGCCTATTATAGGGTGTTATCCTGCATGAAATATACCAACTTTATTTCTGACAAAAATTGCAAAATGTAATAAAACCTACTTTTCCAGGACACCCATTGATAACAGCTTAGGCCATTTGTGCATAGGCGGCGGAACCGGGGGGGCTGGGGGGGGGCTAAAGCTACCCCCAACTTTGTAAAAGTGGAAAAAAGGGGGGCTGAGCCCGCCTGCCTTTGCACCGAAGGTAAGGGTGATTATACGTTGAATATTTATACATCTTCGATATACAGCATTTTGAAAATTCCATAGCACTTGCAGGGTGACAATCCTGGTGAAAATCGTAAGAAAAATCGTGCCGTGTGATAGCTCAAAACGCATTTCATGAAGTACTCCACGTATTAGCATTTGATGACTGCTGACCAGAAGTATTATGAATGAGCCATATCGAAATGCCAAGAATTAAGAAAGGCCGAAAAAAATGAAGAATAATTAAAAAATTGTTGTGGGCGGTAAAAGGTTTTATAACGTTTAGGATTCTGTAAAATCTTCCCCCAAAACGCAGGAAATGCCATTTCAGAGACTCTAGATTTCAAAATTTTCGGGGGGCATGCCCCTGGTCCCCCCTAAAGAGGTTTCGTGCGCCTTCTGCGCTCGAAGTTCAGCCCCCCCTACCAAACCTATCTTCCGCCACCTATGCATTTGTGGGGTGAGCTCCCCATTTTAAAAGCCGATAAACAATTGTTTTCGGGTAGTTTGGAAATTATCGCAAATATTCATTTCAGAAATCTCAGAAAATACAGGAAAAAATGTTCAATTTTCCTGACCCCAGACCCACCTAGCAGGGTTTACAGCGATGCTGCTACTGTACACGACGACTTGCCAGCCTGTGTGCAGATCATTCCACCAGAAAAGGTGGCGAGTTCCTCTCCGCCTTTTTGGGTGGAACATCTGTTTGATTAGGCAATTTGATCAACTTGCTGGGAATCGAACTCCCAATCCTGGGACTTATTTTTGAATATTAAAATAACTGTCATATTGTTTTCACAATTTGATTGGATTGATTTTCTTTGTATATATAGCTCTGTTATCCCAACGGCAAACCTCCCTCACAAAGCTAAAAAGGCACGGCTGCAAAGTTACTCCTTGAAAGTCACCTATGCTGCCTTAGAAGGAGGAAAAATAAAGAATCCCACCAGGCAGATGTACATTTTAATTAATGACGAAACAGCTAATGTGGAGTACATTCGAAAACAATGTGAAAAGTCTTGCAATGGTCTGAAATGTGAGCTAAAATTGACAGCTCTAAAGACCTTTTCAAGACCTTTCGCAAATTCGTTTATTTCCGTTGAAGAGGTCTAAAATTGTCTTGAAAGGTCTAAAAAGGTCTTCAGATATTTAAAAAAAGCCTTGAAATATTTTGAAACCATATTTAAATAGATCTACTGTATATCCCTGAAACACGCAAAGTCGTGAAACATACGTACGACGTATTAATGATTTACACGAGATACTTGAAAAGGATTAACAGTCATTCTGGGATGACTCAGGCAGTCAGCTACAAAATGTCGAAATTAATATTCCTTACAGACTGCCTTACTAATATAATTGTAGAATAGATGTTGGATATGAAAGAAGCAAGCATAGAGAAAACAATTTAATTGACCTCGATTGGGATTCTAACCCGCAACGCCGCTTAAACCGAACGAGTCGAACGGCATAGAGCATGGCGGATTAGTAACCAAAGCCAGATGCGGGTTCGAGTCAGCTGTTGTCAGCAAGCAGAGTTTTCTCTATACTTGTCCAGTAACGTATAGTTTGTCAACTGATCGGAGGAATATAGCAGTTATTCTAATACTCTAGCTGCTTTGTACTACTAGTACAGTTCTTTGTTACCGCAAATATTAAAGCCACGCACGTTTCACAAAACCAAGCTAAACCAAGTCACAGAATCATCAGAACGTTTGCTATTAAAATCCATATTCACAAGTTTATAATATCACAATCAGACAAAGCATCTGAAGAAACTCTATTAACTCATTCCTGTCCGAGGGCTTCGCCAGAGATGAATAAAATCGTCTGGCGTTAGCCAGAGATGAATAAAATCGTCTGGCGTTAGCCAGAATAAAATACTAAAGACCAATTCGGACAGGAAATAGTTAAACGTTTAACTGCAATGCCAATTAAAATTCACACAGAATGTTAATAGGACTACGAAAAAGTTTGATTAGGGCTTTACGCTCAAGATTCAAATGCCGACGCCAAGATGGTGTCAGTAGACACTTGATCGAGATTGAATTTAGCCGCAAGCATCTGACGGAATTTGGAAAAGTTTAATAGTCGCACATAATAATATATTTTATTTAGTTTTAGGACTGATTATAGGTATTATTGGGTTTGGCTCAGATGCGAGAACTGCTACTGCTACAAGTCTACAACGTCCTTATTCGATGATAATAATTGTATTTGCAAATTGCAAGAGTGATGATTAAGTTATCTCCTTTGGCATCAACAAAGTATTTTTGCTATTTCCTGCCAAGGTTCAAGGCTATTTTCCGAGACAACTGTAAAAGATATTTCAAAACGGCATCAATTTAGCATTTGGACTAAAGCTCATTCTTTGAGTTTAAGTTTTTGAATTTAGTTAGCCTATATATAGCGAGAGCTATATATTGACGCATTGCGCAATATATATATATATATAGCTTATACCAATTTTTGAGCAAAACTGGCAACAAAAACTCACAGCGCAAATTGTGTCACAGCGCAAATGTGGAAATCATATTCTGATCAGTTACCATGCAGTGAATGACGTCAATTGCTAGAACTTGTGGCATATATCTAGACCTTTAGGGCAAAATACTTTGCTAGACCTTTCAAGGCTTTTCAAGACTTTTCTTCAAGATATTTCTAGACAATCGCGGCACAAAGGTCTTGCAAGACCTTTGACAGACTATTGGAGTCTTATAATTGTCTAGAAAAGGTCTAGCAAAGGTCTCCAAGACCTACTATAGACCTTTTCAAGACCTTTTTAGATCTTTCGTTTTCGTACGGTCATCCTCACATAATTTATGTCATATGACTCCTGTGCATGGGACTACAGAAAGCATACCTTAAATAGACTACGGCTGCTTCAAGACCTTTTATCCAGTTTAGTTTTCGAGATTCAATGGAGAAGCAACTGATTTATCAGTATAAGTGGCGTTGTTTTTGTACGGTAGAACAGCAGTAAAATTGTGTAATAAATCCATAAATATATTTGAGTTCACTATGAAATCTGATTTATAAGTCCCCCATAGGTCCTGAAATTAAATAACCCCTCCCCCCGATGTTTAAAAGATCTTTTCCGGTTTTAATGATAACTTGTTCATCTGCCAGAGATGAGTCTGGCAAATGCTTAACTGTTTAACCCTATCCAGGCCAGGCTATTTCTGTTGTCAGGATCGAAGGCCGGGGTCAGGGCCGAATCGGTCCCCGCCGTAATTTCGTCATTATTAACCCTATTTCAATGAAACTTGGCAATAATACTTGTTATCCAAAACTGTACAAAGTTGTGTACTAGTTAGTCCCGAATCGCTGATGATGTCATAATGACGTCAATAAACATGTTATTTGGTTTTTTACCACTGTAATTTTTTTCTCGTATTTTAATAGAAATAGGCAACCAAGAAAGGTAATCGGTACAAAAATGTTCGGAATGTATAACATAAAAAGTAATTGAACTTTTGACGTCACAATTACGTCATCATTGTTTCATTCTTGTTTAAGTTAATGTAGCATTGATCTTATTGATTTACAGAAATATTTTCAGATATGACAATTCTAAGTATTTGCAAATTTTCTTCGAACTAGTATGTTATCTCCGTTATTTGCATATGATGACATAGTAATGACGTCACAAATATCAAAGATGACGTCATAATGGGCATTGAGAAAAACAATGGTAGAGTGTGTGTCTCTAATTGCCACCAAAAATTGTTAAATTTAGTCGTAAATGAACATAAGAAAGCTGCAAACATAATTTTTCGTTCAGATTTTTTTTTGTTATGAAATTTGTTCACAACAAAAAGCTAAAACAAAAGATTTATAAAAACCATGTTACCATGACAACTAAAGAAAGTCTTATATTTCCTTGCCGATTTCTGGTTTAGACGCAATAAATTCCTGTTAAAAAATGAATAGGAAAAGAAGTAAGGAAAATTAGTCCACAGATAATTCCGCTCGTATTTCCCTCATCGCTCATGTAAGAGGGAAATTTATCCTTTGTCTTCTAATTTTCCCATGCATGTTGATGAGGGAAAATTAGAAGACAAAGAAATCCTTTGTCTTCTAAATTTCCCGCTTGCATATATTTTTCCTCATCAACATGCACGGGAAAATTAGATGCAACTTCTCTGATCAACCGTGTAAATTTCCTGTCGGTAAGATTCTCAAAGTTTTCCTCGGCGATCATAATATTACAAACTAATAACATGACGTTTCGGGAAATTAGCGATTAAATTTCCCCTTTGCCTCGGGAAGATTTGTAAAAGTCCTCGGGCCGCATTACTTATAATAACATCATGGACATTATAAAAACTGCTATTATCCCTAATTCCATCTAAGTTAATTAATAGAAGTTGTTATAATTAGAATAAAGGCATTTATTTCCCATCTATTTCATAGGTTTGGGATTTTGGAAATCCACAGCTCGTAAAATCTTTGCTGTGAAAGGGGAAATTAAAAAAGAGCCTGAAGACGTTGTTCTAATTGAAGATAATGAGAAAGTGATCAATGACTACCAAGGTATGAACATAAGGCATCATTATGTAACCCATTTTATAAACAAAACAATTATAAATTTATTAATTAATAGAAACCATTTTAATTAACATTGTAATTAAATTTTAATAGATGGTGTAACTTATGCTACAATACTCAGTGCTCTAGAAACACAAACAGCTGATATAAAGTCGTTCATAAACATGAAGTTGGAAGATGTAAAAGATAGTTCGTTTGTCTGCAAGGTAAAAGAACTTTTGAAATGTGTTGTATGCCAAGAAATCTCCAAACCAGAAATTCAATTCGGTGACTGCTGTGGTTCTATTCTGGGTTGTGGATCATGTCTGGAGCAGTGGTATCAAGATAATGAAAATTGTTCAAAATGCAGGAGTGTTTTTGGGAAGTCTGTGCTATATACAGTAAGAGGTTTTGATGATCTAGCGGCAAAATTAAAGGATGATTAGCATAACTTTTAAGTTTACTGACAGCTTAAATATAAAAAACACTGAAGTTGATTTTCGTTTCATATTCAACATAACATGTCATAAGTTTTCGGTCAGGTATACTTGTATACAGTTGGGGTTTTTTAATACATCTTGATAAAGCTTTACGATTTGTTATTAATTTTATGAAACACAAAGATCATAAATTAGCCATGTCTCTTGAAATACTTGAAAACCGGTGAATGGCTAACCTAAATGGTACATCTACACCATTTACAATACTTCCAAATACAGCTGCTACGTCAAATTGTGCTTGAAAATTTTCATGTCTTCTTTGTTGGCGTTCTGGGTTGCCTGTTAAGGGATCAATACCAAATGAAGGAAACCGGGTTAATTGGCCTCCCTTTTCTTCATAATTGTCGGCAGCAGTTGCTACTTCTGGTACAAGGTGTGGTGTCACTTGGGTTGTATGGTTCCTTTGAGCCCTGCGGTCTATAGGTTTGCCTTTTCCTGCTCAAATGTAAACCAAATAATTGTCAGTCCAGTGTGCCGGACTGAAATTTGCCCATGTAATCAGCCCCTCATACCACATGTTTGAACATCATGACTGAATTTTATAATTTCGCATACGGTAATGAAACTGAAAAAAATTGAATATTGACCTTAATCAATCAATCAATCAATCAATCAAAAATGTATTAGCACCTGATTTGTATGCTAAAACCTAATAATTATAATTACTTTGACATCTCTATGGTGCAAGCTAACTGTAATAACCATATGGTTAGACGAGACAGTTAGCTTGTAATTATGCAGATATCAGTATTTGGAGTGAGGTCCGACAGTTTTAGATGTTTTGAAGCCGAAATAGTATCATTGACCAGTTTCGCCCTTAAAATAAGCTGGAAACTGCTCACACAGATAAAAGGAAATATGTATACTATACTACCTTTCTATTTACAATTCTGTTTAATAATTCTTAGGTTTAATCTCAATCTTACTAGGATTTTCTTTTTTTTTATTTATCTCTCTTAAGTTAACTTAATATATTGCTCCACTAAAAAAAATTTTAATTTAATTTTAAATTTTGGTGGTTTGAGTTTCTTTGTTTCATCGTCAATTTCATTCCATACCTTTACACCCGAGGAGGACTAGACACGGCATGCATGCACAGGAATGGTCCTTTTTTATTGCGTCCGCTTTCCTGCTCGGGAAGAGCGTGCATTCTTTCGATCGCTTTGAAAGTTGAACATTTTCAACTTCAGTTAAAAGCGGACCGCTCGGCAGCGCGGGCTATCAGCTCTCGCGTACATAAACGGTCTTAATAGTATAGATCTGTTGCTGATGTCTATCATGTCCAAGGTAGAGATATTACATAATTAGGGACTAGGCATGAACTAGGCATGTACTATGCATCTAATCCTATGTTAAATATATACCTGGAATAGGATGATTGTTCCATGCCCGAACTGTTGTTTGCATTCCAAAATATGCTAGTCTTTGAGTAACTTGTGAAACAAAGAACTTCGTCTCATTGCATTCCATGTTAATGAAATTGTCTTCTTCCATGGTTTTGAGAGCTTGTTTTATTGGATAGTTAACACGGCTGTTAACTTCGACCCAGAACCTTTCTATGGGCAAATTCTATAAATAAAAGTTGATGTAAACATAAAATCGGTATCAACAGAACAGTCTAGAAATGTTCTGAAGGAGACTGCCGGATTTTATATTATTTTATTTCAGTATTCATTTGAACATGTCTTTTGGCCATGTTTCCTGCGTTGGACTGTTGACACATCACCATTATCGTTATATCATCATTCTTATTATTATTATGATTATTATTATGATTATTATTTAACAATTATTCGCCGAAGGCGAGGTGAATATCGGTGTATAATAACCGAGACGAAGTCGAGGTTATTATTCACCGATATTCACTGAGCCTGAGGCGAATAATTGTTTTAGTATAAATACACATTTTCGTACTTTTAGGATCAACATTTTCTTTAAAATTGTTAATTTCCTCGTTTGTCGCATTGACAACTTGGCTGGCGGCCATTTTGGGAAAACGCTGTAGGTGATTATCGAGAATTAATTCGAAGTAGCTCAACCAATCAGCGCGCGTGATTTTCTATAATCACCTGTGTATTTATACTAATTATTATTAATTGGTTAGTATTATACTGTGACAATCAATAGTCTCCATTAGATACTTTGTTTAGTACTATACCTGTTTGGAAGTGGACTGTCGGTGAGGATCCATCCCTTGGTTATTTTTCAGGTGGGCAAGTGATTCTTGAACAAAGAGTAATAAATAGAACTCTTTCCCATGATCAACTCTTACTTGATCGAACAATCCTTCCTCAAGTATAATACGTCTGTAAATGTGACAAATTAAGTGAATTATTTGTTTTTTATGACAATAATACATATATATGGCTTAAAAAGTTCACGTTTCCTCTTACACACACACACACACACACACACACATATATATATATATATATATATATATATATATATATATATATATGTTAGTAAAACTAAATTCCCAAAACGAATCAATTCAACTCATGTTTAGTTTAGTCAGACAAACCGTAGATAGTAAACTTTATTTTCACACGTAGCGCATTCTGACCTGAACGGCTGGTATATTAAGGGGACCTGCATTTCACAGACTATAAATATATAATACACATTAAATAGCCTGTTTACAAACTCTCAAGGCAGATAAACAGAGCCTTCACAGACTCCATACAGTTTTTACATTCTGCTCCGGCGGGTAAACCCCCAAACATGCACTTGATCAAATAAGCCAATATTATGAATTGAAAAATTATCTAAACAAAACACAATTATAAAACAAAGCAATGAAACTTTCGTAACGACCACTAATACTTGAGAGCGCCCCTCTGACGTTCGCGTTTTTTTACTACTTTAGACATACAGGGCATTGTCTGCACTGATATATGATCGTTCTAACTCAGCGTTTTTTATTGTTTTTTATTTAAACATATTTTGACTAGCGTTTGTCCCAAGACCAAAACTGGTCATCTAGGGCTAGGGGACTCACAACACAAAACTTACTTGCAAACCGATTATCACAGTCAAACTCGAGTTATTGGGTTTTTTTTATAGAAAATGTACTACACATTCGTCACAGAGAAAGGATCAAAGTTCAAGATAAATTTCTGCACTTTATAAAAAAAATACAATTAGATTGGTAATGAAAATCACTTTTACCATTTAATAAATATTCTACTTTTTTCTTGTCGTTGCTATGTGACCAGTGATTACCATAAATTTGTGCAGAGATAAAGAGGTAAAGAGACTAACATGCTGAGCAGGGAATAAAGGGCAATATAGGGAAAAATCCTTTACAGTTTCATTATAGCTAAGCCACATCTACATTTTGGAGATAAATTGCAATTAATCTTAAAAAAGATAGTCATTCAGAGTACAAAAACCCAACCCAAGCCAACTATGAAGTACTAAATGTGAACTATGAAGAACAATACAACACATTGTCTCCTATCCGCCAAGTAACTCCTTATCCAGTTCAACAAAGGGTAATTACGAACTCCGAGCATCTCCAATTCACGTATCAGTCCGGTATTCTACACCCTGCCAAATTCCTTACTGATGTCTAAAATACCACTCTTATTTCCTTTCCTCTATTCAGGGCTAAATAAATCCGATGTACAAGATAGATAAGTTGATTAACAGTAGAGTCACTGGGTCTAAAGCCCGATTGAAATTTATATAAATGATAAAAACTAATTTTTTTCACATAATTTAGAAACAAATGGCAATAGTGAAACTGGACGATAGTTAACTTTAAAGGGGCAGTGTCATCGTAACCAACTCAGAGCAGTGTACCGCCAGGAAATTCTGTCCTAGACTTCTTTATAGACGATAATGAAGAAGCTAGTACACGTATTACATCTTATCGGCCTTCTGCCTAAGGTATTTTTAGCAACGAGAATAGATTGAAGTACAAAATATCTGCCGAACAAAAGCAAAATTCGATGCGGAAAACTCGTGAGGAAAATACACGGTTAACGTTTTTATATTTGTTTTTTGAACTCTCGAAGGCTGTCATGCCAAGAACTGATAAGATTTTACATACCCAGAGTATTTAACTCCGTATCTATTATATAATAACTCCCGGTAACGTGTATTTTCGTGCATTTAAACCTGAGACTGGTATGTATTTTCCTTATATTTTCCGGCGAAACTCTGCAAATAGTTGCATATTGCGGACATCCACCTGAAAGATTTTTTTCTGTATTTCGTGGTTTTACTGCTCATTTCAGTGGTCCCCTATACCCTACAGTTTATTGGCATTATAATTTGATCTAAGCCTGAGAGCTTAACAAGTTCTGTTTCTCTTTGATTCAATGCTGTTTTACACCCCATTTCAGCTTTCATTCAGCTTCATTGTCGCCTTCAGATAACTAAAACAGTAAAAGTTTATATCGTCTCCTACGAATTCAATGTCATGTATCTTCAGCCTGAAAGAACTACAACTTCTTCTACTGTGGTGTCAGAGTTGTTTTTAAAGTTACTAATTTTTATTCCGTGCCAAATTTTTGCCAAATTGTTTACAAGATCTGACAGACCCTCTTGAGACTGTGACCTTCCCATGATGCAGCGAGGGCCTGCGGAGAAGGCAGCGGTGACACTGCCCCTTTAAGTTGATGTTACCATTATTAAAAAGGGGAATAACATTTGCTGACTTCCACTGACTTAGACTTGCTCAGACCGTGCATGCGTTGGGACGACACAAGAGAGACTTGGAGCAAGTCTACCACTGACTGGGAAACTGACCCAAACGAAGAGACAGATTGATAAAACAAGTGAAGGCAGGAGAGAAACCATAATGCCTTAGACGTATCAACACTCTCCGCAAAACTCAAGGATTTACCGCACCGCCACGCGCAGACAGGAGTGGTTTTCGCGAGATTTTTAAATCCATGAGAACCAAACCTGTTCACGCGTCATGGTGCGTAAAATCTTACCTTTTGCAGGATCCTTGATACGTGTATTGACTGACCCTAACAACAACCCTAACCCTAGGCACTCCCGGGAACAACACCGCTGCCAAACGTTTTGCGCATGCGCGACGTCCGAGCTCGTCCTCAGAAAAAGAGCGGGAAAATACAGAAATATTTGGACTGGTCCGACACAAAAGTTAAAATTATAAGTATACTACCGAAAAGATAAGGTAGATAATTTGTGCATGGCTTCTTTGTCAATATTGTAACATATTCTGAATTTACCCCTTCGTAATTTTCTTTACCCTTTTTTTAAAACACAAATGAATAGTCGAGTCTTACTTAGTCTTCGCTGTCTGGTTGTTGTCACCACAGCTTCTCTTGATATTTATTCTAGAGAATTCACGTATGCGCAAACGTTTGGCAGCGGCGTACCCGGGAACATATTTGTTGTCTATCCCCCCGTCCCCTACTCACCAACGTTAAAATTCTTTGGCCTTATATAAGCTCTAATCGGACGCTCCACATGTGGGACGCTGCACTAGGTGTGATCTTCCATTGTCGCTTGTAATCGTGTAACGAATGTTCAAGAAAGCACGCTCATAAGCGTGTTTATGAGGTCCGAATCAAGTGATACCAGTGGTTATGCTATAGTGTCAGCCTGGTACCCAGGGGCTTGTGAGAGGCTAATTTAACGCGCGATAGCAAAAGGTGGATTGGGCGTGCAAGGCAACTTCGTCTTCGCATGGGTACGAGGCTGATCTAGTGTCCACCAATACCAATCAAAAGTTTCTTTCTACCCGTATAACTTTGTTTCCTGCAGAATATTCAGATATAGTCATACAAAAGAACCTTTACAGGCTAGGACAACCCTATCCCCAGGATCCCATCGGGTCACCCTACCACAATGACCAAATTTCAGAATCACCTTAGTGGGGCAAGGGCATTCGTTAGGGCATAAGTCGGTGTTAATGGGGGAAAAAACGTACCTGTACAGCTCTTCGTATATAATGAGATTGTTCTTCACAGACATTGTGTAACAAGCTGGTATGTACTTTGAAAAGCCATCAATGGCACACACATGAGTGACTCCATACATTACAAGTTTCTCATTCTGATCTATGTGCAACTTATGGCCGTAATAATTGGCAGTATATGGCACTGGATTCATAAGCCGTGCTACGTCATTCCTTCTTCTTTGATGATGCTCTGGTGCGACACTGACCAATTCTTTTCTCCGAAGCCACTGTTTGTCCTGCACTGGCATCGATGTGGCCCTTCATCATCTTCCGACCAAACACAGGACCAACCTACATGGAACACATAACGCACTGTCATGGCATAAAATAATGAGAGTACCACTGAAGATTAGAATATTGTAAAAGATTTACCTGTCGTACAGAAGATTCGACAATTTGGTCCAGTTCGTCGTCAGTTACATGCTTCCTTTTCGTTATCCCATGTGTTTGGCAAAAGCGCTTTATACTTTTAACACTTAATCCTCTCTGACTCGGAAACTCTGTCTGCAAAATATCCGAAACTTTGTCCAGTGTATGACTCTGCACAAGTTCACAAACAGTTTGAACACTCACAAGATCTGCTAACGCCGCCGTTTTGAATGAACGTGAACATAACGAGGCTGCAATAACGCGGTTTAAAAAATGTAAAATGAAAATTGGGACTTCATTTTTCATTTTTTTTAAATTTGGGAAATGAAAATATAATTGCGACTTCATTTTTCATTTTTTTTAAATTGAAAAACGAAAATTGCGACTTCATTTTTAATTTTTTCAAAATTGAAAAACGAAAATTGCGACTTCATTTTTCATTTTTTGAGAATTGAAAAATAAAAATTTCATTTTTCAATTTTAAAAAAAATGAAAAATGAATTTTTTCAAAATAAACCATTTTTCATTTTTCAAAATCGTAAAAAAATGAATGACCCTAAGACCCACGCATTCCCACGTACGGTGGCTCAGAGATGACATAAACACTTTTTTTATTTTCGCGACTTTTTTCGCTACTTTTTATTTTTTCGCGACTTTTTTCGCGACTTTTTTCGCGACTCTCACGCCAGTGCTCAGCATCGATCAACGTTCAACAACAACCAACATGGCGTCAGATTCGAACGAAAAGGTAAGGGTTTCTGTCGTTTGCTTTCGATTGTAACCTAAAAGAACAGTTAATGGACATTACTCGTGCTTTTCAAAGTTTCGTCTTTCAACTGTTAAACATGAAACACTTTAAGTTCATTTTCGAAAGTCAATGATGTACTTGTCTGACACTGGTAGTGTAGTCTATATTTTTAACTTTTCTATTAAGCTCGTTACATTAAAAACATACATACCTAATTTATCAAAATTACCTACTCTTCATGATCAAACTATGTCAAGGTTCGTAATGTTTAAAAATTTGCAGGCATATCAAATTATCAATAGAAATTTCGAGTTTTTATAGCCCACTGAACTGTATCAACACTCTAGTAACGATACAAATACTATTAACATTTTAGGTGTGTGAATTCCTGAAGAGTAGGAATATTGAAGAGATAGTTGTAAAAAAGTTCAGGACTGAAAAGGTACTACTATAATATTTAGTGTGCATTTTTGATAATGTATTATGTACTGTACATCATGCATGCAGGAGGGGGTACTGTGTGTGGAGGCTGAGCAGGAAGGGGAGGTTGACAGGTTTAGTTTATACCCCTGCTGGCAGCCAGACTTTGAACACATTATTTTACAAGATTCACCAGACATTACACATACAAACAAACAAACAAACAAACAAACAAACAAACAAACAAACAAACAAACAAACAAACAAACAAACAAACAAGGAAATACATTTAAGAAAAATACCACAGAAATAAAATCTCCAATGATGGGTGGTATGTTAAGACTTTGAAGCCTGACACCGAGTCTTTAAGGTTTATTCTGGCTAATACCAGACAGTTTTATTCAGAACAGGGAGAGGTCCAGACCTCAAAGTGTTAAAGACCCTGTTATACTTGATTGTAACAGCATACTTTAAACAGCAAAGTGTACTTGTAACACCAGTAAGGATTTCTATGCAAATTTATCTCTGGATGAATCATTTTTTTTCCTTATTTTTTTAATTTAAATTTTAGATGGATTTTGTTGCTATTCAACGAGCTACTGACAGTGATTTAGAAATACTTGGTTTAATAAGAAGGGGAGACCTTCTAGCTTTAAGGTCTTTTGTGGAGGGTAAAACTTCATGTGCTCAAGTATGTGATGAACGTAAAGAGAAAAAAAAGAAGTTGCTACAACTTGCCAAAGACATCCGAACATCCAAGAACAAAGGCAATTCAAATTCCCTGACTTCTTCTGAAACTAGCAGCTTTAAGAAGGAAAAACCATGCACTAGAAAAATACAAGTTGGATGGCTGCATTACAATTCTTCAACACAAAAATACGTGTCAATTCGATACAGTAAAGGTGGTGGAGCTAGAGAAATATCTATGGACTTGAATGTGGGTGCCAAAGATATTATCAACAAGGCAAAAGAGCTATTTTTTCCAGATGGAAAAAGTTATCATGGTGATGCTTTGAACATGACTTTTTCACTTGGCCGCTTTGACTGTAAAACTATTGTAGATGAGAACTTTTGCTTAGGAAAGTACATTGAGCAGAACAAACTGACAAGAGTGCGGCTGTATCTTATATCAAAACACGATGAAGAAAGCAGTTGTGACGAATTACCTGTGGCCCCATTTGACTTTGGAAAGACTGTAACAAAAGGACATGATGTTACTACAAGTGGTAGTTCTTGCGGCAATGGGATTGATGGTCTTGTTGGAACATCAGGAGAAAGGGCACTGTTGAAAGAACAGCAAGATGAAGAGCTACAAAGATCACTTGAGAAGGACCAAGCTAAAGATCAACAGAAAACAGCAGAGGTGGAAATATTAAAGAGGCAGCAGTGCTTGCAAAGTGCACGAGCATCTAGAGTTCCAGATATTCCACCTCCTGGTATAGCCCATGTCATTGTTTCTATCCGGCATCCATCTGTGGGTGTACAGACTCGATCTTTTTGTCAACTGGAAAACATATCCGCTGTTTATGATTGGGCAGGAAGTTTAGCCCTCACTCCAGAATCCTTCATTCTGTCCAAATGTGATGTGCCTGAGACCTTGCTTCCTGATCTTCCAGTTACTGCTGTTGACAACCATTTGCTTAGTATGTTAGAAAGTGATAATATGCCTTCATATCCTGGGAATTATATTGATTTTCTTGGATTTGGTTCAAATGAAGATATACCTGAAGAAGAGATTCAGATCTCATGGGAGACACCAAACTTTTTTGAAACACTTCCACACATTGTAGTAGTGGGTGATGATGATCATGAAATGTAAGTCCTGCATGACTTTACAGTAAATATATCTTTACTTTTTTTACCAGTTTACTAATTTACGTGTTGCTTAAATGTTCAGACTTTGTTTTGCTATAACTGCACAACCCTTATAAAAAAGGCTATAGGTATGTATAGGCAACATATATACATTAGGTATCTATAGAGATGTATAGGAAACATTCTTATAGGATTGGATGTCTATAGAAGTCTATAGCAGGGGTGGCGCCATGAATTCCCCAACACGGGGGCTAAGGTCCCCAACAGGGGGGCCGGCTAGTAGGTGGTCATTAACCATTGCCATTTTCGTTCAATATTGCCGACAGAAATGGAATTTTGTGTGTTGTAATTATTAGTACTTTTGGCTTTTACACAATATATACCGTATCCTGTGTTTCTAAAGGAGTTTTACTTCAATTATATTAAAGCATTAATTACTGACTTGTCTGGCTTGATCAGTTAATAGGTGTGAAATGCTATAGTTTTCCTAGTATTTATTAAAAACTTGAGCCGTGTATGATATTTGTTGCTGGAAGCCAAATTAACTTGGGCAGGGGTTACATTACAGGGTCAATTAAGTCGGGCCTCAAAGGGTTAATAGCATTGCCTATATATAGGTTGGCCCTATAGACAGGCCAATAGACGTTTTGGTTAAGGAATTGTGGTTCACAAAGTTTCTAGGCTTTATAATGCGCCTAGTGGACACCAGTCCAAGCTCAAAGATCAATGATCACATGGAATTCAAAGGTAGTATACATGTATCACCAGTTGAGAACAGTCCCCCTCAATGAATTCTTACTGATGATGTCTTGCTGTAAGTGCAATATTTTAGTTCAATATACTGTAACTGTGAAACTCAAAGCAATAATGCAAATATTGTAGCAAGGTACACTTAGCTAGTAGCTCTGTACTTTTACATTACACATAGGATTTTAGAAAATTGACATGTACATTATGTTAAGTTATGTAATTGATAATGTAACGTAATGTTAAAATGAAGATACAGTATGAGCATGACATAGTCAATATGTGTTATTTAAACTGTGTAGATACTTAATAAAATATTCAATGATTCATACATGTACTACAATTGACAGTATATAACATGTATCAAAACTAAAAAAATATAACAAAATTACTTTACAGCTTTTGATTGAGGCCAGAATTGTGTTCTTAAATGTTACTATGTACAATTATAGCTAATGTGCTGGTGTGTTGAGTATTATTTGTGTGTAAAAATATAAATAAACAATTAAATGATTTTCTTATGGTATGACAAGAAAGAAGCGAATTAGAAGAAAAAAAACTACCGAAATTAAAGAAAGAAAAAGAATGACTAACTTTTTAAGATTTTTAACTTTTTTTCAAGGGTTATTTTTTTCAACTTATAGTAACACTTTATAGGACCTTTTTTTTGATCATATATCATATGGTTCAAAATGTTTCATTAGATATGACGAGAAAATTATTAGTGTATTACATGTACATGAATATTAATTTTTCATTGCAGAGTTGACTCCAGCAGTCAGCAGAGGCTACTATCAGCTGTAAGTCTGCATTTAATACTCTTAACCAAACCACGATCGGAAATCGCATAGAAAATCGGCCACTTTCATGGGGCAGTTCGCAGTCCACGTGTGTGCTGGCTCAAGTGAGTTGTCGGCCGTGTAATGAATGACACAGAATAGAAATACGACCAGAAGTCCAACTCGCGTCGGAACCTTTGAAGTTTCTATCCTCGCGCATGTCGCCTCGCGCATCTTGATTCCTCGCCATCCTACTGGCAAGTCCCCCTGGCAGTTTGGACCTTCAAATGAAGGTTAAAACTGCCGGGGGGACTTGCCAGGATTGCGTAGGATGGCGTCGGATGGCGTAAAATATCGCGCCTGCGCATTGAAGAAATGCGGACAAGTTTTCACGCGAGTTGGACTTCACTGCTGGTGTATTTCTATTCTGTGGTAATGACGTTTACACGCAAGATATTCGTTCTACGCATGCGTAGCTAATATGGGTCAGCCGGTATTTCGCGAGCCTCGACAGCCGCCATTTCCGATCGTGTTTTAAACTAGCTATATATTACTTATAAGAATAGCAGTCTAATTATCTTTTTTGGTTTCACTTTCAATATATCATTCTTTTTGCTGGTGGTATTATCAAGGATTTATTTTTATTCAGTGGGTGTATCATTGTGTGACTCTTACATAACGTACTTTTTGAACTATTTTATCTTATTCTATACCCAGGGTTTGACAGCATCGGAAGCTCACTGCCAGAACATGTCTGATGGCGGCCAAGATCCATCTGATCGAAACCATTGTTCATCTGATGGAGAATATGGTTTGTTTGATGGTGGGAATATAGGGAGATCAGTTTATCAAGGTGAAAGTGATCAGGCTTCAATGGGTGAAGAAGAGAATACTGACCAAGGCCCTGATGATGGACGTGAACATGACCAAAGCTCATTCGCTGGAAGTGAAGATGACCATGGTTCCATGGGTGGCAGTGGAAGTAACCACACTAACATGATTCGGTAACTAGTTCTCTTCCCCTTGGTTTACGGTCCCTCAAACCTTATTTGACTTAACTGACGATTAATTCTTAAGCTGGGTTATATCCGTATGTTTATGTTTGTAGAAATTACAAATCTCATGTTGTGTACAGTACCGTCCGGCACCCGCGTATAAAGCCCCTCACAGACGACCAAGTTTTCCTTGACAAGTTTTTCCTTGACAAGTTTTATTTGTTCGTGTGCACGACACAAATTGACAAGTTTTTCCTTGACAAGGAGCCTAGTTCAAAAGCTGGTCATGCCAGCTTTTGAACAAGGAAATTTGTTCGTGTGTATAGTCGTCAAGGAAAACTTGACAACTCATCTCCGAAGCTTATTACGCGATCATTACTGTCAAGGAAAACTTGTCCAACCGTACACACGAGCAATTATAACTTGTCAAGGAAAATTGTTTGAAAAAAAAACGTGTTCATCGTACACACGAGCAAGGAAAGTTACCAAGGAACTTGTCAAGAAAAACTTGGTCGTCGGTGCGGGGCTTAACTTAATACTTTTTACAAAGATACGCGTACGTAATTATCCACTCTATCTGGGCCGGGTTATTTTTGCTGTGTCAGGGAGACCTGCAAGATTGCCTTCTTCCGTAATTTTGTTACTATTAAGCCTATTTCGATGAGATTTGGGCAGTGATACTTGTTATCCAAAACTGACAAACTGCATGTACAAATTTATAGTTATTTACTAACTAGAAATGCATGAACGTAACAACCCCCCTCCCCTCCCCTAATTTCTGTTTTTTGTTGTATTAATGACATCCCAGGTTCATCTGTAGTCATGTATTGACACACCGAAAGAACATGCAAAATCAATATTAAAAAAACACACACAACGAAATGAACCAATGACAAATTTTCATTCAAAAATAGATATAAACAGTGGCCAAGAAAAGACACAAGGCCAACGTCCTAGCGTTCAAAGACAACTCTAGACAAGATATTTAATATTTATATTAATTTTCATTTTCAAAATTTCTTCCGTTTTAACTCCGCTAAACTGGTAAATACGAATCTCCCACCGTTAAACTTTCTTCTGCTTTTGTCACCACATACACTGCCAATTCAGTCTACTCTTTTCGGATTGTTTTTCTCGTTCGCAGTTTCTTACTTTTTTCGTTGTTGACAGATAAATATGACAAGGCATCATTCAGTTATCTTCATGATCTAAAAAGCCGTTTGTTTCAAAATTTCTTCATCGTTCCCTCTCGAGTTATGTAGAATACACCAGAGCAAAATTCTTTACCGGCTTTGAACAGTTTCAGGACACATCCTTCTTCTTTCAGTTACATTTCGGTTGGAATCGTTTTCGGTCTTCTTCTTTCAGTTACATTTCGGTCGGCATCGTCAATCTCCACGCACGTCGAGATTAGCACCCTCACCAGGCTCCGGGCCTTCGGCCCTCCGCCCGGGCTCGGGGATTATTCCTAAATCGTTGATGACAACAAAAGAAACTCTTATGTCTCTTTTGTTGTTGACATTCAATTGAAAAAATATATTGGTGTAATTGTTTGCGTATAGCTATTGAACAAAACTGAATACAAAAAAAAATCAAAAACAGCTGTTGCTTTGGAATTTAATTTCAAAACATTGGAGATTTAGGAAAAATTCCTGAAATGCGTTGATGTTTAGTGGGATAGTGAGCAGTACGAATTAGCACAATAAAACCATATGTGCATGTGACGATTGTTAGGTCATAAAACCTGGGATTTTTATGATTTTATAGCTTTGCCCTAATTATTCTTCAAAAAAGTAAAAAAAGATGGCCTTTCAATTTGTGATTGCAAAGAAACGCTCCACAGGGAACGGTTCAGCACATAGTAACCGTAAAATTTGATGAAAAGTCGCCAAATTTGGTGCCATTATTGTCAACTACTATACCTCCCGGTTAAGATATACGCGAGTGATACTGTAATTGTTATTTTTCCCCCAACTGTTTAACTTTGTCTTTAACATCAGGTGATAGATTTTACAAATAATGTACAGTGGTAGTGACTAAGCTATACAACATCTGACGTAATTTCCTTTTTCTTTTCCCATTTTATCAGAGTGGTGAGGCTGAGACGAACACTTGTCCTGCAAGATCTTATAAAAGAGTTCCTCTATGTGGATATACTGAGTTGTCAGCTAAAGATTATCATGGTCGATGGACAGGGGAACAATGAAAAAGGTGTTGATTCGAATGGCATTTACCGCGACGCCCTTGCAAATTTTTGGCAAGAATTTTATATTTCTTGCAGCCTTGGAGAAAGAGAAAGGGTGCCTTTTCTGAGACACGACTTTCAATCTGACCAATGGGCTGCAGTAGCTCGTATCATCGTCAAAGGTTACTTAGATCTGGGTTACTTTCCAGTGATGCTAAGCCAAGCGTTTTTTATCTCTGCAATGTTTAGTGAGAAAGCAGTGTCTGATGACATCCTCCTTCGATCATTCAAGCGGTACCTTGCTCCAATTGACGAACAAGTTGTATGCAGGGCATTGGCAGGTGACGAGGAACGGCTCTGTGACGACGAAGATCTTATTGAACTGCTCGATCGTTTTGGATGTAGAAAATTGCCAACCAAAGATAACATTAAAAGTCTGGTAATGGAAGTGGCTCACAAAGAGATTATTCAACAAGCGCAGTACGTTGTTGATTGCTGGGAAGGCATTTTTAAGACGACTCTGGGACAGAGTCAGTTATCGTCAGTGGATGGAGTATATTCTTTGTACGAGTCTTTGGAGCCTACAACTAAGAAAGTGCTTGCCATGGTGGATGCTCTGCCGGAAACCAGTGCCGAGCGATCAGCATTAGAATACTTGAAACGCTTCATCAGGGGGCTGGACATTGCAAAGCTCAAGTCGTTTGTAATGTTTGTGACTGGTGCCGATGTCATATGTGTTCCAACAATTCATGTTAATTTCACCAAGCTGGAAGGGTTCGAAAGACGTCCAATTGCGCACACTTGCGGTTGTGTTCTGGAACTGCCATATACTTATGACTGTTATACGGAATTACGCACCGAGTTTACAAATGTATTGTCAAAGGAAAAATGGCAAAATGACATCTTGTGACTTACTTAACTTTAATGTAAAGAAAAGACTGGTATTTTCTTGTTAAGATAACCTTAAATCAAGCAATGAATTTTTATTGAGGAAGTCACTTCCTGTACATTTTTGTTATGTTAAATGTTGTGCAAATGTAAAAATCAGATGTAGTTTTAGCACGGACTGTACGACAAATACGATTTGCTACAAGTTAAATATCTTTGCCATATTACAATCCTGGGCTAAAAATCAGAATTATCCTATACAAGTTGGAGCTTGAAGCCACCGTGTTTACTCGACTCAACAGTGAAAGGGGGTATACCCTCTCCCAGATTGAGTCGAGTAAACATGGTAAAAATATTTAACTTGTAGCAAATCATATTTGTTGTACAGTCCGTGCTAAAACTACATCTGATTTTTCATTTGCCCCAACTGAGTTTATCCCATATTTAAATCGTCATGAGCGGCTAAAATCTTTCAGGGGGGGATTATAATGTGGCTTACAAGGTGCCGTAGACTTTGTATTACAAATAATACACAGTACGCTTTTTGAATTGCTAAGGCGTCAAGTGGCTCTGGAGATCTCCGAAAATTTGTACATTCTGATTGGTTGTTATGAATAACGAAAGTTTTAAAATATAAAGAAGCTAGATATAACGAATATATTGAAAAATTTTACAAACCGAGAAATTTAGAGCCTTGGATGAGTTTATCCATCCGATGGATTATTAGATGTATCCGGAACCACTTGATGCCGTGGGAATGATAATAGTCGACTTTATATTGTTATTTAATTAATTTTGCTTCTGTTTCTTTAAAGAATACAGAAGCACTTTTTCTTGTTCTGTTTTAATGTCTACAGAAGTGTAAAAACATTTTGTAGTGTTGCAGTTTTATTAAACATTGAAATTTTAATAAAAATAGAAGCCTGAGTGCATTATCAAGCCGAAATAAAATCAACTTAAACGTCGAACATTCTTCTCGTTTAGTATTAAAGTAAACCCCTTTCAACCTAGTTGGTTTTCAATCAGTCTGTTCAATTTCAAAACAAAATAGCCAATTTATGATAAATCACCAATCAAACTAAGTAGATTTATGTACAAGTTTTCACCTTCAGCTGCCGTTTCAGGCATTTGCAGTCTTTCATCCACCATAATCATTTCAGCAAGTTCGTTGAAGTAAGAACTGCAACCTCTTACAGGGGCGGTTACAACAAATTCCTCTTCAGCAATTTCGATCTCGTCAAAATCGACTGGTGTAGCATAATCTTGGGTGTTGCTTGTTTCGGGAAGAAAGTACAAGATGTCTGGGCGACCAGGAGGCGATTGTCGATTTGTGGAAGGTCTTATTCTATGTGTGTTCCAGTGTTGCGCGACTTTGTGAAGTTCATTCTGGAGCAAGTCCATGAAACAAAACTTTAAGCATTCTCTATGAATGATGTCGTCGTCACAAAACAAACCTCTATCTCTTAAGTCTTTAAAATATTTGATCCACCAATCTGTGCATTGCTTCCGAAGCATAGACCACCACGCCTCAATTCGTTGGTTTGCAGTTGATCGACCATACATAAAAACTCTTTTCACCTCTAAAATCGTCATCTGCAGCCCTACGGAAGAATCGCTGAATGATTTCAATGTGAACATTTTCGGTGCCCCGATCTCCTCTTACGATACGTGGGGCTCCTTTAATTTGTCGGACGTAATCTAGGTAATACCGTGCGACAATTCTCGGGTTATTATTTGAGCTTGCTACCTCCAACCAAATAATTTTTCTACTATAACCGTCTATTGCTCCATGCACACAAAACCCAAAGGGTTTTAACTTGTCATATCCATCTATATGCCATAAATAGTTTGGCCCTTTGGTGTGGTACCTTCGTCTCCGTAATCTGTGCCTAGATCTGCCCGCTACTCCTTCTGGGTCGAGTATATTTAGCACTCGGCGTACGACGTCTCTCGTAACAACAAAATGATAATCGTTAATTAATCTCTGATGCATCGCCCGGTAACCAAGGAGCCTACCACTACCTCTCAATTCTTGTTCCACAGCCTGAACAACAACATTCATATCGGTGGGGTTCACCCTTCTCCTACAACCATGGCTTTGTAGTATTCTTCTTAGCTGCCGTAGACTAAGTCGAACTCCGTGAATACTGGCGAGAAAACCTAAAATTTCTGCTGCAGTAAAACCAAGCCTAAAGTAGTTCACGATTGCTTCATTGCGTCCTATCGCTTGATTCACAGGAGAATATTGTGGTAAAATAGCCTTAACAGTTGCTATTTGTAATATACAAATACAAAATAATAGAAGCATGGTTATTCCTTTCGAAAACACCTATAAGGGCTAGTTCCTTCTCGTGAATCTGAAAAGTCGCGAAAAAAGTCG
Organism: Paragorgia papillata; assembly: GCA_035771165.1. Classification (NCBI taxonomy): domain Eukaryota; kingdom Metazoa; phylum Cnidaria; class Anthozoa; order Scleralcyonacea; family Coralliidae; genus Paragorgia; species Paragorgia papillata. The sequence goes on along the minus strand of JAWNZC010000086.1, from coordinate 2,066,416 downwards.
CGAAAAAAGTCGCGAAAAAATAAAAAGTAGCGAAAAAAGTCGCGAAAAAAGTCGCGAAAAAATAAAAAGTAGCGAAAAAAGTCGCGAAAATAAAAAAAGTGTTTATGTCATCTCTGAGCCACCGTACCCACGCATTCCCACGCATTTCTATCCCACCAAATAACTTAGTTTTCCTAAAAAAAGAAAAATACCGAACATGGCCAAATCAGAATAGCGGGCGCTATTTCCTGTTTCTTGCTGGTAGGTATTGTAATATATAATATATATAATACAGATTATAATCTGTCTTCTTCGAATGTTTTCTCGAGAAATAAACCACTGTAGTAGATTGAAATTATACTGGAAGAAAGATAATTCATCTGGCCACAACATACGTACAGTTTATCCCACCAAATAGCTTAGTTTTCCTAAAAAAAGGAAAATACCGAACATGGCCAAATCATAGCGGGCGCTGTTTGCATTTCGTGATGAATTATAAGCTGTCTTCTCCGAATGTTTTCTCGAGAAATAAATCACTATAGTAGCTTCACATTATACTGGAAAAAGGATAATTAATCTGGCTACAACATACGTACAGTTTATCCCACCAAATAACTTAGTTTTCCTAAAAAAAGAAAAATACCGAACATGGCCAAATCAGAATAGCAGCCGCTATTTCCTGTTTCTTGCTGGTAGGTATTGTAATATATAATATATATAATACAGATTATAATCTGTCTTCTTCGAATGTTTTCTTGAGAAATAAACCACTGTAGTAGATTGAAATTATACTGGAAAAAGGATAATTCATCTGGCTACAACATACGTACAGTTTATCCCACCAAATAACTTAGTTTTCCTAAAAAAAGAAAAATACCGAACATGGCCAAATCAGAATAGCAGCCGCTATTTCCTGTTTCTTGCTGGTAGGTATTGTAATATATAATATATATAATACAGATTATAATCTGTCTTCTTCGAATGTTTTCTTGAGAAATAAACCACTGTAGTAGATTGAAATTATACTGGAAAAAGGATAATTCATCTGGCTACAACATACGTACAGTTTATCCCACCAAATAACTTAGTTTTCAAAAAAAAAGAAAAATACCGAACATGGCCAAATCATAATAGCGGGCGCTGTTTGGATTGCGTGATGTATTATAACCTGTGTTCTCCGAATGTTTTCTCGAGAAATAAACCACTAGTCACCTGAAATTATACTGGAAGAAAGATAATTCATCTGGCTACAACATACGTACAGTTTATCCGACCAAATAGCTTAGTTTTCCTAAAAAAAGTGAAATACCGAACATGTCGAAATCGTAAATAGCGGCCGCTATTTCCATTTTCATTTTCGTAAGTATTATATCTGTCTTCTCAGAATGTTTTCTGTTTGCTTTTTTTTGGTGTTTTTTTGTATATAAATATAGATATAACATATATATGTATATATATATATATATATATATATATATATATGTTATATCTATATTTATATACAAAAAAACACCAAAAAAAAGCAATGGGCCCATGCGCACTTCACGCTATCTGAATGTATTTCACCGCTGCTGTCCCACATGCGGTGGTCACCGACGATAGCATGTGTATAAGTAATTGATGAAATTCATTCAGATTGTTCCAAGCTACACTGATGAGCTGTTGTACAGCGAAGCACCGTGTCTGTAGATTGAACTATATATATATATATATATATACAGCTAATTCAAAAAAGGTTGTCCTTTGAAAACTCAAAACCTTAAACGTTAAACTGTGAGCGCGCAATGCATCATGGGAACGCATCAGGGCGCTTATATTATATAAGCGCCCTGGAACGCACGATCTGTTTTCGTATTAATTAACGGAGTGAATGTAAAGGCCCTGTTTATACGTCGCTCTGGTGTCGAGTCAAATTCAATTTTTTCCCGAAAATATATATGAAAAATCCATCAAAAGATCGTCGTAAACATACATTGTAATAACACGAGCTTGTCTCAGATTTAACATTATATTTATACGTCGATTTTCGGGAAATAAAAATGAATTTGACTCGACAGGGGCGAATCTAGGATTTTTCGTACGTTAGTCAAAATTTTATGACGTCATCGATGACGTCATACCTGATGACGTCATGTGACGTCAGGGTGGCAGTCCGATTTTCGTGGGGAGTAGATGTTTTATTTTATCAAACTACGGATACGTCAATGCGATACTTTTCGCCATTAACAATGTTCAGTAGAATAAGACTGTTTCGCCCCATATCAGGGCTCATCAGCATGCCTAGGAAACCCGCTATACCATATGGCAAGGCCGTGATTCCGGCATGGACCGCCCTTATTCAAGGCCGAACAAAATAGCAATCTGGTTTTAAGGCGCCAGAAACTCGCCTTTCACACCTATGCCACGGGGCAAAAGGAGTTTGGTTGGAAATGGGCGACTATACGGGACATTTCATGGATGTGAAACTGCTTAATTTTTCACATTATCCCAGTCTGTTCCAACCCTTTAATCCCCCCTCCCACAACCCCCCCCCCCCCCCCCAATTAACCTAAGTCCTAACCTAACACAGAAATTTCTTATTCCCGTTCGGATTCATTTGATAAACTTTCGGTAATTCGGTTAGCGCGTCGCTTTTCACCACCAAGTCTCAAGTTAAGTTGGTCGGGCAGTGGCTGGATGGGTGACCACCTGGGACCTATGTGAAACTGAAGATCGCCCAGCGTGAAACTGACAGTAGCAACCATGAACATTTGAGGTAAGCCCACTTATAGTATATTCGCTCTATCTTTACGGTATTGTGCACTTTTCGACATTTCGCGAACAACACTTTGTTTGTTTGAATATATATATATATATATATATATATATATATGTATATAGTTCAATCTACAGACACATGTTTCACTGTACAATCTGAATGAATTTCATCAATATATATAATATATATAATTCATCAATATATATACAAATATATATATTATATTTAAGCATTTTATCATATTATCACACATAGTGTTCTCAATTAGTTATATTAGCTAAATACATTGACACTTGAATAAAGTTATTATTATTATTATTATTATTATTATTATTACTAAAACATGGTCAAAGCAAAAAGAAAGCAGAGAATGATTGTAATACAATAAGAATATACTTACATTTCAGTTTCAATCAAAGGTTGGCTACGCTTCTTTATTCTCTTCAAGTTCGAGGCTGAGCCATGATCTAGAAGGCAAGTAACACAATGTCCCACGGATTTTCCAGCCTTCCAACCAGACTTTTCTTCGTCTTCCTCAAATATCGAACATATATTGCAAACTGGTTCTTTACAGGAGATAGTATTCTATAAATTCTTTCCCTGAAAAGCAGGAAATGGCATTTCAAAAACCCTAAATTTCAAAATGTCTCAGGGGCACCCCCCCCCCCCTCCCCCTTCATCTTCAGAAGTGTCACTTGGTGCCTTCCCCAATTGGTCAACCCTGGCCACACCACTGGTCACTGGTATGTACTTTTTACAAGTACTCCACAAAAATCACAACATACAGTGATTTTATTAACTTTACCAAGGCTTGATTAGTAATCTATTTTATCAACATTTAACTAAATAAGCTTAGCATTAAGTGTTGAGGTTTTACAATAGATTTACAATGAACTTTAACTCTTAAATCTGAAAAATGTAACAATATCAACATTAATATGCTTATATAACAATAGTTCTGTTTCCAACAACATAAAACATAAACATGCAGACTGTACACTTGTATAATAGTGTTATATGTTTATACATATTTATAGTGATTCCAACTGGAGCATTCTGCAGTAGTCATTACATTTATGCTGTGCAATAAATTGTTGGATTCCAACTTTTGATACGTTTCCAGCACAAAAAAAAATTTCATCAATGCCCAATACTTCACCATTGCTAACCAAATCCAATGTGGCTATTTCTGGGTCATACAAAGTGTATGAGGACCCCTGAATGTCGAGCAGGATTAACTTCTTCTGAAAGTTGATGTAGCTATAATGTATGGCGTTATATCTCCGCCAAAATTCAAGTTTTGTTTTTTATGTTGCAGTTTGCTAGTTTTCTTTATTGCCTGTAACGTTTGTCGTGTAAAATTGCTGTGAATGATGCGTCATTCGAATTTCATTATTAGACATTTAAATTTGAATTTAAATTTTGACCATTTTCGGACTGTAAGTGAATATATTCAAGTTTCGACATTCAAGTTTCAACATTCAACTTTTCACATTCAACTTTTCACATTCAAGTTTTAACATTCAAGTTTCGACATTCAAGTTTCGACATTCACTTTTCACATTCAAGTTTCGACATTCAACATTTGACATTCAAGTTTCGACATTCAACTTTTCACATTCAAGTTTCGACATTCAAGTTTCGACATTCAAGTTTTGACATTCAAGTTTTGACATTCAAGTTTTGATATTCAAGTTTTGACAGCGGCTGTACAAACATTATGTGGGCGCAGTGACACTTGATATTGATATATTGGTTGTCCAATATGGCAGATACAGAAGGGGTGACAGAGTTAAATGATTTTCTTGTGTATGCCCATACCATAGTTGAAGAGACGATAACCAGATTGGACAATTTAAATGATCCAGCTGAGCTCGATGGGTTGCTTATCAGACTAGAGTATCTCAACCGAACATTAGTAAACACTGGTATAAATCTGCAAATTGATGACGTTATTCACCAGATTGGTTCAGTTATCGACTCTTTAACCAGAACTGGAGATGCTGCGATCGATTTTGCTCCCAAAATTTTAACTAATTGTCGAGGGCGACCAGCGTTCGATATTAAAGAACAACAACTATCTTTTCTCCTGGAGGAAGGATTTAAAGTCTCTCTAATAGCACAGTTATTTTGCGTGTCAACACGAACTGTGGAGAGGAGAATGGCAACGTTCGGTTTGTCTGTATCAGGTACGAATAATACTAATTTGTTAAATACTATATGTTTAATATAACCTTAAAATCGGTGAAATTATGTTATCTTCTTTCAAGTTGACTGTTATGCATCAGTCAATATTTCCTGCTACATTATCCGGGACAATGCCAAGGCATTTGCAAGGAATGCGAGCTTTTGATGTGAGAGACTAGGCCAGGGTGCATTCCATGTCAACCCACGCCGAAGATAAGCCACTGGTGTTCAGGTGCTGCGCCAAGGGAGGGCAAGACGAATGCCGGCGCAGGCACCACCCACTGACTTGTATAGTTGTATGGCTGTATATGTGCGCTGACCACAGTGTGATTGTGCACCAGCACGCCGAGCACTTTTGAAACTCACGCCGAAGATCTTCGGCATGACCGACATGGAATGCACCCTGGGGGCTAGGGCTCTGGCTCCTGTAGGTGCTCATTTATAGTCTACCTTGGGGAGTTACATGTATACCAGTTGTTTTAATATCCTCAACTCATCAGATTTAAAAACATGTTTAAAAAAAAACTTATCTTGGAAAGGGGATCAGCCCTGTTCACGAATTATGTGATGGGCTGATGGCCTTTTCCCAGATTTTTTACACCCTTCCCCACTGAAGAAAGAAATTATCCTGATCAACTACCAAATTTGATTCTGAGTCAGGTAAACAATAACAGCTTTTTATTACTTTATTGTACCCTCTCTCCCCATTGTGACACTTCATCAAACACCCTCCCACCCCCACCCCAAGTGTCACATATTTTGTGAACACCCCCAAAGTATATTGGTCTACCCCTGGGATGGGGCATCCATTATTCAATTTTTGGCCCAGCCAGGGGTGAGGGCATTCACATTAAAAATGGGGGGGGGCGCATTGCTAGAATTGACTGATGCATCTTATACCTTAAACTGTTATCTAGGTACATATAGTGCCATTGGTGATGAGGAGTTGGACAATGTTGTCAGAGATGCCCAAAGCAGCCATCCTGGAATAGGCTTGAGAATGCTGATGGGTCATTTACGGGGTAAAGGTTATCGCATGCAATGGGAAAGAGTTCGCCAATCTTTGCTGAGGACTGATCCAGCAGGTGTTCACCAACGGTGGAGAGATTCCATTCGTCGCCGGAAATACTCCGTAGCAGGTCCGCTTGCACTTTGGCACGTTGATGGCAACCATAAGCTGATTAGGTATGCATTTACCAGGAATTGGAATAATTTATGTAATATTTGAAACCAGACTTGCCAGCTATAGAGACTACTGTGTAACAGTACATTTTAATAATTTTATATAACAAGTAAATTATGGACACAATTTAACTCACAAGAGCACCTGCAAAGTGCTTAGTACATGAGTTAATGCTAGGTAATCTTAGTAGTCAAGGAGTTCTTAAGGAAATGTTTTGGGGGCTAAGTTCAATTTTGTTTCAATGGATATAACCAGGCAAGAAACTAATTAATTTGAAATAAAAATAAGTGCCCAGTGCAAATAAGTAAATGACTTTGAGTCAAGACATTTTATAAGAACTTCAAAGAGTGTAAAAAAATGTAATTGCTAACGTTTCATTGTTTATAGCACAACATCATTGGAGTGGTTTAAAAGCATTAAAGTGTGTGTATACAGTATATATTAATGATTTATGACTTTAAAGCACTCTCACTGATGATGTTGCACTGTAAGCAACAAAACTTTTTGCAATAATTTTTTATAATCTTTGAAGTCCACTACACAGTAAAATTACAAAATCATATTACCTAGGTGAAAATGAAATGTGGTAGGGTAATTCCACAGCAGCTGTATATATAATTATATATATATATAAATAATATATACAGTCAGGGCCATTGAGAGCTGAGATGGGCCCTGGGTCAAACATTGGAGCCAGGCCCCCCACTGAAATCAATGTTCTAATACCATCATTATCGAGTATTCTAAACCAATCTTTGCATCAGAAATAAAAATTAAAATAACATTTGAAAATTAGTAGTAATATAACTCCTCGCAACTTGAATTTATCTTGTCCACTCTTTGCAAGAGACTTGTAAGTTTTACTTTTCTTAGGTACTTCATTTATAGTGCAATAATGTATTTCTTGGACTAAAATGTCATGGGCCCCTATTTGCCCTGGGATAATTACCCCGCTTACCATCCCCTTCTTGATGCTACTGTATACAGTATGAAGTTGCAACATATTTTTAAATAATTTGCTTCTTACTCTTAGGCTTTGATTGGTCAGTTAGGGTTGTCTTGTTGTACATGCACACAGTGATGTAATGCTCATTAGGTAGGGTTAGGGCAAGAACTAAGGGCCCCCGACAGTTGGCCCATGTCAGTCAAATCATGACAACAAGGGCCCCTACACCAAATATGCCTAAGGGTCCCGTCTTCCTCCGTTACACCACTGCATGTACAGTGCAATTTTTCAAGTCTTATTTCATGAAAGAAAAAAATTAAATGTATATGGCCTGTGTAAACAATAGCTTTATTGATTAGCTCCCACTGTATTAGCCTGCGAACCCAGACATATTTGCCCGCCCTTGTTGCCTCATGAGGGTGGGCAAATGGCCGCATGTGAGAAGAGTGCTTCCAGTTTGACTCTACCAAACACCACAGGTTTCCTCCGGGTACTCCGGTTTCCTCCTGTAGTAACACTGGACCAATTGGACCTCTGAGGATAACAGTTTAGATATAACTGATAGAGTTATCAGGTATAAATAAGGTTAGTTTAGTTTAGTTTAAATACATCTGGGTTCGCAGGCTGTGTATGCCGTCATGGTCATAGTCAATCCTTTCTTCGATACTTTTTGACATATTTAAACATGGTAGACTCATCATGTTACAGCATATAAAATAAATGGTACAGTACTGTACTTAAAATACTGTATACAAGGTTAAGAAATGGAATTCGCAGTACTTAACTATGCTGCTTAATTCCATAAGCACTGTGGAAACCTATTTGCCAAAAGAAGTTGGAGAACTCCTGATATAACAGCTAATTTTATGTTGTGAAAATACGGACTACGGTGTTATAGGTACATACTTTACTGTATATCGGATCTTACAAGTTCTACATTATCTTCATTAAGGTGGAGAATTGTGGTTCACGGAGGGATAGATGGTTTTTCACGGGTGCCAGCTTACCTGAATGCCGCATCAAATAATCAAGCTGTCACTGTCCTGTCACTTTTTACTGAAGCTGTTAATGTATATGGGTTGCCTTCACGTGTACGCTGTGACAAAGGGGGTGAAAATTATGATGTCGGATGGTATATGATAAATCATCCCCAAAGAGGACCAGGACGTGGCAGCATTATAGCTGGTAATACAATTTATTTTGTATCACTATAGTATTAGGTAAATTTATATTTATTTTCTGTATTATTGTCAATATAGGTCAGTCTCAAAGAACACGCGTACTACGTTAAGAAATAAATAAAGAAATATAATTAATTAAAAATGGTTGCGAATAACCGTTACGTTTTTCTTGTAGATAATTATATTTTTTCGTATAACGTTTCTCACTCAAAATTTTCTTTTACCTAAAATCCCTAGACACGTACGGTACATACTATTATAGTGTATAATTAGGTGAAATGCAAAGTTTCATTTTGTGATATACACAGTACTTCCCTGGCATAACGTCGTGAACTCATGACCAAGCTCTTGGCACTGAACGACCTCCTTAGCTCAATGGTCAAGTTACTGTATTAATATCACAAAATTGCAGGTTCTGATTACAACTGGAAAAAATTAATGTTATATTTTTGCAACTTGTCCCAGTTTGCTCTATAAAATCAATGCAATTTATTTCTATCACTTGAAATGTTCCTTCAGCTAAAATCTGTACAACGTGGACTTATGTAATAAAGTGAAATTCCAAAATTAAATTAATTTCAAAAACTCATTAATAATTCATGAGGAAAACACAAAGGAAATCAGTACCATGTCCGTGGTTTTATACCTGATAAAACTTCTTGACGTCAGAACGAATACTAATGAACATACAACTCGCATCACGTGTTTTATCAGATCTAAAACACTCGGGCTGCGCCCTCGTGGTTTTAAATCTGATAAAACACTCCTGCTCGTGTTTTAAATATTACATAACTTGTTATTATTTTTATTGTTTCAACCCTTTTTTGAAAACAAATTGAAGGTTTTTAAAAAATATACCGGTATACAGACTGTATATGCATGATTGTACACCAAGAAAACATGGTCCTGCATTCACCCGTGATACATTGCATGTATCTTTTAGGAAAGAGTACCCACAACCAAAGAATTGAGCGGCTGTGGAGAGATGTCTATCAAGGTTGCCTTTCCATATTCTACCAGATTTTCCAGTATCTGGAAGCACAACAGTTGCTTGATGCTGATAATGATATTGATGTATGGTGTTTACATTACATCTACCTGCCAAAGCTAAACAATCATTTAAAAACTTGGAGAGAGGCATGGATCCATCATCCATTGAGAACAGAGGCCAATAAAACACCTATGCAGCTATGGATAAGTGGAATTCATTTCACACACTTTGGTCAAACACTGTTACGAAATCAACAAGAGCCAGTAAATGAGGGTGATGTACAGTACCTGTACTACAACATATATACAGTATATATATATATATACTATTTACAGAATGAGTGGCCGTTCTGTATCGGGGTATACAGAACGGACACGAATTCTGTAAATAGTACTTCTAAAACGTCTATTAAGTTAGCGAAAAATACATCATGTTAAGAGCTGATAAACCTTCGAGGTAAGGTTTAATAGGCTACGATTATTAAATTAGTGATGTGAGCATGCGCTTTGATTTAGTATTAGTCCCACATTTTATATTCTAAGTGACGTGCCATAAATAGCAGTTCTGGTCATCATTTGTTATTCAACAAGTGTTGTTCTTTAACAACTGTTTGCATCTTCATCTTGTACGACGACGCTACCAGCGTACCTTACTCAAGATAGTTGAATGCGAAGTGTCTGTACACTTGCTACAGAACTGATATCAGTGTCTGTAAATGTGATACAAAACTGATGTTTTATTAAACAGTTCTGTATCACATTTACAGACACTGATATCAGTTCTGTACCGGGGTAAACAGAGATTGATTAAACCTTAATTTCTTTTGAATTGTCCTCATGAATTATTAATGAGTTTTAGAAATATATATATATATATAATATACAGTATATATCACTCCTTTGTCTGCTGACAATAATCATGATTCTTATAGGATGAAATACGGAATTATGGTGTAGACTGGGATGGACCAGTGAACACAGGTCATGACAACCTTGTGGAAGTCCCAGATACTAACTGCCCACTAAATGATCAAAATCTGAGATGGCTACAGCAGACAGTTAATCCACAATTTGATGATGGAAATTATGGAATTTCTCTTTATATCGATACAGTTGCTCAAGTCAATCAGTTATTGCAGAATCAGTGAGATCAAACTTAATTTACCCTTGAATAAATAACCACACTATTTGAAACGGTTTTCTTTACATCAGTAATCTAACCACAACACAACATCTTTATAGTGTCTAATTCAGTTTATCACTAACATAATAATAAATAGCATACGGTACCCCTCTTGTAATTGTCTCCCAAACTCTGAAATTTAAATTTCAAAACCTCTAAGTGTGAATCAATACACTGTAGCACAATGAGACCTTGCATGTGCTTAATTTTATTCAGGTGTGTTATATTGTAATATAGCATATAATTATAACATAGCGATCAGCAAAGATCAATGATGGAGAGAAATCTAGTTATTCAGGTTAACATTGCTATTATTGGAAAAGTGAGCTTTCCTTTGCAGTTATAGTAATTAAACTAACCAATTTTAAGTTCCATTGTGCTTTGTGTCTTTAAAGTTTTAAGGTTTAAACCTCAGAGTTTTGGGGAGAACTTTGAACAAATTAAGTCTGTATACAAACAGTGAAACCCTAATGATAAGAGTGTCAAGATGCTGGAAAAATAGGTTTGTTCTATCTGCATTTAAATGCAATTAAATGACTTTCCACTACAATTAATTACTGCCTGTAGTGATGAAGAAAATGTGGAAAGGTCAGGGAATGTTTGGGGAAATGTGACATATTGAAGACAAGTGGACGCAAATATCGATGTCACGTCATCAAATTTAATCTCGATTCTTCCAAGACCAAATGCAGGTAAGCATGGTGACCCAGTTGCAAAGGCAAGAAATTGCTGTAGCGTTTCCGAAGAAGCATGTCGAAGAAATTCTTTGAGATAGTTGTGAGTGATTGTCTCCGGCTCACTCACTGATGTTGGTAAATCAAGCACATTAATTACATCCTGGCCAGTTAAACTTGTCTCAGATGGTACAAATAGCTTCTGAAATAGTTTGGGAAACTGTGCCATTTTTCCACCAAAACCCAATATTGCAAAACCTTCTCTGAGTTGATCTAACACAATCTTTGGCCTTCCGATTACATCATGAAGAATGATGCCCTGAATCACACTCATCTTGTTTTGGTTCTGTGAGAAATATAAATTGTACATGTAGAATAAGAAATAGGCCACTTATAAATAGGCCTCACAAATAGGCCATAAATTTGCACAATGACGTCTTAGCAGTCAAGAATGCCTTGTATCTTATCTATTAGCACTAGGATACCAGAAAATCCTAAATAGATGGTTTGTTTAACAAATGCCATTGAAGCATTGCCATAATTACTTAATCATATAGTTTTCTAAGCTATTAGGTCACAGTTTGTTGCCGTAATTTTACGGTGGTGATGGGATAATTTATTGTAAAAATATTCATGTAAAACAAGGCAACACAAATTTTGCTTACAGTTAAAGCTACTGTTAAGCCACATTCAGACAGAATGTTTGTTGTTTCATCGTTGTCCAAGGTGGACACATCACTTGCTTGGGCAACCTATACATGTATTGAAATTTGCACAAACATTAATTTAAAATGATATAATATGCTAAAACAAAGAGTTTGTCATGGTTACAAATTTCGGAAAATGCATTTTCTTTCGGCTATTCTTTCTACAGTTGCTTTACCTCTACGTTTCTAACAGTTCTTCTGATAACTACAATCCAGCATTACCATTTTGGTATAGTCGTATACCTATTTAGGCTGAGTCTTTCTATTCTTTAAATATTTTAAAAGTAAAGTGACTGACATAATGTGAAACATGACTAATGTTTCATAAAGTGACACATGACTAATGGTGAGGGAAAAAAGGTGACAAAAAATTACAGAGAAAAATAAAAATGAGAAGAAACAGAAGTGAAAGTGAGGGACTAAAAGCGGAATGGAAGAGATATTGACTGCATGCGCGTGTAATTTTCTATTAAATACAATTAACCTCAATTATCAAAGACGAAGGACGACAATATCAACCGTAATAACAGGCAAAATGCACATTTTCCTTAAATAGCACAAAGCCTTTTACAGTTATGTAGATCAGTTTGGTCAGGTGACCAGGGCTCTAAAATTATCTTGTTAACACTGTAGTATTTGGCTAATCCAAACATGTTTTTTCAGCAAATGACAAGAATTTTAGAATTTGAATTTTACTTGTTTTTATGGCACTCGGATCATATGACATACGCAAATACACGACTCAGCTTCCAGATGTAGTGTATCGTCGATTATAAATTATGTGCGAGACAGTACAATAGTCAAAGCATCCTTGTTAATCATATTAAATAAAGAGTTTGAAGCTGATCTAAAAAGTTTTAAAAACTATATTTAAAATACTAAATTTTCGACCACCTTCTGTGGTCTTCTTCAGAGTTAAAAACAAGAATACAAATCGTCGCCAAGTTTTCTAATAGTTCGCTAGTCTCTAACCATGACATTCATCCTGCTTACGTTTTACACTTATTTACCATTAATTAATTCACTATCTAGAGACTAGTTAACTATCAATAGTAAGGTTATGCAATTTGCTTTTTTACATTTATATAGTATATATACTGTATTTTAATTTCTTTTATCAAGAACTACTCCCTAGAGACTAGCGAACTATTAGAGAACTTGGTGACGATTTGTATTCTAGTTTATAACTCTGAAGAAGACCACAGAAGGTGGTCGAAAATTTAGTATGTTTTTAAAACTTTCTAGATCAGCTTCAAACTCTATTAAAAAAAAAAAAAAAAAAAAAAATATATATATATATATATATACATACATACATATATATATACATACATATATACACACACACATACATACACACACACACATACATATACATATACACACATACAGTTTACCTTGTTGATGAAAGCCTTTGTATGCATGGAACAGTCACTTAAAGACATTTTCTGTACAGTTGCATCAATATCTCCCGTGGCCAAGTAATGGTAAACAGACTCGCTGAAAACCGGTAAACCTGGACCGCCTTGGAGAATGCTGTGAACGATAATGTTCCCCACAAGTTTCATCATGCCTGATGCTATTATATCAGGATTATAAATTGGGCTTTTGCAACTATCACCATGGAAGAACTCTTCTGATATAGTGTGGATAAGTTGGCTGTAGAATTGCCGTGAGACTCCTCCAGTATCTGCAGCAGGCTGTCCACGGTAGACAATCCGAAGCTTTGCTTTTGGATTAAAACTAGAATCTTTGTAATATGCCATTGCATCATTTAGCAGGTCTTCTTCGTCAATCTTGAGTTTTTCTTTCCCACTATCAAAATTGTGTTCCAGTTGTTGAAGAATGTACTCAAGAGAAACGTTTTCGTTCAATTGATAAAATGATGGATCTGTGATAGTATCACTATCACTATCATCAGTCTCTACAGCAGTTTTTGATAATGAAAGAGCTGCCCTAGCTACAGTACCATGAAGAGCTAAGCAGTCAGCCAACTGCTCAGGCTTACTGTCTGGAAACATTTCTTCCAGCTGATCTAGCTGTTCAGCATCTGTTAATTGAGTTGATGGTCCTGGCATGCAAAGATCTATTGTAACTGGGCTTTCAGTAGACTTCTTTTCTTGGGGGGCTTCAGGTTCACTAATACAAAAGACATTGCATTACATGATTGTACTATATATAAGATATGCATACAGTATGGAACACAATTTATCTGTACATCACACAAGCTTGGTTCTTTTTGTTTAAGGCGATGTGTTATCTCAAAATTACTGCATTCAGTACAATTATATGTAAATCCAAATAATGAAGATTAGTGTATTGCTGAAATGCTGAGGTATGAGGTGAAACATTTGGACCTCCTAACTCAGCATTTCGACACCAGACCAACCTTATTACTTTATTTGGATTTTTACACAGCACACTACTTTCACTTACAAATATTGTACCCTGTTCCTTAAAATAGACTTTTGAAACACATGACATGTAGCATTTTATTGGATTGTATACATGTAGTATATACATGGTACAATGTTTTCTGGTAGAATAACAGTACTTGGCTATCACCTCGTTCCTCCAACTCAACTTCTTTCGTGTTCAAATGACGTCAAACATGCTTTTATGAGACTAAGAGTACATATGCACGGAGCTTTGTTTTATTTGTTATTAAATAAAATGCAATTATGAGACAGGAATCTTTAAAGTGCATATAAACCCTACACAGTTTTTATTTGTTTGTATAGATCACGGCAAAAGAACTGATGAGTTATTTTACAGTTTTTGATTTGGTCCATTCGTTCCGGAGATATCTTGCTTCAAACATCGGCCAAATGCTCCAATTTGAACGTCCCGCGAAAAATTGCCGCAAATATTATATGATCAAAATAGGGCCTGGAACCGACAAGGCGTGACGTCATTTAAGAAACGTCAACTCTGATCGCTCTGTCACTAGCAGTGTACGCACGAGGTTTTCCATACTAAGTTTAGCTTTAAAATTCGTCGAATATTTGCAGTTTAATAATTTTAGTAATGCCAGATAGGTGTGCTGTATACGATTGCTCAAACACGGCTATTGTAGCCGATGACGTCAAATTAAATTTGACTTTTTGACTTAAATGACGTCACATGTGTCTCGTCCCAATCCTCTATAATTTGCGGCTTTTTCATATAAATAGCTATGTTTAAAGCGAGATATCTCTGGAATAAATGGACCAAATCAAAAACTGTAAAAGAACTTATCAGCTATTTTTGCGTCCTATTTTCAGAAAACTGAAAACTGTGTAGGGTTTATATGCACTTTAAAGGGCACTATCACTGAGCCGCAAAAGATCTGGGTTTGAGCATTTCCCCAAATAGAAGAATGTTTGGTTGAAAATCCTTCGATGTCTATGTAATCCTATCAGGTAATTTGAGGAATACAGTACCCGTGTGAAGGCTAGTATAATCCTCATTTAAATAACAATTTTAAAATAATATAATTGCATTTACTAGGTCACAAGATCGTCGCTTCTACAACCATTAATACTCACTAACCTTCACACCTGATGCTTACATGTAACTTGTAATCCCGCAATTATCTGCACATTTTAAATTTTAATTTTTTAGCGCTGTCTGGTTGATTAAACATTCTCAGCGCTCAAGGACATTTGAAAACGACGTTAGCCCTGTATTAAACGTTTTCAAATGTATACGCTCTGACCGAAACCGGCCCGTTCACTGTGCTTTTTTAAAATGAAAAAAAATATAGCTTTTACAATAACATGAACTGAAGTCAAGAGCACCTGCCGTAAATATTGAACCGACTTACTGTTGTTTTAAAGTACACCTCTGCGTAAAATATCAATTTAAAGAAACATGTGGCACACTACATGTAAGGCTTACCTAGTAACATAATTGTCTAGATGCTGTTGATCTGGGGCTTGTCGCTAATTTAAATGAACAGAAACAAAAACTAATTATTATTAACTATCGAAATATAGTAAGGTTAAATATACGGCCGAAACAGAGAACGTAGGAATCTAACGTTTCGAGCGAAGGCCCTTCGTCAGAGAGAAAACGTGTTAACTATGTCTTATAATGTACAATACCTATTAAGGGCCTGTTTATATGGAGCCGAGTTACCCGGCTAGGCGAGTTACTCGGCAAACCGAGTTACCCGCCATGTATAGAAATTCAATGCTATCCCGGCAGAGTGTTTATATGAGACAGGCGGGTAACTCGGCTAGCCAAGATCCCGGCAAAACAGCCGAGATCTCGGCATGCCGGGATGAAAATATTCCCATATAAACACTCTCTTGCCGGGTAACTCGGCTACCCGAGTTGAATTCGTCACAACAGCGCACGCGCCACTTATGAAGACAATCGGAAACTACTCATGGAATGTGAAACCATTATAATGCGTGGGCGGGTTTGCCGAGTAACTCGTCTCATATAAACACTCATCTTTTTTCAACTCGCCTAGCCGGGTAAGGCCCTAAGCCAAAAGTCTTGAAAAGACAAGTTAGGCCATGTCCACACGTATGCGTTTTCATAGCGTTGTTATATTGTTCTCAGTCCTTAGGGGAGCAGAAAACAATGGTCTCAGTACCTGAAACAATATGAAAACGCTAGGAAAACGTATACGTGTGGATGGGGTCTAACACAAGTTAGTTCATGATCATCTAGGTTTACTTTGATGTACCGCGATTGTTTATTTATAATAATTACTCCCAACCACGTATAAATCAAGTTAATATATATTAGCCCGGGGCAATTAACTTGATTTATGCGTGGTTGGGAAAATAAGGGTTATCCAATGGTCACGAATGTGATAAAGGATTTATCATCGCGACTGAAGTGTTTTTAGACAAACTCTGTGATAACGAACTCAGTATCTCAGTTTTATTAGGCAACCTCTGTGATAACGAACTCAGTATCTCAGTTTTATTAGGCAACCTCTGTGATCTTGAACTAAGTAGGTTAGTTACCTCAACCTCGGTTCATGCCTCAGTAAATAACTGACGTAGTTACCTCGGTTCGGTAACTAACGTATGCTTATTAAGTGAAATTATATTAGCATACTGTGGAAGGTTTTTTCTCTAGGTTGACTACTGGTGTCAGACTGCTAAGGTCATTTTGACTATTGCAATACATGTACAGGTAGTTAGTTGTAAATACTATTATTGCAATAGTATTGTAATACCAATAGTATTGTAATACCAGTAGTATTGGAACTTTATTAACATCATCAAACTTATAAGGTTACATGTAATTATGGCCACATTGAAAATCCTTAGGAGTAATTTGATTGTAAAGGTACACGTTTGATGTATTCTAATTAAAGACCTTTATACCTTTATCTCCACCTCCCATGCAAACACATTCCCTAGTGGAAGGGTGGTCTGTTATAACTTGCCATTGTGAACGCTAGAATTCCTAAACCCCCCCTTGTTTTATGATACATGTATTCTATAACATTCTGACTTGTTCTATTCTTGTTCAATTGTTATTCTTTTCTTGTTCTAATTACAATTATAATATCAATACTATCAAAACTACATGACTTGTATAAAGCAAACTCTGGTGATTGTTGTTGATACAGTAGTTGACTTTGCAATTTGTTAATCATTATTGAGGCACTCACTATTTCTGAATTACCGGTATTGATATTTTAATAGGTTTTATGAAACACCCTAATTAAGCTACTGTAACCATGCAATTACATGTAATGGAGAAAAGTTGTACTTTCAATTAAATTCTGGCTTATATACCAAATAATTTACCGTAACAGCTGTTCAATTGATACAGCATAAATAACTACAGACTTCAGATAAATTTATACTAGAAATTACAATCGCAAGTGAAGTGCTGCCTCAAATGGGACAAAAACCTTTAGCCTACTCCACAGGCAACTCTATGCAGTCTGTGGCCAATGTGACACCCCCTTGCCCACTCCACCCAAGGTTGCTAGCCTGCTCGCAGCCCGAAATTTCTTCTAAACCCAGAAATTATGGGTTTGGACACGAGACACAGACACCCATGTCAAGATTGGTGTGCTGCCTTCGGCAGCAAAAATGTGTGTTCACAGACAGTTTGTACTTAAACAGACAGGCTTAATATATTTTATAGCATGCTTAGATTTACCTACTGTATAGATTACTGTCGAGGCAATAGGAGCATTCCTAAAATATTTTTGCAATTCATTTGCTATGTTTGACCACATTCATTTGATGAAAATTATTGCTAACTTCCTGTTTTGAATTGATTGGTTTCTGGTTTTTAAACAACCAATAAGAAAAAGGATTATTTGCCAAACACCAATCAAATTCAAAACAGGAAGTTGTCAACGAATCTTATCAAATGAATTGTTCAACTTGAGGAATATATTGCAACAATATTTCAGGAATGCTTCTATTGCCACAACAGTAAATTTTTAGGCAATTCCCCATTTCCCCCCTTGCCTAAGCCCTAATTATGAAATTATTATTTAACCATGAAGCTTATGGGCCTCACCTTCCTTTTTCGACCATGTACCTCTTGCTGATGAGCTTGCAGCTCATGCATTCCAATTTTTTCATGACACTGTAGACATTCCACTATAGGACCTTTCTGTAATACAGTAATTATATACACATACAGGTATCAGTTCCAACTATTACATATACAGGTATATGTATGCTATTTACCATAAGAGGAGGTCTGTACAAGGAAAAACTTTGCCCAAAATCTTGACTAGAGGAAGAAATGAACCAAGCTGGTCTGCTCAAACAAGATTTAATTGGGTTACTTGTAAGTTTTTCCCCATTTTGCAACTACATTAGGTAAATAACAGTAATTACGGGTAACTAATTATATTTTCCCATAAACAAACCCTATTCACCTGTTTTTGAAGAGGAACTTTACTTAGCCTGCACGGTCCATAGTCATACTAAAAAATGGATAATGTAATAGCCAATCCTAAAACTTCATTTTTTCTGAAACTGGACTAGAGAAAATAAAGTCCAGTATCTTGTGTAGTTGCTGCAAATGTTAATATTCAAAGTCTGATGCTTTGGTACAGAGTTGATGTAATTTTTCTCAAAATTAGTCAAAATAATGCTTAATTCTTGGAAATGCTACATATTAATTACTGTACCCAGCCTCATACCCAGGGTCTTACCCAGGGTACGAGGTTGTACTGTACCCAACAAAATTGCAAATTCGGGCCTGTACAGTCGAGAGTTGTTTATTCTTTTGTTTTTTATATGGAGCATGTGATACAACTAATGTATTACTTTTTAGCTACTTATACTGTAGTACATGTATTTGACAAAAAATGCACTGATAGGGTAATTATTTTGTCATACTCTTATCACTACAAATAAAAAGACTACACCAGGTTGCCTTGCATGACAGTTGATCAGGTAATTTGAGGAATACAGTACACTCTGTTGCATTGCCTGATCAGTGAAAATCATGTTGGACTTGTATACTGTACAGTATATACAGTAACTGGAATGTGAAACATATTCATTTGTTTATTGTTGTGTGTACCAGTATTTGGAAGAGAAAAACCTGCCTAGTTGCAACATTATGTCACTCTTTACTGATTCAGTTATGGAATCCAGGTATAATAACACCATATGTGGGTGTGGATATTTGTTTCTCATCACCCCCAAACAATTTATATATATGATGAACAGATTTGAATTAACAGTGTGCAATGTTGCAATTACAGCAGGGTATCGTTTTGATCAAAATTATATACATACAGTACAAGCAAATCATATAAAGATAACCTTCATAAAAAGAAAACAAAAACAGAGCAAATCCCTAAATATTTATGTATATACTAGTTACTACAATTTCATTTTTTAATACAAATTTAAATCACAAACTTGTTTACTGAAGAATGTAAATTCATATTAAAAAATATTAGTATTTAGTATATATATATATATATATATATATAGTTTGATACCGAAATAATATATGTGTGTATGTATGTGTACTATTTACCAAATAAGTGGCCACTCTGTATCAGAGTATACTCTGCCACTAGGTGAAAAAATTGATGCAGAATGGAATGGACACAAATTTTGTAAATTACATGTACTTCTAAAATGTCTACTATTAATAGATTATAGTAGATCAATGTTTGAAAGAAGGAAAAGTAAAAACAAATCATATCAGTAAAAGCTCAGTTTACAAAAAAAAAATACAAAAAAATACACACCTCTACATATTGAATCTCATCTCGGCTTTCCAAAAGTTCAATATTCTTTTGCAAAGGCCTAATGTATATTTGTGCTTGTCCTGCTATTTCTTTTACCCTTGCAGATGTGTACGGTGTAGGCAGTTTATGAAAACCCTGGTCTTCTCCTCCTCTCTGAAACAAAAGTAATTCATATCCACCAGCAGATGAAAGGGGTGGGAACCTTTCAATCAGGCATTCGTGCAGGCTTTGATTCTGCATATCTACAGTGACCGTACCAGGACCTAAACCACAATTGGAAAGGGTTGCTTTTCTAGCAACAGTGGCTGGAGGTTTGTCATCGTTAACATTTCCCAAACAAAAAAACTTTAGTGTACAAGTGTGACTTTTCTTTTTCCCTTTCTTCCCATTCCGGGCAGCTCGAGATTGCTGTGCTACTGGCGTAAAACTGGATGCCCTTCCTCCGGCTCTGGCATAGTTGAACACCCTCCTGTGCTCTAAAGCTGCTTGTTCGTGAGAAGTCCCTTGGCCCTGAGGCTGAGAACATGCTGGAGATGGGACATTTGTACAGCTTCTTTCTGAACTATTATTTACGGGTTGCGAACCTCCTAAATAAAATTACATGCTCAGATCATTGTATGTCATGGCGATAGTTGTTTGATAGAAAACCTGAGTCGCAGGTCACATCATGAATAAAACATGTCATTTAAATACTTTGTCGTAACAGAAGTACAGAACTGGCGTAGTATTAGATTAGATTAGATGCTCACCGTCGTTTGCTATAGACAACAGTTGTTCTGCAACTCGACGAAGAGTACTTTTGGCATCCTGATAACTTCCAGACATGATCAGGGAGTAATTTCAATCAGGATTCAGGATCAGTGCGTGTTCGATCGACACATGGCCGTCATGGTGTCGCAGGTACACGCGCCCATGCGCCATATCAGTACAGCGGTTCATTGTAACCAGGGGATTATAACATTTTACGTCAATTTCATCGATCATCAACCGGAAATCGGATTGTAGAACTTGAATGTCAATGGGGCCTTTTCCGCGCGCCAGTACGGGAGAGGCTCTGGGGACGAGAATGCATGAGTTTCCCCTCGGAATCATTCAAAAGTCGTCAACATGAAAGCCCATCGGCATCGGAGTTCAAAATATCACAGCCCTGCATTAAATAACTATATAAAAGCCATAAAAATACCAAGTTGAGATCGTCTGATGCGATATTTTGCAGATACACCAGGCCTAAGTTACTAATTAAAAGGGATTAGCCAATGGGAACTTTGCGTACATTCTGTACGCATAAATCCAAAAAGTTACTGCTTCAGTAGCAGGCTCTCTTTCAACTCCGCCCACTCCGCGCCCGCGCCTCCCAGAGAGCATGCTTCGCAGGCTACCCATCCCTTTCCCGTGGGCCTGGCGGTACGCAGGCTAGAATCAGTTGAATGTCGAAACATGAATACGTCAAAACTTGAATGTCGAAACATGAATGTCAAATGTTGAATGTCGAAACTTGAATGTTGAAACTTGAATGTGAAAAGTTGAATGTCGAAACTTGAATGTCAAATGTTGACTGATGTCGAAAGTTGAATGTCAAAACTTGAATGTCGAAACTTGAATGTCGAAACTTGAATGTTAAAACTTGAATGTGAAAAGTTGAATGTGAAAAGTTGAATGTTGAAACTTGAATGTCGAAACTTGAATATACTCACTTACAGTCCGAAAATGGTCAAAATTTAAATTCAAATTTAAATGTCTAATAATGAAATTCGAATGACGCATCATTCACAGCGATTTTACACGACAAACGTTACAGGCAATAAAGAAAACTAGCAAACTGCAACATAAAAAACAAAACTTGAATTTTGGCGGAGATATAACGCCATAATAATGCACAAGACATTCTGCCTTCTCATACACAGAAACTAATTCTTCACTAGGGGGGGTCATGCAATTCCCATCATTATTTACATATTTGTGAAACTCTCCCTCGACAAACTCTTCAACTGTTACAGGCTGATCTTTATATACTGCATAATATGCTTTATTATATTGGAAGGTCTCCCCAAATTCTTGTGGTACTTTAGCAGCAAATGACTTGGTCATACTTCTTGCAGCCATATGCATTTGTACTTGTTTCCTGGTATGATCCTCCAGTGTCAAGTTGAGGTCACAAGTGATAGTATTCACACAATCTTCTTGATACTGCTTTATCACCCACAGCTTAGGTTGCACTCCAGGATTAGTGGCTGTAGCTTGATATGCATCTCTAAATGCTCCACTAGCAAATTTATTCACTTTAATATCGAATTGGTACAAACCATTTTTAAGCCACTGCATTTGTTCTATGTCAAATGTTTCCAGCTCTAGGGTGGCCAGATTTTGCTTTGGTGGTTTGACAAGTTTCCCTGCTTTAAGCAACTGACTAATCGATAGGGACTTGGGTGCAACAGCTGATATATGCGGTGTGCTTGACAAGTTGATTGGAACCGATGTAGTAGATGTACTCATCCTAGGTGGTAAGGGTTGCACTTTATCCTTAGTACCCACATCAGAAGGAGGAATAAATCGAATGAAGAAAACCTTTTTACCTTTCAGCTGGTCAAGTTTGGTGCAGGAGGGCCCTCTGTCGGAGGCAAGGATATCACAAGAGCCTTCAGGAGCTTTGTAAACGTTTTCACATGCTTCTTTGATATTGGACAATGTTAGCTCATCGTAGTCATCAAACGGGATGAAATCACGCGTGTCCAAAGGTTCAAACTTCTTCAAGCGACCAGAAGCAGTGGGTGACATCCGTTGAACAAGGATATCAGTCGGCGGCTTCGTCCCAGCAGCTTTTTTAGCATAATTTCCTGTTCTCTTCATGCCAACTCTCTTTTCAAAATCATCCCATTGTTCTTTCCCAGCCTTTCCCTGTTTACGTTTCATATTGTTTTAATAACTAAAATTATATGAGCTGCAACGAACTACAAGTACGGCGAAACAACGCGTAACAAAAAACATGGCGGGAATATTTATACAACCCAGTCTTCTTTGTCGCGTCATTTGATAACGCTGGTCCGTTCAAAAAAAATTAAAAAATTATGACCATGTTGGGCCGTAGTATTTTCTAAAACTTTATTTCATGAAATAATTTTAATTAAAAAAAAAGTCGTTGTGTAAAAGTTACAGTGATAACATTTCAAGCACATATAAAAAAAGCAATGAAAATAAAAGATACAATGATTAAATTGTTTGATAACGTTGGGCCACCATAAGCGACCAATCAAAATGCGAATACTACCTAAATGACGTAATCTTTTTACAGTCGTGTCGCCGATGGCAATGATCAGCGGTATGTGGCTATAAAAACCACGACGCACTTTCAATCCCGTCATTATTGCTCAGTTGCTCTTCGCAATCGGTTGTCTTTTTGAGTCGTTCATTTAATTAAAATATATTGCTATTTTACTTTTCTATTCTGAATTATAGTTTGAAATATTCTTTTAGTTACAGGATAACTACTTAGTTTAACGCGTTGATGATTAGGGTAGACTTATCCTCATTTACATAAACTTAACGTTTCTTTAGAAATTTCTCATTTAGGTACTATTAGATATATATACATATTTATAACATATATATTATATATATATATTATATATATAGAGTTTGGCTAACACGAATTGCTTCACTTGCTGTTGTGTTTTAAGTGTTCCTACACATATCATTTACTTGAAATATCTTGCAATTTGCACATTGCAAATTCTTAATTATACTTTCCAATATTGTTTTAGTTAAAGGAGAAGTACTTACTTTACCGGGTTGACGAGTAGTGTCGACTTCTTCTCATTTACATACAATTTACATTGGTTTAAAAGTTTCTTGTTTACATATTATTATATATATATATTATATATATACATATTTATAATATATATTATATATATATATATATATAATATATATATATATATATATATATATATATATATATATATATATATATATATATATATATATATATATATATATATATATATATATATATATATATATATATATATATATATATATATATATAATATATATATATATAATATATAATATATATATATATATATATATATATATATATATATATATATATATATATATATATATATATATAGCCAGTGTGAAGGTATCACCACATTCATCCTCGGATTCATCACCAGATTCATCACCACATTCGCAAAGCAAATATTTCACCTTCAATAATTACTTCAATAATGAACCAATCGGCACACACGATACACCAAATTAAAGCTTATTATTCTATCTTTCTGCCCAAGATTAACCGCGTTTGTTTCAACAATTTATAGAGGAGAAAAATAACGATTTACTAGAAAGTACTCGCTCTTCGGTCTTGGGGGAAAAATTTCGATGGCTTCTTTTAATTTTAACCAGCTTTCCTATATATCAAATTGAAGCTCATTATATCGTCTTGCTGGCCCAAGAAAAATTAGAAGTGGCCCAGATCTGGTTTAAGAGTTATTCGCAAACGCCGAAACTGTGAAGGTATCACCACATTCACTTGGGGGGGAAATTTCGATGGGTTCTTTTAATTTTAACCGGCTTTCCTATATATCAAAATGAAGCTCATTCTATCCTCTTGCTGGCCCAAGAAAAATTAGAAGTGGCCCAGATCTGGTTCAAGAGTTATTCGCTTTTAAAGCGAGACGCCCAAACTGTCAATTACACAGCGCGCTAAAAATAGAACACTTTATTATTTAATTCGTCGGGATAGTCTTGGGGGGAAAATTTCGATGGGTTATTTTAATTTTAACCGGCTTTCCTATATATCAAAATGAAGCTCATTCTATCCTCTTGCTGGCCCATGAAAAATTAGAGGTGGCCCAGATCTGGTTCAACAGCTATTCGCTTTTAAAGCGAGACGCCCAAACTGTCAATTGCACAGTGCGCTAAAAATAGAACACTTTATTATTAAATTCGTCGGGATAGTCTTGGGGGAAAGATTTCGATGGCTTTTTTTAATATTAACCGGCTTTCCTATATGTCAAATTGAAGCTCATTCTATCCTCTTGCTGGCCCAAGAAAAATTAGAAGTGGCCCAGAACTGGTTCAAGAGTTATTCGCTTTTAAAGCGAGACGCCCAAACTGTCAACTACAGCGCACCAGAAATAGAAATCTTTATTAATTGTGGTTGCCGACTTAGACATTGGGGGAAACATTTCGATGGCTTTTGTTAATTTTAACCAGCTTTCTTATATATCAAATTGAAGATCATTATATCGTCTTGCTGGACCAAGAAAAATTAGAAGTGGCCCAGATCTGGTTTAAGAGTTATTCCCTGTTAAACTCGGATCGGTATCGTCGGTGTAATAGATAATGCATACTCGTCTTTACATTTTGCGGGGAGGATTTTCCTTCAGTTGCTTCAAACTAACTTTGTTATGTATCTGTCAATTATCGTGCCCGCGTCAAATATGTTCCGTGGTAGCTATATACGCTAGTATAGTGCTGATAAGTGAAAAATAAGAAACCTGGCAATAAAATGGGAAATCATTGAGTTTATAAAATTAGTATTTATACTAAATTAGAAAATCGCTTTTTGTGATTCAACAAAAACAATATATATATATATATATATATAGTAAATAAGTGTTCTCCGGACTATATTATTAGTTTTGAGCTTTCAACTCGGTTCTTCGAGTCTTCTTCAGAAAAGTTTAACGGTGTATTAGAATGTTCGCGCTGTTCCTCGCGAATACTAATACACCGTTAAACTTTTCTGAAGAAGACTCGAAGAACCGAGTTGAAAGCTCAAAACTTTAATAATATAGTCCGGAGAACACTTATTTACTACATTATGTCTGGATTACAAATCTTCAAATTCATATATATATATATATATAGAGAGAGAGAGAGAGAGAGAGAGAGAGAGAGAGAGAGAGAGAGAGAGAGAGAGAGAGAGAGAGAGAGAGAGAGAGAGAGAGAGAGAGAGAGAGAGAGAGAGAGAGAGAGATGGAGAGATGGAGAGATGGAGAGATGGAGAGATGGAGAGATGGAGAGATGGAGAGATGGAGAGATGGAGAGATGGAGAGATGGAGAGATGGAGAGATGGAGAGATGGAGAGATGGAGAGATGGAGAGATGGAGAGATGGAGAGATGGAGAGATGGAGAGATGGAGAGATGGAGAGATGGAGAGATGGAGAGATGGAGAGATGGAGAGATGGAGAGATGGAGAGATGGAGAGATGGAGAGATGGAGAGATGGAGAGATGGAGAGATGGAGAGATGGAGAGATGGAGAGATGGAGAGATGGAGAGATGGATATAGTATAGACCACTTTGATAATAGCGATAATGTCAATATTCTTTTATGTGCATTGTAATAAGTCTTTCTAGAGTTTCTAGCCTTAGTTTGTGTGTCTGGCATTCGAAAGAATATTTGTTTATAACGAGGTCAAAAAGGCAGATTTAGATGAACATAAAAGAATGTTTAAAGAGTCAGCCTTTATGAAAGCGGTCTATATAGTAGAACACCACTTATATAGACCCTTTTAATAAATGCCGAATATGTCATTTTCCGCACTTGAGTTCATTTTCAGCCTTTCGCGGAATTATAATGAAAATATGCAAATCACAATTGCTAAGACAATAAACGAATGAAATTGAATAGAATTCAAAAGAAAAACTGAGAAGAGATTGAAGTCATAGGGTAAAAATTAAGTATTCCAATCTTATTAAAAGGGTCTATATACCCAAGCAATTGCTGGGGACAGCTGCTAGCTTGTGCGATAGTATAATACAGTTAGAGAGCATGATTACATCTAGATATTATTTCGTTACTAATAAATGTTTATAAACTGAATATATCACGTCGGCATAATTAAGAGATTGTTTGAACATGTCTAAACATTTTTTAAATTCTTCATTATTCAGAAATCGGGTGAGGGTTATTATGATTTTTTCTTTATACATTTGACGTTTTGTTTACCAGTATACATGCAGTAAACCTATTTGGAAATATTGGCTTTGAATATGGCGTGTTTTATTAATATGTTGCAGTAGATTGAATCTGTTCCATGCAATCATTTTAAAGTCATCTTCTGTTTCCTCGCAATCTAAAAACTCTCCAACATTGCCATTCACTGTACGTGAAATGTTTTGTATTCTTAATGTGATCAAATCATTTACTTTATATGCTTCGTGTTATCCAACCCATAGTGTCTTCTTTCAAGTTCGTCGTCTTTTGTTTGATTTTTCTCGTTTGAATCACAAGAACTAGTTCATAGATAACCACAGGCATTTCCATGTCTGATACAGTAACCTGAAGACTCGAATACGTCTCTTGACAACTTTTGACGTGACGAGATTGAAGGTATTGATATAATTGTTCGTTTGTTAGCTTGCAACTAGTAAACGCTCAGTGTCACCCTTATCTTATTGGTGTAGCATCAATTTAGTTGTTTTCTCATATATTTTGTTATGGTCCATTCGTCACTGCCAGACAATAAAATACTTTCAACAGTTGCAATGAAAAAGTTCTTTCTTAGTAAATATCTTCTCAAGTTTGAATTCCATCCTCTTTTTAGGTTACTCATACTGACCATGCTTTTTTCGTTTTGTAAAAAACGGGAATGCCTTTCGCCAGTTGCGTGCTTCACTGATCCTTTGTATGCCACAGTTATCAGTTTAGTCATAAAGTCATCTCTCTTCATAGTCAACTTAAAAGTACACGAACAGTCTTCAAAAATACAATTTCCAGATGCTGTGAAGACAAATAACGTGGTTCTTTTACGTGACCCTTCTTTTTGCACATAATGCCTTATAAACCTAAATGTACAAAAATCATTAGACTTTGCCATATGCTGAGCCATTATGTCCGTCCATGATGGTTGCATTTTATTTGGCTGTAACATCGTAGGTTTGATTCTGTTCCACTCGTCGTCACTTAATCGAAAATATGCTTCAGACGGTATCTCTTCAAGAAAAAACGCTCTTTTTGGCAAATTTGGACAGTCCATCATTCGACTAATTGTTTCATGCGAAACTGGTAGTTTTGCAAGTTTTGGCGACTTGTTCTTATTATTTATATTGATAAACGTCGCTGTAACATTGTCGATATGTTCGCAGTCTGCTGAAGTAAGTTCTATATCGTCTATACCTTCCACATCGAACACATCTTCTTTGTCACTCGATTGTAGAGTGTCTTGTGTGTTGTTGTCTTCTGTGTCCATTGCCATGTCTTTATCAAGAAAATGTACGTCACTCCTCTTACTACGTGCCATTGTTGAGATGCTTATAGAGGACTGCGAATCAGTTGAATTATGTGACGCAATTTCATGTGAATCGGCTTCATCCGTCAGCTCACAATTTTTCAAAAGGTCAGAAACCAGACGAGATCTTTGTTTAATCCGTGTTCCTGTAGTTTTGGGTGTTCTACCTGCACTGAAAGTATTTTTGCTATTGTCTTCATACAACGCATCACTTTTCCATTTTTTGCTCTCATCTTCATCTTGTTCATCGTTGTGGTATACTTCAGGTTCATTATTATTATGTTCTTCATATTCTAACCATTCATTATAATCGTCACTATCTTCTACTTTTCCCTGTTCTTCGTATTTCTGGTATTTATATTTTTTGTCAACATCTTCATCTTCCATTTGTTGAACATATGAATATTTTTCTTGTTCTTCATATGCCTCCTGATCTGTATATTTTTGTTGTATTTCATCCTCTTTGTAGTAAATAAATTCCCCTTTTTCTCCGGTTTTTTTGTAGTTTGTACGGTTTTTCTGATGTCCTCTGTCTTTGTTGATTTTATATTCATCCTGTTTTTCATTTTTGTAGCGTCCATTATCATTATCATTGTAATGTGCATCTTTGTCTCTACTTCCTCTTGGACTATCAGCATTTTTTTTCGCTTCACTTTCGATAGAACATATTGGACATCTGTACGATTTTCCATCAGGGCAGTTACTGTATTTGGCTGCATCTTCACGTGTGTTAATCCATTCCAAACCTACACATTGTGGGTGATAGTATTTCAAGCATGTATCCTTTGTGATGTTGCAAATGATGTACCACCCACAGTCTTCTTGTTGACAGAAACAGTAAACTTCGTTCTTGTTGCTATTAGGTGTATAAACTTTGGGCACTCGCCTTTCTCGGGTAGACGCTCTAGACTTTATAATTGGTTTTGAAAATTTTTCTGTTGATTCCGTTGCTGATTGTTTAATTTTATGCAATATGCGAGTTACATTATCTTTTCCGCCTTTTTTATCTTTTGTGCATTTTCTATATGTTTTGTATTCTTTTTCATCGTCTTCTTGTTTATATTGGTGTTCGTTTTTCTCATCATCTACAACTTCCATTTGTTCTTCATCTTCATCTTCATCTTCATCTTCATTTTCATCTTCATCTTCATCTTATCTTTTTTGCAATTTTTATGGTTATCTTGTTCTTTAATGTCTTCGAATTCCATATATTCATGTTGTTCTTCATCATCATCTTTCTCGAATTCTATACAATCATGTTCTTCTTCGTCATCATCTTCATCGAAGTCTATATATTCATGTTGTTCTTGATCTTCCTTGTGATCTATATGTCCATGTTGTTCTTCATCATCATATGCCTTTAACTCTATATGTTCATCTTGTTCTTCATTAACAAACTATATATCTATCTTGTTCTACATCTTCATCTTCGTCTTCACCTTCACCTTCACCTTCACCTTCACCTTCACCTTCACCTTCACCTTCACCTTCACCTTCACCTTCACCTTCACCTTCACCTTCACCTTCACCTCCATCTACATCTACATCTACATCTCCATCTTCATGTCCATCTCCATCTCCATCTCCATCTCCATCTCCATCTCCATCTCCATCTCCATCTCCATCTCCATCTTCATCTTCATGTAGCGTTTGTGTTCCTTGTTCCTGGTAATTTATACGTCCTTCATCTTCATCTCCATCTTCATCTTCATCTTCATCTTCATCTTCATTTTCATCTTTTCCGGTTAATTCAGTGCAAATTTTGATGTTTATTGCTGTTAAATGTTCAAGAAAAATTCATGACTGAAAAATACTGAAAAATAATTCTTAATAATCAATATTCAACCTTAAAGTTTTTCGGGCAAAAATCTTTACTTCCCCCTACCCACCCCCTCCCCGCCCCCCCCAACATTAATTTTACTCTAACTTTTACATCGTACGTGGATTGTGATTTGTGGACGTAGTTGGGTTATTGTTTTTTCATGAGCTTATTATTAAATACTAATAATAGACATAGCCATAGGCTTTGCCGATTTTCTTGGTTGTACTCCTAAATTTTCGACCGAACCGTTGACGTTGTCTATTTAATATTCGATTCTATCGAAGTCTTTTTATTTCAGACTTTATTATAATTATAAATGTAGTTTTGATTAATTCTGTCGTTGCAAAAAGAAAGCCATTTAAAGGCTTGTCGAAATTAATTTCTTACCAAACCTCGATATAAACAATATTATTTTTTTTTAATATGCAATCTATGCTTTGATATGACCAACTTCGACTTCAAAATTAATTAAAAAACGTAGTCACCCTAAAAGATTATCCTTTGGCTTTGTTGTTGTTGTTGTATGTCAGGACTACTATTTTAATTATTACCAAAACCGATGATGCGTGGCATGGCCCAAAATAAACATGTCATGTTTTCCGCCAAAATATTAACGAATCCGTCTGCGTTCCTTAGCCTTTGAAATTGACACCGTGAGATCACTGCAATTTGATTGGTCCATTTGCTACTTTTGAATTCTCTAGCCAAAAAGGTTTAGGAATGCGGATGGTTCATCCCTGTTTTGGATTTATTTCGTCAATGTTTTGGACAGAAATCATAACGTGTTCTTTTGGGACCATGCTGCGCATCATCTGTTCTGGTGGTAGTGATGGAAGGAGAGTGTGTTTCAAAAATACTGAAATACATATCAAAAATAAATTATATCTATTTTGTTCAACCTAATCGTTATGCTAGATTTAGGCTACGTTATGCATGGAGTTCTTTCAAAAATAGACGCGCGGGCGTGGCTTGGGGCTGAAACTACTTGGACAGAGCGTTCTGTCCCTGTAGTTTTGCTATGTAAAAATACGATATTAAATAAAACTATTTTAAGAAATGCAAGTGTGATTTGTTCAAAGTACAAAGCAGGGATTTTTTATGCAAGACTTAGTTTTGAATAAACTTGACCGAATTACTGCAACGATTCACCGTTTTCAGTTGCCCTTTAAATTATAATCAGAGCGTTGCAATATAAATCGATGCGACACGGCACGCACTGAATCTGCTTCAATGCGATTTTCAGTGAAGTCTCTATACTGATAAATCACAGGCATATATATAACCTAAACGACTATCCATTATTCTTCTGTAGATGCAACGATACCCAATGGCAAGGTGAACTCAATTATTGAGGTTCACATCAATCAGTTTAAAATTATCAAGAATTAACAAATAAATATAATATAAACAATTTTTGTGTCCCAGAATTTAATTCTTTTTAATATTCACAGCCACAGATGGCTGAAATTGGAACTTACCATGAATCGTTTATTTTTTTCACTAATTAATTCTTGTTGAGATGAATAATGGTTCCTCAAATTTTTTCGATTCTCTAGCCAGAGCAGTTCTTTCTAACCAGTACATCATCTTTACCATTAATCACAGCAGTAACCCTTGCCCAAAATGAATCATTCGGTCTCCATGATTCATTGGGATTACCTTTAACTCGCATCATTGCAGCAGCGATGCGAACGACATCGAATTTATATACTCGTTTAGATTTCCTGTTATATCGCTATTTAATAAAACAAAAAGAAAAACATTTTTCAGCTTTATGTCCGTATTTTTGGCAAAGAATATATGACGTACAATATCGGCCTTACCTTCATTTTGATAGAAAAATCTAGAAATAAAACGATACGTATTCACTTTCAATTTTTAAAGTGTTTACCGGTGTAGCTAAACAAGCAAAGTGTTAATTTTGATGCCGCAACATTAAATGGCCTCCGCGTGAGACTGGTTAAACGTGATTGGTTGAGCTAAATATAAACCTGTCGAATGCTCCTGGCAATTGGCAAACAGTTGAAGTTTTACGTTGGCGGAGGTACGTGATTTTTGGCAAAAAGAGGGAGGAAATGTCCACATCAAACGGTATGTATCACGGGTATAGAAGAGAAAAACGGTAGAGGTCAGATGAAGGGACAGGCAAAGTGCTTAGAACCTAATAGGAGAGATATAGTACATGATAAGCACGGCGTCTAAATCAAATAGGTACGGCAATTTTTATTTGGTTCGACCTTTTGATTAAGTTCGACTGAATTGGTCGTACTTAATGCATTTGGTGCGACGTTGGTTTAGATCGATTTAGACGGCGAACTTCTCATGTACCGTCTTCTCATGTATCTAATGCATAAATTATTAAAATATATTTTCTATATTAGGTTCACAGGAACGCGAAACGGTATTTGGTGCGACCCATTTGGTTCGCCGTATAAATTGACTACCGTGCTAAATAGATTTGGGTCGTCCCAAATTACTATTAGATTCGGCACATGAAAAGCACGCCGTCTAAAACAGGCCTAATTCACTAAAATACTATTGATCTTTTTTTTATAAATTAAGTAGAACAAATTAACGACGTACAAGACGTCAACGAACAAGGACAACAAGGTAAGCATAACATAAAACATATTTTACTTACATAAATGCATATTCATAATTTTCATTGACACCATTGAGTATTTATTTGCTTCATGCATTGTAATTAAAGGCTAAATATTTTGTATTCTCTAGAACATCAACAGGAACCGCCCCACCATCATTCCCCTGAACGGCCTGCGCAAGACGTGGAAATGGAGCAATCCACAAATGGTAAGTATATATATATATATATACCGTATAATATTTCAGGCCTGCTCTATTAAAGTCGCACAATTAATAGACGAATTTAATTCACACAAATTTAATTTGAATAATTAACTTCGTAGATAATGCGACGTAAATGCGACGTCGAGTTAAACGTCGAATTTCAGTCGTATTTAACTGTTTTTACTTGGACGCGTGAAAACGATTTCTTGAAAACATGGCGCCTAATTGTCACAGGCAGAAAAGAAACTTTTAATTCGATGCGACGATAATTTGTCGTGTATCAAACACGCATTATCGTCGCATTATCAGTCTGACTCAGACAAATGTAGTTTCCGAGACGAATTTAATTTAACCACTGTGAAGTATGCACCACATTCAGCCTTCGATTCAGCCTTCGATTCGGCCTTCGATTCAGCCGTCGATTCAATTATCGCATCTTATTGCGAAGTTATCTCCATATTCATCAGGTGGTCGCTATTGCAGAATATCATACAAAAACATAATTTTCTCAGGCGCTATTCTATAGGATTTCTTCCAATTAACATATCTTGTACAGAATTTCATGCTCTTTAATCTAGTATAAGTTTCCAGAGTGGCATAAACCCATGAACGACGCAGGCAAGCTTTAAACAAATTGCGGCGCAGTGTTATTAATACGACTCACGGATGTTATGTTGTATATATCATATTACATCAGATATAAACACAAATTTCTCAGCCGCTATTCTATACGATGTTTTTTAATTTACATATGTTATACAGAATTTCATGCTCTTTAATCTAGTATAAGCCACCAGAGTGGCATAGACCCATGAACGACGCAGGCAAGCTTTAAACAAATTGCGCCGCGGCGTCATTAATACGACTGATGGGGATTATGTTGTATATTTCTTATTACATCAGATATAAACACAAATTTCTCAGCCGCTATTCTATACGATTTTTTTAAATTTACATATGTTATACAGAATTTCATGCTCTTTAATCTAGTATAAGCCACCAGAGTGGCATAGACCCATGAACGACGCAGGCAAGCTTTAAACAAATTGCGCCGCGGCGTCATTAAAACGACTGACGGCGGTTATGCTGTATATTTCAGATTTCCTCAGAAAAGGTACAATTTTCTCAGCCGCTATTCTATACGACTTTTTTAAATTTAGATATGTTATACAGAATTTCATGCTCTTTAATCTAGTATAAGTCCCCAGAGTGGCATAGACCCATGAACAACGCAGGCAAGCTTTAAACAAATTGCGCCGTGGCGTTATTAAAACGACTGACGGCGGTTATGCTGTATATTTCAGATTTCCTCAGAAAAGGTACAATTTTCTCAGTCGCTATTCTATACGATTTTTTAAAATTTACATATGTTATACAGAATTTCATGCTATTTAATCTAGTATAAGTCCCCAGAGTGCCATAGACCCATGAACGACGCAGGCAAGCTTTAAACGAATTGCGCCGCGGCGTCATTAATACGACTGACGGGGATTATGTTGTATATTTCTTATTACATCAGATATAAACACAAATTTCTCAGCCGCTATTCTCTACGATTTTTTTAAATTTAGATATGTTATACACAATTTCATGCTCTTTAATCCAGTATAAGTCCCCAGAGTGGCATAGACCCATGAACGACAAAGGCAAGCTTTAAACAAATTGCGCCGCGGCGTCATTAATACGACTGATGGGGATTATGTTGTATATTTCTTATTACATCAGATATAAACACAAATTTCTCAGCCGCTATTCTATACGATTTTTTTTAATTTACATATGTTATACAGAATTTCATACTCTTTAATCTGGTACAAGTCACCAGAGTGGCATAGACCCATGAACGACGCAGGCAAGCTTTAAACGAATTGCGCCGCGGCGTCATTAATACGACTGACGGGGATTATGTTGTATATTTCTTATTACATCAGATATAAACCCAAATTTCTCAGCCGCTATTCTATACGATTTTTTTTAATTTACATATGTTATACACAATTTCATGCTCTTTAATCTAGTATAAGTGACCAGAGTGGCATAGACCCATAATTAATTCAGTATGTGTGGGAGGCAATATATTCCGCATTGCCTCCCACCCAAACACTTATAATACGTCTCAAAACAAACCCGTGTCGAAACAACCAATAGGCAGACTTGGAGCAAGTCTAGGAAATTGTTTTGCAGTTATAGTTACACCGCATTTCGATTGCAATTCAAGTATTTAAAGATTATAATGCTCACTATTTTATTAATAAATTGAATAACGTACAAGACACAGAATTACAATTTTCCCAAAAAGAACCCAATAAAATTAAAGATCAAATTAAACACGAAAGCGAGTAAAGATTACACTGCATTTCCGGACTGTTTTAATGAAACCGATTTATGTTTTAGTTGTTTTAAGAATAGAAAAAACAGTCAACAAAATTGTATATTGGACTTTTTTCATTATACTGTCACCGTATCGGGCCTGCTGTATCGCTTTGGGGACCAAGTATGCAAACTAATATCCTATCAACCACTTCAATTGTTTGGAGCCTCACAATCACGACTTGTTTCAGGGTTCGATAAGGCTCCTTAATCAAACCCTGGAAGAGGTTCGATACGACTTTTTTTATAATACTTCGTTAAAAAATTCAGAAATCAACAAAAAGTACGGTCTGCTTCAAAATTTTATCATCGCATTTTCGTGTTCTCGACACTTAGGCGCATATAATAAAGCGAAAAAATAATTTGCCTTGAGTTGACCAAAGAATGTAAAAAGTGAATGACAAGGGAAAGGGGTTTTGGTTTACACAATTACGTATAGACTTCATATCTATTCCGTCTTTCCAAATGCGTATCAGCATATTTAGGCGAGTTACAGCTGATCAATCGTGCGTGCTTTTTGTACTCTTTTTAATACATAAGCAACTCTAGTTGCTTAAGTAGTGTGCGTATATAGTGGATGAATAAATTTTATTTTCTAACATATAACTCCTTGTTTGTTCGAACTGCATGGTGTCAAACACGCTGCGAAAACTTGCATCCAGAGTCTTATCCCGGTGCTCTAGCAACTTATTAGTCTCGTAAAAAAAACCTGGGTACGAGACTAAAACGCTGCGATGCTATATGCATTTAAAAAGACGCATTATTGGGTAAAATTCCCCGCATTTGGGACAAGCATGATGCAAGAAACAGGTTTATTAGATTAAAGAGCATGAAATTCTGTATAACATAGGTAAATTTAAAAAATCGTATAGAATAGCGGCTGAGAAATTTGTACTTTTTCTGACGAAATCTGAAATATACAATATAACATCCGTCAGTCGTATTAATAACGCCGCGCCCCAATTTGTTTAAAGCTTGCCTGCGTCGTTCATGGGTCTATGCCACTCTGCGGACTTATACTAGATTAAAGAGCATGAAATTCTGTTCAACCAAGCTAAATTAAAAAAAATCCTAAGGAATAGCGGCTGAGAAAATTGTACCTTTTCTGAGGAAATCTGAAGTATACAGCATAACAGCCGTCAGTCGTTTTAATGACGCCGCGGCGCAATTTGATTAAAGCTTGCCTAGTTGCCTGCGTCGTTCATGGATCTATGCCACTCTGGGGACTTATACTGGATTAAAGAGCATGAAATTCTGTATAACATATGTAAATTGAAAAAAATCGTATAGAATAGCGGCTGAGAAATTTGTGTTCATATCTGATGTAATAAGAAATATACAACATAATCCCCGTCAGTCGTATTAATGACGCCGCGGCGCAATTCGTTTAAAGCTTGCCTGCGTCGTTCATGGGTCTATGCCACTCTGGTGATTTATACTAGATTAAAGAGCATGAAATTCTGTATAACATATCTAAATTAAAAAAAATCGTATACAATAGCGGCTGAGAAAATTGTACCTTTTCTGAGGAAATCTGAAATATACAGCATAACACCGTCAGTCGTTTTAATGACGCCGCGGCGCAATTTGTTTAAAGCTTGCCTGCGTCGTTAATGGGTCTATGCCACTCTGGGGACTTATACTGGATTAAAGAGCATGAAATTCTGTATAACATATGTAAATTAAAAAAAATCGTAGACAATAGCGGCTGAGAAATTTGTGTTTATATCTGATGTAATAAGAAATATACAACATAATCCCCGTCAGTCGTATTAATGACCGCCGCGGCGCAATTTGTTTAAAGCTTTCCTGCGTCGTTCATGGGTCTATGCCACTCTGGTGGCTTATAGTGGATTAAAGAGCATGAAATTCTGTATAACATATGTAAATTAAAAAAAATCGTATAGAATAGCGGCTGAGAAAATTGTACCTTTTCTGAGGAAATCTGAAATATACAGCATAACCGCCGTCAGTCGTTTTAATGACGCCGCGGCGCAATTTGTTTAAAGCTTGTCTGCGTCGTTCATGGGTCTATGCCACTCTGGGGACTTACACTGGATTAAAGAGCATGAAATTCTGTATAACATATGTAAATTAAAAAAAATCATATAGAATAGCGGCTGAGAAATTTGTGTTTATATCTGATGTAATAAGAAATATACAACATAATCCCCGTCAGTCGTATTAATGACGCCGCGGCGCAATTTGTTTAAAGCTTGCCTGCGTCGTTCATGGGTCTATGCCACTCTGGTGACTTATACTAGATTAAAGATCATGAAATTCTGTATAACATATCTAAATTTAAAAAAATCGTATAGAATAGCGGCTGAGAAAATTGTACCTTTTCTGAGGAAATCTGAAATATACAGCATAACCGCCGTCAGTCGTTTTAATGACGCCGCGGCGCAATTTGTTTAAAGCTTGCCTGCGTCGTTCATGGGTCTATGCCACTCTGGGGACTTATACCGGATTAAAGACCATGAAATTTTGTATAACATATGTAAATTTAAAAAAATCGTACAGAATAGCGGCTGAGAAATTTGTGTTTATATCTGATGTAATAAGAAATATACAACATAATCCCCGTCAGTCGTATTAATGACGCCGCGGCGCAATTTGTTTAAAGCTTGCCTGCGTCGTTCATGGGTCTATGCCACTCTGGGGACTTATACTAGATTAAAGAGCATGAAATTCTGTATAACATATGTAAATTGAAAAAAATCGTATAGAATAGCGGCTGAGAAAATTGTACCTTTTCTGAGGAAATCTGAAATATACAGCATAACCGCCGTCAGTTGTTTTAATGACGCCGCGGCGCAATTTGTTTAAAGCTTGTGTGCGTCGTTCATGGGTCTATGCCACTCTGGGGACTTACACCGCATTAAAGAGCATGAAATTCTGTATAACATATGTAAATTAAAAAAAATCATATAGAATAGCGGCTGAGAAATTTGTGTTTATATCTGATGTAATAAGAAATATGCAACATAATCCCCGTCAGTCGTATTAATGACGCCGCGGCGCAATTTGTTTAAAGCTTGTCTGCGTCGTTCATGGGTGTATGCCACTCTGGGGACTTATACTGGATTAAAGAGCATGAAATTCTGTATAACATATGTAAATTAAAAAAAATCGTATAGAATAGCGGCTGAGAAATTTCTGTTTATATCTGATGTAATAAGAATAATACAACATAATCCCCGTCAGTCGTATTAATGACCGCCGCGGCGCAATTTGTTTAAAGCTTGCCTGCGTCGTTCATGGGTCTATGCCACTCTGGTGACTTATACTAGATTAAAGAGCATGAAATTCTGTATAACATATGTAAATTAAAAAAAATCGTATAGAATAGCGGCTGAGAAAA
Organism: Paragorgia papillata; assembly: GCA_035771165.1. NCBI lineage: Eukaryota > Metazoa > Cnidaria > Anthozoa > Scleralcyonacea > Coralliidae > Paragorgia > Paragorgia papillata. Next base: position 2,027,829 of record JAWNZC010000086.1, on the reverse strand, counting down.
TTGTACCTTTTCTGAGGAAATCTGAAATATACAGCATAACCGCCGTCAGTTGTTTTAATGACGCCGCGGCGCAATTTGTTTAAAGCTTGTGTGCGTCGTTCATGGGTATATGCCACTCTGGGGACTTATACTGGATTAAAGAGCATGAAATTCTGTATAACATATGTAAATTAAAAAAAATCATATAGAATAGCGGCTGAGAAATTTGTGTTTATATCTGATGTATTAAGAAATATACAACATAATCCCCGTCAGTCGTATTAATGACGCCGCGGCGCAATTTGTTTAAAGCTTGTCTGCGTCGTTCATGGGTCTATGCCACTCTGGGGACTTATACTGGATTAAAGAGCATGAAATTCTGTATAACATATGTAAATTAAAAAAAATCGTATAGAATAGCGGCTGAGAAATTTGTGTTTATATCTGATGTAATAAGAAATATACAACATAATCCCCGTCAGTCGTATTAATGACCGCCGCGGCGCAATTTGTTTAAAGCTTTCCTGCGTCGTTCATGAGTCTATGCCACTCTGGTGGCTTATAGTGGATTAAAGAGCATGAAATTCTGTATAACATATGTTAATTAAAAAAAATCATATAGAATAGCGGCTGAGAAATTTGTGTTTATATCTGATGTAATAAGAAATATACAACATAATGCCCGTCAGTCGTATTAATGACGCCGCGGCGCAATTTGTTTAAAGCTTGTCTGCGTCGTTCATGGGTCTATGCCACTCTGGGGACTTACACTGGATTAAAGAGCATGAAATTCTGTATAACATATGTAAATTAAAAAAAATCATATAGAATAGCGGCTGAGAAATTTGTGTTTATATCTGATGTAATAAGAAATATACAACATAATCCCCGTCAGTCGTATTAATGACGCCGCGGCGCAATTTGTTTAAAGCTTGCCTGCGTCGTTCATGGGTCTATGCCACTCTGGTGACTTATACTAGATTAAAGATCATGAAATTCTGTATAACATATCTAAATTTAAAAAAATCGTATAGAATAGCGGCTGAGAAAATTGTACCTTTTCTGAGGAAATCTGAAATATACAGCATAACCGCCGTCAGTCGTTTTAATGACGCCGCGGCGCAATTTGTTTAAAGCTTGCCTGCGTCGTTCATGGGTCTATGCCACTCTGGGGACTTATACCGGATTAAAGAGCATGAAATTTTGTATAACATATGTAAATTAAAAAAAATCGTACATAATAGCGGCTGAGAAATTTGTGTTTATATCTGATGTAATAAGAAATATACAACATAATCCCCGTCAGTCGTATTAATGACGCCGCGGCGCAATTTGTTTAAAGCTTGCCTGCGTCGTTCATGGGTCTATGCCACTCTGGGGACTTATACTAGATTAAAGAGCATGAAATTCTGTATAACATATGTAAATTGAAAAAAATCGTATACAATAGCGGCTGAGAAAATTGTACCTTTTCTGAGGAAATCTGAAATATACAGCATAACCGCCGTCAGTTGTTTTAATGACGCCGAGGCGCAATTTGTTTAAAGCTTGTGTGCGTCGTTCATGGGTCTATGCCACTCTGGGGACTTACACCGCATTAAAGAGCATGAAATTCTGTATAACATATGTAAATTAAAAAAAATCATATAGAATAGCGGCTGAGAAATTTGTGTTTATATCTGATGTAATAAGAAATATGCAACATAATCCCCGTCAGTCGTATTAATGACGCCGCGGCGCAATTTGTTTAAAGCTTGTCTGCGTCGTTCATGGGTGTATGCCACTCTGGGGACTTATACTGGATTAAAGAGCATGAAATTCTGTATAACATATGTAAATTAAAAAAAATCGTATAGAATAGCGGCTGAGAAATTTCTGTTTATATCTGATGTAATAAGAATAATACAACATAATCCCCGTCAGTCGTATTAATGACCGCCGCGGCGCAATTTGTTTAAAGCTTGCCTGCGTCGTTCATGGGTCTATGCCACTCTGGTGACTTATACTAGATTAAAGAGCATGAAATTCTGTATAACATATGTAAATTAAAAAAAATCGTATAGAATAGCGGCTGAGAAAATTGTACCTTTTCTGAGGAAATCTGAAATATACAGCATAACCGCCGTCAGTTGTTTTAATGACGCCGCGGCGCAATTTGTTTAAAGCTTGTGTGCGTCGTTCATGGGTATATGCCACTCTGGGGACTTATACTGGATTAAAGAGCATGAAATTCTGTATAACATATGTAAATTAAAAAAAATCGTATAGAATAGCGGCTGAGAAATTTGTGTTTATATCTGATGTAATAAGAAATATACAACATAATCCCCGTCAGTCGTATTAATGACCGCCGCGGCGCAATTTGTTTAAAGCTTTCCTGCGTCGTTCATGAGTCTATGCCACTCTGGTGGCTTATAGTGGATTAAAGAGCATGAAATTCTGTATAACATATGTTAATTAAAAAAAATCATATAGAATAGCGGCTGAGAAATTTGTGTTTATATCTGATGTAATAAGAAATATACAACATAATCCCCGTCAGTCGTATTAATGACGCCGCGGCGCAATTTGTTTAAAGCTTGTCTGCGTCGTTCATGGGTCTATGCCACTCTGGGGACTTATACTGGATTAAAGAGCATGAAATTCTGTATAACATATGTAAATTAAAAAAAATCGTATAGAATAGCGGCTGAGAAAATTGTACCTTTTCTGAGGAAATCTGAAATATACAGCATAACCGCCGTCAGTCGTTTTAATGACGCCGCGGCGCAATTTGTTTAAAGCTTGTGTGCGTCGTTCATGGGTCTATGCCACTCTGGCGACTTATACTAGATTAAAGAGCATGAAATTCTGTATAACATATGTAAATTTAAAAAAATGGTATAGAATAGCGGCTGAGAAATTTGTGTTTATATCTGATGTAATAAGAAATATACAACATAATCCCCGTCAGTCGTATTAATGACCGCCGCGGCGGAATTTGTTTAAAGCTTGCCTGCGCCGTTCATGGGTCTATGCCACTCTGGTGGTTTATACTGGATTAAAGAGCATGAAATTCTGTATAACATATCTAAATTAAAAAAAATCGGATAGAATAGCGGCCGAGAAATTTGTGTTTACATCTGATGTAATATGATATATACAACATAACATCAGTGAGTCGTATTAATAACACTGCGCCGCAATTTGTTTAAAGCTTGCCTGCGTCGTTCATGGGTTTATGCCACTCTGGAAACTTATACTAGATTAAAGAGCATGAAATTCTGTACAAGATATGTTAATTTGAAGAAATCCTATCGAATAGCGCCTGAGAAAATTATGTTTTTGTATGATATTCTGCAATAGCGACCACCTGATGAATATGGAGATAACTTCGCAATAAGATGCGATAATTGAATCGACGGCTGAATCGAAGGCCGAATCGAAGGCTGAATCGAAGGCTGAATGTGGTGCATACTTCACAGTGGTTTTAATTTAATCGAGTTATATACGACGCAGTTTCGTCGAATAAAATTCAAACAATTAAATTTGTCTGAATGAAATTCGACTATTGTGCGACGTTTAGCGCAGGCTTCAGTTATCTCACGGTGTCAATTTCAAAGGCTAAGGAATGCAGACGGATTCGTCAATGTCTTTGGACGGGAATCATGACATGTTTGGGTTTTTTTGGTGCGTGCCGCTAATCCTCAGTTTTGGTAATATATTTATCTTTAATCACAAACAAAGAATAAAGATACAAAGAAAATTTCGGTTGAATAAAATTCGAACGATTCTAATCTTTACTTCATCTATATCACTCATATTTTTAGTCAGTGGAGTCGTCAGTGACAGTGTTTAGATATTTTTGAAATTGTATGCGAACGTAACGATATGGTCGAATGTTTTTTGAAAGATTCATTGGGAAAGCTATATAACGCCCCCCTACAATTTGATATTTGATAGATTTGTCAGAAATTTTGTCAAATCGTCGGAAATTCTGTTGTTGGTGGTGAAAAATGCTTTGTGATCCCTTATAGATATATATATATATATACCTGTCGGAAAATTTTGGACTCGAGCCCCCAACAATGCTGGGTCACATGTCCTTGAAAAGTGGCCATTGGCTATGAACGTTTTTCAGAGTTTATCCAATTCGATTCAAAATTTGCATGGTAACATATTTTTCAATTTCAATAAATCGTATGTTCTTTTGTAAAATTTAACGAATTTTGGCGGTAAAATAAAGTCACAAATTAACCGACGAATTTTTTTTTATTTTACGAGAAATTGACGAATGCCTTTTGGAAGAACATGTTAAGGCAAATATAAAACTGAAAAGACAACCAAAATATTTTAAATCATTCGATAGATGTTGAAATTCCAACATTTTGTACTATTTTTAGAGAATGTACTAATTACAAAGTTCCGAATATGTTTCGAACGATTTAAAGTGATTTAGTTAGAAATCCTTTCAGTTTCTAAAACAATGAAAAGAAAAAAAATATTTGTCGATTTATCTGTGACGTCATTTTCCCGCCAAAATCAGTTAAACTGAACAAAATCCGTTAAACAGAAAAACATAAAGCCCTAATCAAACGAGAACGCAAGTCATCGCAAATTGGCAGTCACGCTATCTCAGGCAGCCGCTCTGAATAGTTTCCCGAAAATATCATGTTCCGTGACAAAGTTAAAACTTGTTTTAAACACTCATGAAACCTTTATTTTGTTAATTTGGGTGTTCAAACGACCGCTACAGAAATTCTGACTGCCAACTTGCGATGACTGGCGTTCTCGTTTGATTAGGGCTTAAGATGGGTTATACGTGTGGAAGAGTAAGCCAGTTTTACAATAATTTGTAGAATACAATATGTTGTATTTTATATGATTTGTGATAAATACAAACCATGCAATCATAATTGTGATTTTATAAAGTAAAACCGGAGGCTAGGGCTTCACTTGTGAAGACAAAGCGTTTTACAGTTTTGTTCAATTTACGTTTTTCTGCAGTTCGACTATATAAAAGGTAAATCTCCATCAAAACGGTGCCAACCTTTTTTTTCATTAATTGCTTGGTTTATTTTCGTCATCAATAAAATCAGGAAAACTCGACACATCAAAATACGCTGACACCGTTTCACTGGAAATTTATATTGTAATCGAACTGTAGAAAAACGAACATTTTACAGAATAAAACGCTTCATCTACTTGAATCGTCCAAGTGAAGCCTTCTGGTTTTTCTGAAAAATTTGACAACTATTCAGTAGTGGTTTGTGTTTATCCCGAAATCAAATACAACATTGTACGTATTATACAAATTAATAGTGTATCTACTATATCGTTGTGGCATAAATTCTGACGAATTGAGAGCACATTACTGAAACAAGACGCCTAGGTCAGGCGTTTACTCACTGGCTCCTAGCAAAAAGCGAATTAGGTATTGAAGCAATCACAAAATCGAAACATGAATCTAATGGCCAAATCTGAATGGTGCATATAGTTCACACTGGTGAACATATATTTAAATGTTATGACAGTCGTCAGCCATATAACACTGTTAAACGGCTACAAAGTTAGTCAGTCACTTTCAAATGCGTACGAACAACGTGCAAGAACACGTTGATCAAAAGGCAAAGATGTTCAGTCAACTTTTTGTCCAACTCCAAAATGAAAAGGAGCAAATAACTAACAACATGCTTCACTTAGCCGCACGGCCGGCTAACAACTAACCAGAAGCATGTGTAGTAGCGAAAGTAAATTGTGCAATTTTGTGACGGAGAAAAAAGACAAAACAGAAACAGATTGCCGTAACCGGAACAAGCCGGAACCTTGGTCTACCATAGGTCCACAGAGTAATAGCCCTGTAAACCTTAAATTAACGAGTCCTTATTATAGTACCTGAGAATTATGACTAAATAGAATATATTATATTCCCTTTTTTATGAACAGAAGAATTGTCCGTGGCACAAGAAAATGCCGATGGTGGCACTCATGTGGGCGAAAGACAGCTCACAGAGTCAACCGGTACGAAAGGTGACGAAAAAGATTAAATTCATAATACAGTGGAAACCCGCTATCTCGAACCCTCAAGGGAGGTAGAGAATAGTTTGAGATAGCTGGAGTTCGAGATAACGGGCTAAACTATATTGTAAAACAGTGAGGAAGTATGTTGAAGCCAAGAAGGGAAATATTAGAAATAGTTAGGTTTTCGAGATAACGGAGTTAGAGATAACGGGGTTCTACTGAATATACTTGCAGACGCGTATATAATTAAAAAGTAAAAGATGTTTTAATTATTCAGTAAATTCTATTTTATACTTTCACGAATAATGCAGCGCGCCGACGGTGGTAGTCATACAGCAATTCGGCCGATTTAAATTTGTGTATGATGCGTCATTTAGGGTTATATAATAAAGGCACGAGGCTGCGTGGACAGGTAGAGCGTCATTGATTTTTTTTGGACATGTTTGACAGTTGTGAAAATTACATTAAAGTGAGATCTGCCTGTCTACCTGTTCAGTTTGATAAAATATAGGAGAAGAATATCATGCAGGAGAACGTTATTACGTATTTGGAAAGTACTTTTAAAACTTTTGTCAATGAAAGAATGTATATATATATATATATATATTTAATTTAATTTTATTTATATTATATTTAAATTTACAAACATTTTGTTCCTGTAAACTTAACCGATGCTTAACTAAATCACCCTTTAGGGCAAAGTCAAAGATACCGGCCGTACGAACGAAAACGTGGAAGTAAGTATCTTAAGATGCTGTTACACGATGCGATTTTCCTTGCAACTTGCAACAAATTTACATATGGAAAAGAAATTCGTAAGTTGCAGGAAGGGTGTTACACGTTCAGCAACTTGCGATTTTTGTTGCAAGTTGCAGCAAAAAGTATAACCCATCCAACTTTTCTTGCAACTCGCACACGGCAAAAATAACAAAATCGCAAGTTGCTACGGAGTGTTACACGGTGCGATTTTTTATGCAAGTTACAACATTCAGTGATTTGTTGCAAGAAAAATCGCATCGTGTAACAGCACATTTAAAGTGCCTATGAAACGAAAGTTAATTCTGTTTTATTTGAAAGAATACTTAAAATCATAGTGTAATTTCTTTTGCAGTTTTTCGTTTCCTTTCTTTGTTCTTGAGATATTTCAGTTTGTCTCATATGCAAATTAAACATTTTCACGTCGTAGGTGCATAATAAGCTATCGGAGAAATAGATATCTTTTATATTATCAAACCAAATTAATTTGAACAAAGTATGCGGATGTGTTTCGCCCACAACACTAAACATGTTTTAACTTTTAACAACCCTAAACATTTTCAACTTTTTCGATAACTCTTTATGCACGCGTGACGTCAAAATGTTTAATTTGCATATCAAACAAACTAAAATATCTCAAGAACGAAGCAAGGAAACGAAAACCTTCAAAAGATGTTACTCTATGATTTGAAGTGTTCTTTCAAATAAGACAGACTTAATTTTCGTTTCATAGCCACTTTAAGCGAAAAATCTCTATTTTGCTTATTATCACAATGGAGTTGCATTCTTAACAAACCAACTTTTTCAACAATTCTTCTCTTAGATTGCTGGAACTGTGACAAATCTGGCCATTTTAAGGCCCAATGTCCGGAAACCCCCAAGAACCTACGGGGAAACCGGGGTGGCAGGGGAAGCGGAAGGGGACGAGGAAACCGAAGAGGGAGCCCCCAAAAAGTGATGAATTTTACATTTTTTATGTAAACTGATATCTGTCAGTAAGTATTGAGTATCTATCTATCTATCTGTCTATCTGTCTATCTGTCGATCTGTCGATCTGTCTATCTATCTGTCTATCTGTCTGTCTGTCTCTCTGTCTGTCTGTCTGTCTGTCTGTCTGTCTGTCTGTCTGTCTGTCTGTCTGTCTGTCTGTCTGTCTGTCTGTCTGTCTGTGTTAATTATTTACTTCTCTTTGTTTCCTCTCATTCTAGAAGTCATCATTACAAGACATACATAGTTGTTTAATTTAAAACGTTCAATAAAGATACCGTTTAACTTTAATTTGTGTGATTTTTCTGGACGGAAGGCTAATATAAAATTAAAAGTATGTTATTACTTGAGTATTCTAGAAATAAAAAAAAAGTAATACATTTCTCTATCAGAAACTTTTAAAACATTTTTGTTGTGTGACGTTTCAGTGCGCTGCAACAACGCTCCGTCGTGATAACCGCATCACTCTTCAGGTTTGTCCGCTTCTGCCCATAGTTCTTGCAGTCAAAACAATAGATAGTGCATCATTTGCAATAATTTGAAATTCAATTTTGGTTTGTTTCCTAATAAATTGCGCTCGACCGTACGCTATTGCCAGTTTGGGCGTCTCGATTTAAAAGCCAATTACATCTTGAACCAGTTCTGGGCCACTTCTAATTTTTCTTGGGCCACCAAGAGGATAGAATGAGCTTCAATTTGATATATGGGAAAGCCGGTTAATATTAAAAAAAGCCATCGAAATCTTTCCCCCAAGACTATCCCGACGAATTTAATAATAAAGTGTTCTATTTTTAGCGCGCTGTGCAATTGACAGTTTGGGCGTCTCGTTTTAAAAGCGAATAACTGTTGAACCAGATCTGGGCCACTTCTAATTTTTCTTGGGCCAGCAAGAGGATAGAATGAGCTTCAATTTGATATATAAGAAAGCCGGTTAATATTAAAAAAAAACCATCTAAATCTTTCCCCCAAGACTATCCCCCCGACGAATTAAATAATAAAGTGTTCTATTTTTAGCGCGCTGTGTAATTGACAGTTTGGGCGTCTCGCTTTAAAAGCGAATAACTCTTAAACCATATCTGGGCCACTTCTAATTTTTCTTGGGCCAGCAAGAGGATCGAATGAGCTTCATTTTGATATATAGGAAAGCCGGTTAAAATTAAAAGAACCCATCGAAATTTTCCCCCCAAGTGACTGTGGTGATACCTTCACAGTTTCGGCTTATGCGAATAACTCTTAAACCAGATCTGGGCCACTTCTAATTTTTCTTGGGCCAACAAGACGATATAATGAGCTTCAATTTGATATATAGGAAAGCTGGTTCAAATTAACAAAAGCCATCGAAATGTTTCCCCCAATGTCTAAGTCGGCAACCACAATTAATAAAGATTTCTATTTCCGGCGCGCTGTAATTGACAGTTTGGGCGTCTCGCTTTAAAAGCGAATAACTCTTGAACCAGTTCTGGGCCACTTCTAATTTTTCTTGGGCCAGCAAGAGGATAGAATGAGCTTCAATTTGATATATAGGAAAGCCGGTTAATATTAAAAATAGCCATCGAAATCTTTCCCCAAAGACTATCCCGACGAATTTAATAATAAAGTGTTCTATTTTTAGCGCGCTGTGCAATTGACAGTTTGGGCGTCTCGCTTTAAAAGCGAATAACTCTTAAACCAGATCTGGGCCACTTCTAATTTTTCTTGGGCCAGCAAGACGATAGAATGAGCTTCATTTTGATATATAGGAAAGCTGGTTAAAATTAGAAAAAGCCATCGAAATGTTTCCCCCAATGTCTAAGTCGGCAACCACAATTAATAAAGATTTCTATTTCCGGTGCGCTGTAGTTGACAGTTTGGGCGTCTCGCTTTAAAAGCGAATAACTCTTAAACCAGATCTGGGCCACTTCTAATTTTTCTTGGGCCAGCAAGAGGATAGAATGAGCTTCAATTTGATATATAGGAAAGCCGGTTAATATTAAAAAAAGCCATCGAAATCTTTCCCCAAAGACTATCCCGACGAATTAAATAATAAAGTGTTCTATTTTTAGCGCGCTGTGTAATTGACAGTTTGGGCGTCTCGCTTTAAAAGCGAATAACTCTTGAACCAGATCTGGGCCACTTCTAATTTTTCTTGGGCCAGCAAGAGCATCGAATGAGCTTCATTTTGATATATAGGAAAGCCGGTTAAAATTAAAAGAACCCATCGAAATTTTCCCCCCAAGTGACTGTGGTGATACCTTCACAGTTTCGGCTTATGCGAATAACTCTTAAACCAGATCTGGGCCACTTCTAATTTTTCTTGGGCCAACAAGACGATATAATGAGCTTCAATTTGATATATAGGAAAGCTGGTTCAAATTAACAAAAGCCATCGAAATGTTTCCCCCAATGTCTAAGTCGGCAACCACAATTAATAAAGATTTCTATTTCCGGCGCGCTGTAATTGACAGTTTGGGCGTCTCGCTTTAAAAGCGAATAACTCTTGAACCAGTTCTGGGCCACTTCTAATTTTTCTTGGGCCAGCAAGAGGATAGAATGAGCTTCAATTTGATATATAGGAAAGCCGGTTAATATTAAAAATAGCCATCGAAATCTTTCCCCAAAGACTATCCCGACGAATTTAATAATAAAGTGTTCTATTTTTAGCGCGCTGTGCAATTGACAGTTTGGGCGTCTCGCTTTAAAAGCGAATAACTCTTAAACCAGATCTGGGCCACTTCTAATTTTTCTTGGGCCAGCAAGACGATAGAATGAGCTTCATTTTGATATATAGGAAAGCTGGTTAAAATTAGAAAAAGCCATCGAAATGTTTCCCCCAATGTCTAAGTCGGCAACCACAATTAATAAAGAGTTCTATTTCCGGTGCGCTGTAGTTGACAGTTTGGGCGTCTCGCTTTAAAAGCGAATAACTCTTAAACCAGATCTGGGCCACTTCTAATTTTTCTTGGGCCAGCAAGAGGATCGAATGAGCTTCATTTTGATATATAGGAAAGCCGGTTAAAATTAAAAGAACCCATCGAAATTTTCCCCCCAAGTGACTGTGGTGATACCTTCACAGTTTCGGCTTATGCGAATAACTCTTAAACCAGATCTGGGCCACTTCTAATTTTTCTTGGGCCAACAAGACGATATAATGAGCTTCAATTTGATATATAGGAAAGCTGGTTCAAATTAACAAAAGCCATCGAAATGTTTCCCCCAATGTCTAAGTCGGCAACCACAATTAATAAAGATTTCTATTTCCGGCGCGCTGTAATTGACAGTTTGGGCGTCTCGCTTTAAAAGCGAATAACTCTTGAACCAGTTCTGGGCCACTTCTAATTTTTCTTGGGCCAGCAAGAGGATAGAATGAGCTTCAATTTGATATATAGGAAAGCCGGTTAATATTAAAAATAGCCATCGAAATCTTTCCCCAAAGACTATCCCGACGAATTTAATAATAAAGTGTTCTATTTTTAGCGCGCTGTGCAATTGACAGTTTGGGCGTCTCGCTTTAAAAGCGAATAACTCTTAAACCAGATCTGGGCCACTTCTAATTTTTCTTGGGCCAGCAAGACGATAGAATGAGCTTCATTTTGATATATAGGAAAGCTGGTTAAAATTAGAAAAAGCCATCGAAATGTTTCCCCCAATGTCTAAGTCGGCAACCACAATTAATAAAGATTTCTATTTCCGGCGCGCTGTAATTGACAGTTTGGGCGTCTCGCTTTAAAAGCGAATAACTCTTGAACCAGTTCTGGGCCACTTCTAATTTTTCTTGGGCCAGCAAGAGGATAGAATGAGCTTCAATTTGATATATAGGAAAGCCGGTTAATATTAAAAATAGCCATCGAAATCTTTCCCCAAAGACTATCCCGACGAATTTAATAATAAAGTGTTCTATTTTTAGCGCGCTGTGCAATTGACAGTTTGGGCGTCTCGCTTTAAAAGCGAATAACTCTTAAACCAGATCTGGGCCACTTCTAATTTTTCTTGGGCCAGCAAGACGATAGAATGAGCTTCATTTTGATATATAGGAAAGCTGGTTAAAATTAGAAAAAGCCATCGAAATGTTTCCCCCAATGTCTAAGTCGGCAACCACAATTAATAAAGATTTCTATTTCCGGTGCGCTGTAGTTGACAGTTTGGGCGTCTCGCTTTAAAAGCGAATAACTCTTAAACCAGATCTGGGCCACTTCTAATTTTTCTTGGGCCAGCAAGAGGATAGAATGAGCTTCAATTTGATATATAGGAAAGCCGGTTAATATTAAAAAAAGCCATCGAAATCTTTCCCCAAAGACTATCCCGACGAATTAAATAATAAAGTGTTCTATTTTCAGCGCGCTGTGTAATTGACAGTTTGGGCGTCTCGCTTTAAAAGCGAATAACTCTTGAACCAGATCTGGGCCACTTCTAATTTTTCTTGGGCCAGCAAGAGCATCGAATGAGCTTCATTTTGATATATAGGAAAGCCGGTTAAAATTAAAAGAACCCATCGAAATTTTCCCCCCAAGTGACTGTGGTGATACCTTCACAGTTTCGGCTTATGCGAATAACTCTTAAACCAGATCTGGGCCACTTCTAATTTTTCTTGGGCCAACAAGACGATATAATGAGCTTCAATTTGATATATAGGAAAGCTGGTTCAAATTAACAAAAGCCATCGAAATGTTTCCCCCAATGTCTAAGTCGGCAACCGCAATTAATAAAGATTTCTATTTCCGGCGCGCTGTAATTGACAGTTTGGGCGTCTCGCTTTAAAAGCGAATAACTCTTGAACCAGTTCTGGGCCACTCCTAATTTTTCTTGGGCCAGCAAGAGGATAGAATGAGCTTCAATTTGATATATAGGAAAGCCGGTTAATATTAAAAATAGCCATCGAAATCTTTCCCCAAAGACTATCCCGACGAATTTAATAATAAAGTGTTCTATTTTTAGCGCGCTGTGCAATTGACAGTTTGGGCGTCTCGCTTTAAAAGCGAATAACTCTTAAACCAGATCTGGGCCACTTCTAATTTTTCTTGGGCCAGCAAGACGATAGAATGAGCTTCATTTTGATATATAGGAAAGCTGGTTAAAATTAGAAAAAGCCATCGAAATGTTTCCCCCAATGTCTAAGTCGGCAACCACAATTAATAAAGAGTTCTATTTCCGGTGCGCTGTAGTTGACAGTTTGGGCGTCTCGCTTTAAAAGCTAATAACTCTTAAACCAGATCTGGGCCACTTCTAATTTTTCTTGGGCCAGCAAGAGGATAGAATGAGCTTCAATTTGATATATAGGAAAGCCGGTTAATATTAAAAAAAGCCATCGAAATCTTTCCCCAAAGACTATCCCGACGAATTAAATAATAAAGTGTTCTATTTTTAGCGCGCTGTGTAATTGACAGTTTGGGCGTCTCGCTTTAAAAGCGAATAACTCTTAAACCAGATCTGGGCCACTTCTAATTTTTCTTGGGCCAGCAAGACGATAGAATGAGCTTCATTTTGATATATAGGAAAGCTGGTTAAAATTAGAAAAAGCCATCGAAATGTTTCCCCCAATGTCTAAGTCGGCAACCACAATTAATAAAGAGTTCTATTTCCGGTGCGCTGTAGTTGACAGTTTGGGCGTCTCGCTTTAAAAGCGAATAACTCTTAAACCAGATCTGGGCCACTTCTAATTTTTCTTGGGCCAGCAAGAGGATCGAATGAGCTTCATTTTGATATATAGGAAAGCCGGTTAAAATTAAAAGAACCCATCGAAATTTTCCCCCCAAGTGACTGTGGTGATACCTTCACAGTTTCGGCTTATGCGAATAACTCTTAAACCAGATCTGGGCCACTTCTAATTTTTCTTGGGCCAACAAGACGATATAATGAGCTTCAATTTGATATATAGGAAAGCTGGTTCAAATTAACAAAAGCCATCGAAATGTTTCCCCCAATGTCTAAGTCGGCAACCACAATTAATAAAGATTTCTATTTCCGGCGCGCTGTAATTGACAGTTTGGGCGTCTCGCTTTAAAAGCGAATAACTCTTGAACCAGTTCTGGGCCACTTCTAATTTTTCTTGGGCCAGCAAGAGGATAGAATGAGCTTCAATTTGATATATAGGAAAGCCGGTTAATATTAAAAATAGCCATCGAAATCTTTCCCCAAAGACTATCCCGACGAATTTAATAATAAAGTGTTCTATTTTTAGCGCGCTGTGCAATTGACAGTTTGGGCGTCTCGCTTTAAAAGCGAATAACTCTTAAACCAGATCTGGGCCACTTCTAATTTTTCTTGGGCCAGCAAGACGATAGAATGAGCTTCATTTTGATATATAGGAAAGCTGGTTAAAATTAGAAAAAGCCATCGAAATGTTTCCCCCAATGTCTAAGTCGGCAACCACAATTAATAAAGATTTCTATTTCCGGTGCGCTGTAGTTGACAGTTTGGGCGTCTCGCTTTAAAAGCGAATAACTCTTAAACCAGATCTGGGCCACTTCTAATTTTTCTTGGGCCAGCAAGAGGATAGAATGAGCTTCAATTTGATATATAGGAAAGCCGGTTAATATTAAAAAAAGCCATCGAAATCTTTCCCCAAAGACTATCCCGACGAATTAAATAATAAAGTGTTCTATTTTTAGCGCGCTGTGTAATTGACAGTTTGGGCGTCTCGCTTTAAAAGCGAATAACTCTTGAACCAGATCTGGGCCACTTCTAATTTTTCTTGGGCCAGCAAGAGCATCGAATGAGCTTCATTTTGATATATAGGAAAGCCGGTTAAAATTAAAAGAACCCATCGAAATTTTCCCCCCAAGTGACTGTGGTGATACCTTCACAGTTTCGGCTTATGCGAATAACTCTTAAACCAGATCTGGGCCACTTCTAATTTTTCTTGGGCCAACAAGACGATATAATGAGCTTCAATTTGATATATAGGAAAGCTGGTTCAAATTAACAAAAGCCATCGAAATGTTTCCCCCAATGTCTAAGTCGGCAACCACAATTAATAAAGATTTCTATTTCCGGCGCGCTGTAATTGACAGTTTGGGCGTCTCGCTTTAAAAGCGAATAACTCTTGAACCAGTTCTGGGCCACTTCTAATTTTTCTTGGGCCAGCAAGAGGATAGAATGAGCTTCAATTTGATATATAGGAAAGCCGGTTAATATTAAAAATAGCCATCGAAATCTTTCCCCAAAGACTATCCCGACGAATTTAATAATAAAGTGTTCTATTTTTAGCGCGCTGTGCAATTGACAGTTTGGGCGTCTCGCTTTAAAAGCGAATAACTCTTAAACCAGATCTGGGCCACTTCTAATTTTTCTTGGGCCAGCAAGACGATAGAATGAGCTTCATTTTGATATATAGGAAAGCTGGTTAAAATTAGAAAAAGCCATCGAAATGTTTCCCCCAATGTCTAAGTCGGCAACCACAATTAATAAAGAGTTCTATTTCCGGTGCGCTGTAGTTGACAGTTTGGGCGTCTCGCTTTAAAAGCGAATAACTCTTAAACCAGATCTGGGCCACTTCTAATTTTTCTTGGGCCAGCAAGAGGATCGAATGAGCTTCATTTTGATATATAGGAAAGCCGGTTAAAATTAAAAGAACCCATCGAAATTTTCCCCCCAAGTGACTGTGGTGATACCTTCACAGTTTCGGCTTATGCGAATAACTCTTAAACCAGATCTGGGCCACTTCTAATTTTTCTTGGGCCAACAAGACGATATAATGAGCTTCAATTTGATATATAGGAAAGCTGGTTCAAATTAACAAAAGCCATCGAAATGTTTCCCCCAATGTCTAAGTCGGCAACCACAATTAATAAAGATTTCTATTTCCGGCGCGCTGTAATTGACAGTTTGGGCGTCTCGCTTTAAAAGCGAATAACTCTTGAACCAGTTCTGGGCCACTTCTAATTTTTCTTGGGCCAGCAAGAGGATAGAATGAGCTTCAATTTGATATATAGGAAAGCCGGTTAATATTAAAAATAGCCATCGAAATCTTTCCCCAAAGACTATCCCGACGAATTTAATAATAAAGTGTTCTATTTTTAGCGCGCTGTGCAATTGACAGTTTGGGCGTCTCGCTTTAAAAGCGAATAACTCTTAAACCAGATCTGGGCCACTTCTAATTTTTCTTGGGCCAGCAAGACGATAGAATGAGCTTCATTTTGATATATAGGAAAGCTGGTTAAAATTAGAAAAAGCCATCGAAATGTTTCCCCCAATGTCTAAGTCGGCAACCACAATTAATAAAGATTTCTATTTCCGGCGCGCTGTAATTGACAGTTTGGGCGTCTCGCTTTAAAAGCGAATAACTCTTGAACCAGTTCTGGGCCACTTCTAATTTTTCTTGGGCCAGCAAGAGGATAGAATGAGCTTCAATTTGATATATAGGAAAGCCGGTTAATATTAAAAATAGCCATCGAAATCTTTCCCCAAAGACTATCCCGACGAATTTAATAATAAAGTGTTCTATTTTTAGCGCGCTGTGCAATTGACAGTTTGGGCGTCTCGCTTTAAAAGCGAATAACTCTTAAACCAGATCTGGGCCACTTCTAATTTTTCTTGGGCCAGCAAGAGGATCGAATGAGCTTCATTTTGATATATAGGAAAGCCGGTTAAAATTAAAAGAACCCATCGAAATTTTCCCCCCAAGTGACTGTGGTGATACCTTCACAGTTTCGGCTTATGCGAATAACTCTTAAACCAGATCTGGGCCACTTCTAATTTTTCTTGGGCCAACAAGACGATATAATGAGCTTCAATTTGATATATAGGAAAGCTGGTTCAAATTAACAAAAGCCATCGAAATGTTTCCCCCAATGTCTAAGTCGGCAACCACAATTAATAAAGATTTCTATTTCCGGCGCGCTGTAATTGACAGTTTGGGCGTCTCGCTTTAAAAGCGAATAACTCTTGAACCAGTTCTGGGCCACTTCTAATTTTTCTTGGGCCAGCAAGAGGATAGAATGAGCTTCAATTTGATATATAGGAAAGCCGGTTAATATTAAAAATAGCCATCGAAATCTTTCCCCAAAGACTATCCCGACGAATTTAATAATAAAGTGTTCTATTTTTAGCGCGCTGTGCAATTGACAGTTTGGGCGTCTCGCTTTAAAAAGCGAATAACTCTTAAACCAGATCTGGGCCACTTCTAATTTTTCTTGGGCCAGCAAGACGATAGAATGAGCTTCATTTTGATATATAGGAAAGCTGGTTAAAATTAGAAAAAGCCATCGAAATGTTTCCCCCAATGTCTAAGTCGGCAACCACAATTAATAAAGATTTCTATTTCCGGCGCGCTGTAATTGACAGTTTGGGCGTCTCGCTTTAAAAGCGAATAACTCTTGAACCAGTTCTGGGCCACTTCTAATTTTTCTTGGGCCAGCAAGAGGATAGAATGAGCTTCAATTTGATATATAGGAAAGCCGGTTAATATTAAAAATAGCCATCGAAATCTTTCCCCAAAGACTATCCCGACGAATTTAATAATAAAGTGTTCTATTTTTAGCGCGCTGTGCAATTGACAGTTTGGGCGTCTCGCTTTAAAAGCGAATAACTCTTAAACCAGATCTGGGCCACTTCTAATTTTTCTTGGGCCAGCAAGACGATAGAATGAGCTTCATTTTGATATATAGGAAAGCTGGTTAAAATTAGAAAAAGCCATCGAAATGTTTTCCCCCAATGTCTAAGTCGGCAACCACAATTAATAAAGATTTCTATTTCCGGTGCGCTGTAGTTGACAGTTTGGGCGTCTCGCTTTAAAAGCGAATAACTCTTAAACCAGATCTGGGCCACTTCTAATTTTTCTTGGGCCAGCAAGAGGATAGAATGAGCTTCAATTTGATATATAGGAAAGCCGGTTAATATTAAAAAAAAGCCATCGAAATCTTTCCCCAAAGACTATCCCGACGAATTAAATAATAAAGTGTTCTATTTTCAGCGCGCTGTCTAATTGACAGTTTGGGCGTCTCGCTTTAAAAGCGAATAACTCTTGAACCAGATCTGGGCCACTTCTAATTTTTCTTGGGCCAGCAAGAGCATCGAATGAGCTTCATTTTGATATATAGGAAAGCCGGTTAAAATTAAAAGAACCCATCGAAATTTTCCCCCCAAGTGACTGTGGTGATACCTTCACAGTTTCGGCTTATGCGAATAACTCTTAAACCAGATCTGGGCCACTTCTAATTTTTCTTGGGCCAACAAGACGATATAATGAGCTTCAATTTGATATATAGGAAAGCTGGTTCAAATTAACAAAAGCCATCGAAATGTTTCCCCCAATGTCTAAGTCGGCAACCGCAATTAATAAAGATTTCTATTTCCGGCGCGCTGTAATTGACAGTTTGGGCGTCTCGCTTTAAAAGCGAATAACTCTTGAACCAGTTCTGGGCCACTCCTAATTTTTCTTGGGCCAGCAAGAGGATAGAATGAGCTTCAATTTGATATATAGGAAAGCCGGTTAATATTAAAAATAGCCATCGAAATCTTTCCCCAAAGACTATCCCGACGAATTTAATAATAAAGTGTTCTATTTTTAGCGCGCTGTGCAATTGACAGTTTGGGCGTCTCGCTTTAAAAGCGAATAACTCTTAAACCAGATCTGGGCCACTTCTAATTTTTCTTGGGCCAGCAAGACGATAGAATGAGCTTCATTTTGATATATAGGAAAGCTGGTTAAAATTAGAAAAAGCCATCGAAATGTTTCCCCCAATGTCTAAGTCGGCAACCACAATTAATAAAGAGTTCTATTTCCGGTGCGCTGTAGTTGACAGTTTGGGCGTCTCGCTTTAAAAGCTAATAACTCTTAAACCAGATCTGGGCCACTTCTAATTTTTCTTGGGCCAGCAAGAGGATAGAATGAGCTTCAATTTGATATATAGGAAAGCCGGTTAATATTAAAAAAAGCCATCGAAATCTTTCCCCAAAGACTATCCCGACGAATTAAATAATAAAGTGTTCTATTTTTAGCGCGCTGTGTAATTGACAGTTTGGGCGTCTCGCTTTAAAAGCGAATAACTCTTAAACCAGATCTGGGCCACTTCTAATTTTTCTTGGGCCAGCAAGACGATAGAATGAGCTTCATTTTGATATATAGGAAAGCTGGTTAAAATTAGAAAAAGCCATCGAAATGTTTCCCCCAATGTCTAAGTCGGCAACCACAATTAATAAAGAGTTCTATTTCCGGTGCGCTGTAGTTGACAGTTTGGGCGTCTCGCTTTAAAAGCGAATAACTCTTAAACCAGATCTGGGCCACTTCTAATTTTTCTTGGGCCAGCAAGAGGATCGAATGAGCTTCATTTTGATATATAGGAAAGCCGGTTAAAATTAAAAGAACCCATCGAAATTTTCCCCCCAAGTGACTGTGGTGATACCTTCACAGTTTCGGCTTATGCGAATAACTCTTAAACCAGATCTGGGCCACTTCTAATTTTTCTTGGGCCAACAAGACGATATAATGAGCTTCAATTTGATATATAGGAAAGCTGGTTCAAATTAACAAAAGCCATCGAAATGTTTCCCCCAATGTCTAAGTCGGCAACCACAATTAATAAAGATTTCTATTTCCGGCGCGCTGTAATTGACAGTTTGGGCGTCTCGCTTTAAAAGCGAATAACTCTTGAACCAGTTCTGGGCCACTTCTAATTTTTCTTGGGCCAGCAAGAGGATAGAATGAGCTTCAATTTGATATATAGGAAAGCCGGTTAATATTAAAAATAGCCATCGAAATCTTTCCCCAAAGACTATCCCGACGAATTTAATAATAAAGTGTTCTATTTTTAGCGCGCTGTGCAATTGACAGTTTGGGCGTCTCGCTTTAAAAGCGAATAACTCTTAAACCAGATCTGGGCCACTTCTAATTTTTCTTGGGCCAGCAAGACGATAGAATGAGCTTCATTTTGATATATAGGAAAGCTGGTTAAAATTAGAAAAAGCCATCGAAATGTTTCCCCCAATGTCTAAGTCGGCAACCACAATTAATAAAGATTTCTATTTCCGGCGCGCTGTAATTGACAGTTTGGGCGTCTCGCTTTAAAAGCGAATAACTCTTGAACCAGTTCTGGGCCACTTCTAATTTTTCTTGGGCCAGCAAGAGGATAGAATGAGCTTCAATTTGATATATAGGAAAGCCGGTTAATATTAAAAATAGCCATCGAAATCTTTCCCCAAAGACTATCCCGACGAATTTAATAATAAAGTGTTCTATTTTTAGCGCGCTGTGCAATTGACAGTTTGGGCGTCTCGCTTTAAAAGCGAATAACTCTTAAACCAGATCTGGGCCACTTCTAATTTTTCTTGGGCCAGCAAGACGATAGAATGAGCTTCATTTTGATATATAGGAAAGCTGGTTAAAATTAGAAAAAGCCATCGAAATGTTTCCCCCAATGTCTAAGTCGGCAACCACAATTAATAAAGATTTCTATTTCCGGTGCGCTGTAGTTGACAGTTTGGGCGTCTCGCTTTAAAAGCGAATAACTCTTAAACCAGATCTGGGCCACTTCTAATTTTTCTTGGGCCAGCAAGAGGATAGAATGAGCTTCAATTTGATATATAGGAAAGCCGGTTAATATTAAAAAAAGCCATCGAAATCTTTCCCCAAAGACTATCCCGACGAATTAAATAATAAAGTGTTCTATTTTCAGCGCGCTGTGTAATTGACAG
Organism: Paragorgia papillata; assembly: GCA_035771165.1. Classification (NCBI taxonomy): domain Eukaryota; kingdom Metazoa; phylum Cnidaria; class Anthozoa; order Scleralcyonacea; family Coralliidae; genus Paragorgia; species Paragorgia papillata. Next base: position 2,007,501 of record JAWNZC010000086.1, on the reverse strand, counting down.
TTTGGGCGTCTCGCTTTAAAAGCGAATAACTCTTGAACCAGATCTGGGCCACTTCTAATTTTTCTTGGGCCAGCAAGAGCATCGAATGAGCTTCATTTTGATATATAGGAAAGCCGGTTAAAATTAAAAGAACCCATCGAAATTTTCCCCCAAGTGACTGTGGTGATACCTTCACAGTTTCGGCTTATGCGAATAACTCTTAAACCAGATCTGGGCCACTTCTAATTTTTCTTGGGCCAACAAGACGATATAATGAGCTTCAATTTGATATATAGGAAAGCTGGTTCAAATTAACAAAAGCCATCGAAATGTTTCCCCCAATGTCTAAGTCGGCAACCACAATTAATAAAGATTTCTATTTCCGGCGCGCTGTAATTGACAGTTTGGGCGTCTCGCTTTAAAAGCGAATAACTCTTGAACCAGTTCTGGGCCACTTCTAATTTTTCTTGGGCCAGCAAGAGGATAGAATGAGCTTCAATTTGATATATAGGAAAGCCGGTTATTATTAAAAATAGCCATCGAAATCTTTCCCCAAAGACTATCCCGACGAATTTAATAATAAAGTGTTCTATTTTTAGCGCGCTGTGCAATTGACAGTTTGGGCGTCTCGCTTTAAAAGCGAATAACTCTTAAACCAGATCTGGGCCACTTCTAATTTTTCTTGGGCCAGCAAGACGATAGAATGAGCTTCATTTTGATATATAGGAAAGCTGGTTAAAATTAGAAAAAGCCATCGAAATGTTTCCCCCAATGTCTAAGTCGGCAACCACAATTAATAAAGAGTTCTATTTCCGGTGCGCTGTAGTTGACAGTTTGGGCGTCTCGCTTTAAAAGCGAATAACTCTTAAACCAGATCTGGGCCACTTCTAATTTTTCTTGGGCCAGCAAGAGGATAGAATGAGCTTCAATTTGATATATAGGAAAGCCGGTTAATATTAAAAAAAGCCATCGAAATCTTTCCCCAAAGACTATCCCGACGAATTAAATAATAAAGTGTTCTATTTTTAGCGCGCTGTGTAATTGACAGTTTGGGCGTCTCGCTTTAAAAGCGAATAACTCTTGAACCAGATCTGGGCCACTTCTAATTTTTCTTGGGCCAGCAAGAGAATAGAATGAGCTTCATTTTGATATATAGGAAAGCCGGTTAAAATTAAAAGAACCCATCGAAATTTCCCCCCCAAGTGAATGTGGTGATACCTTCACAGTTTCGGCGTTTGCGAATAACTCTTAAACCAGATCTGGGCCACTTCTAATTTTTCTTGGGCCAACAAGACGATATAATGAGCTTCAATTTGATATATAGGAAAGCTGGTTAAAATTAACAAAAGCCATCGAAATGTTTCCCCCAATGTCTAAGTCGGCAACCACAATTAATAAAGATTTCTATTTCCGGTGCGCTGTAGTTGACAGTTTGGGCGTCTCGCTTTAAAAGCGAATAACTCTTGAACCAGTTCTGGGCCACTTCTAATTTTTCTTGGGCCAGCACGAGGATAGAATGGGCTTCATTTTGATATATAGGAAAGCCGGTTAAAATTAAAATAACCCATCGAAATTTTCCCCCCAAGACTATCCCGACGAATTAAATAATAAAGTGTTCTATTTTTAGCGCACTGTGGAATTGACAGTTTGGGCGTCTCGTTTTAAAAGCGAATAACTGTTGAACCAGATCTGGGCCACTTCTAATTTTTCTTGGGCCAGCAAGAGGATAGAATGAGCTTCAATTTGATATATAGGAAAGCCGGTTAATATTAAAAAAACCCATCTAAATCTTTCCCCCAAGACTATCCCCCCGACGAATTAAATAATAAAGTGTTCTATTTTTAGCGCGCTGTGTAATTGACAGTTTGGGCGTCTCGCTTTAAAAGCGAATAACTCTTAAACCAGATCTGGGCCACTTCTAATTTTTCTTGGGCCAGCAAGAGGATCGAATGAGCTTCATTTTGATATATAGGAAAGCCGGTTAAAATTAAAAGAACCCATCGAAATTTTCCCCCCAAGTGACTGTGGTGATACCTTCACAGTTTCGGCTTATGCGAATAACTCTTAAACCAGATCTGGGCCACTTCTAATTTTTCTTGGGCCAACAAGACGATATAATGAGCTTCAATTTGATATATAGGAAAGCTGGTTCAAATTAACAAAAGCCATCGAAATGTTTCCCCCAATGTCTAAGTCGGCAACCACAATTAATAAAGATTTCTATTTCCGGCGCGCTGTAATTGACAGTTTGGGCGTCTCGCTTTAAAAGCGAATAACTCTTGAACCAGTTCTGGGCCACTTCTAATTTTTCTTGGGCCAGCAAGAGGATAGAATGAGCTTCAATTTGATATATAGGAAAGCCGGTTAATATTAAAAATAGCCATCGAAATCTTTCCCCAAAGACTATCCCGACGAATTTAATAATAAAGTGTTCTATTTTTAGCGCGCTGTGCAATTGACAGTTTGGGCGTCTCGCTTTAAAAGCGAATAACTCTTAAACCAGATCTGGGCCACTTCTAATTTTTCTTGGGCCAGCAAGACGATAGAATGAGCTTCATTTTGATATATAGGAAAGCTGGTTAAAAATTAGCAAAAGCCATCGAAATGTTTCCCCCAATGTCTAAGTCGGCAACCACAATTAATAAAGATTTCTATTTCCGGTGCGCTGTAGTTGACAGTTTGGGCGTCTCGCTTTAAAAGCGAATAACTCTTGAACCAGTTCTGGGCCACTTCTAATTTTTCTTGGGGCAGCACGAGGATAGAATGGGCTTCATTTTGATATATAGGAAAGCCGGTTAAAATTAAAATAACCCATCGAAATTTTCCCCCCAAGACTATCCCGACGAATTAAATAATAAAGTGTTCTATTTTTAGCGCACTGTGGAATTGACAGTTTGGGCGTCTCGTTTTAAAAGCGAATAACTCTTAAACCAGATCTGGGCCACTTCTAATTTTTCTTGGGCCAGCAAGAGAATAGAATGAGCTTCATTTTGATATATAGGAAAGCCGGTTAAAATTAAAAGAACCCATCGAAATTTCCCCCCCAAGTGAATGTGGTGATACCTTCACAGTTTCGGCGTTTGCGAATAACTCTTAAACCAGATCTGGACCACTTCTAATTTTTCTTGGGCCAACAAGACGATATAATGAGCTTCAATTTGATATATAGGAAAGCTGGTTAAAATTAACAAAAGCCATCGAAATGTTTCCCCCAATGTCTAAGTCGGCAACCACAATTAATAAAGATTTCTATCTCTTGAACCAGTTCTGGGCCACTTCTAATTTTTCTTGGGCCAGCACGAGGATAGAATGAGCTTCATTTTGATATATAGGAAAGCCGGTTAAAATTAAAATAACCCATCGAAATTTCCCCCCCAAGACTATCCCGACGAATTAAATAATAAAGTGTTCTATTTTTAGCGCGCTGTGCAATTGACAGTTTGGGCGTCTCGTTTTAAAAGCGAATAACTCTTGAACCAGTTCTGGGCCACTTCTAATTTTTCTTGGGCCAGCAAGAGGATAGAATGAGCTTCAATTTGATATATAGGAAAGCCGGTTAATATTAAAAAAACCCATCTAAATCTTTCCCCCAAGACTATCCCCCCGACGAATTAAATAATAAAGTGTTCTATTTTTAGCGCGCTGTGTAATTGACAGTTTGGGCGTCTCGCTTTAAAAGCGAATAACTCTTAAACCAGATCTGGGCCACTTCTAATTTTTCTTGGGCCAGCAAGAGGACCGAATGAGCTTCATTTTGATATATAGGAAAGCCGGTTAAAATTAAAAGAACCCATCGAAATTTTCCCCCCAAGTGACTGTGGTGATACCTTCACAGATTCGGCTTATGCGAATAACTCTTAAACCAGATCTGGGCCACTTCTAATTTTTCTTGGGCCAACAAGACGATATAATGAGCTTCAATTTGATATATAGGAAAGCTGGTTCAAATTAACAAAAGCCATCGAAATGTTTCCCCCAATGTCTAAGTCGGCAACCACAATTAATAAAGATTTCTATTTCCGGCGCGCTGTAATTGACAGTTTGGGCGTCTCGCTTTAAAAGCGAATAACTCTTGAACCAGTTCTGGGCCACTTCTAATTTTTCTTGGGCCAGCAAGAGGATAGAATGAGCTTCAATTTGATATATAGGAAAGCCGGTTAATATTAAAAATAGCCATCGAAATCTTTCCCCAAAGACTATCCCGACGAATTTAATAATAAAGTGTTCTATTTTTAGCGCGCTGTGCAATTGACAGCTTGGGCGTCTCGCTTTAAAAGCGAATAACTCTTAAACCAGATCTGGGCCACTTCTAATTTTTCTTGGGCCAGCAAGACGATAGAATGAGCTTCATTTTGATATATAGGAAAGCTGGTTAAAATTAGCAAAAGCCATCGAAATGTTTCCCCCAATGTCTAAGTCGGCAACCACAATTAATAAAGATTTCTATTTCCGGTGCGCTGTAGTTGACAGTTTGGGCGTCTCGCTTTAAAAGCGAATAACTCTTGAACCAGTTCTGGGCCACTTCTAATTTTTCTTGGGCCAGCACGAGGATAGAATGGGCTTCATTTTGATATATAGGAAAGCCGGTTAAAATTAAAATAACCCATCGAAATTTTCCCCCCAAGACTATCCCGACGAATTAAATAATAAAGTGTTCTATTTTTAGCGCACTGTGGAATTGACAGTTTGGGCGTCTCGTTTTAAAAGCGAATAACTCTTAAACCAGATCTGGGCCACTTCTAATTTTTCTTGGGCCAGCAAGAGAATAGAATGAGCTTCATTTTGATATATAGGAAAGCCGGTTAAAATTAAAAGAACCCATCGAAATTTCCCCCCCAAGTGAATGTGGTGATACCTTCACAGTTTCGGCGTTTGCGAATAACTCTTAAACCAGATCTGGGCCACTTCTAATTTTTCTTGGGCCAACAAGACGATATAATGAGCTTCAATTTGATATATAGGAAAGCTGGTTAAAATTAACAAAAGCCATCGAAATGTTTCCCCCAATGTCTAAGTCGGCAACCACAATTAATAAAGATTTCTATCTCTTGAACCAGTTCTGGGCCACTTCTAATTTTTCTTGGGCCAGCACGAGGATAGAATGAGCTTCATTTTGATATATAGGAAAGCCGGTTAAAATTAAAATAACCCATCGAAATTTTCCCCCCAAGACTATCCCGACGAATTAAATAATAAAGTGTTCTATTTTTAGCGCGCTGTGCAATTGACAGTTTGGGCGTCTCGTTTTAAAAGCGAATAACTGTTGAACCAGATCTGGGCCACTTCTATGAGTTTCAATTTGATATATAGGAAAGCCGGTTAATATTAAAAAAACCCATCTAAATCTTTCCCCCAAGACTATATTACCAACTCATTATTATGCCAGTCGCCTAAATCATCGTTACTTGAATTATGTGATCAATATGATAATGTTCTGGCCTCTATCCTAGACGCGTATGCTCCCTTGCAGTCCAAAACTATCACGCAGAGACCTGCAACACCCTGGTTTAATCAAGAAATTGCAGCTGAAAATCAAAAAGGCGCAGGCTAGAACGTCGATGGTGGCTTACGCATTCTGCAGTAGACCGCCAGTTGTATCTCAATCAACGCGCACTGGTTAAGGACATTATAAACTCCGCTAAAATGGAATATTTTACTTCATTAATTGAGGAAGCGGGATCTGACCATAAGAAACTTTTCCAAACAATTGATCATCTACTTCACAGGAAGCCTGAGAAACTCTATCCAACATGTTCATCAAATGCGGAACTTGCCAATCAATTCGCAAATTTCTTTGACCAAAAAATCAAGATAATCAGGCAGCAATTTGCGGGGACTGGGGCTGATGGATCTCGGTTTACAGAACTAGACACGCCTCAGTTTGATTGTGAATTGAACTCACTTGCACCGACCAGTATCGAGGAGCTGTCAGACATGATTAGACCTACAGCATCCAAATCTTGTTCTCTCGATCCTCTGCCATCTCAACTTGTTGTGAATAATCTCGATGTTCTTATGCCAATCATCTGTAGAATCGTCAATTTATCACTAGAGAATAGCCAAGTACCATTTGATCTCAAAGTGGCTGTGCTGCAACCGCTGTTAAAGACACCTTCGTTAGATCATGAAATCTTTAAGAACTTTAGACCCGTGTCTAATTTGAAAATGACTTCTAAAACAACTGAAAAGGTTGTTGCAGTTCGCTTAAACCATTATCTTGAAGAAAATAACCTATGTGAGCCCCTCCAGTCCGCATATAAGAAATACCACAGTTGCGAAACTGCATTACTCCGAGTTCAAAATGACATTCTTTGTGCCCTTGATGACAATAAATGTGTTGTACTTTTAATGCTTGACCTCTCAGCTGCTTTTGACACTGTCGATCATGACATTTTACTTTATCGAATGCAGAGCAAATTTGGAATCACCGGCAAAGCCTTGGATTGGTTTAGATCATACTTAACTGACCGTACCCAGTTTGTGAATATCAAAGGTGTGAAGTCTGATATTCACAATGTTACATGTGGTGTTCCCCAAGGGTCTGTTTTGGGTCCAATCTTATACCTATTGTACACCTCTCCTTTCGGTGATATTCTCAGAAACCATAACATGTCGTTCCAACTATGCCGATGATAGTCAACTGTATACTACATTCAGTCTCAACAGTGACATAGAACAAGACAGTGCAACCAGCCGCATCGAAGCCTGTATAGTTGACATTGAGAGCTGGATGAACCAGAACAAGCTGAAACTCAATGGTGACAAAACTAAACTTATTATTTTCTATCCTAAACATCGCCAGCCTCCCAAGAATTCTATAGTATCTGTTGGATCTGATCAAATTGAGCCTGCTGCTTCTATAAGAAATTTTGATGTCATCTTCGATACTACCATGTCTATGGTTCCACATGTCAATTCCGTATGCAAATCTGCATTTTACCATCTACGCAATATTGCAAGAATAAGGAAATTTCTGACTTCTAAATCAGCCGAAACACTTGTTCATGCTTTTGTCAGCTCCAAAATTGATTACTGTAACTCTCTACTATATGGCATCCCTAAATATATCCTGCAAAAGCTCCAATATGTTCAGAATGCTGCCGCTCGTTTGATAACGCTGACACGCAAGCATGATCACATTACACCACACCTCATGCATCTACATTGGCTACCTGTTGAATATCGTGTCCATTTCAAGATTCTTCTTCTAACTTACAAAGTTCTGAATGGGCAGGCACCAATATACCTCCTTGATCTACTGCAGCACTACACACCCAAGAGAAACCTCCGCTCATCTTCTGCTTGCCTCTTTCAACAAAAACGATTCCGTCTGTCCACCTATGGTTCACGTGCATTCTCCGTCACAGCACCTCTACTATGGAACAAACTGCCCCTTTCGATCAAGAAATCTTCAAATTTAACTCAATTTAAAACTTCTGTCAAAACCTATCTATTTAAGCTTGCTTTTTTTTAATACTTTGTTTTATTATTGAATATGACTTTTTTTAGATATAGATTATTATGTATTTATTATGTAAAGCGCTTAGCACCAATAGGAATAAGCGCTATATAAATGTATTATTATTATTATTATTATTATCCCCCCGACGAATTAAATAATAAAGTGTTCTATTTTTAGCGCGCTGTGTAATTGACAGTTTGGGCGTCTCGCTTTAAAAGCGAATAACTCTTAAACCAGATCTGGGCCACTTCTAATTTTTCTTGGGCCAGCAAGAGGATAGAATGAGCTTCATTTTGATATATAGGAAAGCCGGTTAAAATTAAAATAACCCATCGAAATTTTCCCCCCAAAACTATCCCGACGAATTAAATAATAAAGTGTTCTATTTTCAGCGCGCTGTGTAATTGACAGTTTGGGCGTCTCGCTTTAAAAGCGAATAACTCTTGAACCAGATCTGGGCCACTTCTAATTTCTCTTGGGCCAGCAAGAGGATAGAATGAGCTTCAATTTGATATATAGGAAAGCTGGTTAATATTAAAAAAAGCCATCGAAATCTTTCCCCCAAGACTATCCCGACGAATTTAATAATAAAGTGTTCTATTTTTAGCGCGCTGTGCAATTGACAGTTTGGGCGTCTCGCTTTAAAAGCCAATAACTGTTGAACCAGATCTGGGCCACTTCTAATTTTTCATTGGCCAGCAAGAGGATAGAATGAGCTTCATTTTGATATATAGGAAAGCCGGTTAAAATTAAAACAACCCATCGAAATTTTCCCCCCAAGTGAATGTGGTGATACCTTCACAGTTTCGGCTTATGCGAATAACTCTTAAACCAGATCTGGGCCACTTCTAATTTTTCTTGGGCCAGCAAGACGATATAATGAGCTTCAATTTGATATATAGGAAAGCTGGTTCAAATTAACAAAAGCTATCGAAATGTTTCCCCCAATGTCTAAGTCGGCAACCACAATTAATAAAGATTTCTATTTCCGGCGCGCTGTAATTGACAGTTTGGGCGTCTCGCTTTAAAAGCGAATAACTCTTGAACCAGTTCTGCGCCACTTCTAATTTTTCTTGGGCCAGCAAGACGATATAATGAGCTTCAATTTGATATATAGGAAAGCTGGTTCAAATTAACAAAAGCCATCGAAATGTTTCCCCCAATGTCTAAGTCGGCAACCACAATTAATAAAAATTTCTATTTCCGGCGCGCTGTAATTGACAGTTTGGGCGTCTCGCTTTAAAAGCGAATAACTCTTGAACCAGATCTGGGCCACTTCTAATTTTTCATGGCCCAGCAAGAGGATAGAATGAGCTTCATTTTGATATATAGGAAAGCCGGTTAAAATTAAAACAACCCATCGAAATTTTCACCCCAAGACTATCCCGACGAATTAAATAATAAAGTGTTCTATTTTTAGCGCGCTGTGTAATTGACAGTTTGGGCGTGTCGCTTTAAAAGCGAATAGCTCTTGAACCAGATCTGGGCCACTTCTAATTTTTCTTGGGCCAGCAAGAGAATAGAATGAGCTTCATTTTGATATATAGGAAAGCCGGTTAAAATTAAAAGAACCCATCGAAATTTTTCCCCCAAATGAATGTGGTGATACCTTCACAGTTTCGGCGTTTGCGAATAACTCTTAAACCAGATCTGGGCCACTTCTAATTTTTCTTGGGCCAGCAAGACGATATAATGAGCTTCAATTTGATATATAGGAAAGCTGGTTAAAATTAGCAAAAGCCATCGAAATGTTTCCCCCAATGTCTAAGTCGGCAACCACAATTAATAAAGATTTCTATTTCCGGTGCGCTGTAGTTGACAGTTTGGGCGTCTCGCTTTAAAAGCGAATAACTCTTGAACCAGTTCTGGGCCACTTCTAATTTTTCTTGGGCCAGCAAGAGGATAGAATGAGCTTCATTTTGATATATAGGAAAGCCGGTTAAAATTAAAACAACCCATCGAAATTTTCCCCCCAAGACTATCCCGACGAATTAAATAATAAAGTGTTCTATTTTTAGCGCGCTGTGTAATTGACAGTTTGGGCGTCTCGCTTTAAAAGCGAATAACTCTTGAACCAGATCTGGGCCACTTCTAATTTTTCTTGCGCCAGCAAGAGAATAGAATGAGCTTCATTTTGATATATAGGAAAGCCGGTTAAAATTAAAAGAACCCATCGAAATTTTTCCCCCAAGTGAATGTGGCGATACCTTCACAGTTTCGGGGTTTGCGAATAACTCTTAAACCAGATCTGGGCCACTTCTAATTTTTCTTGCGCCAGCAAGACGATATAATGAGCTTAAATTTGACATATAGGAAAGCTGGTTAAAATTAGCAAAAGCCATCGAAATGTTTCCCCCAATGTCTAAGTCGGCAACCACAATTAATAAAGATTTCTGTTTCCGGTGCGCTGTAGTTGACAGTTTGGGCGTCTCGCTTTAAAAGCGAATAACTCTTGAACCAGATCTGGGCCACTTCTAATTTTTCTTGGGCCAGCAAGAGAATAGAATGAGCTTCATTTTGATATATAGGAAAGCCGGTTAAAATTAAAAGAACCCATCGAAATTTACCCCCCAAGTGAATGTGGTGATACCTTCAGTTTCGGCTTATGCGAATAACTCTTAAACCAGATCTGGGCCACTTCTAATTTTTCTTGGGCCAGCACGAGGATAGAATGAGCTTCATTTTGATATATAGGAAAGCCGGTTAAAATTAAAATAACCCATCGAAATATTTCCCCCAAGACTACCCCGACGAATTAAATAATAAAGTGTTCTATTTTTAGCGCGCTGTGCAATTGACAGTTTGGGCGTCTCGTTTTAAAAGCGAATAACTGTTGAACCAGATCTGGGCCACTTCTAATTTTTCTTGGGCCAGCAAGAGGATAGAATGAGCTTCAATTTGATAGATAGGAAAGCCGGTTAATATTAAAAAAACCCATCTAAATCTTTCCCCCAAGACTATCCCCCCGACGAATTAAATAATAAAGTGTTCTATTTTTAGCGCGCTGTGTAATTGACAGTTTGGGCGTCTCGCTTTAAAAGCGAATAACTCTTAAACCAGATCTGGGCCACTTCTAATTTTTCTTGGGCCAGCAAGAGGATAGAATGAGCTTCATTTTGATATATAGGAAAGCCGGTTAAAATTAAAAGAACCCATCGAAATTTCCCCCCCAAGTGAATGTGGTGATACCTTCACAGTTTCGGCTTATGCGAATAATTCTTAAACCAGATCTGGGCCACTTTTAATTTTTCTTGGGCCAGCAAGACGATATCATGAGCTTCAATTTGATATATAGAAAAGCTGGTTCAAATTAACAAAAGCCATCGAAATGTTTCCCCCAATGTCTAAGTCGGCAACCACAATTAATAAAGATTTCTATTTCCGGCGCGCTGTAATTGACAGTTTGGGCGTCTCGCTTTAAAAGCGAATAACTCTTGAACCAGTTCTGGGCCACTTCTAATTTTTCTTGGGCCAGCACGAGGATAGAATGAGCTTCAGTTTGATATATAGGAAAGCCGGTTAAAATTAAAATAACCCATCGAAATATTTCCCCCAAGACTACCCCGACGAATTAAATAATAAAGTGTTCTATTTTTAGCGCGCTGTAATTGACAGTTTGGGCGTCTCGCTTTAAAAGCGAATAACTCTTCAACCAGTTCTGGGCCACTTCTAATTTTTCTTGGGCCAGCAAGAGGATAGAATGAGCTTCAATTTGATATATAGGAAAGCTGGTTAATATTAAAAAAAGCCATCGAAATCTTTCCCCCAAGACTATCCCGACGAATTTAATAATAAAGTGTTCTATTTTTAGCGCGCTGTGCAATTGACAGTTTGGGCGTCTCGCTTTAAAAGCGAATAACTGTTGAACCAGATGTGGGCCACTTCTAATTTTTCATGGGCCAGCAAGAGGATAGAATGAGCTTCATTTTGATATATAGGAAAGCCGGTTAAAATTAAAACAACCCATCGAAATTTTTCCCCCAAGACTATCCCGACGAATTAAATAATAAAGTGTTCTATTTTTAGCGCGCTGTGTAATTGACAGTTTGGGCGTCTCCCTTTAAAAGCGAATAACTCTTGAACCAGTTCTGGGCCACTTCTAATTTTTCTTGGGCCAGCAAGAGGATAGAATGAGCTTCAATTTGATATATAGGAAAGCTGGTTAATATTAAAAAAAGCCATCGAAATCTTTCCCCCAAGACTATCCCGACGAATTTAATAATAAAGTGTTCTATTTTTAGCGCGCTGTGCAATTGACAGTTTGGGCGTCTCGCTTTAAAAGCGAATAACTGTTGAACCAGATGTGGGCCACTTCTAATTTTTCATGGGCCAGCAAGAGGATAGAATGAGCTTCATTTTGATATATAGGAAAGCCGGTTAAAATTAAAACAACCCATCGAAATTTTTCCCCCAAGACTATCCCGACGAATTAAATAATAAAGTGTTCTATTTTTAGCGCGCTGTGTAATTGACAGTTTGGGCGTCTCCCTTTAAAAGCGAATAACTCTTGAACCAGATCTGGGCCAATTCTAATTTTTCTTGGGCCAGCAAGAGAATAGAATGAGCTTCATTTTGATATATAGGAAAGCCGGTTAAAATTAAAAGAACCCATCGAAATTTTCCCCCCAAGTGAATGTGGTGATACCTTCACAGTTTCGGCGTTTGCGAATAACTCTTAAACCAGATCTGGGCCACTTCTAATTTTTCTTGGGCCAACAAGACGATATAATGAGCTTCAATTTGATATATAGGAAAGCTGGTTAAAATTAACAAAAGCCATCGAAATGTTTCCCCCAATGTCTAAGTCGGCAACCACAATTAATAAAGATTTCTATTTCCGGTGCGCTGTGGTTGACAGTTTGGGCGTCTCGCTTTAAAAGCGAATAACTCTTGAACCAGTTCTGGGCCACTTCTAATTTTTCTTGGGCCAGCAAGAGGATAGAATGAGCTTCATTTTGATATATAGGAAAGCCGGTTAATATTAAAAAAAGCCATCGAAATCTTTCCCCCAAGACTATTCCGACGAATTTAATAATAAAGTGTTCTATTTTTAGCGCGCTGTGCAATTGACAGTTTGGGCGTCTCGCTTTAAAAGCGAATAACTGTTGAACCAGATCTGGGCCACTTCTTATTTTTTATGGGCCAGCAAGAGGATAGAATGAGCTTCATTTTGATATATAGGAAAGCCGGTTAAAATTAAAACAACCCATCGAAATTTTTCCCCCAAGTGAATGTGGTGATACCTTCACAGTTTCGGCGTTTGCGAATAACTCTTAAACCAGATCTGGGCCACTTCTAATTTTTCTTGGGCCAGCAAGACGATATAATGAGCTTCAATTTGATATATAGGAAAGCAGGGGCGGATCCAGGATTTTTCGTACGTTAGTCAAAATTTTCGTTTGTGAACATTCGGGGGGGGGGGGGGGGGGGGGGTACGGAAATTTCCCCGGGGGTATGATTAGTTATTAATACCCACACTAGATCTTTTTCGGGATTTTCGGTAAATAACGGTGAGGTGCAAAAATGACTGTTTCGCCCAATATCAGGGCTCATCAGCATGCCTGTGATTCCGACATGGACAGCCTTTGAAAGGCTGAAAGAGAGCAAACTGGTTTAAGGTGCCAGACACCCGCCTTTCACACCTTTGCCACGAAGCAAAAGGAGTTTGGTTAGAAATGGGTGACTATATGGGACATTTCGTGGATGTGAAATTGCTCAATTTTTAACACCATCCCAGTGTATTCCAACCCTTTTAATACCCCCCACCCTAATACCCCCACCTAACCTAAGTCCTAACCTAAAACCTATTCCAACCTAAAAGGCTAAAACCTATTCCAACCTAACTTAATCCTATTCAGATTAAATTGATAAACTCAACTGAACATCTGATTCTTTGCAAGGAACGATTAAAACGTACCAAAAACTTGTAATGCAACGAGATTATATTATTTTCATAGATAAAAAACTAGAGATCGTATTACATCAAGCCATGTGGTCTAACAAGTCAACAAGACACACTGACACAGTCCCTATACATTATATGGATAATAGATATCAAAATCAAAATCTTAAACTAATATCAGGCGACAAAAAGCATAAACAAAATGCCTACACTACAGTATATATTGGTTCGGCTGGCCGGGCTGGGTTCGCGGTATACAAGTGAAATATTTAATATTAATAAACGTTTGACCGCGGTAATATGCTAATTTCATAAACGATCATGCCAGCCGGTCATGGCGCACAGATTGTTCGGTTAATACAAGTCCAAAACTATTATAATAAGAGTCGAATTTAGTTAAAATAGAATATATTTACTTTATGGCTGTACAAGACTTGTTTTTCCTTTCTCGAACATACTTTGGATGAAAGATTTGGCACCAAAATTTCTACTGAGGCAGAAGCTCGTGTTGTTGATAGCACTCAACAGCTCTTCAACAGAACTCTTCGGCAAAGCGTCGATTCGCTTCATCAGATCAGCGTAAACATCTTGAAGATATGGCCGATCATTTCTCTCAAACGCGGACTGAACAGTCTCGTAAATACTACAAGACGTCATTGCAGTATATTCGCTATTTCGCTTTTATATTTCTGTGGCACTTGAAATTGAAGCTTCGCGTTCAAGCTGCGATCAGAAAGGCTATAGAATCATGCCGTATACACTGAAGGCTGATGCATATGATCGATAAAAGAATGTAGCCAATGAGAATTCAGATATTTTTTTAATTAGCCAATCGGATAGCTTGTATACGTGCCCCTGATCCACAAACCGATCAGAACTCCCCACAGATCGATCAAAAAGTAAATTGGCCAATCCGATGGCTGGAATCAGACTACAGAGCGATCAAAACTCACGCGCAAGACCGCTGTTCTGTGACTTGATATATTACTTTATCGAAGGCCTTGCCGCTGTATGAAACTTGATACCTGGACACAAATTTTGAATATTAATGTCTTTGCTATATGGACCGCAGTTTGAATTAATTAACTTAATTAATTAACTGCGCAATTTTTACCTTAGTCGCGTGATCGATTTGACTACCCCTAGATCCGCCCCTGTAGGAAAGCTGGTTAAAATTAACAAAAGCCATCGAAATGTTTCCCCCAATGTCTAAGTCGGCAACCACAATTAATAAAGATTTCTATTTCCGGTGCGCTGTAGTTGACAGTTTGGGCGTCTCGCTTTAAAAGCGAATAACTCTTGAACCAGTTCTGGGCCACTTCTAATTTTTCTTGGGCCAGCAAGAGGATAGAATGAGCTTCATTTTGATATATAGGAAAGCCGGTTAAAATTAAAACAACCCATCGAAATTTTCCCCCCAAGACTATCCCGACGAATTAAATAATAAAGTGTTCTATTTTTAGCGCGCTGTGTAATTGACAGTTTGGGCGTCTCGCTTTAAAAGCGAATAACTCTTGAACCAGATCTTTGTCATTGACATACCATTTACATTTGTTTAGAAGTTTACCCCATTTCATTAGAATATCGACAATTCCTATTGATAATTATCGTTTTCAAGTTTTCTTTCTTACTAATACTACAACTTAGTTGTCATTTGTCAACTTATTTATCTTTACCAATTTTGGTTCATTTACTTGTCCTCTTGAATATTAGTGATTCCTTTTTGTTTTGATCAGTTGGTGTCTGAGAACAATACAAGTATCGTATTTGAAAGTTTTGGGGATTGTTTTCTCAATGTTAACCTTTTGTTGACCTTGTTTTAAAGTAAATCTTCTCGGGTATACTTCAATTATTTACTTTTCCATTTCATATTGTGAAATTCGTTTATTCTTTAACATTCTCCATTGATTCAGCTTTTCAAACAGTGTTTTGTAATTAACATCAACATTTAAACATATTTTTTTCTTATTCCACATATTTCACGATATAACTTATCGTTTGTGGTAACTTGTCCTTTGGAACATTACACCATCTGCCATATACTTAATTTGTAATAAATAATAAGTAATAACTAAGAAATATTGCCTGACAATTTTTTTCCTTTCACATTAAAAAGCCATATTTGAAACTTCTGTGTCTTAACTTTTTTTTTTAAACATTACACACTCTTCCATATTGTTAAGTTGTAATAAGTAAAAAGAAGTAATTAGTAGTAATAAGTAGAATATAAAGTTAGAATAAGTAATAAGTAATATAAGTAGTTATAAGTAATAAGTCTTAATAACTAATTACATATTGGAGCAGTTCAGACATTGTGCTTACAGAACATAACTTTAAAAGTTGACTTTCATTTTATTTTTGCTTTTCCATTTCAAATACATTGAACAGTTTGTTACAATATTTTGTACTGTTCTCTGTTGAAAGTTATCTTTACCAGGGAAGTTTGTTTTACTTATTCTTATTGTTTCAAATCGACATTTAAAGGATTTTTTTTGAATAATGAGTTCGTACAGCAAAACTCCCTCTCCATCTAAAGGTGGTGTGCAGTTTTTCAGACAATTTCCCAAAAACTTTTTAACCGTACACAAAGTCAGTCTTGTGAATGGCTTGGGAGACCGCAGTTTGCACTTTCAGAATGTGCGGCAAGTATATCCGAGAATTTACAAAGAATTGACGAATCCGATACGTCATTAATTACTAAAGAGGGCAAAAAGATGTTGCAAAACACATTTAAAAAATTGAACCCCACTTAGCAGGGTTAAACACCAAAACGGACGTACCAATGCAGTCTGATGATGTCAAATAATTTTTGAAATTCTGCTGCGACGATGACCTTGACGACATCATAAACGATGCATTTGAAACGGGGGCAGCGTTATATATTATGGCTGTTCACGCAATTGTCGCACAGACATATATCAGAAACCCTGACCGGTAATGAGTAATGAGTAATGATTTATTTAACGTCGCAAGCACAGGATGTGGTCGCCCAATCATCCGAGCCAGAGGCTCATGTTAAAAGTGCACGACATAAGCTAAGACCTAAGTGTTGATTTTACGGAGGGAGGAAAACTGCAGAACCCTGCGAAAAACCCTCGAAGGTTGTCGGTGTCGAAGGACAAGGAGGAAACAAAGGGAAAAGTAAAAGTAAAAAGCAACTGTTTGCCATGATAGATGATGAAAGTGATGAGGATAAGCCAAAAAAAAAGAAAAAAAGGAAAACTGTCATCTCTTCAGATTCTGACACTGAAGATGAAGAGGAGAATGTAAAGGGGAAAAGGAGGACGATGGCCAAAAGATTGATGAAAGTGGAACAACGCCTACGACAAGTGCAGCACCTTACATGGTGGAAACACATTCACCAAGCCAAAAAAGCCCCCCCAAAAAAATAGCAAAACATGTTGAAGAGGAAGAACAGGAGGACGATGGCCAACAGATTGATGAAAGTGGAACAACGCCTACGACAAGCACAGCGCCTTACATGGTGGAAACACATTCACCAAGCAAAAAAAGCCCCCCCCAAAAAAAGCAAAACATGTTGAAGAGGAAGAACAGGAGGATGATGGCCAACAGATTTATGAAAGTGGAACAACGCCTACGACAAGCGCAGCGCCTTACATGGTGGAAACACATTCACCAAGCAAAAAACCCCCAAAAAAACCAAAGCAAAACATGTGGAAAAGGAAGAACAGGACCAGGGGGGGAGGAGAAAACCAAATAGTACTATTCTGCACGGGTAAAATTACACTGAGAAATATATGTAAGGCTAAATGAAAAAATAATCAAAAAGAATTGCACATTCACAGGGAAAAACTTAAAAATAACCAAAAAAAGGGGATACACTGCACAGGGTGAAAAACGGCGTAAAAAGACAAGAAAAAAGGGTACTATTGGATGGGAAAAATTAATGTTAAAAATATAAAAAGGGGTAAATGGAAAAAATGATAACAAAAAATTACATATTAACGGGAAAAAATTTTAAATAATAAAAAAAACAAAAACCAGTGCACAGGGCCAAAAATAGTAAAAAAAAAAGTACAGCAGGGGAAAAAAAATTTTAAAAAAAAATTTAAAAAAAGGGGGTCATGCAAAAAGCGTCCTCGTCGCGACCCCTGGTAACGACTACACTGTAGTCGGATAATTTTTGCCCGCACTCTATCTTTTCTATTCGTTATTTCAATTGATTTACTATTACTGTGTTGTACATTTTAGATCTTCGTTATACTTCTTTAAAGAAGTTATTTATCTAAAATGCCACAAACGTGGCAGAAAGAAACAGCTGAGGTTTTTTGTTGTGTTTTACAATCTCTATAACATTCTTTTGGAAGAGTTCCCACTGCTGTCGAATGGTGGTGGCATCGAGTTGTTGGGAACGGGCTTTGGATAAAAAAGCAAGACCTTAGAGGTAATTCCAGTTCCAATTGGTTGTTCAAGTTACAGTATTGCGTATTTAAAAGATGTACTTCAACAGGCGAAGTGTTATGTGAGACCTATCCAGAAGGATTTGCCAAAACAGATTTCCATTGAAGACAACATTAGTACAGAAATTAGTGAGGTGAGATTTAACTAGATTAGTTGATTGCTAATAATTACTGTATTTTATACAAAATAAGCTGTACAATTAAAATACACTATTTTCAGGCCTGAACCCTGTTCTCTGAGGCCTTCTAAAGGGTATTAAGATGTTGGGACAAATTGCCCTACTGAGTAATCAAACAAGTGAGAATCAAATGGGCTGTAACCAGACTGTACTTTCAATTAACCATATTGACCAGCAGATGTACTGTTACTTTTAGAAATTATTTCCATCAATTTTCTCATTGTGATTATTAAGTTCCAGAGTACTTTCCCATGGAAAGCAATTCGTGTATTATAACCATGCACCTCTTGGATTTTATTAAGTGACAAGCAAACGTTGAGCTATGCACCCTCTGAAACATCTGCCACTCCCTTGCAATTTCCAATTGCCTTCTATAGGTGTTATGGATATTTTCTTGAACTACCCATTGCCATAATCCACCATAATAAAAAGATGGTGGCATGTCAATCTTATCAATAACGTTTGCAGGGAGCAAAGTTTATAGCTTGAAAAAATATCAAAAGGAAGAGCTGCAAGGATACTAAAATTGGTAATAGGGAAGCTGTTCCAATTTTCATCTATGGTATATTGCAGTTCCTTTTTTGACATTTTTTTCAAGCTATTGATTTTCCTGCCTGCAAAGGGTTATTGTAAAATCAACATGCTGTCATCTTTTTTATGACTGCTGTGATTATACTTGCAGAGCATAAAATAATTTCCATGATAAGAGTTGAATATAATTATGCAACATTTTAGTTATTTGTTTTCTGTTGAAATTGAAGAAATCATGTCCAAGTGAACAGTGCAAATCATGCCAAAAGAATATTCCAATGTTGCAACTAAGAAGGCATATGATGATGTGTGGTGAAACAAACAACCAACTTATACTATTGAGGTACTTATCAATTTCTTTGTTTTATTTGTCATATGAAGATTTATGAAGATGATATTTAAAGAATAATAAGATATTTATGAAGATGTGCTTTGCTAGGATACTCTACTGTTCCCAGGATGCTTTGTAGCATGTACCTCTAACTCCCATGTCAGAACTATTCAATTCTTTTAGCTATTCATACATTTTTTTACATCTATTATTTTTATCAAAAGCATGCACATCAAAATAAGTAATTAATAAATAGCTTGAGTCTTTTTTGCACTAATTTTATTTGCTTTTAGCAAAGGATTAAACAAGCAAGCAAATGCCTCCTTAGTGCTTAATCAGTCTTATTATTAAACTAATATTATAAAGGGTAAACGTCTAGCAGTATAACAATTTCCATAGCATTCTGGTGGGAAGTTAATCAGTAATGTATTAGTGGGTAAGATGACACAATAGTGCAGGCTGGGTATGGCCTGGTGTGAAAGGATGTGCAAAAAACAAAGGCCTTTGTTAACCTTTACATCCCAGGAGTCACTCCACTGACAAGCAAAATTGTGTGGTGTTACCTAGAGTAAAATACTGAAGGCACACCTGGGGCATAAACTGCATATAGGGTTAAGCACTCTGGGAAGACAGTAATATCTGCCTTTGTGTTGTATCTGGTTTCTTCCTGGCCAGGCTGCTAAGCTCTGTATAACTATGAGGTCAATGCAACCTTTGGCAATATTGTACTGTAGCTTGAATTTCTGTTTTTTATTAACATAGCCAGAATTTGTGGATATTTCCGAAGACGAATCCACTGAAGGCTTTGCAGAATCAGGTTCTACAAGCAGATGTAGCTTTTCTGAATCAGCTACAAGTGAATGTAGCTCTTCTGGATTGACTTCACAGGTGAACAAAATTGATGTATACTGCACTAATAAAGCAGTAATAAAAACCACTGTAATTGCCTTTGAAAATTCCCATCTACAGTATACTTACTCAGTATAACCAATTTTATCATATTAGAGTATCTGATTCTTATAGGAAGCAGGTGTTGATGAATTAAGAAAAATGTTTACAGATACCCCAACACAAGATTTAGTGCTGGCCATCCTAAAAGGTGGAAGCTTTGAGGAAGCTGTGAATATCCTGTTAGAACCTACAATAGGTATATATGTGGTGCATGTGACGATTGAAGTTAGAAGTAGTGCATAGTTGCAACAATTTAAATTTATTTACATTTAATAACTGGAGTATGAGTAACACTCAAAGTATTATAGTGATGTACTCTGCCAAATTCTTGCACATCAGCTTGTATTTTATTTAATATTCATTGCATATAAACCTACCAAATCTCTTTCTTCTGATTCCAAACATTTGGCATAGGACTGAATGGTTACAAGGTTATGTGGTAAAGTGAGTTTAGACACCCTGTAGTGCCCAACTTGAATTGCAGTGCAGTATATAATGATGGCAATGCCAATGATGATAAATTAATAAGCAAATTACAGTAATACAGTGTGGTGTACTTGAATAACAAATGTATTTAAAGGTAAACTGTTTAATTTATATTTGCAGATCAATCTACTAGTAGTCTTGAAGATGCTACAGACCTGGCAACATTAATGTTTGGATTAAAAGATGGTTTACCTACAGATGGCATTGAAAAGTTCAGCATAGATCGCCAAGAATTATGGGAAGACAGTATTGCTGCTTTCAAGAACCCCAAATTCAATGCTGCCTACCGACCAAAAGTAAGATTCCTAGGAGAAGCTGGAATAGATGCAGGTGGTCTATCAAGGGAGTATGGAACTATTTTGCGAAAGGAGCTATTTTCAACAGGGGCAAACTTGTTCGAAGGCCAAGATACAAAGAAGTTACCAATTTACAATGTCAATGGAATTCAATCTAACCTTTATTATCTAGCAGGAAAAATGGTAGCATATACCTTATCATTCATTTGGATATTGGCATTCCTGTCTTAAGTCCAGTTTTCTACAATTATATTGTGACTGAAGATGTGGGAAAGGCGTCAGAGTGCTGCTCTCTTGGTGATGTGCCAGATTTTGAAATAAGAGAATGGATCAAACAGGTACATATAATAATCACCAGGGGCATAGCCCAATATTCACGTTCAGCATTCGCTATTCAACTGACGGGAAAATCGCTATTCAAGGACATTTTATTTTGCAAAACATGCAGTACTATACATGTGTTGTAATTATGTTGAATAACACATATATTAAGCAGCGTTGCCAAGCTGCGTAATTGTATTGATGCTATAACGGTATCTTTTAAGACGTTGCGCTATGTTCAAAGATACTACACTGTGTCTAAAATGTTACGCTATGTTCTAAGATGTTACGCTATGTTATAGGACGTTATACGCTGTGCTCTAAGACGTTATGTTCTAAAACATTACGCTGTATTCTAATGTCTTAGAATATGGCGTAACATCTTAGAACATAGCGTAACGTCTTAGAACATAGCGTATTAACATCTTATAACACAGTGTAATGTCTTAGAACACAGTGTAACATCTTTCACTAGCCTAAAATGGTTTGGAAGGCTTAATTCGAACCCTGGCATAGCTAGAGGGGGGCATCACTTACATCTAAGAACATAATTTATACTTATCATTTGCGTAAATTCTATATCTTTTATATAATCGTGTAGCCTGTTTTGCAGGGCTGAGGATAGTGTGACTGAGTCCCCCTTTTGATATTTAATTTTTTTCTACATATAAGCAAAGTTGCATGTGCAGATGTGCTGGTTATTCGTATACTGGTATACTTTTCCTCTATTAATTCCTTTAATTAAAATGTATTTGATATGAAATACTGTACTTGTTTTTTAAATACGTGTATGTATAAAAACAAGCCTGAATGTCAGGTTAAAGCTACAGTATTTATTTGCATTTCATTTACATTTCAGAACTTGTTGCACTGAATTTCCCAGCGTGATGTTATGAATTGAAATAAGTTTTTTTCCCAACGCAGAACACGTCTTCGTTATGGGCAGTCAAGGATTAGGAACTGACTTATTCAATTTCATGTATTTACTTTAGGTTAACAAAGCAAACACTGCGGAGGAGATATCACAGTTAACACAAAACATTGAAATGATGGATTCACTAATTAGAGCTGGTTGGCTTAAGGCACTCACTTTGTCAAACAGAGATCTGGCACTACAGAACTTAATTGTACATGAGGTATTGATAAAGCGTAAAGAAGCCATGGATCAGTTCTGTAAAGGTCTGAAGACTCTTGGTATCCAATCAGCAGTTCAAGTCTGTCCTGAGTTAATGAAGGAATACTTCATTGCACAATCATCACGACTTACAGCTTTGAAAGTTATTGAGTTATTTGCAAACCTTCATGTATTCCAAGAAAGTAAAAAGTCAGAAAGAGCTCGTGTTTTTTTGGTTGAATCCATTCACTTTCTCGAACAAGGTATGGCGTGACTGTTGCATATCTCAGTTTGCAGTACAAAAAGCAGACATTTTGTGGGTGTGGTGATACAATTTTGGCAAAGTAAAATTAATTATCCTAATAGTATGAAAAAGTAGAGTGGTGTGTAGGTAGTTTTTTGGATATATTGTACAGTCATGTACAGTGCAACAAAGTACAAAGATAGTAAATTCTGAGATTATTAAGCAATAAAATACTGAACTGATGTTCTGAGTAAAACGTGTTTTGCACATGTTATGATGAAGGGATTTGCTCAAAACATCAGCCATATTTCATTGCTTACATGAAAAATCTCAGCAGTTCACCCCCTTTTCATTTGGTTGCAAAAAAACAGCCTAGTCTTGCACTTATGCTGGGATGATTTTGGGGCACAGCTTATATTTTAGATGGTATACAAATGTATTAGAAATTTCTGTATAATGTCCAAACAAATATTGGATAATATATTTGATAATTATTAGGATTATATATGTGCTTGGAATCGGCAGCACAGTACTATACATGTACAGTAGATTGGATAAATAATCAATCCTAGTGTGTATGTGTACATGCATAAGCTTTTTTTATTTTCTCAGCTTAAACGGCTTGAATGGCTGAAATAATCAGTGTACATGATGCATGAGATTTGCAACAGCCTTGTCTTGTGATATTCATCAATAGTAAGCCTAAGGGCATTAATAATAAGGGCTTTAGCTTACTGGATGTAAAAGATTTGTAAAGAATATTGTATTTGACATATAAAGCAATAATTATGACTTATTTTTTAGGGGGATGGGGGACTTATTTTCTGAATTTCAAGGCAATGCTTTGTTTTCATAGTCATAATTACCCCTTTATTTAGTTTATTATTTTACCCTGTCTAACACCAGATAATTTTATTCAGCAGAGACAGGCTGCTTAGATCATGATATGAATGGGAGAAGATTTTCTGCCATACTATTATTTATACGATACAGGTAAACGTTTTTCTCTCGTTTCAGAGGAAGGTGAATCTGGACTTAAGGGTTTACTGCATTTTATGACAGGTACAGAAGAAGTTCCACCACTTGGAATGCTAGAAAAGATCCAAGCTGTTTTTGTTAAAGAAAAACCAGCCTTTCTTCTTTGCTGAAACATGTATGTTTGAACTGAAAGTGCCAACAGTCCATGAAGTTCTGCAGGATTTCAAAGCTGCATTTATGGAGGCATGTGCAAACAATCAAGGATTTGGATCAATTTAAACTCAGTGTCAACTTTTAATGAAAATAACCTAGTTTATTTCTTTCATGTTATTGCTTTCATGTTGTTATGTTGCAAGTGATAGGAACTCCAATGTTCTCATAAATAACTCAATGCCATAATTTCTATTTGGTTCATACGGATTTACTTGTGTCTCTAGCTGATAAAACTGCTCTGCAGAAATTGGTACATCTACATTAGGTATTTCAACTCCCTCTTCAGCTCTTTCACCATTGTAAAATGCTGTTGGTAGTGGACCATCCCAATCTATTCCAAACATTGCTGCTTCACTCTAGAACATATTAGATGTTTATTTCACTTTTAGGTCACTGGTCCTTTGTATAGTTGTATTGGGGGCCTATGGTTACTCAATTATACAACCCAAGCCTGCTTATAATAATTAAATATATAATTTATACTTTTTGCCTATTTGTGAAATAAAAGACACATGGTAAAAAATTTGGTTGACCAATGCAGTTTCTGCTAAGCTTCGTTTGTATTTTATTTTCAAAATGCTCAACATGGCAAATTACCAACAATACTGTATGCAGACATCTGACATGTGAGTTATTTTTTTCTCAGTTAAATCAGTGTTGCTCAAGCAATATTTCACTGGTATTTGTCACCTTTGTTTACCAAACTTATTTTTAGATGTTTTGGGTATTTATCCAATAAATTAACTATGGGTTTCCAAGTTAAAGTACATGTAATTGTTAAGAAAAATCCCACTCATACCACAGTTAATTCTTCGAATGCTGATCCCCTTTGGGAAGTTGTCATCCTTAACTGCCCTTCTATCCATAACTGCATTGGTGTCCTTCCTGCTGTCCCTGATAGAACATGTGCACTCCAAGACTGAACAAACTGATTAAGGCATTGGTTTATACGTGGAATAAACACATAATGCAAAGCAAAAATATGGATGTTATTATCAGGATCTAGTACACCACAGCTCTCAAGGTGATAGAACAGATGATAGAACAAACACACCACTTGATAGAAAAGATCCCTCCACAGTCTTTCTATCCACTGATTATACACACTTTTTCCAACTATCATACTCCCCCTTCCTGGTCCTCTGTCAGGATGCGATAGCATGAACATGGATACCACAACATTTTCTCCACATTTATCAGCTCTTATTCGAGATGGCAATCCATAGCAATTGACAGCTTTCTTAAAAAGCTCCAGAACTGTATCAGCTCTATTATTGTTTGAACAAGATAAAAATACAGGAACTCTTGAGTACCCATCTATCCCACCATGGATCACCATCTTCATTTACCTAAATGGCAAGCAAGCACTAACATGTGCACCCTCAAAAACATCCCATATCCCTTTGAGTTTCTAGTTGCTTTCATGGGGGGGGGGGGGGGGGGAGGGGGGGGGGTGACCATTCACAGTTGCTGACAGAGATAACACAACCAGTGTCTAATGTGGCAGATAATTTACTGATATGAATGATAATGGGAAGAAAGTATGATGTTTCCATATACAGGTACTATAAATTTAGCTATTACCAACCAAGTCAATGACCCGTTTACAGATATATGGAATATGGCTGATATATGTAATATGGCTTGATGCATATCTTTATATTTTCCAGACTTATGTGATGATGCCAAAGGTTAATTATTATTATTTTCAGTTTTAAAATAATTTAGTTTATTTAATATAAAAGCTTAAGATATTACCTAGATGAGTTTATGGTAACCATCAATATGCCACAACGAATTAGGTCCCCTGACACAATACTTCCTTCTGTGAACTGCAGCCATCCATCTAACGGTGTACCTTCAGGGTCAACCCTGCGCACAGATGCCCGCACTCGGTGTTGCTGAATTTTTAGTCCTCGAGCCCTTAGGTGCCCAATCACCATTCTGTAGCCACATTTTGGATGCAGATGTTTGATCTCACTGACTATACTGTCTAACTCTTCATCAGTTAATGGGGAAAATGGCTGGGAGGTGTTAAGTTCTAGTTCGCGCATGCATCGTCTGACCGTACTTAATGAGATCCCCAGCATATTCGCTATTTGAACAGCAGTGAAGTTGTGTTCGATTAAGTATTGTAGCTGATCTCTTGAAATTTCAAATTTTGGTCTACCTGGCATTGACCTTGGAATAATTCCCAATGTTTCCGGCACGTAATGTTCACCATTTAAAATAGGGCGTTGTAAGACATCTACGAGAAGTCTGGATTGATGCAACAATTCACTGTATTCTGGATTTCGTGCAGACAGGTTTGCTAGGCTTCGATAAAGACCTTCAGAACAATCGCGAACATGATCAACAACATTGGCATCGGGCTCCGTTACAATACATTCCATTACCTCAGTCAGTAACATTTGTAAACGAGTTGTAAGAGCAACTCGTACCTCATTTTCAAAATCTTGTTCCGCCATCTTGTGTATAAAACGTGAGATCACTGCGTGGGACTAGCGCGCGGGAATTTGCAATGCATCACGGGATTGTTGTTGCCAAATGAAACGTTCGTTGCCAAATAACGATATGTTGCCGAATAACGATATGTCGTTGCCAAATAACGATATGTTGTTGCCGAATTGATGTGTGTTCTGATAGCCCAATAAATGTTTTATTGTTGCCAAACGATATTTTTGTCATTGAATGTTTTGTCATTGCCAACAAACGTCTTGTTGTTGCCATGAAATAGTTAGAACCGATAGCCAAATGTTACACGATCGTTGCCAAATGTGTTACGTAATTTTGACACATATCACCCGCCATAATATATCTATGTTCCATTATTATTGCTTCACAAAACCATTAATTGGTTCATCTACTTTTGCATAATGCTGGCTAGAAACATTATAACATCGATCGTTAATGTATAATACTATGAAACTTCTATGTATAAAAATTTTAAGGAAAATAACTGTCACAAAAATGCTTGTTTTGGCTCTAAATACATGTGGAAGAAATATAGAATTTAACAGTCTTGTTACTTTTCCAAACTTGTTTTCAGTTACAATTACATACATTTTTACTCCTATATTTACCATTTAATTGGATTAATTTTCTCCTAATAATTTAGTTTTTATTACGTATTGGCTGTACATATCACTAACGTGTTTCGTCTAGTTACTTTGAACGTATTTTCATTTTCTGCCAAATCTGATAGCTTTTTCAATATGAAAGAACATGTTTACTATTAGCTTTATTAGCTTTACTATCATTTCTCGACTTACTCGCTGCGTCTACTGTCATAACAATTCCGATATTGTTTTTTGTTCTGTGATTTTCCAGAAAGCTATTTACCGTTGGCAGTTAATTTTCTATTTCATTTGTCTTGCAAACGCTTATTTCACTTGTTGTAACGTTTGATGGCTATATTATACACTAGCTTTGCAATATGCAATTGCCTTAAGAATATTACACTACTATTACATATGTGTAGATAAGCGTCTTCAACATTAGATGTTGCAATGACATTATTCGCTCAGTATCTTATTTGTTAACTTGTTAGTGTTTAATAAAGAATTCTTAATATATATATCATAATGAGAGCACTGTCTTAACTGTCTGTGTCATGACAGTATTGTAAAATTTACTTAACTGTCTGTGTCATGACAGTATTGTAAAATTTACTAGTAGTTCCACGAGAACGTTTTCTTCAGTTTTTAAGATACAAGTATAAAGTGGATGACTACTTATGTATCATATGTCTGACCTACAGACAGTGCATTATTTAGACTAACGACCGTCTGTCCAAACGTTAGAGTCTTATGTTCTCCGTTTCGGTAGTATGGCTTAACTTTACTATATTCCGTTTGTTGTTTCTACACTGCTTACGCATGCAGCACGGTTCTTTTACTTTACTATTTAAAGCAAGTCTTGCTTATGTCAAAATATAGTTAGTTTCGCCAACAGGCGTTTGTCATTGTTACGTATAAGTAGTAACAAACTTATAACGAAAACAAACGTGTGTGATTCTATATCTTATGTTTATATTTACTATGTCGGATAAATGAATCTGGTGTTAGATTGTCAAATGACATATGGGAGACGGCGTTAATGTCCGTTTAGGTTATGACAATTCAATATATTTACGATTTAGCAAGTGAACCTGTAATTCTATCTCTTTTATGTAGATATGTTATTTTATTACATATGAAAAATATACGTAAATTCTGTGCGGAACAAAATAAACTCACCTTTAAGTTTGACTGATTGTTTAAGAAACAGCGGTAGCTTTTTGATTTGGAGGACAAACTGAATGATACGCACTTGATACTGTAGGGTCTGTGGTCGCGCCCATACTGTCTTAAAGTTAAGATATTTACAGTAGTTTGTCATTAACTAAGAATATCTAATGGTTATTAATATGAAATATAGAAAGATATATTTTACGCTAAGAAAGCATTTGAATTATTTATATATTTTTTTCGTTGCTTTTTGTGAAAGACATTATACAGTTAGCTGAAAGTTGAAATAAACCGACAGCTTAATTATACGTTACGTATACATTCTGAAAGACTGACGGTTACGCCTAATCTATTTCTCGTAAAAGTATTTTTCATACGGTTAATCCAAACGTTTTTATAACGTTTTTGAAACGCATTTTGCAATTGGGGTATCATAGAAAGACGAAACTTTTAGAACGATATTTAAACGGTTTTATTTTCGTTTTATTTATAGATTGCCTAAGGTACTCTTCACACTGTCGTCACGAACAGAAGATTTAGGAAAAATATCTGGTTAGCGTTTATCTAATTAGAGAATTACGTTCTTGTAATGCTCTTTGATGTAATTCATGTATGGGCGGTCTCGAAATACACGTTATCTAAGGATAAACATGTTTAAGTTTATGTATTTTCGCTAGGCATTTTAATTCATACTTGTACAATTGTCAAGTATAAGACAAGAATAATAAGCTATGTAAAAGCAGATAGCTGTTTGCGTTTGCAACCCATTGATTGCAACTTAAATTGGCTTAGTTGACTGTTTTAACCTCGCTAAATCGCGTTAGTGAAACGATATATGGGATATAGATAAAATAGCAATTTATGTAATTACATGTTAACAGAAAATAAAAAACGATACACAAGTCTGTAATAGAAACAGTTAATTGCGTATCACCTCGTTTGTTAATTACGGTAATACGTACTTATAAGAGCTTGGCTATAAACTAGCAGAGTTTTCGTTGATATGTTCATATAAATAACTTTATATACACGTGTTTAACTCTCAAATGTAAAGTAAGCGATTTGTTGAATAGCGTACACTATATCTTTATAGACCGCCTAAGGACCTGTCCGCTCTGTTTCCAACACAATCGTTAGTGGAAATATCTGGTTACCCTTCATGTAATTAAAGCTTATTTTTCTAAGCAATCATAGTTGATGACCTAGTGCGACGATAGTTGCTTAATGCGTGGGCGATCTTGAAATACGCTTCTACAAGACTTAACGTAATTTCAGCAACTGTCCTGCGTCATGTATCCTAGCTAAAAAATCGTGCATCGTGTCTAAAAAGTCGTCTTGCGTTGCCGGTAAAGTCGTGCGTCGGAAAATATCCTAATGTGGTGTGGTGTGGTGTGGTGTGGTGTGGTGTGATGTGATGTGATGGGCATACTGTAAAACCCGGACTGGACTGGACTGGACTGGACTGGACTCAAAAATCTGTAAAACCCGGACTCAAAAATCTGTAAAACCCGAGTAGGGTATAAAGGCCGATTCTGGGACCGTTTCCAAATCCAAGATGGCGGCCATCATTTCCAGGAGGGGAGGGGTCAGGCCTCACCTCGGCTCGCCTCGGCTTTGTCGAAGAATTTCTTAAACATTTTCAGGAGGGGGTTTGCCGAAGAATTTTTCCGAAGATTTTTGCCGAAGAATTTGCCGAAGATTTTTCCGAAGAATTTGCCGAAGAATTTTTTGAAGATTTTTCCGAAGAATTTGCCGAAGAATTTTTTGAAGAATTTTCCGGAAGGGGTTTTGGCGAGGGGGTTCTTTTGAAAAATTTTGAAAAAATGGTTTTTCAAGATTTTGGGGAAGAATTGTAATTTTTGTTTTAAAGGTTAAAGAAAAGAGAATAAAATAAAAGAGAGGATGGTTAGTGAAAAGATAAGAAAAACTGTATTCAAAATTCAAAATATTGCAGCAAACGGAATTTTACCATTTAAAACCTTTAGGTTAATTTTTGATGATCTCCATATTTTTTACAGACAGAAAACACTACAGTTTAACAACGAAAAATTTGAAGCTCATACTGAAAGAATTTACACATTTTTAAAAACAATAAAAAAACATTCGCAAAAAGTAGCCCTTTTGTATGCATTAACATCTATGTTTGAAATGTTAATAACAACAGAGTTGTTTGGAACCTGCGAACATGTTTACCATGAAAAATTTGACAAATACTATTATGTTGACTATGGAATGATTTTTGCAAAATTTAGGAGAAGGAAACTGCTTTTAAGAAATAACATTGTTGTTATTCCATACAAAAAAAGATGGGCTTTTGGGAATTGTGCGGTACCAGAGGAATTAGTAAAAACTGCATTTAAAGAGGTGTTTAACATATATGGTGAAGATACCAAACCTGAGGATTTAGTTCGCTACATACATAGAAATCTTTTGTAAAAAACGACATTTTGTTTTTTAAAAAAAATAAAAATAAAAGAGGATGCCTATAAGAAGCGAAAAGAAAGTATCATACAAAAAAGTGGAAAGCTTTTCCTGTGGAACCTGTCAGAAAAAGATAAACACAAAAACAGCACTAAGATTACATATAAAGGTTGTTCATAAAAAAACTTTACAAAACAAAATTTTAAATCTAGGATGTCCAAATTGCAAAGAAACTTTTAAAACAAAAAAAGAACTAAATTCCCACTGCACTACCCATTTAAAAAGGATAAAACTTGGAAAACATAAAATACACAGTTTGCTTATTCCCTTTAAAAATAAAATGTAACAAAGCACACTAGAACTTACATAATTTCCTATTCTTTTTGAATAGGAATTTAAACCCTTTAAATAAACAATGAGTTACTTCTATGGTTATGGTAGTCGCCAGCACTCTACCCAACATAGCGATACCGAAAAGAAAATTAAAGACATTGAAAAGAAAATTAAAGACATTGAATCCAAAGTGAATTATATAGAAGGAAATTACAAAACTGCTTTTGACATTAACTTAAAAACTGCAGACAGAACCATTGAAACCGTTAATGGAGAACAAAGGCTAACACAAGCCCGAAATGGAAAATACTGTTTATGGCAAAATGATAAAACCCTTGCCCCAACATTTGGTCAAGATTACATTGAAAACAAGGGAACTAACTACATGTGTTTTTGTTGTCCTGATTTACAGTTTGATGATGTTTCTATTTTCATTGTTTGTGCAGTGAATGATCTATCCGTCTCCGGTTATTGGGCTTATCTTATTGGGAATGATAATGGAAATTATGATAAATTCATTGGCTTTAAATCCTACAGATACAACCGTTTGGTAATTGGTGGTATAGAAGGTAAAAATTATATAATACCTGACATTACTTCACCCCATAGTATTTTAAGTAAACATATTATATCAAGTCATTGGTTGGGAACCGGTTCCTGTGTATACATAAATGCTAAAAAGATGGCAGGATCAGAATTTAAACCGGATTTAACAGATATAGGCAGTCCATTTGGATCTGTATTTTTTAATGAAAGATTTAATTCAGACACTTCTGCTAAAAGTATTTATGTTTTTAAAGGAAAAATATATGGGTTTAAAATTACTGTTGGCCCATTACTTCCAGCTGATATTGTCAAAATTAATAAGGATATGATGAAAGAATATGGAAACTTTATATAAATAAACATGAGTTATTACTATGGATATGATGATCCAGATTTTCCAAGTTATGGAAAGGATGGAGAACAGGGACCCCAAGGTGATACAGGACTCCAAGGTGATATAGGACCCCAAGGTCCTCAAGGGCCTCAGGGAACCAAAGGAGACACTGGTAACACAGGTCCCCAAGGTCAACATGGAAACAAAGGAATCCCAGGGCTTCGCGGATCCAAAGGAGACAAAGGAGACAAAGGTTTAACAGGCCCCAAAGGAGACAAAGGAGATAATGGTATTAGAGGACCCCAAGGACTTAAAGGAGACAGAGGAGACAGGGGTTTAGCAGGTGTAACAGGTGTAGCAGGTCCCAAAGGGGACAAAGGAGACCATGGAAATGCTGGTTCCAAAGGATCCAAAGGAGACAAAGGAGAAAAAGGAGACAAAGGTATGGCAGGTGCAACAGCCCAAAAAGGAGACAAAGGAGACCATGGTGATGATGGAGCAAAAGGAAACAAAGGAGACACTGGGGCAACAGGTCCACAAGGACCCAAAGGAGACAAAGGAGACAAAGGAAACACAGGTTCCCAAGGACCCCAAGGAAACACAGGATCCCAAGGTTCCAAAGGAGACAAAGGAGACCCTGGTAACAAAGGAGACAAAGGTTTAACAGGTCCCCAAGGACTACCAGGACCAAAAGGAACAACTGGACAAAGAGGTATTAGAGGCTTAAGAGGAGTTACTGGAGCCACAGGACAAGCTGGAAATTTTACACAAGTAATAAAGTATAGAAAAGGTAGTGGAAAAACAAGCTATAAAGCAGGTAGTTGGGATAACACAAATAACAAAAGCACTTTGCTAACATTTACTGCAACAGAATCTGGAAAATTTTTAATAAAATACTGGTTTACACTAGAACCAGATGGGCATAAAATAGACCAACAATCTAAACAAACTGGTTGGTGGGCTTCTTCATATAGAGCATATTTTGACCTTAAAACAGATCTTTACCATGGAGATGTTAATATAAGATCAAACAAACTTGCGGATTTGGAAACCCTAACCATGGGTAAAACATATTATGAAACAAAACCCCACCATATATTTTGCGAAGCCATTGCAACCATAATAAAGGGAACCAAAGTATCTTTACATTGTTATTCTGGTTCGGTTGGAGATGACTATACCTTTTTGTTTTTTGATGTGCAGGATGTTGAAATTAACCTGCTTAAGATTAATTAAAATAAATGGACTCCAAAGAATTTCCAAAAGTTTTAACCAAATGTCAACATGAACACAAATGTGTTTTGGTTAAGGCTGTTCTTAAAACAGCAACAGACAACTCCACAGAAGAAATATATTACAACACAAACCATAAAAATATCTGTAATTATTTACACCCCAATGAAGACCCAATAAAAATGCTAACACGGATAGGTGTATATGATACTGTTTTTTAAACTAGTTGGCTTTGCTAGGCTTTGCGGGTTAAACTAGTTGCTGAACAAATTTAAACTAGTTGCTGAACAAATTTAAACAAATTTTAAACAAATAAATGGAAGCAGAACAAAGTAAAGCAAAGTCGAACGAAGTGAAACCCTCGAACGAAGTGAAACCCTTAAACGAAGTGAAACAAAGTGAAGAAAAACAAACTATTACAAAAACCCCTCCACCTGTCCGCACCAAAAATCCAAAAAGAGTTGCCCAAGGAAAAAAACTGGCTGCAATAAGCAAGGCCGCAAAACTAAAGAAAAAACAACAGTTGGAAACAATCCCAGAAGAAGCCGAAAAAATGTCCCCAACATCTTTAATAACATTTACTGGAACAATACTTGGAACTTGTTGTACACTTCTACTAACCTATATTGCATACAGTAATTGGGGAAAAAAGGATCCAGACTGCAAGGACCCTGGACCCGACAAAATTCCTAGGGTAAAAACAGTTTACAAAGACCTTTCCCAATATGATCTTTAAAATAAACAAAAATGGGGTTAAAAAACTCAAAAGCTAAAAATTTAAAGCACAAAGTTGTTATTATTCCAATCCAAAAAGAAGGAATGTTTTGCCCCCTTCCAATGACAATACGAATCCCACCCCCAAGAACAAAAAGGGACCATAGAAATTTTAAAAAACATTTTCAGTTAATAGAGTATGGATGAAAATGAAATCCTATCCATAACAGGATAGGAATTCAAATAAAAAATATGATCGTTAACAGTTATGCAACCGAATGTGTTTTTGGAAGTAAAAACTGGTTTAATATAGGAATGCTTATTTACCTTATTTCGAAAGGAAGTAATGAAGGATACAAACTTTGGTTACTGTATAGTAAATACGACAGAAACTATAATGAAAACCACTGTTACCATCTTTGGTCAAATTTTGATTGTCTAATGCCAGAAGACTACTATGAAGAAAATTTTGAAGAAAGAAACTAAACAAAATTTTGGGTATAATAAATGAATACCGAAAGAGAAGTTGAACTAATTCCTGGTTATAACCGTTTACACAAAAGTACAATAACCGGAGAACGAGCCCGAAATGTAATTACTTTCAACCCTAATTCGGCTAATGAAGGAGAAGTAATTTACATTCATATTCCAAAACTTAAACCTGGAGCAACCTTAGTTCCTGACAAGATGTTTCTTCTGTTTGACTTTAAGAACAAAAATACCAAATCTTGGTTTAATAACAATCTTGCAAAACAACTACAGGAACGACTGGAAGTCAGATTTGCAGGCGAAAAAGTTTACGACAACACAGGAGAAAGTCTTCTGGAAAC
Source organism: Paragorgia papillata (assembly GCA_035771165.1). Lineage (NCBI taxonomy): Eukaryota > Metazoa > Cnidaria > Anthozoa > Scleralcyonacea > Coralliidae > Paragorgia > Paragorgia papillata. Next base: position 1,973,453 of record JAWNZC010000086.1, on the reverse strand, counting down.
ATACAAGGACTTGTGGATAGACAAACACGAGAGATCCAATATGATCGAAGATGGTATTGCCACAGAAAACCAAAGAAAACTTATTTCAAAATCTGATGATGCCTCTTCCGACTCATATGCAGCTGTTTATGGAACAAAACAACGAATCCAGTTGGGTAAAATTTTAAAGGACCATGGATTGTATGCCCCCCACAGCATGGCAAATGACTTACAATATATTATTACATTGCCAAAAGCCACCAATATTATGAAAGCCCAAAGTAGTCAATCTGTGGCTGGTTACTCACTTGAAAATATTGAACTTGAGTACGAAACCATTACAAACTTTTCCCTAGTTCAGGAAATAGAATCTTCCTACCAAGTGGGTCGAGCCCTTTCCTTCGAACATGTAACTTTAATGAAAACCTCACCATGGGCAAGAGCAACAACTCTAATTAACGAAACCATTAATTTGCCAAGAAAGAGCATGAAGGCTGTTGTAATGTTGTTTACAAAAGCTTCCAGAGATGGATCAGAAGAGATTGTTTACCCAAACATTGAGAATGTAAAAATTACTATTGAAGGAGTTCCAAACAGTATTTACTCCCAAGGAATTCCAAAACGGAGGTTGTTTGAAGAGGCTGAACGACTTTTCAGACAAACAAATTATCCCACCATCCAAGCTGAGGAGTTCTTCACAGAAGAGAAATTCGCGCTTGTTGTAGATCTTCGTTCGATCAATGACAACGATGTGTATGGAGATGGTACCAGGCTTTTAACAACCCAGTCCGGAATCATGTTGGAAATCCAGAAAAAGGCAACATCAGCTGACCTTAAATGCCATGTTTTCATTCTTTCGGATGGACTCCTAAAAGTCCAAGGAGGAGCATTCCAGAGTGTAAATTACTAAAATAAAAATGGAACCCTCGAACAAAGTGAGACCCTCAAACACCATTAAACCATTTAATATGATCATTGTTGGGATGACAAGTTGTGGGAAAACCCACTATTTGCTAAAAATGTTAGAAGAAACCCCAAAACAGTTTGAGAATATATTTTTAATTTGTCCTACTTTTGAATGGAACAAAACATATCTTGAATGGGAACACCTCAATGACCCAAGATTTTTTGTTATTCCTTGCGACCAAGACGAGTCCGAAGATTTTTTAAAATATGTTGTGGAGTACTGTAAAGGAAGACCTTCGTTAATTATTTTGGATGACTGTGCTTCAGGACAAACTGTTAAAAACAGGACTAGTGAGTTAGTTAAACTTGGTTTTGGTGCCCGACATATGGATATTAGTACAATAGTTGTTACCCAACAACTAACCAGCATTGCAAAACCATATCGGGAAAATATTTCCAAACTGGTTACATTTTACAACCCAAACAGAAAAGACATGCAGGTTATCTTAGATGACTATCTGGACATACCAAAAGAAGAAGAGAAAAAAATTAAAGAAATATTAAAATCCCAAAAATATTCAAGACTAGAAATTAACCTGATTTACCCATACCATCACCAAATTATTTTTGGGGATACAATAAATGAGGAACCTGAGAATTTTGCTTAAAAATGGAGAGACAACTGTTAAATTTGAAGATCCTTTAATCATTGAAGACACTAAAATGTTAGTAAAAAATGCAACAGTGTTTTGGAACTTTAACAACATAACAAGTCCAACATATATTATGCATGGAACAAAAAAAGTTAGTTTCAACAATGGTTATTGGACTGTTGGCATGATTATGGAAAGATTAAAGGAAAATGAAATAAAATCTGAGTTGTTACCTTACAGCTGTAAAATTAAAATAATACCAGCAGAAAATCTTTCATTGTTAAAACTTGGCCCTTTGCTAGGATTTCCAGAAACAACAATAATTAAAAAAGGAGCAAGCCAAGACAGTCCAGAAACAGTCAACATAAATCTTGGAATGAGATTTGTATGCATAACTTGCAACATGATTGATGGAACAAAAACCTCATTTTATGGAAAACGGGATAGAACAGCCGCAGTTCTTCCAATTACAACAAAACAAATATTGAAGGGATCTGTTGAAAAGTTTGATAACATTAATTCTGTTGCCATGTTGGACAATGGAATTTACAACGAACTTAAATTCAAAACAGATGAAAATGTTGGAAATATCCTTCTTGAAATCTTTTTATGTCCAATTAATTTTGAAATATGAGAAAATTTAAACTATAATAAAAACATGATTAATATTGACCAAAATTTAGAAACCATTAAAGGGGTGTTAAATGACATGGTAAACTTAAAAGTAACTTTAAAAAAAAATAAAAACCAAAATTTAACAAACTTAAAAGTGGTGTTAAATGACTTAATAGCAGCTTTAAAGAACTATGTGAAAGTAGTAGAAATTTTGAAAATCTTCTAAAATTATTGTACCCTCTAATAACATTTTGTAGTTTTAAAAACTACAAAATATTAAAATTTTTTACCTTAATAAATGAATAAGAACGAAGTTTTAAATGACTTGTACCAAGCAGCATTAATTACACTTGCAGCTGTTGGAACAAGCATGGTTTTCAAAAAGGTATTAGGTCAATCTTTAGCGGCACCAGCTAGTCTTAAAGAAACAGCCAAACTTGGAGTAGCTGTTTCCGTTGGGTTATTTTCAGTAAAAATGGCGCAAGAAAAAGGATACTTACCCAAAAATTTGGATCCAAAGTAAGTTTAGTTTTTTTTAAATTGAATAATTTTTAAGTCCTATTAAATAAAAGATAGGGAGTATGAACGGATTATTTGAAAAATTGGAACAACCAATTACATTAAAATTTAGACAAACCAAGTGCTTTGGGTTAAAACCTAAAACATTTAAAGGAAAGAAAACAAACGGGTTTAGACTGACTATCCAACTAAACCAAGAAAACTGCCAAAAGGTTTTAACAGCCTGGAGCCAACTCAAACCGACCAAAGAAACACCACTTTTTGGTGATTTCGATAACATTCTTTGTTTAAACATTAAAGAAGATGATCTAAGCAAGGAAGAGATGAAAGATTTTGAAAAACTGTGCCATGTTGACACGAAAGTGGAAATTGGCCAGGTGTTTGTAAACAAGAACAAGGAAAGGTTCCCAGTGTTCCAAATAAAATTCCTAAAAAAGGTAGAGGGACCACCACGAGAAAGACTTCAGACCACAGGTGAAATGAGCGACTAAATATAAAAAATGTACCCATATCCAAAAGGATATGGAAACATAATTAATAAATGGCATCAATGGTAGCAGGAGGATTGTTTAACGCAATTGCCTTTGCAGGTGCTGGATATTTGTTCCAATCATTTAACAAAAATGGTTTCGCCAAAGAGGCTAAAAGACATAATTTAGCAACAGAAGAACTTCAAAAAGCTCATGAAAAGTTTTTTGAAAAAGAAATTAAAAGGAAGGACAGACAAAGAGAATTACAGGATGAAATAAGGACTGCGGGGTACAATATGCAAGATACATCAAAAGCATTCCAAGAACTCCATAAAATTTTACAGGACACCCCAACCGAACCAAAACTTGAGGATTTTTACCAACCAAGCGAAGAAATGGAAAAATACCAAATTATTGCCGTAACACTTTCTGGAACAGGTGCTGGATGGTTGTTGTCAAGATTTGTTTAGGGTAAAAATTTTGTAACTTTTTGGGTTACAAAATATTAAACCTGTTTATTCTTTTTGTTTTTGGATCTTTGATAACATATACTTAAAAATTTGAAAAGATGTTTTAGGGAGTTCTTTAACACCTTCAAAATTTAAAATATATTCTATTACTCCAAAAGATTTTTCAGGATTTTTAAATGGTGGTATTGTTAAAGTTTTTAAAAGATCTCTTTGGCATATTGCAAGAATGGCATACAATACATGTTTTTTCATGGGATGCCTTGTAACCAAACCTTGTTCTTTAAGGGTTTCAAAAGATTCTTCAAAATATTCTATAAGTTTTAATACAAAAAAATTTTTGTTCTTTATAGGGTGGTATGGCTGGTATTGGTAATATTAATGGTTCATGATCATGTGTACACCAATAACCACAAAGACAAGGCGGATAAATTTTTTTAAACTGTTCCACTTCAGATCCTTCTACTACAATTTCTGGTAACATTTCTAGGTACATTTTCTTTAAACTTCTAACGTTAAGGCTGTCCACCACCACCCCTTTAGGCACCCCTTTAGGAAGTTTCCATTCCCGTTCCCGGTCCAAATAACCCTGTTTTAGCAATGCTGGTCCTACCACTCCACATTCTGGACAAAATTCATGCCCACCCATTTCTTCCAATGGTTGTTTACAACAACGGCTGACATTAGGACCATTTTTATGTTTTTCCAAGAAAAGGTCCAAAGTTGGTAAAATTTTGATGTTAATATTTAACATTTGAGTCATTCCTTTTATTATAATGATAAAACTTTAAAAATTAAAAAAACAAGTGTTATGGAAGCTCCAAAAACTTCTGGTAATCTGTTATCATTACTTGTTATTTCTGAGGATGCAAAATTTCCTTCTTTGTATGTTTTTTTCCAGGATTTTTCAGGGGTCTCACCCCATTCGGCCTCGCTCCGGCTTTGCCAAATATTTTTGAAAGGCTGTAGAAGGGGTTCTCACTTTGGCTTTGCCTCGAACTAAAGAAGATTTTTCTAAAGAAGGTTTAAAATTTAAATTTAAATTTTGGTTAAATCCAAGCACCATTTTGTCAGTAGCCATGGTAAGAACATTGTTAAATCCAACCACAGGATTAATTAAAATTTTAAGATCGCTAGGTATTAAAATTAAACCAGGAGATACCGCAAAATTTAAAACAACATTGGTAGACTTTATTGCCTGCCTCATATTACTAATGCTTACAGTAATATCATCTTGTGCTATGGTATCTTCCATTAACTTTTTAAACACCTCTTGTGTTTGTAAACTTTTAGCACCTTGCCCAACAATAACCCACCTTGTTTTTGCCTGGGCCCCCAACACACAGTAAACAAAAGATTCTAAGGATTGTTGGAATAGCTTTTGACCCAATGGTGTAAGACCATTGCTACTTTTTGGAACAAAGTGTTTGAAATCATTGGGATGTCTTTGGGAAGTGGATACCAACTCCTCGTATGTGTTTACCCTTCCATAACTTTTTTGCTCCAACTTTACATACCTAACTTCATATCCAAGGTCCTTCATGTCTTGTGTAAAATCTTCCGGACTTTGTGTAGAATTACTTATTTTCTGGATCCAAACATCATTAGGGTTATGTTGTAAAATTTTTATAATCTCACTTGTAAGATATCTTTTAAGTTTGTTGGGATGCTTTAAAAATCTTCTCACCTGAAAAACATAATGGTAATGAGCAATACTTGTTAAAAAAGGAGACCTAAACCTTTCAAAACCATTTTTAAAATGTTTGTTAGACACCCCACACAAATAACTCGCAACATAAGAAGCTGCAATGGCTGTAAAATATGGAATTGTAAGAAAGTCATTTAGGTCAGGATTTCTTACCTTTGCGGGTTCTGAAAAAGTTGAGTCTATTGGGTCCAAGTCCAAAACAAAACTTTCCTTTTTGTTAACAAATAGTATAACTTTGTTTAGGTTCACTGAACATTCTGGTTGTTTTGAAAAACTTTGAACAGTTCCATGAATTCCCCAACCTTTTGGCCAATATAAATATTGTGTGTAATTTTTGTTCCTTTTAAACTCATCACTTTCAGTGTCCAATAAAAATTCATTCTTTAAAAAAAATATCTTCTTACCAAATTTAAATCTTGTCAAATCAGCATTTGGGTAAGTTTTTAAAAACTCTGTCTTAAGGTCCATTTATTATTTAAATAAAAAATGGATGATAAACTTTTACTCATTGACCTTGAACTTCGGGATATATATTACAATCCTGTAACAGGTTACCAATCCATGGAAAAACTTTACCAAACAGCATTAGATCAAAATGTTGAAGGTGTTTCAAGAAAGTTAGTCCGGGAGTGGTTACATTACCAAAGGGTATTTACATTGCACAAACCTATTAGGAAACCAAGAAGATATCAAAAAACATTTGTTAAAAATCTTGCTGACCAAATTCAAATGGATCTTGTTGATGTTGCTAAATTTGGTTCTGAAAATAATGACCAAAAGTGGATATTAACAGGAATAGAAATTTTAAGCAGATTTGGATTTTCGGTTCCTGTCCATAGAAAAAACACAGTGAGTATGGTTGCTGGTGTTTCAAAAATGTTGTCGGAATTTAAGGAAAGATTTGGCAAATATCCAGAAATAGTCCAATTTGATGAAGGGAAGGAGTTTTACAATGTGGGGGTAAAAACCCTTTTAAAATCTTTTGGTATCCACTATTTTTCCGCAAGATCAGAACGTAAAGCAGCTGTTGTAGAAAGATTTAACCGGACATTAAAAACCAGGATGTGGAAATATTTTACATTTACAGGAAACAAAAAGTGGTTAAACACCCTTGATAAATTTACCGCAAGTTACAACAACACAACACATAGCACAATTAAAATGAAGCCAAAAGATGTTAATGATGAAAACCAATCCAAAGTTTTTTTTACACTGTATGGAATTCCACCGCTTGAAGGTAGTGTAAAACCTAAATTCAAAACTGGAGATCATGTAAGAATACAAAAATATAGAAAAAATTTTTCAAAAGGATATGATCCAAATTTTACGGATGAAATTTTTACGGTGTCAGCTGTTTTTAGGGGAAATCCTGTTATGTATAAAATTCGGGACTCTGATGAGGATATTTTAGGAAAATTTTACAGTGAAGAACTTGTTAAAGTTATTGGTAATCAACAAGTAATAAATGGCTGACTTTGGAGAACCCTCCGGGGAAAATATTGGAATGCAAAATTTAGGAAAAGAAAACCAAGAAGATGATGAATTTCAAGATGCAGAAACATCTTTTTCCGATGATGTGTATCTTGGCGAAGACTATAATGAGGGGATTGTAGACAAATTTAAAAAAATTCAGAAAAATCTTGATACTGGTGTAATAGATGAGACCACCGCAAAAAAAGCTGAAAAAGCGGTAAAAAAGATGGTAGGTAAAATGAGGAAGGCTGAAACAGAAAGAAGAAAAAAAATTTTTCAAAAGTTAAATTAAAGCAAATAGTAATCAAAGGTGATGGAGGGAAAAAAGGTGCAAGTGCTGAATTAATAAACAAAAGTTTAATAGATTACGATGAAAAAACAGGAGTAGAAAGTGGGATTACCTTTGAAGGAGTAAAGGTTATTGTTAGAGATGGGGATAGCGACAACTTCATTTTAAACAAAGAGGAACCAAATAAGGAAAAATTAAAAAAATTTAATGGTCTACTTTTAAAAGCAAAAATAGAACACAAAAAATCAGCAGATGGGGTTGCCGAAGAGTTTTCAGGACTCCAACCAGAAAATATTATTCCTGAAAATATTACCAACATTCGTGAAAATGTTGCTGAAACAGCTGGGTAATGAAGTAACAATAGGGATGGATAACATTGAAACAAATGATAATGGAGAAATTGATGAAGAAGCTGGTGATAGTGCTCTTCGAAATCTCCGTGGGACTTTAAAGGCTAAACAACTGGATGCTGTTGAGGAGAACCAAAAGTTTTGGAAAGATATGGCAGACAATGAAAAAGATCCATTTAAAAAAAGAAAGTTTAGGGAGGTTGAGGCTGTGAGTGAACTAAGGGCTGAACAACTTAGATTGGAAGCAAACATGGCGCCAGAGACTGAATATGTTAAAAATATGCTTAGAGACAATATCCTAACAAAATTTGAAAGGTTTAAAGTATGGACAAAAGAAAACATGGGTGCAACAGCTGCAATAGCTATTAGTATTGCTGGAATTATAACAACAGTAGTATTGGCTGGAGGAAAAGGAGTAGCAGCAGCTGCAAAGGCAACAGGAGCATTAGGAAAGGCTTTAGCAAAACTTGCAAAAACTGCTTTGCCTATATTGGTTCCAATTTTAAATATACTTGCAACTGCATTATCTTGGGGAGCAAAGGGAATAGCATGGTTGGCAAAAAATTTGTGGGTTCTTGCAATAGGGCTTTCCTATATTGTTTACAAAGAATACAAAGAAAGATATGGAACCCAAATAAAGCACATAAAATGATACTTGGAATATATGGTTTAATGGGATCCGGAAAAGACACAGTTGCAGATATTTTAGTGAGTTCAAATATTTTTAAAAAAAAGGCATCATTTGCAGACACCCTAAAAACAGTTGCGTCCGAAACATTTAAGTTTGACATAAGTTACTGCTACGATATTAACAAAAAAGATACAGAATTCATATTACCAAATGGTCTTCCTTCTGTAAGCCATGTCCAAAATGTTTTTGAAAAATACTTTAAAAATAACGCGCACAAATATCTAGAAAAATTTTTGTTGATAAACTGGGAAACACTAACAACACCAAGATACATTCTCCAAACTTTGGGAACAAACGTGTGCAGAGAAGTAGATGAATTTGTTTGGATTAACTCTTTTTTTGTTCCCAAAAACAAAAATGTAATAGTTCCAGATGTCAGATTTACGAATGAGTTCAACAAGATCAAAAACATGGGTGGAACAATGATTAAAGTGGTTAGACCCGGTTTTACTCCCAGTGTGCACATCTCAGAAGGTGGATTAGAACACAAAATGTTTGACTTTGTTGTGTACAACGATGGAACTCTTCAAGATCTTAAAAACAATGTCTTAAATTTGTTTAAAAAGTTATTAATAAATGAACACGAAAGAATTTGAAGACCAACCTCAAACGAAAAATTTAAACCTTAGGGAAGAGCTTATCCGGCTTTCTTCCGAAAAAAAAATTAAACATTCGGAATCATATCTTAAAAAAGCCTCATTAACGGCACTTGAAAAAATTAAGTTAAATTATGATCAGGTACAACAGGACAAAGTTAACAGTGTGTTAACAGAAACCCTTATAAACAAATTTTCAGTGTTAATGGAACAGTTAGATTTGATAAAAGATGATGAAAAACTGGATAAAGAATTATCAACAAACAAACTATTTTGCGATGATGTTAAATCCCTGGTATCAAAAATATCACCCTATATTCCAATGATTGGATTGTTATGTGGTGGAATAATAGTAGCCAAACATGTTTGGGACCGAGGCGAGCGAAGCGGTAGCGAAGCCGAAGATGAAGTGAAAAAACCATCAAATAAAAATGAGTTTGTACAAAATGATCAGGATCCTAGCAAAAATGTCGATAGTGGCAATGTTGCTGATTCCAATAACAGTTGAGTTGTTATTAATTAAATTTTTACTGTTTTCCTAATCTTTTGTTGGATTAGGAAACTCTTTATAATAAATGTGGTGGAATATTTTTAGTTGGATTAGAAAAAAAAGGAAAGATAGAAGAAACAAAAACCTAAGAAAAAGTTGGACCCTAAGGGAAGGGAGACTTGATATTGATAAAAAATGGTTTGTAAACAGCTACGAAATTCCTCTGAAAAGTTAAAAACAAGGAACTGAAAAGTTGTTAGTTTCCTAATCTTGTTGGTTAGGAAATAAAATGGGAAATTCTAAAAGCAGCATCGCTAAAGCTTCGCGAAAACCAAAAGAAAAATTTAACAAAAACCATATTACAAAAAAGGGATTCCAATTTGGGATAAGTTTTGGAAAGGAAGATTTGACAATGGAGGGAAATATTCAAATAGGATGGACAAACAAAATAGTAAAAAACTATTCTTGTGTTTCTTCACCAAAATCTTCACCAAAAACTTTACCAAAATCTTCGCCAAAATCTTCGCCAAAAACTTCGCCAAAATCTTTGCCAAAAACTTCGCCAAAACCAATATAATAAAACAATGGAAATGTTTAAAATAAGAATGGATGAAAGAAGAAAATTTGGTGAAAAATTAAAAAAAATTCGTGAGGAAAACCCTATTTGCAACCACCCCAAATCAGAGTTAAGAACCCTAGCTAAAAAAATTGGGGTAAAGGGGGTTTACAAAATGGACCTAAAAACACTTTGTGAAAGTCTTAATATTCCATTGGTTAGGAATGAAATCTTTGACAGATGCAACAGAGAGCAAATTAAAAATCCTGTTGAAATAACATTTACAGATTTGGATGGGAAAAAAACAAAATTCCATAGTATTTACAGAGCAGCATCCTGCCTAAATAAAAATCCTAGTTGTATTCCATATTACATAAGGAAAGGAACATTCATTCTTTACAGGGGTAAGATACAAACTGTTAGTCGGAGTTCTTCTGAAGCGGAGTGAGAACCTTCATTCTTCAAATTTCCTATTCTTTTGAATAGGAAATGCAGCAAGAAAGAGACCGAAAAAGGAATGCTAAAATCCGAAAGGCTTAACTTCAACAGGTCATTTGGGAACACAAGTTAAAAAAAGGAAGTATAATGTTGTTTGGATCCTTTATTAGTATATACTTTTTAAATATTTTTTTTAAATCGATTTTTCTTTTTAGTATTTTAATAATTTTTTTAACACTATAATAAATGGAAACTAACACTAAACTTTTGGAAAAACGGGAAAATGCCCGTCTTCGAAAACAACGGCAACGTGAGAGGGACCGAAAAATGGAGCCCTTTAAACCTGAAAGGCTTTGCTAAACTCCAACAGGAAAAGGAGTTTAGAGCAGCCAAAAAAGAAGCCAAAAAGCAGGAACAGACTGCCAGGAAAGAAGCAAGGAAACAGGAACAGGTAGCCAGGAAAGAAGCAAGAAAAGCAGAACAGATTGCTAGGAAGGAAGCAAGAAAAGAAGAGAAGAGACAAGAAATTTTGAGGTGGAATAAAAAATGGAAGGGAACTGCTAAAACCGCTAAGACCAGGCAGGTTCTTGGGAACAAGCTTGGGAGAATTTTTAACAAAAGAACAAGGGCCTACAAAAAACTTAGGGAAACAGAGCCAAAACTCATTAGAGATTTCGCTAATGGGAAAGCAGCTTTGTATGAAATTTCAGGACAGGGATTTAGGGATCCTTCGGTATTCTTAGAAAGAACAACACAAACTGTTGAGAACCTAATTAACAGTGTTAAAAACTCAAAGAAAGTAAAAACAACACTGATATGTAAACTTGTAAAGTATGATTACGAAGCTGGATGGGAAGATGTTGAAGAGTTTTACTTTACCTCTTATATGAAGGCAATGACGACAGAGGAAGATGTTAGAGAACACTATGAAATGATGAAAAAAGAGATGCTTGAAAATTTGGCTGCCCACCAAAAGAAGGGATCTGGATGGGCTATAAGATCTGTGGAAAGCTTACATGTTTCTATAACAAAATATAGACCTTTAAACGGTAAGGGTTTCAAACCCCTTCCAAAAGTCATTCAGGACAAAAAGGCCATCATCAATCCTAAAAACAAGGATAACAAGTGTTTCCTTTATGCTGTTGCAATAGCCGATATGCTGAAAAAAGATCTAGGAAAACCACATTTAGAAAAGGTTGGACCTGCTGCCAGAGAACAGGCAGCCAAATACAACATCAAAGGATTAGAATTTCCTCTTAAAATTAAGGATATCTCTAAATTTGAAGAGATGAATGAGATGAATGTAAATGTCTTTGGTTTTGATCCTGAAATCCAAAAGGTTTTTCAAATGCAGTTAAGCAGGTCAAACCATCCAAATGTTGTAGACCTGTTCTGGGACAAAAACCATTACAGTGCCATAAAAAACAAAGGCAGGTTATTTGATAGCCAAGAAAACAACCACCAACACAAAAAGTTTTGGTGCGACTTTTGTGAAAACCCATTCACCACAAAAGTCAAAATGCTCCAACATAAGGAGATCTGTAAAACTTATGACGCCCAGGTCCAAATATTTCCTATAAAGGATAAGAATGACATCATGGGGTGGAGTGAGAAGGATTATAAGAAAACTCAAGATGTTCCCTTCATCATTGTGTATGATTTTGAGTGTTTCTTAAAACCATTGGATACGGTGGAACAAAGTGAAGACAAGAGTTTCACCAAGAAATATCAAAAACATGTTCCTAGTGGTTACTGTTTCCAAATTATATGCTCTGATCCAAACATCTTCCCAGGAAAAGTTGTAAGCTATACCAAAAAATATGAACATGAGGATATCGGTGAAATGTTTGTTGAAGCCATAGAAACTGAGGCAAAGGAAATCTGGGAAACCTACATGAAAACTCCAAAACCAATTATTATAAGTGAGGCTCAAGAGAAAGATTTCCAGTCAGCTGTAAACTGTTATGTCTGTGGGGGAGAGTTAGGAAAAGATAGGGTAAGAGATCATAACCATCTTAGTGGAGAATATAGGGGACCTGCTCATAACTGTTGTAATTATTCGATGAGTAGTGCCAAACATATTCCTGTGGTTGCCCATAATAGTATGAATTATGATATGCATCATATCATTGAAAGTTTGGGGAAAACAGAAGGTACAATTACTTGTATACCAAAGACAGACGAAGAGTATATAAGTGTTAGTAAAAAGATATGGATGAAAAATGGTTGGAAAAGATTAGCTGATGGCACTCAAAAAGAAAAGTGGTTTCCTTTAGAACTAAGATTCCTGGATTCCTTAAAATACATGCCAAGTTCATTAGACTCACTTGTTAAAAACCTGAAACCAGAGGCTTTTGTGTACACAGAAAAATTCTTCGCTAACCAACCAGAAGAGTTAAGAAAGCTGTTAAAAAAGAAGGGAGTATTTCCCTATGATTTCATGACAGGCATGAAAAAGCTGGATTATCCACAACTTCCAACCAAAAAGGAGTTCTACTCAAAACTGAATGGAGCTGGTATTTCAGATGAGGATTATGCCCATGCTCAGAATGTTTGGAAGACCTCAAAATGTAAGACAATGGGAGAATATCAGGAAATGTACAACAAACTGGATACTGTTCTTCTCGGAGATGTAATTCAAAATTTTAGGAAGACAAGCAAAGAAACTTATGGGATAGATCCAATGTGGGCCTACACAAGTCCTGGTTTGGCTTGGAATTCCTTACAAAAGATGGGTCAAAAGTTGGAACTATTAACAGACCCTGATATGTATCTATTCTTTGAAAGAGCTATCCGTGGTGGGATCTCGGTAATCCCGGGCCGAAGTTCTTATGCCAACAACAAGTATATGAAAGAATATGATCCAGAGCAGGAAAGTTCCTTCATCCCATATTTAGACGCAAACAACCTGTATGGGAATGCGATGAGAAAACCTCTTCCAATAGGTGGATTTAAGTGGATGTCAGAAGAAGAGCTGGCGGATTGGGAAAAGTATCTTGTGGAAACCAAAGATGGGGAAGAGGGAGAAGGATGCATGCTGGAAGTGGACTTGGAGTATCCTAAGGAATTACATGATCTCCACAATGATCTCCCCTTCGCAGCTGAGAGAGTTGAGATTAATAAGGTTGAAAAACTGGTGCCAAATCTTAACGGTAAAAAGAAGTATACTCTCCACTACCGCGCATTAAAGCAGTGTTTGAAATACAAGCTAAAACTTTTGAAAATCCATAGAGGAATTAAGTTTGTGGAGAAGGCTTGGATGAAACCCTTTATCGACCTTAACACAAGGTTAAGAACAGAAGCCACCAATGACTTTGAGAAGGATTTCTACAAGTTAATGAACAACTCAGTCTTTGGTAAGACGATGGAAAATGTTCGTAACAGAGTAGATATTCGACTCGTCTCTTGGGCTGACCAGCTTGAAAAGCTTGCGAGAAGGCCAAATTACAAGTCCATTAACATATTTAATGAAAATTTGGGTGCTGTCCATATGAAGAAAACTTATGTTAATCTTAACAAGCCAATCTTTACAGGGGCTGCCATTCTGGATTTGAGTAAAATTACCATGTATGATTTCCACTATGGCTACATCAAACCAAAGTATGGACCTAAGGCTCAGCTGTTGTTTACGGATACGGACAGCCTTTGTTACAAGATTAGAACAGAAGATTTCTTCAAGGACATTTCAGGAGATGTTAAAACCCACTTTGACACCAGTAACTTTGGGAAGTCTCACCCAAGTGGTATAGAATGCGGGGTAAACAAGAAAGTTCCTGGAATGATGAAGTCAGAGACTGGAGCAAAACAGATTAAAGGGTTTGTTGGGTTAAGAGCGAAGTTGTATGCTATTAAGATGGCTGAGGAGAAAAACCCCGAAACTGGACTGATGGAATGTAAAGAGGAGAAGAGATGTAAGGGAATTAAAAAGAGTACTATTAAGGATATCAAGTTTGAGGATTATGAGAAATGTTTACACTCAGGAAAAAACCTAATGAAGGGGATGAACACCTTTAGGAGCTACCAACACAAAGTTTATACCATCCATATGAACAAGATCGCTCTCAACTCAGCAGATGATAAGAGAGTTATCGGAGAGGATGGGATTTCAACCTTGGCAATTGGACATTATAGAACCAAAAATGTTTAAAGATTAGTTTAAGATTTGTATTCAAAAAGAATACAAATTTTTCTTTAGGTTTAGTAAAATTTATTACCTTTTTCTTTTTGCCAACCTATATCTTTGTCTTGTAAAGTTTCTCCATGAACAGCCTTTGTATGTAATCTTAGTGCTGTTTTTGTTTTACATTTAAAACTACACTTTTCGCAGGAAAAACAAATCCTATCATTGGTAAAAAAATAACTATTGGATCTTTTAGGCATTCTCTTTTATTTTATTCTCTTTTCTTTAACCTTTAAAACAAAAATTACAATTCTTCCCTAAAATCTTGAAAAACCATTTTTCAAAATTTTTCAAAAAACCCCCTCGCCAAAACCCCTTCCGGAAAATTCTTCAAAAAATTCTTCGGCAAATTCTTCGGAAAAATCTTCAAAAAATTCTTCGGCAAATTCTTCGGAAAAATCTTCGGCAAATTCTTCGGCAAAAATCTTCGGAAAAATTCTTCGGCAAACCCCCTCCTGAAAATGTTTAAGAAATTCTTCGACAAAGCCGAGGCGAGCCGAGGTGAGGCCTGACCCCTCCCCTCCTGGAAATGATGGCCGCCATCTTGGATTTGGAAACGGTCCCAGAATCGGCCTTTATACCCTACTAACCCGGACTCATATTTTTAACAAACGGGGGTCCCACTGATACTTGTAAATACCGGGGGTCGTAATGGGCTTTGAATTAACGGGGGGAGGGTTGACGTGACGTTAAACTCGGAGACGAAACATAACTCCGATCACGGTTAATATACGTCTACTCACTTGTCGTTAATAAACAGGGGGGACGTGCATGTATAGCAATTTAGGACAATGACTCCGTCATGCCAAGAACGACAAAGCTTTAGTATGCGTGCAGAATTTCGGAAATTTATATAGTTTTACCAAGGTCTAAACGCTAAGACAAATAGACAAATTGTTATATACAATGTTATAGACAAATTGTGACCAAGCTGCATGGCGCAGTCAGTTATTTTACTGAGTGCTAAAGCAAAGATGATCATATTTACACCTCGCATTCCAGCATTGAGTGTTAGTCGCAGGCTAGTTTCCTTAGCTCTGTTCTCAGTAAGATTAAAAAATATTCAAGTTTTCAATAGAAATATCATGATTCATGACACCAGTAGTCAAAATAGAAGCGCTGCGAAGAAATAAAATAAGCAGATAGGAAAACCCAGGCCAGCGTTCTGCTTTTACTTTGGTTTTAAGACCTGTTTTACACTATAGCGAGTTTGCTGCGATCTGTCTGCGAATTGAAAATCGCTTTTGTGAACACTGGTGATTTTGCTGCGATTTGTTGGGCAACTGTTGTTATAATGTCATTGTTACAACAGTTATCTAATAGTTATTACATAATATTATTATTACAACTATTATTGTTATTGTTCTAAAAACAACCAACATTTAACTGTATAATAAAATATTCATAAGTTATGAAATAGAAGAAAAAGTGTTTTTCTTCTGTATCAATGTACATTTAGTTTGTCACGAAGCACTGTCACGTGGTTATCATCGAGACTGAGATCTTGTGGTACCTTGTACTGACCCAAGGAGAAAGAAGGCGCTTTTCTGGGATACACAATTTGGGTTTATATTGGGCAAGGTTATATAGTAAAACAGCTAGCTAAAACATTAGTAAACAGCTAGGCAAGGTTATAATTGCATATTATAGTCATAGGCTCATAGCAGTACCAATTTTCACCTTGTTTTCCGACAAAGTGTTTTGCTGCACGCTAACTTCCTCCGTTTTGTTCTCAGGTGAAGATAAAAATACAAAGCAGTTCCTTTAGCTTAACACCTCATGGAAGTACAATTTTACTTTCGTTTTTTCGTACAGACATTTCATTTGTATCATGTCGGGTCACTGCCGTCACACGCTAATCTTATTGAGGAGTCTTTACTATTTTTTGCTTTGAACTGAACCTTAGAACCATAAAATCGCAGCAAGAGATGCTAGCGCTGTTTAAATCACAGTAACAATAACAACAGTTGCCCAACGAATCGCAGCAAATCACCAGTGTTTACAAAAGCGATTTCAATTTGCAGTCAGGTTTGCAGTTCAAATCGCAGTAATTAAACAGGACTGCGAGGTGTAAATATGATCATCTTTGCTTTAGCACTCAGTAAAATAACTGCTGCGCCATGCAGCTTAGCCACAATTTGTCTATAATATGTTGTATATTAGCGTTTAGTCCTTGGTAAAACTATATAAATTTCCGAATTCTGCACGCATACTAAAGCTTTGTCGTTCTTGGCGTGACCGAGTCATTGTCCTAAATTGCTATACATGCACGTCCCCCCTGTTTATTAATGACAAGTGAATAGACGTATATTAACCGTGATCGGAGTTATGTTTCGTCTCCGAGCAGTAACGTCACGTCAACCCTCCCCCCGTTCATTCAAAGCCCATTACGACACCCGGGTATTTACAACCATCAGTGGGACCCCCCGTTTGTTAAAAATATGAGTCCGGGTTTTACAGATTTTCGAGTCCGGGTTTTACAGTATGCCGATGCCGATGCCGATGCCGAGGTCGAGGTGAGGTGAGGTGACGTAACGTAACGTAACGTAACGTAATGTAATCTAGTGTAATATATAATA
Organism: Paragorgia papillata; assembly: GCA_035771165.1. Lineage (NCBI taxonomy): Eukaryota > Metazoa > Cnidaria > Anthozoa > Scleralcyonacea > Coralliidae > Paragorgia > Paragorgia papillata. The sequence goes on along the minus strand of JAWNZC010000086.1, from coordinate 1,956,494 downwards.
TAACATAAGTTTAACAAAACTGTTAACAAAAATTAATATAGCCTGCGTCCTAGCCAAAGGGTATCTAAGCGTATGAAACGCCATTTCCGTTCGTGGTAATATCACACCTGCTATGGCTGCGGCCATCTAACGTCATGCAACTGATTCGACTAAAATTTAAAAAACGGGAATATATATATACACATATAATTGATGTTTCAAATGTATATATTATATATATATATATATATATATATATATATATATATATATATATATATAGTAAAACAAAAGACAAACTCGAGTTACTTCATTCAAACTTTAATTCACTACAAATCTGTTTCGTATGGTAAGCGGAGCCTACCACACTCTTCAGGTGACTATTGCAACTGATGTTAACGCTTAAGAAATTTGAAATTTGAATTATACTGGTCAAGGGATTAATCGGTTATGTCATTGACTCATATGTATTAATATTGTCCATGTGGCCAGACTCATATTCATACTGTATATGTACATGTAACTGAGCTTGTATTAATACTGTGCATGTACCTAGCCCCATATTGATACTGTACATGTTATTAAAGAGGCTAAGAATGAACAAAATAATTAATACTCTTACCCCACAGCCAAGTGCATGTACATGGAATCACAATCACATTACAAAAATAGATTCACATGTTAATGCATGTATCAATGTATGATTCATTGTTACTATCAGGTACTGCAAAAGCTTCTCTACAATATTTGACAATTAGACTGATGATGACAACTGTAAAAGCAGAGCAAAATGTCATTCTGTATATGCAAATTGAATTATATATACAGGTGTGACAGTAAAATATTATTTCAATGCTCAGAAACTAGAATTTATTACAAAAAAAACCCAACTAGTTTTCACTGCACCACTGACTAAATTAAACCAGCACTGTTATCTAACAGTAATATTACAAAAAGCATAGCATATTAATTAATAGAATGAAAATTGCAATGAATGTTTCACTGATAAAGGCTCCTGATAATAAATAATATCTGCTTGTCTATAAATAATACGGTAAAACCAGAATAGCAAAAACGACCAACGGCCCCCTGGCTTAACAAAATTAAGTAAAGCTACTTGAAGTACTCAGCCAGAATTGGCTGGGTTAACCGAAATATCGCGGGCTCATTCCTTTATCACCGCCATTTCCCTTCAGAACGACAGGGTCGTGGCTAGATGGGATACTCGCAGTTGAGGTGACCGCGAGGTACTAGGTCCGAGTCAACTTCGGAACAATCATCGGGATTCGGATTTTTCTACTCGGATTTTTCAAAATGGCGGCCACAATTTCAATCCAAGGAGTGACAAAACTCAACGAAGACAATAGACACCTCAATGAAGAACAAAGTAAGAATTTGTAAGAATAATAAGATTTAAGACTCTAAAGTTTTTATTTTATTAAGAATCGTGTTGCAAATTTAGTAAAATGCTTGTAGTAGTCTAGACGAATTTTTATGGCTCATATAAAATAAAATGTTGACAAAGATAATATAATATAATATATATATATATATACAGTGGCGTAGTGGCAGGGGGAGGCAAGGGCCCCCCCAACTGGGGTTGTCCGAAAAGGGGCACCGAAACTAGCAAGGGCTCCAAAACTGTAGTTCTTTGTATAGCTAGGTCTTCAATGGGGGGATATAAAGATCTGAAATCTGTAATCTTTTGTGTTTTCTATGAAGTTTTATAATCTTGAGAATTCTGTAAAATCTCACTCCAAAATGCAGGAAATGGCATATCAGAGACTCTCGGACCCCCCCCCCCCCCCCCCCCTAGAGGTTTGGCACTACTTCGCTGCTTGCATTGGCATGGTGTTTGAGAGCACCTGTTGTTTGTTGTAATATTATATTATATTGCTACTTCAGTTATTTTTAAACAAAAAATGTGATCATTTATCAAATACAGTAATGTCTTTCTTTCATATATATTTTTTTTGGGGGGGAGGGGGGGCACCAAAGCTAATCTGGTCACCCCAGCCTGAAACTTGCCACCACGCCACTGTATATGTATATATATATATATATATATATATATATATATATATATATATATATATATATATATATATATATATATATATATATATATATATATATATATATATATGACTTTATTAATTAATCACAATACAGGAGCATGAATCTTAAATGGCCTAGACATAAATACCAAGTCTCTACCATTAAATCCAATTAGTATTCTTTTCAAACAACCTACATGTATTGCAGTAGTTTGAAAGCGCTAAACACTTCTGAGCCACAGTGCATAAAAAACACGGTCTAATACACCTGCCGGGAAATTAAGATAACTTGAAGTGTATGCATGGTGAAAGTATTTAAAAGCTTTTTCTCTTCTTGTTTAACTTATGTGCTGATTAATTTATATCTTAATTTCCCAGGTGTATAAAACCGTGCTTTTTACGCATCCGTGGCTTCAGAGAAGTGTTTAGGGCTTTCAAACTACTGCAGGTGTACTAGTTATCTAGTATGGGACCTCATGTCCTTTTGTAGTTGCACCTGCCCCTGGGCAAATTTTAAAAAAAAAATTTTAAAAATAGGTTGTTTGAAAAGAATACTAATTCATTTTCTAAGGGTTCCTGTTTTTTTATACACACTGTATATATATATATATATACTGTATATATATATATATATACTGTATATATATATATATATATATACTGTATATATATATATATATATGTATATATATATATATATATGTATATATATATATATATATATATATATATACAGTGGTGTGGTGGCAAGTTTCAGGCTGGAGTGGACAGATTGGTTTTGGTGCCCCTTCTGCACCTCCAGTTGGGGGGCCTTGCCCCCCCCTGCCACCACGCCACTGTATATATATATATATATATTTGTAACATTTTATGAGCCATACAAAATCGTCTAGACTACTACAAGCATTTTACTAAATTTGCACCACGATTCTTAATAAAATAAAAACTTTAGAGTCTTAAATATTATTATTCTTACAAATTCTTACTTTGTTCTTCATTGAGGGGTCTATTGTCTTCGTTGAGTTTTGTCACTCCTTGGATTGAAATTGTGGCCGCCATTTTGAAAAATCCGAGTAGAAAAATCCGAATCCCGATGATTGTTCCGAAGTTGACTCGGACCTAGTACCTCGCGGTCACCTCAACTGCGAGTATCCCATCTAGCCACGACCGAACGACAGAGCCAGATTGGCCAAACAAAACGTTGTCGGCTGGAGATTATAAGTAATACCAACGCGCCGAACATTCACAAACAAGTTATTTAGACTTCCAAATATGGTTTTACGACAAAATTTAAGTGTCCCACGATACCGTAAGTCTTCATACAGCTATCTCGATTATTCACATTACTATACAATTGACATCCACCACTAACATATGGGCACTTAAGTACCATAGAATTTCCATAGTTAAAAGCATGTAACTGGTTCGTCTAGGAGATTTCTGTCCTACTTAACCTCACTGATGAATGAGACGCCATCTAACTTAGTAGCCTAGCCAAAATTTTAGCAACGAAATTCAGTATTGTAATAGATGGGTCTGTAAATTAGCGATATTGCAATAAACATAGGTATCTAATCTAGCTATGTAAGCCAGACTTATATTGATACTGTATATGTACATGTATCCGCCAATGTCATTCTGTATATGCAAATTGAATTATATATACAGGTATGGCAGTAAAATATTATTTCAATGCTCAGCAACTAGAATTTATTAGAAAAAACCCCACTAGTTTTCACTGTACCACTGACTAAATTAAACCAGCACTGTTATCTAACAGTAATATTTACAAAAAGCATAGCATATTAATTAATAGAATGAAAATTACAATGAATGATTCACTGATAAAGGCTCCTGAAATGTTTTTAATTTTATCAACCACGGTATTTATTGTTATCTAGGTCTAAGAATGATTGTAAGAATAGCACTAGAAATCCTTGTTCAAGTACTGTATGTCATTACCATCTGTTATGAAATGTGAACTGTACTTTTATTCTTATATATTCCCGGTAGGTTATACAGTTCTAGCAATATTAATAAGCTGATAGAATGTGGCTAGATATGTAAAAATTTCTTATATACTCATACATCTGAAATGTCTGTTTTATGGTTATCTTACCTAGTATGTGTAATACATTATATCACGCTTAATAATACATTATACTAATTCTCACTTCTATTCCTTTATCACGTTCATAAATTTTACATACAAGGTCAATTACAGTTTCTGACAACTGGCAAGAACAGCGGTGTTAAATGTATTTCGTACATCTGCAGAATTAATTAATATGTATCTTTGATTTTCATAGACACATGACATCTGTTTGACAATTCTATCTGGGGAGCTTTTATAACAATCTGACATAGGTAATATAAAAAATAAATATAATTCTCTATATATGCTTTTTCATTAATGCAATCTGTAAATGTGGATTTTGAATTTTCAGTTCGGTGATTGCAAAGCCATATTTATTTTAAGAAATAATCTGATACAGTACATGTGAATTCAACATAAGAATGTTACACATTGTATGTTTGTTTGATAGTTCATTGTAATAATATTATAATAACATTAGACAGTGATTCGTGCAAAGTGTTCTTTAGTGACTTCATGCATGCTCCTTTCGTTATAAGTTTGTTACTACTTATACGTAACAATGACAAACGCCTGTTGGCGAAACTAACTATATTTTGACATAAGCAAGACTTGCTTTAAATAGTAAACTAAAAGAACCATGTTGCATGCGTAAGCAGTGTAGAAACAACAAACGGAATATAGTAAAGTTAAGCCATACTACCGAAACGGAGAACATAAGACTCTAACGTTTGGACAGACGGTCGTTAGTCTAAATAATGCACTGTCTGTAGGTCAGACATATGATACATAAGTAGTCATCCACTTTATACTTGTATCTTAAAAACTGAAGAAAACGTTCTCGTGTAACCATTAGTAAATTTTACAATACTGTCATGACACAGACAGTTAAGACAGTGCTCTCATTATGACATATATATTAAGAATTCTTTATTAAACACTAACAAGTTAACAAATAAGATACTGAGCGAATAATGTCATTGCAACATCTAATGTTGAAGACGCTTATCTACACATATGAAATAGTAGTGTAATATTCTTAAGGCAATTGCATATTGCAAAGCTAGTGTATAATATAGCCATCAAACGTTACAACAAGTGAAATAAGCGTTTGCAAGACAAATTAAATAGAAAATTAACTGCCAACGGTAAATAGTTTTCTGGAAAATCACAGAACAAAAAACAATATCGGAATTGTTATGACAGTAGACGCAGCGAGTAAGTCAAGAAATGATAGTAAAGCTAATAAAGCTAATAGTAAACATGTTCTTTCATATTGAAAAATCTATCAGATTTGGCAGAAAATGAAAATACGTTCAAAGTAACTAGACGAAACACGTTTGTGATATGTACAGCCAATACGTAATAAAAACTAAAGTATTAGGAGAAAATTAATCCAACTAAATGGTAAATATAGGAGTAAAAATGTATGTAATTGTAACTGAAAACAAGTTTGGAAAAGTAACAAGACTGTCAAATTCTATATTTCATCCACATGTATTTAGAGCCAAAACAAGCATTTTTGTGACAGTTATTTTCCTTAAAATTTTTATACATAGAAGTTTCATAGTATTATCCATTAACGATCGATGTTATAATGTTTCTAGCCAGCATTATGCAAAAGTAGATGAACCATTTAATGGTTTTGTGAAGCAATAATAATCGAACATAGATATATGAATAGTTTGAATTAAGTTGTTACGGAAACACAGTTTAACTTAACATTGTCTTAATGGTTTTATAGATGTCTGCAGTGACGTATAACTTGAAAATAAATATATACGCGGAAACAATTATGTAAGTTACACTGTTAATTTGACATGCTATTAAAATAATATGTCGTTTGACATTACAAAATAGAATGTTTAAACGTATTCATCTTCCACCAGGTTTATAATGAACTTAATGTATAAGCTGAATTAGCATAGCAATAATTTTCGCAAGCTTACAGAATTATATAACGAAATCGTGTAAACGGGACATGATTGTATTACGTGAAATTGCATATATAATATGTCAACTTTCGTTTTCCTATAATAAATTACGACAGAAAGCGTAATAACAATTCATTCACATTAAATAACAGTCATTGTTGTTACAAAGTAGCGTAAGAATCCGTAAAACCATTTGCATTTTCCAGATCTTAAATTTACAAAATCAATTCGAATACGATTATCATATACACAGCTACAGTAATCGTTTATAGTCAGTCGACAAGCATAAGACACAAATGCTTAGACACGAGTCAATACAACTAATCTGAACATATATATGTATATATTCTGTAATTGGCATTGAAATCAAAGACGGGATGGATATGGCGATGGAGTGGCAGGACACCTTCTACGACAATGGTAAGAAAATTAAACGTTACTTAGAGTAAATAATAATCAGTCATGTTCATTAAACATATTGTTATCAAATATAAACGTTGTAACAAGTATTTACAAGCTATTTATACTGTACTATTAGCTAATTTAATGCGTCCTGATTACTTAATAGACGACGCACAATAAGTGAACAAGACTGGCTTTTGCGTCTTCTGTGAAAAACGAGTTTTCACAATGCAAATGCAATTATATCGTTTTTACATGTTCTTTGCTACATCAACACTACACAATACGTGAAAGCACTCAGTTATCTGACGAATCATTAACATTTAGCGAATTACGTAACACACAAGGACATGAGCGCGATTGTTCCTTTTGTTAAAATTCTATGTCATTCTGTTTATAACTTAAGTGGATTTTAACTAAATATATAATTAAAGACACGGTTATGAATTGGCGCTGATTTTGTCCTAAACAGTTTAACAACTTCGTATAAAGCTTACTGTATGTTTATCTGACGGTAAATAAATGTGTATTGCTTTGTACTATTTATAATAAAACACTTTCATTTTTTTTTTATTTAGACATTAAAGACAACATTTTATTTGTCTGTGTCTGTACATATATTGTAAATAGTGTTTATATTAAAGTTATATTTGGTTACATTATGGTCTTATTTGTTTTATATTTTTGTTTTATGATATTTTTAAAAGATAGCAATAAGCCGAATACCGTATGATACATTTTCGTGAAAAAAAAGTATACTGAATAGCTTGGAAAATTGCAAAGTCGACATACCGCAACAAACAGACTTTAGTTTCCGAAACTTAAAATGTCTATAGTCAGTACAGTCAAAGTATCTAAATCTTAATAAAATAATGGAAGAATAACTGATCTCGATTATTAATAGACGCAGATTAGTAAGATGATTAGCACATAGAATACACTGATAACAGCATTCCAACCGCTTTTATTTATTTACAGATTTTTTATAGTCTGCAATATATTAATAGCCGGATCGCGTTGTGACTACATTTACTGCGCATTCTATAACAGCATTGATATATCCTACTATAAACGTAGATACTTTAAGCGAGTCTTCCTAACTTATCATAGCTTTTTACATGTAATAAACTTTTTTGAAAAGCAATAAAAAAGTAGACGACTATGTCGTTGTCACGCTAAAGAGTATACTAACTGCTCTAATGGTTTAAATGCTAACATTTTCATCGGCGAAACTCAGAAACTAAGAACTGTCGTGATTACGTTTATTTTCGGTTAGAACATATCAGGCTAATTTTAACAAACGCAACAGTTTGTTATTTCGTTCTACACATTTTCGAAAGATGCGAGCCTTCGTTATTTAAAAGATAACTTAAACTCGTCATATGGAAATTAAAAGTTTCTAGTAGAAAACGGGCGAACAGAGTGCTAAGCACACAAATTATGACTACTATTTCATTATAGGATCAAATATTATCACACAAGTAACTAACAATAAAAAAATTCTGTCGACGTTGAAAATTTTATACACTGTTAAAGAATTAAGTTCCAAAACTTGCAAGAAAACGTTAGAAAATAACAAAAGTTAACAGCGCTGAAATATGAAATAGCATACATAATATATCAAGCCCTATCTTTCTATAGATAAGTTCATTGTACAAACTCAACTTTTTCTAAAGACCATGAAACGTAATAAAGAATCACCGGTAACGAATAAAGACTAAGTATACAATAATGTACAGATGCAAGATAATACATTCCCTTTCCATAGGTAAATGCACTTTTACGGCTGGAAATCGGCGTTTTCGGGAGTTTCTCTCTTCCGATAGTTCAATTAATACCTATATCATTATAATTTGACATTTACAGCCACATAAGTAAGTTTCGCTACTGAATTTGCATTGTATATAATCAGCGCGATAGCAAGTTCAAAATATTGGCAGACGGCGAGAGCACACCACCATACTCTAAAATATTAAAATTCAAGGTATCTAACAATTACCGTCCGTATAACTCATATTGGCGGAAATGAAATTTTTGTTCAGTAAATTTTTACGAAAGTTCATTTGGCTGTGACACAGTATTTCATCCAGAATCTTACTAAATATTTTCATTATATGGCTATGTTAGTATTAGCTCGAAAGCCGGAATGACAAGATACGAAACGCAATATTCATTTTTCGAGATAACAAAATTTTTAAAATACCAGAAACGGACTGCCCTTAGCGGTCGTAATACGCAGAAGTGAAATTTTTCTGTTCAGAAATACCATGCCATTATTATTCCGTACGAACGTACAACGCATTTGTATCGTATTGGGGTTGATGTTTCGTATTTTATTCTTCACTAAAGCAAGACAATTTTATTCCGCTATGGAAAATCACATAATATCTTCAGACTATCCCGACTCAATATATCCTCAACAGTTCTCCTAAAATTTACCATTTTCAAATCAGATTAGACACCTCCGGTTATTATCCTTAGGCGTGAGAAAAGATAAACAAAAAAAATCAGTCATTGGCATGCGTTATCGTAACACCACTAGCGTTTCCGTACTTGAAAACTTAAATAACAATATATTATTTCATACATTCTTTAAAAAGCTATGCAAGATAGTGAATAGCAAAGTATGTTTTTGTAATGTTATCTTGACATGTTACAAAAATGTCTATAGCGCTTATATGACAGAAACTTACTCTGGAAATTCCATTCAAGATGGATAAACAAACTGCCAATGGTCATTTACGTTAATTTACTATTCAGTAACGCATAATGCACTGATATATCGTTATTGTTGAAAGTAAAGAAAATTATGCATTACTGGCTATCTCATATATCATGTAACGTGCACAGTTTATACTATAACGGACACAGGAAGTTATCTATATAGTTCTATTATATGTTGACCATTTCTGTCATACTATCAAATGCCTTAATGTTGAAACACTATCAAAAAACGGCATTCTCTGAATCAGACAAGAAGACATCCACAGTGTATACAACTATGTATAAATTGAAGAGTAATATCCGAATCAGAATTATCATGCATTATATTAGTTTAGTAAATATATGTCTTTCTTTAATATTCTACGTTTCATTACAGATTTAGCTTGTAACGTATGATGCACTAGACATCTTATTAGAGTTTCTGATTGTAAATTTCGCTATAACGATGTTAAGAGAAAACACAACTGAATAACACAAATTTCAAACATTTTAAAAAACTGAATAAATGCATATCCACTTAAATTACAATAAAAAGAAACGCTATGCATTGCGTAATTTACCGCAAATAATCAATTCAGAACTGCTTTGTTTTGTCATCTTAATCCAGCGGTCAAGACAATTAGAGATTACTTAATGCAACGTTAATAGACATGCTCTTTAAGATAATTCGCCATTGCAACACATAAGCGATTTTCGAAAATTGAAAATTTCTCATATTGCTTCAAAATACAAGAACGAATACGTAACATATATAAATGAAGCTTTTGCCTTTGTGAATCATATTTATATACGTTATATTATTATAGAGTTTATCCATATGTTAAACATTCCGTTATTCTATATAGCTGTACATTGCGAACAAGTGTTAATCATATTGTCCTGTTTGACAAATGTGCAATTATAATTGTCACCAATGAAGCATCTCGTACATAGGCCCGCCGAATTTTTAAACAGCTGATACGAAAAAGAAAACAAGACTAAAAAGTTTGTGACAAGCAGGAATCCCGTTGCGAGAGCGACGTCACAGACTAAGCTGGTAAGAGGCAACACATGCGAACTTTCCAACGCTGTTTATCGGTGGCAATTAAATATTATTGAGAAACAATATCCGAAACATTTTCTTTAAACTTACGTTATTTAAATATGTAAATATTGCATATGGCATACAGCCACTTTAATAGTTTTTTATGTTCAAAATTAACACATAACATTTAATAGCCAATTTATATAAGCCTATAGCAAATATAAATTTAAGTTAATGAGACAAAAACGTCTAAGTAAAACGTAAAAGCTGTGCAAAGGCCTTGTAAATTGGTAGGGGTCCGGACAAAGGTCAATTTCTCAGCTGTCAACAACTCAAATAAACCCCAGACGGGTATAAAGGTCAGTCTTTCCGACCAGCGTGACTCCGCACGTGCAGAACACAAGGCAATGAATAGTCTACCAATGGAAACGGTATTTCCTCTTTTTCGCGGGAAAATCTACCAATCAAATTTAACTTAGTCGTCCTTATAAGACTTCAACACGCACCATATGAACCATTGTGATCAAGAGCTTTACACAATAAGCTACGTGTAAGCTCGGTAAAGTGAACAAATTACCACCCATCCCACCCATTCAACGATTTTGCACATTTTATAAGGATATAAAAAAAATTAAAAAAACACAAACAAAAAACAAAAAAACAAAAAAAAACACACAAAAAAAACCAAAAAACAAACAACAAAATAAACAAACTGTATATAATGTTAGTTAAAACGTTTTCACAAAAACACTACTCCTATAGGGTCTGTCATGCGAACTGCGTCAAATGACTTATGGTCGACACTTTATTATCTTAATTAATATATGAACAATTTTGTATATAGCACTACTATTTTAATAAAGTTTTGGTTTGGGGATGAAGTGCTCCCAAAGGTCACCCTCAACCCCATAGACTCATACGAATTGATGTAATTATAAGAATTAGTCGAAAGTAAGAAATGTCCAACTCGGGGATCTATTACCCCTTGGACATGTAGGATGCCCTTGGGGGTCATTACCCCTTGGGCAAAGTCCAACATGGGGAACTACGACCCCTAGGACATTAGACTAGAGTCCTACTTGGAGATTATTACCCCTAGGACAACTAAGACCGTAACGTTGAGTTGTTGGGATGAGGCTGACCACAATTTTCATTCGGAGTACTTCCCCCCGAACCCTTCTCCCACAAAAACATTGTGTGTGTGTCATAGCTGTATTCTTAGTTGTCAAAAAATATGCGTATAAGGAGTTGGATCATTAATGTTTGATTTATTCCGTATATAAACGGTTGGATGATAACAAAGCGTTACAACGCTGAAAATTTACTATATCTTAATATCTGTAAAGGATAAATAGAACTGTAATAAAAATGCAAGTTATGTATCTCAACGATAAAATAATATGTACCATTTGTACATGCTTGTGCTATTAATCCTTTACCTTAGTAAACGCAATAAAATATACGTTATGATAGCTATAACTGTTTTCTTTGTCAGTAAAAATATTCTGTAAATATAGATTCATTAATCGTAAACGTTTATTTCATTACTTATCTTTAAGATCTCAATATTTTGCTTAGTTAGCATGACATTAGAATTTACATTTTTCAAATGTCAAATTTTTCCTGTTTATCTCAAATAAATCTGTTAAGTTTAGTATAATGTTATTTCGCTTACTTTGTAGATTTCTTTTATTGATATTGTTTTGCTAACCTAATCGAAAATGTACAAATGCTTATCTTTTACCGATATTGCAAAACACTTTACATGTCTGATAACAAGTATAACAAAGCGGGTGGAAGAAATAAAAAAACAGTTTCATTATTTAGAAACTATAAAGTGTTAGATCAAGTTTACTATATATATATTTATGAGATAACTTTAACGAAATTTAAGAGAAAATAACAAATGAAAAATGCAATGACGTATTGGAAAATGGTAGAATATTATTTATTCTAGTTGCACCCCCGTAACATGACAAAAATAGATATTTCAAAAAGGTATTAAATGACACACTCACGACCATATAAGTTTGCTGTTCTACTGCTTCAAGGTCAGTCCGATAAACAAGTTTGGCACTTGCAGAAGCTTCTATTCAAGGTACGATATTTTTTTCCAAAAGTATAATAACTTATATGTTCTTTATTGATGTAGCGTGTAACAACTTCAAAATACTTTTCTTTTCTTTAATTTATAAGATTGAATTCAGTTACTTTGGTGAAAATCAAAAGTTGCAAACGTAAAGTTGTCTAATCTTCCGCAACGAGTATTTTAAAGAAAAAATGTATTTAGTGGAAACGCTATAATCGAATAACAAAAGTTGATAAAAAATGTATATAATTACAAACTTCGCCTTTTTTTACATGTGAAAGCGTGAAACATGTATTAAAGTTGATTTCATGCATTTTCACTTTAAGTTAATTGTTTTCATTTATGATTTGACTTCAGTTTAGTTGATTAATATGACTGCGACTTAAGACAGTTTAACTTTAGTTTAATTTAACAATTGCTTTAATTTATTTTAACTTTCGGTACTTTAATATACTTGCTTTGATATAATAATTTTTTTTGTTAACTTCAGCTTACTTCAGTGAAGCGAAATGTTAAATGTTGTTTTAATTAAACTGAGACACGAAAACAGTGGAATACAGCTTGTGAAATATATAGATCTTAGTTATTAAATGCCATCACACGGTACAGTCTTCAGGACAATAATTATGTTCTTTCAGTTATTTTTAAATGGCTTTGCTGTATATTAAAATCATATTCCTTTTATTTAATTTCCGCGGGAGAAGAAAACAAAACGACCATTACTAGCTTATTTTGTATATATAGTAAAATGACTTAAAAAGAACGCAAGTGATCTTGGGCGGTTTTGATTAAAATAAAAACCGCCAAACCGTCATACTCTAAAGCGGCTAAACCGTAAAACTGTTTTTTCAAAATTTCATAAACTAACGCACACGCTTGGAAATTTAGGTCAAAAATCCGGCCACGTTATGTCGCTAGCGCCCAGCTTCATTTTTATCTGGAGTTGCTGCGTCATGCATGTTGGAAATGGATTACAACATTTTGGCTATCATTTCGGAAAATTAATGAAAATCTTGCTTTTTCCCGTTCATAGTCAAGATACGCAATGTCTTGGCTTTTGTCTCGTATATTGGTCGCGTTCTGTTATCGTTTAGTTTATACGTTCTCGAATTTCCAAGCCGCATATATGACGATCGTCAATACAGACATCAGTGAAGCGATTAATGTTTGTCAAAAGCGGAATTAAATATATAATCTTTAATTGATTTACTGAAGAAAGCGAAACGATAGAAAGACATTAGATGTATTGTTCTTTGATTTCAGCGCTTGCGAGTGGCTTCGGTAATGTATCAGTTCGTCAAAATTTGTAACAACATTTGTCAACTTTGAGACAGATGAAACGTGATGCCTGCCGCATATGACGAAACGGACAGCAGCGAAGCGGTTAATGTAGGTTAAAAGCATAGTGAATTATAATGTTACTTTATTTATTGAAGAAAGCGAAACGATAGAAACACAGAATATCTGCTGTTCTTTCATTTGACGGCTGGTGAAGAACGTTTTGTAATATATCAATAGGTGAAATTTTGTAATTAAATTTGTCAGAAATGAGAGAACAGGGACGTCGTTAATTATGTTGGTCAAAAGCAGAGTTAAATTTGTAGTCTTTACTTGATTTATTGAAGAAATCGAAACAATAAAAACATAGAAGCCGTGTTGTTATTTGATTTTGAGCGCCCGCCAAGAACGTTTATTAATGTATCACTTTTAATGTATCAAAAATTTGTAACAAAATTTGTCAAATTTCCGACAGGTGAAACGTGATCGCTCCTTACGCAAGACAGCCACCGACGAACCAGGCTAGCAGGAAGCATACTTGATAGCGGCGCATAACAGAGACATCACCTTTCACGTGCGCGCCGAATTTTGTTACAAATTTTCAGCTATACATGGATTACCTAACGTTCTTCGCAAGCAGTTAAATCAATGAACAAGACGTGTTCTATGGCTCCATTGTTTCGCTTTTTTCAGTAAATCAAGTAAACAAAATATATTTACCTGTCCTTTACACCAACTTATAACTGCCTCGGAGTTGTCTGTGTTGTCAGATATAGGCATGGAAATGTTGCATAACGTATAAATTATAGTATGTGTCAGCACTAATACGCTAAAGGAAACGTAAGAGTTACGAGATTTTGGATATGATCAAGAGATTACGGTGGCTCAGAAGGGACATAGCATTGCATCTCTTTTTTTATGACTCATTTCTTGTTAATGCGCCACTTATCAGTCATTCCACACTTTTTAAGCCGCGCATCTTTTTTTACCGCCACTTACTTCGCCACTTACTTCGCCACTTTAATACTTCGCCACATATATTTCTCGCCGGTTATTTCGAAAGTGCGGTTGGAAGCGAATTTTTTTACGCCATTACGTTTTGCCTTCGAGAATTATAAACTCAATCAAAAGAAGAGATATCATACAGTAAAAGATGTCATCTGGCGAGATCGACCAGGTAATGCCACATTTTAGTCTATTGAGTACATTTTAGTCTATCAGGATTAATTCTTTTATTGTAAAGCGCTTTGCATTGGACAATTTGGAGTTAGCGCTATATACTGTAAATATATTATATTATTATTATTATATTATTATTAATGCCACATTTTAGTCTATTGTTTAAATGACTCATGGGGATTTTCTGAAACCTACGTGTCGTATACGCACAAATAGACGTACGTTTATTTCATAGGTTGTAAACTTCCTGAAAGACAACAGAAGTGTATCAAGTGAAGTATGCGAGAAGTTCCGCTTAGAAAAGGTTTGTAATTTGACATTGTTGCAACTGTCAATATCAATACATCTAAGTTTGTACTTTATAGTTGGGCGCATATGGTAATTTGGTAATAAAAACATTGCATTGAGAATATTGAAGTAGGTTATGTACGTATTTATATATTCCAGAAATAATAATCTTTGTCGGGCAGAGTTAATCTGCAAAGAATCGTTTTTGTGTACATTATGGTGTGCTATAATGTATCGGCGAATCGCGAATTGAATACAAATATTTAGCTTTGATGTTTACATCCAAGAAATTGAATAGACTTTTCTATAATACGTCACGTCCGCCTATTATGCCTGGGAGCCTAGCTTTCGTGAATCACTATTCATGGGGATGAGGCTCCCAGGCCAGCGGTCCGAGCCACTAAGCCTCTTTTGAACTGTTAAAATATAAATGAACAACACATTTAATATAATTGTCGAAAATTGACAGCGTTTAGTAATCGCGTGGCTTGTCTAAATAATTTTATACACTGGGGCGAGGGGGGCAAGGCGTCTATTTATTTAATAAATGGTGTAATTTTTGTACTAGATAGGCACTGCATCAATGAAAAACGTGTGTCGTCCATTAAAAGGCACTTAATATTATTTTTGCTTGTATTTGCGGCATTACTTCAAGGAAGGAGTTAATTGAAGTAATTAGGGTATATTTACCTCATATAATTGTTCTTTTTTTACAATACCGAAACAGTAAAAAAGTATTTAAATTAAACAACGAGAAAACACGAGTTATTGCTAGTAAAGTTTTTATATTTCAAACTACACGCGGTTGACAAACAAACGACGCCAGCATGCACAATATCTGTGGCAACGACAACAACAGTCATGCACACAAAATTACGTTGGCTATTACCTGCACATGCTAGTATAATACCCTTATCCACAATGATGTACTAACATTTGTGTAAACAGCACTCTATATAACTGTATTTATTCATCAACGTGTAGATGGATTTGACTGCTGTTAAAGAAGCAAAGGATGAAGAATTACAAGTTCTTGGTTTGATACGCCGTTGTGATATATTGGCACTCCGCGCTTTTGCTGACACTGCTATCAAAGCAACCACCGCAGACAAAAAGAGAAGCCTCCTTGGGACATTGAAAGAGAAATTTGCAGGCCAAAGATTGTCCAAGAAGAAAAAAACTGAAACTTTGCCAGTGAAGCAAGTCAAGCAAAAAGGTGGTGCCAGCAAAGTAGTTTCCAGAAAAATTCGCGTTGGCTGGCAGCACTTTGACAGGAAGCAACAAAGATATATTTCAATTCGCTTAGTCAATGGTGGCGGAACACGTGACATTGATGTCGGAATAAATGCGACAAAGGAGGAGATAATTGACCAACTTAAGAATGTATTTTTTCCAGAGGGAAAAAGTTCTTTTGGAAAATGTAGTGAGATGCGACTTACTCTTGGAAATTTTCAATGTGAAGAAATAATTGAAGATGGATTCACATTAGGTCAGTACATTACACGCTACCGATTATCTAGGTGCAGGCTTTATCTTATGACAAAACTCTATGAAGATATTTTTTGGACTGATAGCGATGATGAACTACCTTTATCGCATATCACCACTGATAGCGACGATGAAGTACCTTTATCGCATATCACGGAGAACACATTTGACAGCTCAACCCCGTCTACTAGCAATCTAATTGGCACATCAATGGAACGCAGCAGGTTGTTGGAAGATCAAATGGCAGAATATAACGAATCCTTAGCGAGAGATCAAACAAAAAATGAAAATACCGAGCAAGCTATGAATCATGCAAGCCAACAAGAAAAAGCTTTGGAAGATGAGAATCTACTGAGGATACGCGCAGCTAAAGTTCCTGCCGAGCCTGGTTTTGATGACGAACATGTAACAGTATCAGTTAGACATGTATCATTGGGTTGTCAAACCCGTCGATTTTACAGTTCAAGTAAGATTATTTCCATTTATGATTGGGTTAGGTCTCTTAGCATTTACCCCACCAGCTTCACACTTTCAACATGCGATATTGCATATCTTGATCCAATGATGTCTGTTGAAATGGTGGACAAGACCTTACTCAGAATGTCTGAAGATCAGGAAGAATCCATGACTGATATAACCAAACTGGCAAATACAACGGATGAAATGCAAATTTTTCAAAACCAGTCTTCATTTACACTACCTATACCAACTGAAATTCCACCACAAGTTCTATTGGAATGTGATGATATGTAAGTTGCAACGTAAAGTTTCTTTTTATCGAATATTTTTTATCTGTAAATTTATCGAATCTTAAAAGAGTTTTAAAGTCATCGTAACTACTTGACGTGGACATTTCGCGGGTAATGATTAATTTTCATTTCAAGTTGATTACTATAAGATCTATGTGAACGCAATATTTTTTATCCATGAAACTGAAAACTAATTGGCCAATCTATTGCTGTTAAGATTTAGCCTTTGGAATGGAAAACGAGCGCTTAAATATTTAAACAAGTCGTAACTGTAAAACATGCGGATATTCAAAAATATAGCCCACATGTTAATTAAACATGAAGTCACAATCACGCGCGCATAAAATATAGGCTCCCATGCCAAGGCGAGATAGGTGAAGTAATTATCGAAGGGGGAAGGGGACCAACCTCGTACCCAGGGTCTTCTCTTCTTTCAAAATGGCGGGAGGAGAAGACCCTGGCAAAGGCTGGTCACGTGAGTCCAAAATACTCCAAGTACTCCAAGATTCTTGGAGTATTTGGTCACGTGGATAATTTGAGATTCGCCCGTCCTGGGGGAGCGGTTGATTCGGTTCTCATAAATGTAGCAAGTCCTGTAACGTTAAATTCGAGCGGTGAATAAATTAGATATATTTCAAAATTTACAACATTTGCTGGATAATTCATATTTGTTGCCGTCAATCGCCAGAAATGAAGCTGAAGGCGACGAACGATCATAAACTGATAAACAGAAACCCGCATTCAATAGAACTACTGTGGTTTAATGCAGGTACTGCTAGCTACATTATGACACTTAAAATATTCGAATGTTGTTGATTGTTGGAAGTTTATTTACCGTCCAGTATAGCACATTTATGTTTCTTGTCCACACGTTTGGGATTTGTGGAAATTTAATTGTTGTATCTGTCGATTTATAGGCAACGGCATATTCGAATCTGCTGTCCTCGTTGACTTTGAGGTTGTACTTTAATACAAATATTCGATCAACAACAATACTAGTTATACTACGATTGACGAACATTATAGTTAAGCACTGAAGGCTTTGGCTTTGTATATTTCTAAACTTTTTACATTAGATTCGGAAAGTCCAGAAACCGAAATATTAAACACTTCTTGCTTGCATAATAAAGCAAATATGTTGTAGTAATATAGTGTAGACGCTACTTATTACTAAAGATGGTCATTAACTGATTTGATAAATTTGTTAAGAGAATGTCTTGTTATTTGTACGGTTTTTGTTATTCTTGGTTGCTTAAATAGTTCGCTGAATAACAAGCCAACTATGTTTATCAGTGACTGTACCACGCCCCTCGGTACAGTGTGAGTCGCTCATCAAAATACTCCAAAATTATTGGTGTCACATGACCAGCCTTTGCCAGGGTCTTCGCTCCGCCCCGCCATTTTGAGAAGGCCCTGGGTACGAGGTTGGAAGGGGACTTCTAGTTTTTAAAAGCATTACGCAGAACTCAGAATTTCGGTAATTAGTCTAATTTGTTAATTTCCGAGCATCAAAAATTCTTATTATTGTATAATGATATATTATTGTATTATGTATAATATATGCGTTCTTTTTAGCCGTGAGTTAATCGGCGAAGCAAGTCAAAACAACCAAATCAATAGCACAAATCACCAAGTTCGAATTATTGAACCAATGTCAACAGATAATGCAAACTACAGTTCAGAAATAAGGTTTGAATATATTATTTACATATTCTAAAATCTTTATCATTATATTGTGTTTGTAAAGTTTATTTAATTTGATAAATACTTAGTCATTATGATGAGTCATTTAAGCAATGTAGCTTACGCATAACTAACATTCATTGTATTTTCCGAAAACTTCCCACTAATTCTCAAATACGGTGACATGGTTTAATCTTTGAAAGATTTGCTGAGTGACTATAAGTGTTAATAATATTCTTCTCTTCATAATGCCACTTACAGGACAATCAAAATTCGAAGATCAAAGATTTTGGAAGACATGGTTACAACCTTTAAAGACGAATCCATTATGAAATGTTCTATTAAGGTTGTGATGATCAATGCATTTGGAAATGAGGAGTTGGGAGTAGATACCGGCGGTGTGCTGAGAGACGCTTTGTCTGCCTTTTGGTCAACGTTTTATGACTCGTGTACGCTGGGTGAAGCTGAGAGAGTGCCGACAATTAGGCACGACTTTAAGGAAGCTGAGTGGAATGCGATTGGTAGAATCCTGGTCAAAGGGTATCAAGAAGTGCAATATTTTCCTGTAATGCTTAATAAAGTTTTTCTCTTCTCGACCATGTTCGATGGAACGGACATACCGGAAAATCTCTTGCTTGACTCATTCCTTGCCTACATTTCCAGAGATGAGAGAGAACTTATTTTAACAGCATTAAAGGAGGACGATCTATCAACCGAACAAAACGATGAACTAATTGATTTTCTAGAAAGATTCAACGCCAGACGAGTCCCAGTGAAAGGAGGACGGAGAGCAATCGTGTTAGAACTAGCTCACAAAGAGTTAGTTCAACGTGCTAAGTTCGTTATTGATAGCTGGAAAAAGCCTTTGCAGTTTGGCTTAGGAAACATGTCTTCTTTTTCGTCAGTCGAAAACATTGAAACTCTGTACGAGTCATCAAAACCAACTGTTAAACGGGTCCTCAACCTCTTCAAAGCAGAGCCAACTAGCAACTCGCAACGAGATGTTTTTTCCTTTCTGAAGCGTTACATTCGTGGCATGGATGACGAAAAGCTTGTGAAATTTCTCCGCTTTTGCACTGGTGCTTCCATGATATGTGTTGAAGGAATTCGTGTTTCATTTAGCAGCATAGATGGCCTTGCTCGGAGACCAGTGGCCATACCTGTGGATGTGTCATTGAACTTCCTGTAACGTATGAATCATTTCCTCAATTTAGAGAAGAAATGAATAACGTGCTCGGCAGCCAGTACTGGGATATTGACATTGCATAATAAGCAAGATAGCGTTGCACAAGCGGTTTGTGTTAAACTTTTACTCATGTACAGAAACACTTGTTTTACCTAAGTTCAAGTTAAGTTCATCAATTGTTCGCGACCCTTCTTGATGTAACGTTTAAGGCCCACACACACCGGAC
The DNA here is from genome assembly GCA_035771165.1 of Paragorgia papillata. NCBI lineage: Eukaryota > Metazoa > Cnidaria > Anthozoa > Scleralcyonacea > Coralliidae > Paragorgia > Paragorgia papillata. Next base: position 1,936,113 of record JAWNZC010000086.1, on the reverse strand, counting down.
GCGATTCGGCAACGAGACGCGATAAATAACGTCTATGAAAGAAAATTTGAAAAGATATGTGTACCGAATAACTCAAAATATTATAGTGCTTCTAAGTATTTGAAAGACCTAAGTCGGAAACAAAGTTATCTGTCCACAAGAATCGCGTCGGGTGTGTGTGGGCCTTTATATTAACCTAACTTTCATATTTATTCATGCATGTATAAATTTCAGCCGAAAAAATGTTTAGTCAGACCTCAAATTTGGCTTAAGACCAAGCTTCATACATTTTTATCTCGGAAGTGCATGTTTTGTTAAGCAGTGGTGAAAAATACGAAATACTAAAGTTTGAGTATTGAGTTCAACAAGTTTTATATAACGTTAAAAAATATAACTAAGTTATTAGTATATCCATCTATGTCTAATGGTATTCCTACAGCGAGAGAAGAGCTAATAGAAAAGACTATAGTATATACGGTTTGTTCATATATTAATTTCATATTCTGTTGAAAATATGTAGTTTTTCATGCTGTAGAAAAGAAAGTTATAAATCGTTATCTAGTTCTTCAATGTACCTTAATAAAGAAATGTATAAATTTTTTGCTTCGGCTGCATTAGTGGGAGTTTGCAGCACTTCATCTTGCATGATCATTTGCGCTAGCTCTTGAAATTCTGGTAAACACCCGTTCTCTTGCGGTAATGTACAGTACATTTCATTAGCAATATTTAAGTCCTCTTGGTCAACAGGTATTACGTAGTCTCGAGTGTTGTTTGTTTCAGGGTTAAAATATAAAACGTCGGGACGGCCGGGTGGGGATTCTGCATTGGTCGATGGACGAATTCTGTGCAGGTTCCAGTGTCTGGCAGTTCTGTCCAACTCTTTTTGAATAAGATCCATATAGCAGAACTTAAGACATTCTATGTGGAATTCATTGTCATCTTCATAAAGGCCAGCATCCCTTAAATCTTTAAAGAATCTGATCCACCAATCTGTGCAACTCTTCCTTAGAAGGCCCCACCACGCCTCTATTCTCTGATTAGCAGTTGATCGCCCATACAAAAAGCTCTTTTCTCCTGAAAATTCATCTAATCCGTCTGATGGCAATTGTCGAAAAAATCGCTGTATTGCGGCGACGTTTACGTTTTCAGTTCCTCTATCAGCTCGAACAATGCAACTAGTGCCACCAAGCAGACGAACGTATTCAGAATAATAATGAGCTATTATTTTAGGATCATTGTTCGACGACGCGACTTCCAGCCATAGAATACGACGGCTGTAGCCATCTATTCCTCCGTGAATACAGAAGCCAAACGGCTTAAGTTTATCATAACCGTCAATATGCCATAAGTAGTTTGGACCTTTGGCATAATACATCCTTCTTGGTAATCGATGTCTCGATCGCGCCTGCACACCTTCTGGATCTAGGACTTTTAGGATTTGTCGGACCATACTTCTTGTTACAACTAGTCCGTGGTCATTTGTAAGTCTTTGGTGCATCGCCCTGTAGCCAAGTAAACTTGAACTTCCTCTCAATTCACACTCCATTATCCGGACAACCTCGTCAAAATTAACTTCATCCCTTCTGCGACATCCACGTGCTTGTAAAATTCTTTTGAGCTGTCTGAGGCTTAACTTAAAACCGTGAACATTTGTAATGAAATTCAGAATTTCACACGCCTTTAGACCAAGATCGAAGTACTTTACTATCAGGTCATTGCGACTTGTCGTTTCTCCTGCCAAGACGGGATTATATTTAGGAAGCACTGCTCTCGTTGAACAGAATAATGTGATAAAAATAAGCTTTCCAAACATCGTGACGTCGAGATCGTCTTTGATGTGGTACTACTGCAGCATCTTTGTTGATACGTAAAATGTGGCGAAATTAGTGTTATTTAAGTTAAATTATTAAATATAGCAAACCAATAAGTGGCGAAGTAAGTGGCGAAGTAAGTGGCGAAGTAAGTGGCGAAATAAGTGGCGGTAAAAATGGATGCGCGGCTTAAAAAGTGTGGAATGACTAATAAGTGGCGCATTAACAAGAAATGAGTCATAAAAAAGAGATGCAATGCTATGTCCCTTCTGAGCCACCGTAAGAGATACCAAGCTATGGAAGCCCAGGAGGCTCACAACAACTTTTTATTTTGTCGTTTCAACTTTTTATTTTGACGTTTCAACTTTTTATTTTTACGTTTCAACTTTTTATTTTTAACTTTCAACTTTTTATTTTTGCGTTTCAACTTTTTATTTTGACGTTTCAACTTTTTATTTTGACGTTTCAACTTTTTATTTTGTCGTTTCAACTTTTTATTTTTGTGTTTCAACTTTTCATTTTTAACTTTCAACTTTTTATTTTTGCGTTTCAACTTTTTATTTTTGCGTTTCAACTTTTCATTTTTAACTTTCAACTTTTTATTTTTGCGTTTCAACTTTTTATTTTTGCATTTCAACTTTTTATTTTTGCGTTTCAACTTTTTATTTTTAACTTTCAACTTTTTATTTTTGCGTTTCAATTTTTCATTTTTAACTTTCAACTTTTTATTTTTGCGTTTCAACTTTTTATTTTTGCATTTCAACTTTTTGTTTTTGCGTTTCAACTTTTTATTTTCGCGTTTCAACTTTTTATTTTTGCGTTTCAACTTTTTATTTTTGCGTTTCAACTTTTCATTTTTAACTTTCAACTTTTTATTTTTGCGTTTCAACTTTTCATTTTTAACTTCCAACTTTTTATTTTTGCGTTTCAACTTTTTATTTTTGCGTTTCAACTTTTCATTTTTAACTTTCAACTTTTTATTTTTGCGTTTCAACTTTTTATTTTCGCGTTTCAACTTTTTATTTTTGCGTTTCAACTTTTTATTTTTGCGTTTCAACTTTTCATTTTTAACTTTCAACTTTTCGTATTTTATTAAAAATGAAAAGTGAAAAGTTAAAACACAAAAGTGAAAAGTTAAAACACAAAAGTGAAAAGTTGAAACGCAAAAATGAAAAGTTGAAACGCAAACATTTTTTCAGTCAGTGTAGACCATGATGCTTTGCGAACCCACAATCCTCCCCCCACCCACCCACCCCTCGCCCCGCGCCTCCCCGCTGGTAAGGGTGACTGTGGACTCAAGATATGAAAATTGTTAAGGGGGCGCACTGATCAGGGGGGTAAAAAGACCATGGTGCTTTGCTGTATAAAACATTAATATTCATGATGGCGTGTTCTTCTTCAGGTAAGATATTGTGAGTACTCAACTATTGATTTTGCAGAGTTTGCTGTAGAAAACGTATCGTTAAAATCTAAATTCGTACTTGTTGTAGATCATAACAACGTGTTCCGAGGGAAATGTAAGCAATGTGCTTGTCTTCTTTATGCAACTAAAGAAGGGTCAAACACGTGCGCTGAATGTTGCCATCCATCTTCATGCCATGTAAGGCGGAATAATGGTTCACAATGTTTAATTGTATTCGTTTTATGTTACAGCACAGCGTTTGTAAAAATTGTCTTGATCTTTTATTGCATAGGAGGTTAAAAATGGATGCATAGGTGCGATTGGTTGCCCGTGTCAACAGTATGTCCTTGTGCAGAATACTAATGACTGTTACACGTGTGGGCATCTTCCCAAAGAACACATTGGTTTGGGAAGAGTTACTTCATCAGCAGGTAGCTTTTGTATAATTAATAGCGCTTGCAGTTATTATAGAGTTTAAATAAATTTTATGCTTCATGATTTCCTGTCGGCTAGACCGCTGGCCGACCTTTTCTAATTTTAGTGTGGCTAGGCAACGATATAAACACATATAAACGTCTTTTGTCAGCCATATAAACGGTTTTAACCTCGCAGAAAGCCTAATTGAACATCACACAAAGTGTGTTATACTATATAATTATTATGTTTACTACATTGTGAGCATAGCTCAATTAAGTCCCCTCTCAATAAACCTCCCATAAAGCCAGCTAATAAAGATAACCCCTCTGTCAAGTCATCCCTTATTACCGTAAACACTTCCACATAAAAATATGTATTATCTGTCAACAAGAACTCTCTATTAAGCCTCCTCTCTATTTATCCCCCTCCCTCTAATACCCCCTGCCTAAAATGTTCATATGCTTGTACTCTAATTTCTAGAAGTGGCAAGAAAATCACCTGCACAAGGGGAAAAATGTGCAAGAAGTGAGTCATACCGCAGTATTACAGTATTTCAATAGTTTAGTAGTATAGCACAGCATAGAATAATCGATAGGATGCACTCAATGACTTTGTGATGAGGTAATGCATCAGCCAATTCCAGCTATGTGCATCTCCCCCATGCTGCCAGTATAATTTGCAAGCTTTGATGCATGGGACTGATGGGAGGTGGGGCATTTGTATTTCACAACTGTTTAGCACAACTGAAAACAATTCTGGTGGTTGTTTTTGCTATGTACTTTCTGTGTTTTGAAAGCTGATTAATTTTAAACTGCAATGTCAGAATGTGAATTGTGACATGTATTTTGTCCATCAAAATAATATAATTGTGTAACAAATATATGACAAATTATCTAAAGTTTATCTATATAATTATGCTATAATGTTTCTTACAATTGTTATCCTGACAAATATCAATTAACTTCATCTACTAAGTAAAAAGGATGTTTTTCAAGAAACATTATCTTGAAAAGTATATAATCTACCCCAGGGGTTTTGGCCCAGGGGTGGGGTATTATCACCATTTTTCTGCCCAAACCCAGGGCATTTGCACTGAAGAATTATAACATATTGCAAATGAATGTATGGTTGTTGGCCTAGGGGTAGGGAGTGGGGAAGCATTGCTGAAATTAATTGGCTGATGCATAATTGGCTTAAAGTTCCACTAAGGCTTATTGTACTTACATAAAAACCTACAGTGACAGTCAATTCCATCTAAGGATGGACAGTGGACACCATTGATAAAAACATTACCTATGCCAATGGTAAACTTCAACGTTTTCTTATGAGTGTTTGACAGGTTTGTGCAGTAGCTCATGCAACCAATCACTGTGAGCCTGATTAATTAAAGTTATTAAACTTGATTGATTGAGCTACAGTAATAGAAACCTGTCAAATGCTCTTAAGAAAATGTTGAAGTTTTACATTGGTGAGGTAATCATTCGAGTGGAACTAATTAGCCAAGACAAAAGAAAAATGTGGAGTCGGTCAACAAATGTCGCCTAGTGGAAAACTGCCTAAGTAACATTTCAAAAGTGCATCGCGAAAATATTTTGTCGAAAAAGTACGGTTGGCTGGGACTGACCCCCCCCCCCCCCCCCCCCCCCCCCCGCCCAGTTTCGACTTCCACTTTCGCTTCGGTATTTCAGACAGAAGTGGTGTTGGAGTTCTGGATTAGACTAGAATTTGATGCATTTCTTTAAAAACAACACAATTTATTTAAGCTTGTTTCAAACATCAAACTCATCAGTGTGTAATTCGAACCTTTCCAAGCATTTTACTCATATTATAAAATGTGACGTTTGAAACTGCAGGTGAAACAACAGTGTCAGAAATGTGTCTGAAATGACATGTGTTTGTTTTATTTTTGCTCAAAATCTCACTGAATTATGAAGTTACTGAATTACTGAATTTACAGTAGTAGTGTTTCAGTTTCACGACGTTTTTTATTGTTATGATGCGATGTAATGTGAGAACTATTCAATCGCAATTTTGGAGCTTTTATGTTTGTTTTGGATCGCATATTCCAAAAAGTGCATCGCGATTTGCAAATCGCGATATGTTAATTCAAACTCTGATTCTCAGATGCAATTACATGACCGTATTAGTAAAGAGGTACTGTATGACTTGATCAATTTAATTTCTTTAGCATTCACTGAAATGAAACAAATCAACAAGCAAAATCGGGAAGCATACATCAAAGCAGCTGCACCCAAGAAAAGAAAAAATACAGCTTGTAATTCAGCTCAATACCGCAGGGTTTGTATTTAAATAAATCAATCAATCAACATGAGTTATCAAGTACCAATACTGTACCGTATAGGTTGACTGCTGTCCAGATTACCTCCCCTACTAATTTCATGCAGCCATTTCATAGCATTGCATCAGGCATGTACCAGTGGCGTAACTTTGGGCTAGGGTGCCCCTGGCCCAAACTGAAAAGGGCCCCCCCGGCCCTGGGGGAGCTAGGGCGCAAAGCCCCCCAAATTGAATTTCACATGCCCCAGAAGTGCATTTTCGGCGATTTCTGAGGAAATTTCAAAAAAAATTAATCGGTATAACAAGGGGAAATTCATCATCATATCAAACGTTTGTTGGATTACAGTAAAAACCCGCGTATAAGAACCTATGAATTAAGAACCTTTAGGCTAAAATTTGCCTTTATTTTTTTGACCCCCATTTTATAAGAACCTTTTTAGCCTAAAAATTATAACAGGTTCTTACATGTATTTGAAAAACTTCAGTTGAAATAACCGAAAAGAAATGTACAAAAACTGGTTGTTACAGTATGACTGTGCAACTGTCAGGCGGTTCCATTGTTTTATAAACATTCTAGTTTTGTTGCAGTTTAATTGTTACATAAAGGATCTGGATATAAATCAGAGCCTTTTTGATTATGTGGTCATATTAGTTATAATTAAAGTGTTTATTGTACAAAAGCAAGGGGCCACACCCATTTTGAGCTTGTTGTTGGACCAACAGCAAGCACCCTTACCTCGAAAAAAATAAGAACCTATTTAACAACCTAAATAGCCTAAAATCCCAGTAAATACAACTTATATAAGAACCTTTTTAGGCTAACTCGAAAAATGGTGGTTATACGCGGGTTTTTACTGTATACGAATATTTATGTAAAAAGGGAGCCTAAATCCTATAAGCCTGTTGGTTTCTTCTTTGGGTTTCCTTGCCGATTATCATATTCTTTTCTGTTTGTTTTGTACTTTTGCTGGCGAAATAAATTGACTTGACTTGACTTATCAAGAATATAGTCTGACAAAAATACCGTAATCACGTAACTACATCGTTGAAAACTCACTTTAGTCTTTACAATATAAACACAGATTTATTTCCAAACAAAACAAACTAACTTACACTGCTGCATTAAAAGCAAAAATAAAACATTTTGTTTTTATGATTTAGGTGGACACAAATTATTAGTCTAACTGCTATACCTAAGATAATACAGGTCTTTTGACAATACACTTCAACTTTATAGTTTATATCCCGCCGTTTGAGCGCAAAAACGGTAATTTGACCGTGCGCAAAAGGCCTGGGACAAGCAGCAGAATATAAATCCATTTTTGTACCTTTTGTTGCAACGTTCTGTATTTTTTATGTACTATTTAAAACATGAGCAGCAGTAATTTATTCTTTGAAGGTTTTCATGGCGATAATGTAATATGTTTATCAGATGTAAAACACGAGGCGATAGCCGAGTGTTTTAGATCTGATAAAACGCGTACTGCGAATGTTTTAAATGGCTTCAAAAACTATACATATAGCAAACCCATATATTACATCAATTTTGAAAATTGAAGTTGTCTGAGCCGAAAAATCGAAGAAAAAGTTCATCGAAAATAGCGAGCGTGTCTCTATTACATATAGAGACACGTCACGGTCATGATTTTCCTTTGTGTTTTCCTCATGAATTAATGATTTTTGAAGAAACTGTTTGAAACTTCGACCAATATTTAAATGATGGAAAGCTATATTCAGTTCAACGATGACTGACGACTTCCCTATAAATATGTGAAGATGAAGGAATGTCGGAATCCTCATAAGGACATCCGACATCCTGGCTCAGCTGCCCCGCTGTGACAGGGGGCCCCGGCTCTTGCCGGGCGGCGCCTATAGGAGTTGCGCAACTGGCATGTGCTACACCCCTTTGGCAACTTGTTTCACAATATTTCTTTACCATCAATCACAAACACACACACTGAGGTTGTGTCTGGTCTATATGCAGCCTTCACTGAAACACAAATCGTATGAAATGTTGTGCAGTGTTACACCTACTGTCAAACCATTAACTTGCAACTGCAACGATGCTCAACTTGTCATTGTGAGACAAGCTGCATGAAAATTACATTGTGTAAGTGTGTAGCAGGATCTTAATTGACTAATTGTAATTTTTTATGCAGACAATTAAAATACAGCTGAAGAGACCAAAGTATATGTCTAAAGGACAAAAGAAGGTCTATTATCCAGATGGAGACCAACGGCAGGTGTGATAGCATGAGTGCCATAATAATTGTGTTTACTGGTAACCCTCATATTTCTGATGTGGTACAGTCTCCTTTGCAGATGTCTTGTGGGCTTTTATTCCTGCCCACCAATGTCTGCTCTACGGAGCATGAAATTCCTTTCCTCACTGTCTCGTAATAATAATTTAGCCAAATAACCTGCATGCAATCATAATTATGTAAGTGCTTTCAGACATCAATAATGCGATCCTGTCCAAACTTCCCATGAAAATAATTATTAATGGCATTACCAGTATAAAAAATATGGGGAATGTTCCAAAACATTACAGTTTGTATGTGTACATGAAACTCCAAAGATAGTTGTCAAGGAAGGCTATAGCTTCCACAGTTTCCTATACGGTTTTGCATATTGTTATTGTAGCTTTACACTAGTTCACAGACCATAGTGTTAAAATGTGATATTAAACATGTAAATTATATGTGTGATATAAGGTTTATAATTAGATCCTAAGTAATTATAGATACAACATGTAGTCACAGTTGTCCTACAAATGGTGATTGCATGAATTTATAGTTACAAAGGTATATTATTATGTAGTGCTTGGTATATCCATATATATGAGTGATTTTCCACATCCAATGTGGAGGTTTATAAACATCGGTCTTCTTAAATCCAACTTCAACATCTGCCATGTTTATGCTTACAGTCATGTGTAGATCCTAAAGGTCAAAGACAAAGACCAGCTTCCCAAAATATGGGAAGTTAGCTGTGATTGGTTGGTTTTCAGGAAAGGAATTTTATCCTCTGTACAGCAGACATTAGGGACTTTAAGAAAACACTACGACTACGGCAACGTGTTTGAACAATAGAATTTTATGTCAAATACAAAGAGTTTTTGCGAATGACGGTCACAAGAGTAATTTTTACGCCGTCATAGCTCTGTTGACAACGTAGAAAAAGCATTTTTACGTTGTAAAGACAACGCGAAACCTGAATCACTACAGAAGCCTTGGAAAAGCTTAGCCGTATTCTCGCGACTAACATAGATTGAACAAGTGTTTTTCTTCAAGAATTTAAGAACAAAACTAATCCGTGCGATTGTGTATCTTGAAATTTTAATGTATAAATACACCACCATTTAATACCACTGTTAGACTTTCTACCGTAGCCGTAGTCCGTTGTCTGAATCTTAAAGTCCCTATTGGTGGGTGGGAATAAAAGCTCACAAGACATCTGCAAAGTCAGGCTACTGATGTGGGAGATAACCTTCAAAACCAATATATGTGAGAGGGTTAAAAATTTATAAAAACATATTGGGATATTTGAGAATTCACTTTGTCCCACTTACAGTACAGTGTATTTATAGCTAGGTTAGCCTGCTGAATACAATCTTCTGCTGCCCCTGGTTAAAATTGTTTCAACTTTTAATTTTCATTATAGGTCTCATTTAATACAACAACTACATCGGAAAATGTTTTAAAAGCATGTGCAAAAGAATATTTAAACATAGCTGAAGCGAATTATGACTATGAGGTTGCAAGGCAGAAATTGGAGCTGTTCTTGATTGATGGGAAGGCTGTTGTAAAGGATGCCACATATACTTATTATAGAACATCCTTCAATTTTGTGTACCTAAAGGTACTGTTAAAATGTTAAATTATTATAATTATTATACTGTAGCAGAAGGTTACATCTACGGTGAATCCATTTTTCTACACCAAATGCCCATTCAATGAAAATAATGTGGAAGCGGATATGGTATAATGATATACCAACACTACAGCAGGTTTCACAATTAATTGGCAGGCATTTTAAAATTAGCTTGAGCTTAATATAACACGCAATGTATTAACCTATAAGCAGACTTTATAAGTTGCCGTAAACTGCATGTGACCTTATCCCAAGAGTATAACCCATACTGTAAGGTTATATCCATCAGAATTTGTCACTGTGTATACCCTAATTGGTCCCCTAATTGAAAATGCTGCCACTTTTTTGATGATTTAGTTTTCCACTTCCATAGAAAAGTGAGCACTCGTGGATGAACATCAGTGACAACTCAAGTGATGAGAGTTCACATCTGGAAAGTGTCACAGATAATTTAGCAAATAGGTAAAATAATTTTTTTTTCTGCTGCTGCTCTTCTCTTCTTTTTTTTTTTTTTGAGGTGAAGATCATGCAGGTCTTAATTCATAAAGATGTTATATAATTACAGTATGTTTATCAATTCCTTAATTTCATTGCAGAGAAAATGTGGGTGATGTTACATGTAGTTCTGGAGGATTGCCGATGGAAACACAAGGTTAATAATAAACATGCCTTAAAATAGTGGTTAATATTGCCTGGATGTTTTAAATGAAATTTGCCTTATGTTTGCATTTACATGTAGTGGAATTTTCTGTTTGTTATTGATATTTCTTACTGTAGTGAACATCACCCTGGATGATATCCTTTCATGTGGAAAATCTATACTTCCACACGACGTCACAAAAGCTATAGGTATGTCTTGCTTTGCAAACCTCTGCAAGAATTTTTACTTCCTGTAAAGTTAACCCTATTCAGGCCAGGGGGAAGGAACTGAATCCCCTACACAGTTGATTTGTTTGGTGATACACCTTCTCAGATTGAAAGCATTGTATCATTTTTTGTCAAATTTTATGGGCAATATGGTCACATGAACTTGTTAGGTGATAGCGTAATTATTTTGAAATTTATAGTTTTGGGTATCATGTATTACTGCCAAGTTTCATTAGAATGTGCTTAATTAATGAACACGGTCGTATTTTAATGATACAAACTGAGACAGAGGCATTGGTTGTAATGAATTGTGGCAAAAGGAGATAGCGAGGAAGTAACTGAACCGGGAGGAGGGTGTCCTGTCTGGCGGCCTAAAATGGGGATCGCCCATTTTAGAGACATTAACCAAGTCTGAGGGGTGCTCAGCACTCCTAAGGTTGATGTCTCACCATCCAAATCCTTCACGTGGGTGAAGTGTGTGAGGCACAGCACTTCTGTGAAGTGATAAGGATGACAGCACTTCCTGCCACTCATTTATTAGATAATTAAATTATTACATTTTTTATTTTTTTTTACTATTATAATTTCTATAAGTATAGACTATTTACATGTTATTACAAAAGGGGTTGTGGTGGGTGGGATAAAAATGCCCGAAAAACTTAAACTGCTATTTTACAGAACGATTTGAGTGAGCTCTCATGAATGAGGATTGCACAGAAATCCGAAATAATTGAAGAGTGTAACCATCCTCTTCTTACCAAATTTACATTTGGCTCATTTGCTGTTGTGAAGCAGTATGTGGAAGCTGTTAAACAAGCTGCTATTGAGGCGGAACGGACACTTCTCTCCATTGCAAAAAGGGTAATTTTCATGACCATTCAATGTAATTGTACTTATTAGCAAATACTAGTAAAATCTTGTTTTCTAACTGATACACAAGTCTCAACTACATCTTTCAGTGCCCTGAATTTTAAGAAATGATTACTGTAATTCATACATGGTTTGGTATGCTTATAATCAAGCAGTATGGATACACAAGGAAGGATGAAACGCATTGATTTGCAAAACAAATAAGGGACGAGAAAAAAGAGTGTAAATGAACCTTCTTACTGCGAATCATTCTATTCTGTTACTAGGAAGTGCAAACTCAAATGGTCTGTCGTTCTCTAGTTCAGCAGTTTCAAGAAATATTCAAGGACCAGCTTAGTGAATTTCCACAGTAAGTGTATTGGTGCACCATAAAATATACACGTATTTGCTAGGTGTAAGATTGAATACGAAAGTAAATGTCAAAAGTAAGAGGTATACCGACTGTCTACAACCACAGTAATGCACTCTGCTGCATACAATACTGTATCTTAGGTAGACTGTCTGCCCAATATTAATATAAAATATGTTATACGTTTAGAGTGATTCCAGTTTTTTTGGCCATCTCTGAAACATCAGGGGAAGTTCTGATGATGGAAGAGCTGTTAACTGGTCAGTTCGTGAAGTACATGGGAAATAATGGCTTGGTCACAAGCAGTTGCAGAAAAGGAAATAATGGAGATGTGTGTGTAGCATTGGCCCATTGGTCATTCTTATTTGGCAATGGTGAATTTCTTGTTACTGATTTACAAGGTACCAGAAAAAGGAGTGCATGTGAGCCTTTGGAAGCTTTTTCTTTCAAAAAGATCAAGCCCATTGTAACGTTACACTAACTAATAGCAATAATTGTTAAATATATTGCAGGTACTGGTCTTAACTTAACAGATGTTGAGCTGGCAACCAAAGAGAAAGGGTACAGTGTGATATATAGTATAGTATTTTACAATCTGTAGTACACTAATGATACTGTCTGTACTGTATATTTATCAGCATAATATATTCTTAGTAAAAGGTCAAAGTCTTAATAATTAGTAAAAAGATCAAAACAATTGCATGTATTTTCTGACAGATGGCCGATGTGTCTTTAACCACATCAGATGATGTCTGATCCCGTTCAATTTTTTATTTGAGTGCAGCATTTCAATTAAATAATAATCTTTGTAAGCTAGTCATGTAATTAGAAGACATAATCAAGAGTCAAGGGTTGATTACATGTTCCGGGGCCACAGGGAGCCCAACCCTGACACCTGTACATGTGATCTGTTTCTCTGTGTTTTATTCTTATAACACATGTGTGACGTAAATTCCGTACATTTGCATATCAAACAAAATGAAATATCTCAAAAACAAAGCGAAAACCAAAATCTTCCAAAGAAGTTACTTTATCATTTTAGAAGTTCTTATATGTTAAAACTATCGAGGTTAGGGGCACTTTAATTCCAATCCTATAATTACCTGCTTCATAAAGTAATCCTGAAATTTCTAATTCGAATTACCCATCTTAAAAAGTACATGTACTGTACTGTACAGTAATTAATTCCAATTACAATATTACTCAGCAGCAGAAGTTAAATTTTGAATTATTAATTACAAATTCCTATGTGAAATATAAACCTTTTGACAACATAAAGGTTTATATTTCGATAAGGTTTGTGGATGGTCAAGACCATTTGAACATTAAATCACAGCTATTATTCAATGACGCTTTGAAGTTTGCTGGTTTTCATAACTTTTCCCCTCTACTAACTATGGTCACACTGCATCATTGAGTTTATTGTAAAATTTAGCAGTGTGATGTATATAGTGTGTTATTTGCATATTTCTCAAGAATGAAGTTTGATATGTCAAAACTGAACAAGGTGTTTGCACTTTATCATTTTAAGAGTTTGTTCAAAAAATACAAACTTAATTTTCATTTCATATACTGTGCATGTACACTTTAAGCTGAGTTGAGCATTTTAAAATGCTTATCAGAACACTTACTACCTGTATTATAGCTAAGGGGCTGTTTCATTTAGGTATTATGGTATAGGCAATGTTGGACACAACGCCATTGAAACCTTCCAAACCAACCACATATGCAGCAAAATTTGTAAGAAACTGGGTTTGCAGAGTTTGGCAGGTATGTGCAGGTGAAAACTGTATAAATTAATCACAGGTCACCTGTGTTTAACACGTAGTACCGAAGTAAACTGTGTGATATTACTATTACATAGTTCATGATTATGTCAGTTCCTTTGTTATTCATGAGGTTATTGCCATAAATATTTCATTAAAAACGTGAGGGGTTTATATAGCGATTTGGAGGGTTTTATGTGTAAAATCCCTTGTTAACTATTAACGAAGTATTTATAATTTATACACATAAAACCCTCCAAATCGCCATAAAAATCTCTTCCATTCCCAAGAAGTAATTAAAATTAGTCATGAGTAATATTATTAACGAAGTCAGATACAGCCCTCGGGATTTATATGTCTGTTCAAATACCTCGTTCTCCATATTTATCTCTTACTTACACCATCAGGCAGTATCATTTGGTGATCCTTGATCTTGGTATACCACTGTTAAAATTTTATCAAGTACTCTTTTATTGGCATTGGCACAAAATATTTCAGGAATGCTTGCTTGTCCGTACTCCGTACAACACTCTATTCCTATGCCTGCCCATCTGTAGCAATATTCAAACCAATAAAATATGTATTCAATCCAATCCATAGATACTATTTAATTCAATCAAATAGCATTTTATCATTCAATTCAAACAATATTTCAATCCAATCTAAAATATATTCATTCAATCCAAAATAAAATATATTCATTCAATCCAATCTAAAATATATTCATTCAATCCAAAATAAAATATATTCATTCAATCCAATCTAAAATATATTCATTCAATCCAAAATAAAATATATTCATTCAATCCAATCTAAAATATATTCGTTCAATCCAAACTTGTAAATATATTCGTTCAATCCAATCTAAAATATATTCATTCAATCTTCCTGGGGCGAGCGCGGCTGAGGCTAGCACGGCAAATTGGCGGGAAAATAATGCAATGCTAGTAATAAACATGGCGGCGGAGCAGACAGGGAAAGAAAGCACTGATGCCACTATTTTGAGTGTTGCAAACATGCTGAAGGAGGCATCGAATCTCTTGACATCTGAGACTAATGGAACAAGACGTAGAGAAGATCCTGAGAAGGAAAAATCGGTCAACCAGGCTGGCTTGACACAAACAACTACTATGCAAGGCCCAAGACCAAGTGCAGGTATGCTTGGTGCTACACTTAACAGAGCACGGCTAATGTTAAACAGAAGCGCATCCTCTGGAATGTATAAACGAATGAACCAACAAGAAAGGCTTCGAGCTACAAAGACAGAAACAACCACTTCGAAACCAAAACCGAAAAAGCCTGATAAAGCCATTGAATTTGCCTTGATTCGAGGATTTGAAATTGAGGACGATGACTGTGACAAAGACGATCAAACGTTGAAATGGGATTCTGTAATTGCAGATGGTATTATCATGGTCAACGAAGGAAACACGGAAGCTGAAATTCGTCTGAAGGTGAAGAATGCGCTTAACAATAAATTCCCAGTGTTTGGTGCAGATGATTTTGAATTTATTAAAGTGAGGCAAAAGAGAATTTCCAAACCAGAGCTACAGCCAGGAGCAGAGTTCAACTTCATGGTTATTAAGAAGATGGCCGGTCAGGGCATATTATATCTAAGAATGAAACTTGGATATAACTTTGCTCTTAATGATGACACTGACCCTGAAGAAGAAGAAATTATGGTTGTTGAAAAAGAAATGCTTGCAACCAAAAGTAATGAAGAATCTGACAAACAATCTGTCAATGAACATGTACCTGGAAACAAACTACCACCAGCTGGAGTTGACATTGCCCCAATAATGAGTGAAATTTCAGAAAAACACTTCACTGATCCAGTGGAAATACTTCGGTATTTCCAGTCCAGAGTTGTGCGTGGAAGGCAGTTAAACCTGTTAGATGCCAGTGAAGAACTGGAAGGAGAAACTAATCTTATATCATTAGACAGAGACAGAGTTATTGAAACCACATTTGCAGAATTCAAGTACATTACTAATTTCTGCACTACCTTCGAAGTGAACTTTATGGGTGAAGTGGCCAAAGATGTGGGAGGACCAAGGTTGGAATGGATAAGACTCATGAATAAGGCAATGAAAAATAAATATTTTGAGAAAGGTCTTCGTAGTCAAATGTCTGATGACTATTATTGGGTTGGAGTCATGTGTGGAATTGCCATTTTACAGAATGGTCAAATGCCAAGAATCTTTCCAGTTGAAGTTTTAGACAAGTTGTTTTCCTGTTCTGCAGATCAAACCACCTGCCTGTGCATAAACCAGCTCCAGAAAGGTTTGCAAGTATTTGGGTTGCAAGAGGTTTTCTTCCAATTTCCTGTTATGAGGCACTTGTTGCAACCAGAAAACCATGCATTAACTGTTAAGAATCTGATGTGCTTAATACAACCTCAGTTCTCCCCAGAGGGATCAACAGCATTTGCTAGAGAAAAGGAGATTTACAGCATTTATGTGAAATACATCCGAGAAGTGGCAAGTGGAAGAAGGCAACCAGTTACATTGCCTGATATACTTTCATTTGTAACTGGATGCTCAGAAGAGCCAGTTCTTGGCTTTGCAAGAAAACCAACAATTGAGTTCGTTGTGTCAGCTGAGTCCAAGGTTGGTACCTTGAATATAACTGGAAATATTGAGGTAATTAAATTTGTTTGACTATTTACTGTATGTGAGCACTGAAATATACATTGTTTTGTATGTGATGTGTTATCACTGTACAGTATCTCCCTAGGTAAAAAATGAATATTTTGTTTACAATAACTCCATTAATAGAAAATTGATTACATTTGGTTTAGATTTGAGTTTTTTTTCTTACATTGACTTGGAAAATTAAATAAAGCTTCCTCTCTATTAAGTCTCACCTTTCTAATAATCATCCTTCTCTAATAACCTCCCTGTTGATGGCATTAAAAATTAATAAGCCCCCTACTCTCATTTGTAGAATACAGATGAGGATGGATCTGAACCATGTCCCAAAAAAAAAAGAAGCTTATATTATACACCAACAGCGCACACTTGTGCCAATGTGTTGAAAATTCCAAGAGGGGTTCTGACTGAGGGACTTCCCACGGAAGATTTTCTTTTTAACATATATGACATGGCATTTACCAGTTCCTACTTTGGAATAGTATAACTTTTCCTATTCCAAAATGAATGTGAACTAAATTCTTCATTTTTTTGTAGTTCTGTTTGTTGTTTTGTTACAGTTTCCTAAATAGTGAATGAATACAAATTTCATTAAGTGAATGAAATACAGTATGGTATGGTATGAAAGGCAGAAAAAACTTTTTTTAAATTTAAGCACAACTAGAAAGTACTAGGGTTTAGTGGTTCTTGTAGTTGCTGTTTGAGAATTACTCTTAATTTATTACAGTACCATCACATGCTATCTAACTACAAAAAGGAGACTGTGCAGTAACCCAAATTTCATATTTGGAACACAACACATTTTTGTTTGAGTCTGAAAAAGTTTCTATCTACAATATTATTCACCTATATTTATACAGTAGCTGTAATAAAATTATAGGTACCATTGAAAAAAAACCTGTCAGTTCTATTTATCCATGTTGCGCTACAAACATATGTCAATTGTTAAGATAAGTAATAGGTATGTTGTTGCAGGTTGATTGTATTAAATGTTCACAAACATTCCTGGACTAAAGAGATTTTAAGTTGGTATTGTTATTTTATGTTAGAAAAATCTTATTTAAAAAAAAAATTATCTGGGACCACTTGCATATACAGTATACTAGAAATACATTAATGCAAACCCCTCGTGTTTGTTGTTTATTATTATTGCACCTTGCCTTCAATCCCAGGGATGGGCTCTGTTGTGGACTCTTATATATGGTAAGTAATTGTGCCTTTCCAGTGTTCGCACCATTTTCGACCAATTGGTCCACAACGTAAATAGACTCTACCATGGATTTAAACCTGTTCACATTTTTGAGTATCAATCAATTATAAAAAAAACCCAACTATAACCTACCCCACCTCACCTCTTATTTCTCCCCGATTATAACATATCCAAACACCTATCCCAAACCTATAAATCACATTTTTGGGTATTAATTTTAAAACAATTACTATAACCTAACCCAATCCCCCCCTCCCATTTTTTCCCATTATAACCTACCCCAATTCCAAAATGAATTATTTGAATTTGAGTTTTATTCAGATTTTAACAATTCACCTGTACCTGTGTCCCTTATTCTGTAGCCATGTGGTTGCATATCATGTAAGTGGACTGCGATTTGAAAACCTGATTTATAACCTGTTTTTTGTTTATTATGATTGCTTTAAAACAAAACTAATTATTATTATTTAATAATAATTATTATTATTAATAATTATTATTATTATTAATAATAATAATAATTAGTTTTGTTTTGCAATCATAATAAACAAAAAACATTTATTATTAATAAACATTATTATTAATTATTATTATTTATTATTATTACATGTAGCAAGTTTTATGCAATTGGCTCTTTAAATTTTAAAAGGTAAATACACTAAATATGAGAATATTATTTTATAGAATTTTTCTCTTGTTTAATTAATGCTACCATACTAAATGTATGTAAATAACTGATTACTAATTAACTGTATTGTAATTGAAGGGTTTTTGTCTAACAGGAATGACTGGTAGCTTTTACATGTCTTATATGGGTTGGTTTTACATTGGTTGTTTTAAGAGTCACATAACAGGAAAATAACAGTTTGACAGTTTGTCGGGTTTGCCACAGGTGGCAGGGAAAGTCAGGCACACTGTACCCACAGGATTTGACAACAACTATATCATGAATGGGTAATTTGACTTGAAATGCTTGTCTCACAGTGGAGAAATTGACCAAAATTTTGAAGTAAAATGTCAAAACCTACGTAGGAGTCTTCTACGTTCTCTGTTATGCAGGGTATACTAAATCTCCCCTTGGCTCAAACTACTGAATGGTACATGTAACTGAGTAGTAAGATTTACATTATAAGACCTACAAACATGAACAACATGCATTAAACATACAGTGAGTAGTCATTGCATCTCAAAAATGTGCATAAACTTAATTATGATTGTTTAGTTTATCAGAAATGTTTGGTGGGCTTGGCCTTAGCCCCCTTATCAAAGGCTCTTGTTAACACATTTGGGTTGTATTAGGTGGTGAACCCCCATAAACATGCATAATTACATTATATTTGCACATAATATGTTTCCAATTGTTGAACAGTTAGTCTTAATGCTTCAGCATATACATCAATTCCCATATCTGAAGATACTCTGTTTGGGTTAATTACGTTACTAATATGACTGAGGATTTCTTGAGTGTGAGGTATGATAGTTGGAGAAACGACAACATTATTTGATTCAGTACCAGAGGGATACGGTCCTTCAGCATCATCTCCATAAAAATCTAGGCTGTCAGGTTCATCATCCAACATATCCATAGCAAGGGGATTGTTTATATTCAGTAGTCCATTACTCCATATTTGGTTTGGAGTCCAGTTTCTCTCACTTGATAAACGGTGATCATTATACAGTTTTTGGAATTCCTCCAAAGCATAGTTTATCCTGTGCAAATAAACCAGATGAAGGGCAAATAGATGAATTGGGTTTTCAACATCTAAGATCCCAGTTTGCTCCATTGCATAAAAGACATAGTAGAATGCAACAGCAACACATCGAAACACATCACGCCATAAACGCTCTATTCTTTGGTTTCTGGTCGACGAACCAGCTATAAAGCTGCCTCTTCCTGCTCCTTGTTTGGCAACCATAGCCTCACAAACAAGAACATTTTCAACACCATAATCTACCCTCACTCTTGAAGGCCAAATACCTCCATGTTCACCAATTGCATTCAAAAATAGAGATAAAACTGTCTCTGCTCGGTTGTTTGTACTACATTTCAAAAACATGATTTTCCTTGACTTGCCATCTATGCACCCGTGGATAAGGGTCATACTAATTACCGATAAAAGCCGACAAAAGCCGACAAAAAGAAAAACAAATACCGACAAAAGAAAAACAACGTGCAAATAACTAAGTGTCTATTCTGTCTATGGCTATTAAACGTTGATATGAACTTATTTTTATGTTGTAAATGACAGCACACGAGGTCTGGTCAATAGCGATGACGCTCTTTTAGGAACAGCAATTTATACAGTAGTTTGCGAAAACAACAATATTAGCATATTCTTGTGTCTATTATAGCCATTACTCACCGTGAGTCATTATTGCATGCACGCCTTGTGAAAATAATATATTTTACCCTTCACGGAAAACAGAGTAGTCGTATTATTCACTGTTCACAGTGAATTCCTCTTTGAAAAAAATATATGGTAGCATATCGCACAATAAAAATCAATAAAAATCATTTTGAATGCTTTTCAAGAAGCGAATTCACGGTCAATAAAAATCATTTTGAATGTTTTTCAAGAAGCGAATTCACGGTCAATAAAAATCATTTTGAATGCTTTTCAAGAAGCGAGTTCACGGTCAATAAAAATCATTTTGAATGTTTTTCAAGAAGCGAATTCACGGTCAATAAAAATCATTTTGAATGTTTTTCAAGAAGCGAATGCGATTCACGGTCAGATTATTAGCGATTCAGATTTAGATTGTTCTCGGAGCAAATTAAATACATGTCGTCTGTGTGCTACACACTGCTAGAAAATTTTGTCGGTAGTTGTCTGTTTTTTTTGTCGGTTTTTGTCGGTTTTTGTCGGCTTTTGTCGGTAATTAGTATGACCGGTGGATAACAAACTGCCAGCGTATTAATGAGTGGTGGCCATCAATATGCCATAAAGAGTTGGGCCACGGGACGTGATAAGAGCGACGAGAAACCAATGCTCCCCAACGTAAAACTGTATGCCTAGGATCTACTCTATTTAAACTTGCACGAATCCGTTGCCTTTGGATAAAGAAACCTTTTGATCTAAAATATCCTGACATGAAAGGTTCACCAGTAGTGGGGCCATGGCGCGATATGTATGACTTGACCATGTCATCAATTTCTCCATCAGTTATGACACTGTAGCGCTGTAAGTTTTGAAGTCCATACTCTTGAACTCTTCGACTAATTGTCCAACGTGACACGCCGAACATGTTAGCAATTTGCGTTCAGGTAAATCCAAGCCCTCTTAATTCTTCAAGTAGTTCTTTAGAAATTTGATATTTTGGTCTTCCCGCAGAGTCACGGCATTCAAACGTTAGTGGTATTTCACTGCAAACAGTTGTATTTAATGACTTTTCATGGTATAACAAGCAAATATTTTCGTTTAGTTCCGCCATAATTGTTGCCAGGTCTTCCAAATCTTTTATATCACTGCTGCAGAGAGGGCTATTGGTTACTAGGCCATGGAGAATTTTAACCAATTGATCAATAAAATCAATCAGTAAAAGCATTTTGGAAAGTTCATCCGCTGAAAAGTGGTGATGATTCGAATGTTCCATTATTTCGGTCGATTCTTCTATAGCTAAAGTCAAGTTTTTCAATAGTTCATCCCCAAGGTTTATTGGCAACTCCATATCCGCCATTTTGATTTGCGTCTGTTGGATGTGTGCATGGTCTTTCTAGCCGCGCTCGCCCCAGGAAGATTGAATGAATATTTTTTGGATTGAATGAATATATTTTATTTTGGATTGAATGAATATATTTTAGATTGGATTGAATGAATATATTTACAAGTTTGGATTGAACGAATATATTTACAAGTTTGAATTGAATGAATATATTTTATTTTGGATTGAATGAATATATTTTAGATTGGATTGAAATATTGTTTGAATTGAATGATAAAATGCTATTTGATTAAATTAAATAGTATCTATGGATTGGATTGAATACATATTTTATTGGTTTGAATATTGCTACAGATGGGCAGGCATATATTCCACCAATATTATAATTATTATGTCCTTGTGACCAATTTAAAGTACAGGTTAAATATTTTGTGTTTTAGATGAAACTGACAAGGGAATTGTCTCCAAGAGCAGCTTTTCATTAACATAGTGATTGGGACAAGTGGCTACTGGCTGGCTTCCATAAACTGCACAAGGCATGTGTATACCTCCCTTGCCTTATGAATCGAGATTGTCTCGTCTATAAATGCATTGGCTCTCTCAGCAAAATCTTCATCGATGTACATTGGAAGAGGTTCACCAAATCCATTTTCTTGTTTGATGAATTCCAAATCATCTTCTACTGGTTGGAAACCTGCTTCCCGGAAGCCTACAGTATACACATACATACAGAACATTTATTAAAAAAAACCTGTAAACCCAACTTTATATTTAAAATCATATTGTTCTCGTTATGTTATTTATTATGTTATGAATCTGGGAATGTTATGTTGTGGCCAAAAAATGGTAGTTTTTATGCACTACTTAAGGTGGCTCCCTACTGTTTCTTAAGTAGAATAAATGCAAGTTTCAACCTCAGAAACTGCTCATGAATATTTTGAAAAAGAATGAAACTAAAGTTATTTATAGAATAACGTACGGAAGCCGAGAAGGGCCAGTGCGGAAATATATTTCAAATCGAGAAATATATTTCAAATTGAGAAATATATTTCAAATCGAGAAATATATATTTAAATTCGAGAAATATATATTTAAATTCGGAAAATATATTTCAAATCGAGAAATACTTTTGCATATCGGAAAATATTTTTGCAAATCGAAATAAAAATTTTAAAATCCAAAAATATTTTTCAAAATCGGAAAATATTTTTCGAAATCGAAAAAAAAAATCAAATCAGAAAATATTTTTCAAAAGCGGAAAATATTTTTCAAAATCCGAAAAAAAATTTCAAAATCCGAAAATATTTTTCAAAATCGAAAAAAAATTTCAAAATCCAAAAATATTTTTCAAAATCCGAAAAAATATTTTTCAAATGAAAATACCGCTGACCGCTAACGAACACTGACGCGACTTCTTCCCAAATCCCAATGGCGGTTCGTTAATACCTGTAAACTATGTTTTGCTACAGGTGCGGGAGGGAATTTAATGATGGTGAATTATTTTGCACTTAATGCGGCACTCAGAAAAGAAACAACGACAGCTCATTTCCAACCTTTACCACCGAAAGAGAAGCAGTTACACACTATTTCCGAAGAGGATTTCGTTATGATACAGTAGTTTCATTCTTACATGAATACCATGGCATATCGATGAGTGTTAGGACGTTAAAAAGGAGACTCTGGGAATATGGATTGGCAAAGAGCGATGCCTCTATATCCGAGGAAACAGTACGTCAAATAATTGAAAAGGAAATTAAAGGGCCTTCATCTATGCTAGGATACCGAGGAATGTGGAACAAATTAAGGACGAGCTATAATATAACTGTTCCGAGAGACACTGTTATGCGCATTTTAAGGCAGTTGGACCCTGAAGCATCTGCTCTCAGGAAGGCCAGGAAGCTGCAACGTCGTGTTTACACATCACCAGGTCCTAATGCTGCTTGGCATATTGATGGATATGACAAGCTTAAACCATATGGCTTGCCAGTACATGGTTGTGTTGATGGGTTTTCCAGGAGAGTAATTTGGTTGAAAGTTTGCAAGAGTAATAACAATCCAGTGATTGCTGCTAGTTTATTTTTGCAGTCTGTTGAAGAGTATGGAATGCGGCCAGTGCTCGTTCAAACAGACTGTGGTACAGAGAATGGCACATTAGCTGGTATCCAATGCTCATTGGCAGGAAGTGATGATGCACACCGGTATTCCTCCTCACATTCAAATCAGAGAATTGAAAACTGGTGGTCGCATGGTAAAAGACGATTCACAGCATGGGTTATTGACTATTTTAAAGGTTTGGTGCATGAGGGAAAGCTTGTATTAGGAAACCACTTGCACATGGAGTGTGTGTGGTTTGTCTACTTCAACCTATTACAATTGGAACTAGACAGTGTTAAGCAAGAGTGGAACACTCACTGCATAAGAAAGTCTAAGCATTGTTTGGTATCTGGTGTTCCTGATGAGCTCTTCTTTTTACCTCAACTTCATGGGCATTCAAACTGTGGAGTCCAAGTATCTGAAGCTGACATTAATTATATACTTAACCAGAAGGATATTTATGCTGAAGCAGAAGTGGCTATGAATGATAATGATGATGAAATCAGTGATTACTTCCAGTATTTAATTAGAAAAGAAAATCTCCAATACCCTCCTCAGGATTGGATGCAAGCAAAAGTTATGTATGACAAGATCATAGAACTCTCAGGGCAGTGATTCAGTAATGGCGAAGTCTTATTTATTGTCTCAACAAAGTAGTTAATTATTATTATTAATTTTAACTTAACCTAGTCACCTAGTCACTGAAAGGAAATACAGTATTATACTGAAGTTCCTTCCCTCAATTAACCCCCTCCCCCTCCTCCCAATTACTTCTCATTAATAACTCCATTGGCAAAAAAGCAGTTACAGTTGGTTTAAATTTCAGTTTTTGTTTTTAATCTGATGCAAAACTTAAAT
Source organism: Paragorgia papillata (assembly GCA_035771165.1). Classification (NCBI taxonomy): domain Eukaryota; kingdom Metazoa; phylum Cnidaria; class Anthozoa; order Scleralcyonacea; family Coralliidae; genus Paragorgia; species Paragorgia papillata. The sequence continues at coordinate 1,912,005 of JAWNZC010000086.1, read as the reverse complement.
AGGCCCTTCTTTCCATTAGGCCCCCTTGATGATCACAAGCTATTTTTCTATTGAATTCTTTAGAAAACCTTGATCATCTTATAAATAACTTAATTTTGCCCTTGGGTTTATATATTGCTAATAAACTGAGGGTTAGGTGCTTAACATACACAAATTAGAATACAGTAGTTTAATTAATATACAGGATTATAAATATCATTAAAAATCTAACATTGCTGCTATGCCCTAAGTTGTCACTTACTGGTACATATTTTAGTAGCCTGTGAATACAGACAACCCTTCAGGGATGGAGTAAGCCACTTCTACCAGAAGGTTCATCCTCTTTGTAGTATGCATAGAATTGTTTACATAAAATTTAAATACCAAAGCTTTGTCTATTTGTTTCAAAATTGAACTTCTTACAAAAGATGGAAATACTGTGTACAGTACTGTATATCTCTGTTCATGTGAACAGAATTATTTTTATATTAATATATAATTCCTGACCCTTATCAAATTCCCATTGTTCTCTGTCTGCATTACATTAACAATTTCAGCAAGCACACTGCAATATTTTTAATATTGCAGCCAGCACGTTTACAAACTTCTTGTTTCAAGGGTTTAAATCAGCATTTCGATGACATTTGAGATTTAATTGATTTTACCAATGAGAAACTATGATAGGGGTCAGTAATTATAATAGATAATCACTTCGGCCGAACAGCATTATTGAATATATTGCAGCTACAATCCTGGTCAAAATCACTCAGACACCTTGCCTTAAATCACATCTGATATCAAATTTCCTTCTAAAAATCATTCCCCCCGCTCCCTCCATTCAATGTTGATAAAAATTTGCACTGAACATACTTTGCATTTCATTTTCTAACCAACATTGAACGAGGGTAGTGGGGCGATGTAATTTGAACATAATCTTAGGAATTGATGCGCTTAAGTTCATTTTATGCGACTGTCCGAGTTAATTTTGGCCAGGATTGTAGCTGAGGGTGAAGCCCAAAAATTAAATAAAGGCCTTTGTCCTTTGTCAAATATTTTTTTAAGAAGTCAAGTGTGAGTAGGATAAATTTACTTTTTCTTTCTAGCCATCATGTAGGATGGCAGAGACATCAAGCTCAAATTCTAACATTTAAAAACTTAAATGAACATAATTATAATCTTATACAAAACATACATGTAAATTGTATGTGCCCTCGTTGTCATACACTGAACCTCTTTCATATTTCATTTTTTGTAAGCTAATGACAGTATGTCTAGTTTGAACCATTCATATTTAATATCTAATATACCGTACTGTGTCAAACAAGTCTTGTATAGTATACTGTATGTACCACTATATCTAACATGTTGTAATAAATGTAATAAACCTGACTTTAGTTTTGTAAAACAATATATATGAATTGGGTTAATTTTAATAAATTAGTTTCTCTCTCTATGTCTGACATCTTTGTCCGTTCTACCAGTTTTGCATTTTAAGGGGGAACATTGCCCATGGGCAATGTAATTTTTTGTTATCATATACTGTACTATATTTGGGAACAAACTATATAGAAATGTAAGTAACAAAATATGAAATTGGGGCTGGTTGTTTCAAAGCCAGTAAGGTTAATCCTGGATTTATAGTGAAAAAGTGAAGAACAGTATTATGGGAATCTGCTTAGGAAAATTGGACTTTTCCTTTATAGGCTTTCAACCAATAAAAAAAGGTTTTATATCAAGCAAAGTTAAATAAAGTGGTTGGCCAACAAATAACGAAACAAACAACAGATTAACTTTTTAATCCAGAATTAGTAGATTGACATTTGAACAACTGGAGCCTATAATTTACATTTATATAACATTGAATGAGAAAAACTGTTCTGGTCACGCCTTGAAGCTTATAAATTAATGTGCAAGGTTAAAATCCAGTAATTGCAAATAAACCAATTATAAAATATATACTGTAATATATATTCTGAACATAAATTTGAAGTGTAAAGGTCGCTTGTCAAAAAAACCTTTCATTTTTATAATTACTTAATGTCTTGTTTTCCGTTCATCTAAAATCAGCAGCGTCCAAATCCAATTTCACTTGTGATAGCAATATCAAAGGCTTGTTGCATTTCAACATCTGTCTTGATATGGACTGGCAAGCGCAAGCATATTGTACATGTGCTGACAGTTGGAAGACACTTGCATTTAGCATCACAATCATGAATAAACTCCACTTTTAAATCACGTGGGAGTCCAAGACAAGGCACTGTTGCTGAACCGGTTATAAACTTCATTAACATTCCCAGAGTTATGCTAGATGAATCTGTAAAGAATACAATATTTTACAAAAGAAATGATACCTAATACTTGTCTAGTAAATGTACCAGTAGCACAATTTAATGCAGTACTGAAAGTAATTCTTAAAGGTTTAATACACAATATATAGTTTGTTAAATAAAATATTAAGTTAGCTAAAAATACAACATGTTAAGAGCTGAAAAACCTTCAAGATAAGGTTTAATAGGCTATGATTATTAAATTAGTGATGTGACCATGCGCTTTGATATAGTATTAGTCTGACATTTTATATTCTAAGTGACGTACTATAAATAGCTTGAGAAGGGCCCAATAAAATTTTTGAGATTTGAGTTTTTAACATAAGAAAACATGAGGCCCAGAAAGAGTAAAGATCAGTAGTAACACAAACTGCATTTTTAGCCAACCCAGGGTTGTCTACATGTTCTCAAATGGTCCCCTATGATGTATGATGTCATCAGGGCCCCAAATCAATAATTTTCCCCAGGCCCAATATATATATATATATTGCCCCAGGCCCAATATATATATGTATATATGTTATGTTATTTTCATAAAATAATATCATATTGTATTCATGGCAGTGCAGCGCAGAAACTCCTAGAGATAGTTCCTAGAAAACAGTGATATCAGTGGCCTGCAGGACATCATCCTATCACATACGTCATTCATCACCATACCAGACGAATGGATACAGATCCATAACGATCCATAACACAGGAGAACATCATTGGGTTACATTGTCATCAATAAGCTAGAATAAGTTTATAAACACTTGGCTTGTAAGTGAAAAAGTGACAGTACTAATTACTTACCATCATAGCAACAAGCCTCTGTGAAGTCAAGAAAACTTTTATATGTTGTGATTTCTAAAGACTTTCTGTTACTTCCTTCATCACTGAATTGTGGCTTCAGTATTTCAAGGAAGCTTGCATGATCCCATAGAAAAATCTCTGATGGAGAAAACACAGCTTGAAAGAGTTCTACATTCTGCATAATAACCTGAAGAATGTTGTAAACAGTCAAGCCTGCCATTATCTCGTTCAGTGATGTGAGTAGTGGTTCAATCCTTGCTTTTATGAACATCGACCTAAACATACAGTAATTAGGAAAATACTGACAAGCAATCAAAACAGTAGCTGGGGACTAGAGGTGATTATTTTCTGCATTTGAAACAATACAAAAGACATCTTACCCTTATAATCAGTTACATGTTACAACATGTGGAATTGAGAAGAAATGTAATATATCTCCTCAGACAAAAACTTCATCTTCATGAACTTTCTCACTGTCAAAGTTACTGGATGTGACGTCTACCAGGAATACTTGTGAAATGAAACAAAAGAAAACCGGTTTGCAATTCCTGGGTAGACGTCATATCCGGCAACTTTGACAGTGAAAAAGTTCACGAAGATGAAGTTTTTGTCTGAGAAGATATATTACATTTCTTCTCAGAATGTTCCAAATATCATAAATATATTAAATCCCTGTAGAGGTGAGAGGCACTTTAAAGCAAGTGATTCAGGAAATTTTACCATATAGACCCTTTGCACTTATTCACTTGCTAGATGACAAATGCTTCTAAACAATAACATTTTCATTAATGCTTCACTCTGTTGAACGGCGGAATTTTGTGGTTGTCCTCCAGATCCACCGTTTGATGTCATGTGCAAAGGGTACGTCTATACAGCTATTTGGCAGGAATTTTTGTAAATTTTAAAACTCATTTTGACTGAGTTTTCCTAATTTGGTGTGACCATGAGCCTGTAGGTCATGACTTCTATTTCTATTCAAGATCACTGGTCAAATAAAATACATGACATATAACAATGACATACATTTTTGGTGTAGTTTTTATATCCTTTCTTGAACCAATGCAACATTGCTGGCCATTTTTTCCTTAAAACTCACTGCTCCATGATCTTCCTTTATGCTACCGCATATATGCATGTATTCCCTGTGCATTATTCAACGAGATCGTTGTTCATTAATTTAACCAAAATTATGTGGAAATTTCACAGTTACGGTAAACCTAACAGGAACCATCTATTTAGTATAAATGTATGAAGGGGGAGGGTAGACAAAAGCATAATATTGTGATCGCCACGTGGTTATTTATTTATTTAATTTATTTAGTTTATTTCGTATTTTTTGTATAAAAGCAGCAAGCATGCATTAGTTAATATATTCAAGACTTTAAAGTGTGGATAGCAACATATTTTATGTTGCCAGTAATAAAGTTCTATACGGTATCAGTAAGATATATGTGTGACAGTGCTCACCATAAAGCATACACGATAAATTTAAACAACAACTAGCACTGTCACACATATATCTATTGTTATTTTGATGTCATTTCTATTGTTCTTTGCATAAAAACGTACTGTAGAACACTGTTTTTGTTCCCTAATTTGGCTTTTGTTGGATCCCCTCTATAACCAATTTCTTCAAGCATTGTAAGAGCCTCGTCAGATTTAAAGATTTCTGAAACTTCAACATCACTTTTGGCAGCAACAAGCTGAAATGGTAAATAAAAGTATAAGTTACCCAATCATTATCAACAACCCTACATTGACCATACATCATTGCTTACGGGGCTGTGAACTCATATAGTTGGTTGCATGGACAAATTTAAATTAGTACATGCACATGTACAACTGTAATTCATGTAGTGAACCAACTGCACAGTTTTACAATTATCCCTCACATTATAGATGTATTGTAACATCTAAAGCTGCACAGTACCTCTTTGTACATTATGCCATATGGGGAACCCTCAGACAGCTCTGCAGGCAAAGACTGTAATACAGTTTGCACTCCTCCAGTAATGTATTTATATATCCAAGGTGCCAAAAACCCTGGGTGTGGACCATTGTTACACAAACTAGCAGCAAAAAGATGTCCAATACTATGGATTGTACCATCAGCAACACTGACAAGGCCACAACATGGCTCATAGCCCTGGTCATCACTGCCAGTAAATAATTGACATTTAACTTCCTGTAATGTTTCTAGAGTTAAAATAAAAATGTATAAAAATTAATAAACAGTGGCATCATGTAGACTCAGGTATATAGAAGAGCAGGAGTGACTGTCCCTCCCCCACGTGAGATTCAGTCAGACAATTTAAACCTGTCTCATTACTTGAACCCAGGCTCACAGAAAGCTTGGTGAGTGCAGGTTTATCCTGTACGAAACAGAGCTGTATGCAATAAACCAAGCCAAAAGAGAAACTGTCACTTTATTTTTATTATTATTTGCTCTACTGAATGGTATTGAGCACTCTCGACACACAAGCAGAACCTATCCTCTTGTATATATATACACTGTATATATATACCATCTTGTCAAACATAAATTTAAGCAAATACCTGAATAAAATTCTCTTGAGACACCTCCTGTGTCCAGGCCAGCCTCTCCAATGAATGTAACTGTATAAGGATGATTCTGCTTCCGTTTATTCCAACTTTTACTAAAGAAATTATGGAAGTCACAAAATGCAAACCCCCTCCTAACAGTTAATGTGACGTGTTGAGTTAAATCCATTGAAGCACCTGATTTGATAACCCTCACAAGTTCATGCTTCAATTTAGATTTATTTTCCACATTGCATGACATATCTGCCTGGCTATGAAGTATATCATCCTCAAGTTCCTCTTGCTCACTTTCCATATAATGTTCATCTGGGATACACAGAAAGGGAGTAGATCGAGCCGTAGCACAAATATCAGCATGCTCTTCAATATCAGACAGTGGAAACTTTAAGTTACAAACAGGGCATCTCATTAATGCTGTTACAGGACATGCATTTGTTGTTGCTTGACAGTCATTAACAAGCTGATTGGCAGCTGTAGATTTAACAGTTCTCTGACAAGTTGTATTGTTTGCGATGGAAGATACAGGCTTGTCTTGATGTCCTGAAACATCAAAAGCAGATCTTTGCATAAAACTATCATCATCTGAAGATGAGTCGTGTAATGTCATGACATCCTGTTGTTCTTCAGAGATGGAGATTCTGCTATCTGCTAGATATATACAGATAGATAGATAGATAGATTGATAAATAAATAGATAGACACATGTACAGTACAAACAGATAGATGGATAATATGAAAGTTTATTAAGTAATTGTGGCCAGAAATGTTTAAAAGCTTTAGAAAGCTAAATTTAGAATATTAATAAATGTATTTTTAAAAGTATAATAAATTTTAAAAAACAAGAATTATTCAAACATGGTATAATATATAAAATGATTTACAGATTTAGATTTACTATCAAAAATACTATATAATTATTCTTGAACCTACACTCATTCCTAAAAATTACAATGTACAGTGCATTCGTTACATTCAGCTATTCATATACCTTTGTTGGCTTTGGGTAGTTCAGAATCTTCGGTAACATGCTGGATGTATTCCAGTCTCTTGCACAAGTACAAGACAAGTTTTGAGTAGGGTATAGAAAGCTGCTTCTTGTACAAAGCCACAGTGAATTCCTGGTCTGTTCCTGGTACGTTGTGAACTAACTTATGGTCTGGATAGAGAAGAACATATTCCACATCTGGCAAAAAATATTGATCGTGGTTCGAATGCTTTTGCACGGCGGCAACAGTAACTTGCTTCGCATTAAAATCTTTGCATACTTTTAAAGACAGCTTGCTTCCTCTCACTGCCTTGAATTGTCCATTTTCACTTTCAGCAACCCTCCCAACGTTAATAACCACGCCACTATCACGAGCTTTCTTTGAGAAATCAGCTAAAGGTGTTTTCTCCTGTTTTCTTTTCTTGCCGAAGAAGCCTGAACGCTGATTCGATTTGGAAGTCAAGTAATGTTCCAGCGTCTTAGTCTGACTTTTAGTAGATGAAGAAGCCTCCGATGGAGTGTTACTTGCATTCTTTTCAGATAAGATGTTTGAGCCACATTTTCCGCAGAATTTATCTCCACCTTTCACTTTTGACCCACAAGAAGAGCAGAAATCCGCCATGTTTTTTCAGCCTGAGTCGAGACAATCTTGTCACGTGTTAATGGCCAGCGGTAAAATTTTCGTATTGGAAATTTTTTTTTCCAATCTCTGAGTTTGAAAAATATTTTCGGATTTCGAAATTTTTTTTCGGATTTGGAAAAATATTTTCGGATTTGATTATTTTGTTGAATTTGAAAAATATTTTCCGATTTTGAATTTTTTTTTCGGATTTTTAAAAATATTTTCCGCTTTTGAAAAATATTTTCGGATTTTGAAATTTTTTTTCGATTTTGAAAAATATTTTCTGATTTGATTTTTTTTTCGATTTCGAAAAATATTTTCCGATTTTGAAAAATATTTTTGGATTTTAAAATTTTTATTTCGATTTGCAAAAATATTTTCCGATTTGCAAAAGTATTTCTCGATTTGAAATATATTTTCCGAATTTAAATATATATTTCTCGATTTGAAATATATTTCCACACTGGCCCTTCTCGGCTTCCGTAATAACGTTCAGGGCATCAAATACTGTTAACAGATAATGTGTTTCAGCTCTTGCTATGACAACAGTGACATTTCAAAATGGCTGTAAATTCAATTTATTTCAAAAACGAGTTTGGTGACCCCCCAATTTTTTTGTAATCAAAAGGATCTACAGAATTTTGGGGCTGATCACTGAACTCATTTTTAAAATAAATTGAATTGAATGTACATTTACAGCCATTTTGAAACATCACTGTTGTCATAACAACAGCTGAAGAACATTATCTGTTACTAGTATTTGATACCCAGTACACTATTCTTAGCTTGCGAATAAAGCCACTCTTACATCGCTCACAGGAGTTCATACGTTATTCTATGCATAACGTTAGTTTCATTGGTTGAAAGTTGCGTTTTTTCAGCTTTTGAAGAAACAGTAGGGAGCCACCTTAATCAAAATCCAAGAACCTTTAACAAATTTTAACATCCTCTTGAGTGCTAATATATACGTAATTGTTGGGTCAGATGGGGGTGTTTATTTAAGATTTGTGGTGAGCACCTTTGTCTAAATATTCCTATTTAATGGGTGTCCAACCAGATTTGCTCTTTATAGTTATTTCTTTAAATATTTATATTTATATTTCTTTAAATATTTCCTTGTACGGTAAATAATTGTTAAACAGGTGCAAATGAACATTGTTGTTTTTGTTGGTATGAAATTTATCAAACAAATAAAAGGTGATATGTTGAAAATATGTTGTTGGCCCCTATTCGATAAATAATGTTGACTGCTAGGAAAGTGTCAGTGACAAGCTCAGGAGATAACTGCCCTGCTAAAATCAGAGGAAATCTGAAAAATTGTGGTATGTATCATTTATAATTTAGGGAAAATCAATTTACATGACATATTGACATACCATAATGTTCTGGAAAAGCATACAAATCTTCAAGCACACCCTGAGGGGTTTTGCGGTCTTTCTGCTTTCGAATCCTGTGACTGTTATGTTCTTTGATCAACCAGGATAGTTCTTCACGTAGAAGAGGCATATAAACGTGACGCAGACATAATCTGTTCAAATACAAAAATATGGGGTATATAATATATACATAATCTGGTAATTTAATATATGAAAATATAATATGGGGTATATAATATATATATAATATATATATATATATATATAATATATATATATAATATATATATATATATATATATATATAACAACTGCAACATGCAGTTTGGTTACCACTGTGAAGTATGCACCACATTCAGCCTTCGATTCACAGCCTTCGATTCGGCCTTCGATTCAGCCGTCGATTCAATTATCGCAGTTATTGCGAAGTTATCTCCATATTCATCAGGTGGTCGCTATTGCAGAATATCATACAAAAACACAATTTTCTCAGGCGCTATACTATAGGATTTCTTCAAATTTACATATGTTGTACAGAATTTCATGCTCTTTAATCTGGTATAAGTCTCCAGAGTGGCACAGACCCATGAAAAACGCAGGCGAGCGTTAAACAAATTGCGGCGCGGCGTTATTAATACCACTGACGGGAGTTCGTTGCATATTTCAGATTACCTCAGATATAAACACAATTATCTCAGGCGCTATTCTATACGATTTTTTTAAAATTTGCATATGTTGTACAGAATTTCATGCTCTTTAATCCAGTATAAGTCCCCAGAGTGGCATAGACCCATGAACGACGCAGGCAAGCTTTAAACAAATTGCGCCGCGGCGTCATTAAAACGACTCACGGATGTTATGTTGTATATATCATATTACATCAGATATAAACACAAATTTATCAGCCGCTATTCTATACGATTTTTTTTAATTTACATATGTTATACAGAATTTCATGCTCTTTAATCTAGTATAAGTCACCAGAGTGGCATAGACCCATGAACGACGCAGGCAAGCTTTAAACAAATTGCGCCGCGTCGTCATTAAAACGACTGACCGCGGTTATGCTGTATATTTCAGATTTCCTCACAAAAGGTACAATTTTCTCAGCCGCTATTCTATACGATTTTCTTTAATTTGGATATGTTATACAGAATTTCATGCTCTTTAATCTAGAGTAAGTCCCCAGAGTGGCATAGACCCACGAACGACGCAGGCAAGCTTTAAACAAATTGCGCCGCGGCGTCATTAATACGAGCTGACGGCGGTTATGTTGTATATTTCAGATTTCCTCAGAAACAGTACAATTTTCTCAGCCGCTATTCTATACGATTTTTTTTAATTTACATATGTTATACAAAATTTCATGCTCTTTAATGTAGTATAAGTCCCCAGAGTGGCATAGACCCATCTACGACGCAGGCAAGCTTTAAACAAATTGCGCCGCGGAGTCATTAAAACAACTGACCGGGAATTATGTTGTATATTTCTTATTACATCAGATATAAACACAAATTTCTCAGCCGCTATTGTATACGATTTTTTTTAATTTACATATGTTATACAGAATTTCATGCTCTTTAATCAAGTATAAGTCCCCAGAGTGGCATAGACCCATGAACGACGCAGGCAAGCAAGCTTTAAACAAATTGCGCCGCGGCGCATTAAAACGATTGACGGCGGTTATGCATGCTGTATGTTTCAGATTTCTTCAGAAAAGGTACAATTTTCTCAGGCGCTATTCTATACGATTTTTTTTAATTTACATATGTTATACAGAATTTCATGCTCTTTAATCTAGTATAAGTCCCCAGAGTGGCATAGACCCATGAACGACGCAGGCAAGCTTTAAACAAATTGCGGCGCGGCGTTATTAATACGACTGACGGATGTTATGTTGTATATTTCAGATTTCCTCAGAAAAAGTACAAATTTCTCATCCGCTATTCTATACGATTTTTTTTAATTTACATATGTTATACAGAATTTCATGCTCTTTAATCTAGTATAAGTTCCCAGAGTGGCATAGACCCATAAACGACGCAGGCAAGCTTTAAACAAATTGCGCCGCGGAGTCATTAAAACAACTGACCGGGAATTATGTTGTATATTTCTTATTACATCAGATATAAACACAAATTTCTCAGCGGCTATTCTATACGATTTTTTTTAATTTACATATGTTATACAGAATTTCATGCTCTTTAATCTAGTATAAGTCCCCAGAGTGGCATAGACCCATGAACGACGCAGGCAAGCAAGCTTTAAACAAATTGCGCCGCGGCGCATTAAAACGATTGACGGCGGTTATGCATGCTGTATGTTTCAGATTTCTTCAGAAAAGGTACAATTTTCTCAGGCGCTATTCTATACGATTTTTTTTAATTTACATATGTTATACAGAATTTCATGCTCTTTAATCTAGTATAAGTCCCCAGAGTGGCATAGACCCATGAACGACGCAGGCAAGCTTTAAACAAATTGCGCCGCGTCGTCATTAAAACGACTGACCGCGGTTATGCTGTATATTTCAGATTTCCTCACAAAAGGTACAATTTTCTCAGCCGCTATTCTATACGATTTTTTTTAATTTGGATATGTTATACAGAATTTCATGCTCTTTAATCTGGAGTAAGTCCCCAGAGTGGCATAGACCCATGAACTACTCAGACAAGCTTTAAACAAATTGCGGCGCCAGTCGCGTATTGACGTGTATTGATTATTTGCTCGCTGGGAAATTGTTTAGACTTGTACCAAGTCTGCATCTTGATTGTTTCGAAATGGGTTTGTTTCTAGATGTTATGTTTTGATTTAATTAATTCAGTATGTGTGGGAGGCAATATATTCCACATTGCCTCCCACCCAAACATACTGTATTTAAATCAAAATAATACGTCTCACAACAAACCCGTGTCGAAACAACATGCAATAGGCAGACTTGGAGCAAGTCTAGGAAATTGTTTTGCAGTTATAGTTACACCGCATTTTCGATTGCAATTAAAGTTAAAGATAATGCTCACTATTTTATTAATAAATTGAATAACGTACAAGACACAGAATTACAATTTACCCAAAAAGAACCCAATAAAATTAAAGATCAAATTAAACACGAAAGTGAGTAAAGATTACACTGCATTTCCGGACTGTTTTAATCAAACCGATTTATGTTTTAGGTTTTAAGAATAGAAAAAAACAGTCAACGAAATTGTATATTGGACTTTTTTCATTATATACTGTCACCGTAAGCCATTTATAACTTGATGACTGTGGTGATATTTTAATCAGTTTATAATCACGGGCTGTGTACGTATCTTTTGTTCAGCTTTAATGAGTATATTTAACCTTAATAAAAATTTTAATCAATTTCGTACGTTTGTTTGTTTTTCTATTTTGCTCGTAAATGACCTAATTCTTTCATATTAACTATGAAATACCAGATTATTTATGGCGTATCTAAAACATCAATCGGTCTGATTAATAGCCGGGCGTGAATGCAGCATTGCTATTAAGCCCTCAAAAAGTAAATAACAAGAAAAAGTATAAAGTCCTAGAAATAAAAATTCACATTTCTGTCTCTTTTTCCTCCTCTTCTTCCACCTCTTCCGCCTCGTCGACCTCGCCTTGGATTGTCCGGGCAATTTCTTTTTAAGTGCCCCTGCCTATGGCAGTAGTAACACGATCTATCTGCAACAAAAAAAACAGACGGAATTTGACGTACTCACTGTAAGCAAAAGTAGTTAAAATCGGTTTTGGTACGCTAATGAACATATGTGCAATCCCATACAAATCTCATTTTCGTTGTAAGAATTGCAAAAAATGAATTCTTAACAAAATAGTATATAGCAATTATACATATGAATATATATGTAAAAGTTAGACTTTTATATGTATAAGCGATTCTTTTATAGGAAACAGAAGAACAATTTAACTAAGAACAAAGATTAAAATCTTAATAAATGTTTTAACAAGAAGGCACTTGGAGACAGTATATACTGTGCCTCCGCCAGCGAATTATTAGAGACGTTCAAAAAGAAATTGTTTAACTGAGATAATGAGCTATCCCGCTGGCGTATAGCGTACGAGACTTACACGAGCTTAAAGTCGGATGCCGCCAGGAAATAGTTAAGTGATGTCGGATCCATTTATGTATACGCCTCTGCAACAATTAGTGGTCGGTAGAATTGTCTAGAGTTCCTTATAAAAACCCTATTAAAAATTGAGCTAGGAATAGGCAATTGTTAATCTTTACTCAATTTACCGTGTGAGTCAATGAGGCAATTCTATATGAACCGCAAGTGTTGTGAGGGCGTATATGCTTGATTTAATATAATATGCCTGATAAAGTCGTTTTTATATTAAGCGATTTTTTAACAAAGGGTAACGCCTATGTCAAACGTCGCTCTTCTCATGTGCCGAAATCAGCATATTAATTAAACAAAGGATTAGGTTCGGCGCATAAGAAAAGTGACGTTGACATAGGTCTAAGAAAACTTTCTGTTTTGTCTTCTAAAAAGATCGCCAAAAGAAAACTGGCTTAAGTTATCCTGATTGTCAGTGTAGCACTGCAAAGCGCCGTAAAATATAAATCCGACTTAACTGTGCCGCATGTGTGTGACACGTCACTATACGACAGATTCTTATGCGCCGCCTTTCCTGTTTTTGGCAACTGTCTTGACTCGAGTAAAACAATCGGCAACAATCCAAACTGCGACTTTCATTTAACGCAACCAATAGCTCGCATTCTCCAATTTTCTTCAACAAGCTGAATAACCCGTAACTGCATGGTTAATGATATACGTTGTTTTTAGAACAGAACTAGACGAATTATCCATTACATCGATCTATTTGCTGAGATATAAAAACGGGTAACATTCCAAAAAATGGTTTTGTAGGTCAGAACTGTGGCTCATGTTATGCCGACGGGTTTTTATTTTTTCAATCTTACTCGTGCATTGTCTTTATCTCGACAACTCTCTGTTGTATTAGATTTTCAGTATAAAAACAAGATAATTTTTTTTTGTTAATTTGGCATGAGCCGAGTGTATTACTTGGTGACAGATTGGAGCCAGTTCTAGGTCGAAAGGGAAACCGCCTGTGAGGATTTGTAGCCTATGTCAAATTTGCGCAAAATACTTTAGAACATTATTATGCTAGCGTGTGGCTAGCATTCAGAAGGTTGCGGGTTCGAGTCCCGCTTAGAGCTCAGAGTTTTTCTTAGTATTAGTAACTAACACAGCTTGTACAGCAAACAGCAAACAACTGACAATTGTTTATATTCATAACTATACAGTTAGAAACGAATTAGAATTAGATACATAATTTAATGCCTATATTATCACTATTTTGTAACTTTACTTTAAAATCAATTTACAGTTGATTTCATATAGCTTCGCCCCCCTTCAGTGTTCCGACTATGTAAACGTTGACAGTTATCCAATGAAACGAGCTTTGATTAAAAGCTCGCAATTTGATTTGATAATTTGGTTTGTTTACGTAGTTCCCAAGCTCTGAACTTTCCGAACTTCCTAACGAACTTCGCAACACACGGGGATAAAGTAATATGGTAAATATCTCACCTTCCGTTTTTTCTGGCAGCTGTGACCCAACTGTTGTTGCCTCTGGCAGCTGTGCCTCGGCTGTTGTCGCTTGTACTGGGTAGCTAGGGACGACGTTTTTTTCTTCTAATCTTCTTATTAGCTCCCTGTTGAACGTGGTCATTTCTACATTAAGTAAACAAGAATTCAATGATCGGTTATAGTTATGTTTATACGATTGTTTTTCACAAGATCATTATCACTATTCAGACACACACATCTCAACTTTTGCTTTCTTTTCCTTTTGGTGTTATGTTTACTTAATTAAGGCGGTTTTTGTTTTTGCTTTTGATGCTGGAATATTAACAAGTCTAACAACCCGCTCTATTCGTGTTAAATTAATTGATTGTTTGGCAAATACCTTCCATTTTCTCCATCATTGTTTTCAGTATGTCTAGAAATAAATGAAAGTTCTTCGTTACGTCAATATTGTTTTTAATTAACATTATATGCTCTAGAGACATTGACTTATGAGATCATGCGCATGCACTCGTCATATTTCAAGAAAGATTACGCCAAAGATTATCCATACCACCCAATGCTCCACTTTCAGGATTTTGCTCTGCAAATAAAAAGGAGCAAGTATGAGCGTTTCAGCGTTATTGTCCATAGTTCATTGTTATAAATTACAAATAAAATAAATTAGCCATGCAATTGATTAGTTACGAAAAGTGTTTAGCGAAACAATTTACCTCTACTCTCTTGATGCTCCTGATCACCTGCGATTGAAAGAAAATTCGTATGCGAGTTAAAATATTATATATATAAACGTTTGTAATAGTACTTGTTATTTATTTACTTACTTTCCATTTGTGTTTCGCGTGAATCCGCCATACTATATTTTCAAACTCTTTCCTTGTTCAATATACTAACACCAAGTGATTGAATATACTAACACCAAGTGATTAAAGAGCATGAAATTCAGTATAACATATGTAAATTTAAAAAAATCGTATAGAATAGCGGCTGAGAAATTTGTACTTTTTCTGAGGAAATCTGAAATATACAGCATAACCGCCGTCAGTCGTTTTAATGACGCCGCGGCGCAATTTGTTTAAAGCTTGCCTGCGTCGTTCATGGGTATATGCCACTCTGGTGACTTATACTAGATTAAAGAGCATGAAATTCTGTATAACATATGTAAATTAAAAAAAATCGTATAGAATAGCGGCTGAGAAATTTGTACTTTTTTTTAGGAAATCTGAAATATACAACATAACATCCGTCAGTCGTATAAATAACGCCGCGCAGCTATTTGTTTAAAGCTTGCCTGCGTCGTTCATGGGTCTATGCCACTCTGGGGACTTATGCTAGATTAAAGAGCATGAAATTCTGTATAATATATGTAAATTTAAAAAAATCGTATAGAATAGCGCCTGAGAAAATTGTACCTTTTCTGAAGAAATCTGAAACATACACCATGCATAACCGCCGTCAATCGTTTTAATGCGCCGCGGCGCAATTTGTTTAAAGCTTGCTTGCCTGCGTCGTTCATGGGTCTATGCCACTCTGGGAACTTATACTAGATTAAAGAGCATGAAATTCTGTATAACATATGTAAATTTAAAAAAATCGTATAGAATAGCGGATGAGAAATTTGTACTTTTTCTGAGGAAATCTGAAATATACAACATAACATCCGTCAGTCGTATTAATAACGCCGCGCCGCAATTTGTTTAAAGCTTGCCTGCGTCGTTCATGGGTCTATGCCACTCTGGGGACTTATACTAGATTAAAGAGCATGAAATTCTGTATAACATATGTAAATTAAAAAAAATCGTATAGAATAGCGGCTGAGAGATTTGTGTTTATATCTGATGTAATAAGAAATATACAACATAATCCCCGTCAGTCGTATTAATCACGCCGCGCCGCAATTTGTTTAAAGCTTGCCTGCGTCGTTCATGGGTCTATGCCACTCCGGTGACTTATACTAGATTAAAGAGCATGAAATTCTGTATAATATATGTAAATTTAAAAAAATCGTATAGAATAGCGCCTGAGAAAATTGTACCTTTTCTGAAGAAATCTGAAACATACAGCATGCATAACCGCCGTCAATCGTTTTAATGCGCCGCGCCGCAATTTGTTTAAAGCTTGCTTGCCTGCGTCGTTCATGGGTCTATGCCACTCTGGGGACTTATACTAGATTAAAGAGCATGAAATTCTGTATAACATATGTAAATTAAAAAAAATCGTATAGAATAGCGGCTGAGAGATTTGTGTTTATATCTGATGTAATAATAAATATACAACATAATCCCCGTCAGTCGTATTAATGACGCCGCGCCGCAATTTGTTTAAAGCTTGCCTGCGTCGTTCATGGGTCTATGCCACTCCGGTGACTTATACTAGATTAAAGAGCATGAAATTCGGTATAACATATGTAAATTTAAAAAAATCGTATAGTATAGCGGCTGAGAAATTTGTACTTTTTCTGAGGAAATCTGAAATATACAGCATAACCGCCGTCTGTCGTTTTAATGACGCCGCGGCGCAATTTGTTTAAAGCTTGCCTGCTTCGTTCATGGGTATATGCCACTCTGGTGACTTATACTAGATTAAAGAGCATGAAATTCTGTATAACATATGTAAATTAAAAAAAATCGTATAGAATAGCGGCTGAGAAATTTGTGTTTATATCTGATGTAATAATAAATATACAACATAATTCCCGGTCAGTTGTTTTAATGACTCCGCGGCGCAATTTGTTTAAAGCTTGCCTGCGTCGTTCATGGGTCTATGCCACTCTGGGGACTTATACTAGATTAAAGAGCATGAAATTCTGTATAACATATGTAAATTAAAAAAAATCGTATAGAATAGCGGCTGATAAATTTGTGTTTATATCTGATGTAATAATAAATATACAACATAATTCCCGGTCAGTTGTTTTAATGACTCCGCGGCGCAATTTGTTTAAAGCTTGCCTGCGTCGTTCATGGGTCTATGCCACTCTGGGGACTTATACTAGATTAAAGAGCATGAAATTCTGTATAACATATGTAAATTAAAAAAAATCGTATAGAATAACGGATGAGAAATTTGTACTTTTTCTGAGGAAATCTGAAATATACAACATAACATCCGTCAGTCGTCTTAATAACGCCGCGCCGCAATTTGTTTAAAGCTTGCCTGCGTCGTTCATGGGTCTATGCCACTCTGGGGACTTATACTAGATTAAAGAGCATGAAATTCTGTATAATATATGTAAATTAAAAAAAATCGTATAGAATAGCGCCTGAGAAAATTGTACCTTTTCTGAAGAAATCTGAAACATACAGCATGCATAACCGCCGTCAATCGTTTTAATGCGCCGCGGCGCAATTTGTTTAAAGCTTGCTTGCCTGCGTCGTTCATGGGTCTATGCCACTCTGGGGACTTATACTAGATTAAAGAGCATGAAATTCTGTATAACATATGTAAATTAAAAAAAATCGTATAGAATAGCGGCTGAGAAATTTGTGTTTATATCTGATGTAATAATAAATATACAACATAATTCTCGGTCAGTTGTTTTAATGACTCCGCGGCGCAATTTGTTTAAAGCTTGCCTGCGTCGTTCATGGGCCTATGCCACTCTGGGGACTTATACTAGATTAAAGAGCATGAAATTCTGTATAACATATGTAAATTAAAAAAAATCGTATAGAATAGCGGATGAGAAATTTGTACTTTTTCTGAGGAAATCTGAAATATACAACATAACATCCGTCAGTCGTATTAATAACGCCGCGCCGCAATTTGTTTAAAGCTTGCCTGCGTCGTTCATGGGTCTATGCCACTCTGGGGACTTATACTAGATTAAAGAGCATGAAATTCTGTATAATATATGTAAATTTAAAAAAATCGTATAGAATAGCGCCTGAGAAAATTGTACCTTTTCTAAAGAAATCTGAAACATACAGCATGCATAACCGCCGTCAATCGTTTTAATGCGCCGCGGCGCAATTTGTTTAAAGCTTGCTTGCCTGCGTCGTTCATGGGTCTATGCCACTCTGGGGACTTATACTAGATTAAAGAGCATGAAATTCTGTATAACATATGTAAATTAAAAAAAAATCGTATAGAATAGCGGCTGAGAAATTTGTGTTTATATCTGATGTAATAATAAATATACAACATAATTCCCGGTCAGTTGTTTTAATGACTCCGCGGCGCAATTTGTTTAAAGCTTGCCTGCGTCGTTCATGGGTCTATGCCACTCTGGGGACTTATACTAGATTAAAGAGCATGAAATTCTGTATAACATATGTAAATTAAAAAAAATCGTATAGAATAGCGGATGAGAAATTTGTACTTTTTCTGAGGAAATCTGAAATATACAACATAACATCCGTCAGTCGTATTAATAACGCCGCGCCGCAATTTGTTTAAAGCTTGCCTGCGTCGTTCATGGGTCTATGCCACTCTGGGGACTTATACTAGATTAAAGAGCATGAAATTCTGTATAATATATGTAAATTTAAAAAAATCGTATAGAATAGCGCCTGAGAAAATTGTACCTTTTCTGAAGAAATCTGAAACATACAGCATGCATAACCGCCGTCAATCGTTTTAATGCGCCGCGGCGCAATTTGTTTAAAGCTTGCTTGCCTGCGTCGTTCATGGGTCTATGCCACTCTGGGGACTTATACTAGATTAAAGAGCATGAAATTCTGTATAACATATGTAAATTTAAAAAAATCGTATAGAATAGCGGCTGAGAAATTTGTGTTTATATCTGATGTAATAATAAATATACAACATAATTCCCGGTCAGTTGTTTTAATGACTCCGCGGCGCAATTTGTTTAAAGCTTGCCTGCGTCGTTCATGGGTCTATGCCACTCTGGGGACTTATACTAGATTAAAGAGCATGAAATTCTGTATAACATATGTAAATTTAAAAAAATCGTATAGAATAGCGGATGAGAAATTTGTACTTTTTCTGAGGAAATCTGAAATATACAACATAACATCCGTCAGTCGTATTAATAACGCCGCGCCGCAATTTGTTTAAAGCTTGCCTGCGTCGTTCATGGGTCTATGCCACTCTGGGGACTTATTCTAGATTAAAGAGCATGAAATTCTGTATAATATATGTAAATTTAAAAAAATCGTATAGAATAGCGCCTGAGAAAATTGTACCTTTTCTGAAGAAATCTGAAACATAACCGCCGTCAATCGTTTTAATGCGCCGCGGCGCAATTTGTTTAAAGCTTGCTTGCCTGCGTCGTTCATGGGTCTATGCCACTCTGGGGACTTTTACTAGATTAAAGAGCATGAAATTCTGTATAACATATGTAAATTAAAAAAAATCGTATAGAATAGCGGCTGAGAAATTTGTGTTTATATCTGATGTAATAATAAATATACAACATAATTCCCGGTCAGTTGTTTTAATGACTCCGCGGCGCAATTTGTTTAAAGCTTGCCTGCGTCGTTCATGGGTCTATGCCACTCTGGGGACTTATACTAGATTAAAGAGCATGAAATTCTGTATAACATATGTAAATTTAAAAAAATCGTATAGAATAGCGGATGAGAAATTTGTACTTTTTCTGAGGAAATCTGAAATATACAACATAACATCCGTCAGTCGTATTAATAACGCCGCGCCGCAATTTGTTTAAAGCTTGCCTGCGTCGTTCATGTGTCTATGCCACTCTGGGGACTTATACTAGATTAAAGAGCATGAAATTCTGTATAACATATGTAAATTTAAAAAAATCGTATAGAATAGCGGCTGATAAATTTGTGTTTATATCTGATGTAATATGATATATACAACATAACATCCGTGAGTCGTTTTAATGACGCCGCGGCGCAATTTGTTTAAAGCTTGCCTGCGTCGTTCATGGGTCTATGCCACTCTGGGGACTTATACTGGATTAAAGAGCATGAAATTCTGTACAACATATGCAAATTTGAAGAAATCTTATAGTATAGCGCCTGAGAAAATTGTGTTTTTGTATGATATTCTGCAATAGCGACCACCTGATGAATATGGAGATAACTTCGCAATAACTGCGATAATTGAATCGACGGCTGAATCGAAGGCCGAATCGAAGGCTGTGAATCGAAGGCTGAATGTGGTGCATACTTCACAGTGGTGTTTGGTTGAGGAGACAATCGTAAGTGCAGTGTTTTGCTACCATCAGCAACTGTGGACAGCTGTTTTGCTTTCTTGGAGCTTGTCAACATAATTATTGTACTGTACAGTTGCTGATGCAAGCCAGCACATCCAAAAGTAAATAAATACATCAAAAGTCAAAAGACTCAAGGAACTAAGGGATGGATTCATGCTAATAATCACAGTAGTAAATTTCATAAAATTCTCTTTCAACACATTTCACTAATTGGTGCATGTTTTCTATTGGTAAGTTCTGGTTAAAAATAATACTCTAAACAATCATATTCTTACCTATGCAGCAGACAATCTCGAACCAATAGTCCTTGCCGTTCTAGATCCTACACAAGATAGAGGGGTTCAGCTAACAGCTACACTGTAACTGAATTACATTAAGGTACAGTTTATATGCAGACTGTTAGTTGTAGAAGAGGTGACCCTCTCACTTTCCTGCCTTGCACACCCACTTCTGCTTTCTTTCATGGGCATTACATTGAAGAACTCCTGGCACTCAGGATATAACTAAGTGTAACACAATGACAGAACAATGTGGTGCACCAATAATTGTTCTTGTTTATACAGCCCTGGTTATGACACTTTGGGAAAAGTGGTTTGGAGTAATAGCATGCAACTGTGAAATACCTGAAACTCAGCCTCCCAAAAACCAGAGTGGTGATCTCGTTGAAGTCTCCAAAAACGTTCAATTCTCTTTATAAGAAATGAAGAAAATGTTGGTAAGACAGATTGTGACACTAATTTGCTTAACAAAAAACAATGCCTCATACAGTAGTAACAGCCACCATTCTTGATGTGCTAAGTGTTGTAAAAAATGTGAATTTGACACAGAATTGCATGTCCATGTTTTATTTAGGCAGCTACAAAATAAGGAAGACATACACTATGTATTTGTATCAGTCAAATCCAAGCAGGCCATAAAAACATGGGTATTGCCTCCTGGCTGTCCCTACATGTACTGTAATTAATTTCATACCATGCTTTGAGATTGTGGAGCAATCCAATTTCCACTTGTTGCATGGTTTTTTGGTGCTGACCCACAAAAGGGCCCAGCTATATTATAAAACTATCTAATACCCCACCCCTTGGTACATATTTAGTTTGTTTTCAAATATGGTAATTCCAATTCTAGCAAAAGTGCCAAATGCCCCACTTGACTGTGTTCAGGGGGATGGAGAAGCCTGAAAATACATAAAGATTGTGGGAAACAAATGCAAAACACATACTGTAGATTCAGCATCTAGATGTCCTTGCAATACTCTGACTCTGTATACAGTACAATGTATTGTAAGTCACCTGGTTCTGGAGAGAACTTCCGTATACGTGGCTTTTTTCAGCAGCTACATTATCGTTGCAGTTTCGCCTAAGGTAAGTCTGACATGTTGCCAAAAGTCCATTTTCAGTACCAGGGTCTGACCTTGTCATTGCTGGTGCAACTAAAATAAAGTATAGATACCACTACTGGTAACTATCAGGTTTACACAGAATACAAGTCTGAAAGTAAATAAAGTACAGGTATTTCCACAAAACAAAACAACTTCTTGTCTACATTTGGATTCTCACCTTTTTTAGAATTAACAAAGTCGAAGAAATATTTGGCTATATACCATGGGTCATTGTTTGTTTGATCAATGTGGCACCACAGGATTTTTCTGGAAAACCCATCCATTGCTCCATGAATGCAAAAGCCGTAAGGTTTTAATTTATCATGCCCATCAACGTGCCACAGCCAATTACTTCCCTTCACCAAGAAAAACGATAAAATTAAAAAATAATTGAGCAAATGGGGCTGCAGTAGTTTTCACCCAGATCCAAATTATGAATAATAAGGGTCTGCGAAACACCAACAATAATCTTGTACAGTGATGAATGTTGATGTTTAAATAAATGATCATAATTTTGTTATACTGTACATTATGAGTTGTACATTTTTATGTGTGTAACAGCAATGCAAAACCTGAAAAACAAGAGTTTTTCAATAGCAAAGCTGGAGAAACAAGACTTTGAAATTAATCAACTGTGACCATTTGGGGTCTGTGCACAGACTTAAAGGCTAAGGGCTTATAAGTTTTGGATATCTCACCACAGAAACATAGTCTCGTCTTTGGCATATTCTCTGTCTTCTGAAGCGTACTGCATCTGGGTCCAAATACAGCATTGTCTGATATACATCATCCCTTAATTATATACAATCAAATTTTACTAATACCATTAATTACTGTACACAGCAGAACTTATAATTATATATATATATATATATATATATACACACACACACACACACACACACACACATATACAGTACATCCCCGCATATAAGAAACCGACTTTTTTGAAATCAGGTTGTTCAGTGTCTTATACGCAAAGGAGGAAATATACCTAAAGGAGGAAAGATTCTTTCTACTTACAGGCTGTAGTTTATTATATAGTATGTCGGTTTCTTATATGTGGGGATGTACTGTATATATATATATATATATATATATATATTAGATTAATTAGTTTACCTCTTAACCAGTAGGTTATGTTTCATCCGCAAACGCTGTTGCATGTGTCGGTACCCAATCATTTTCCCAGGTCCCTGTAGTTCATTCTGTTTGAATTTAGAACATTAAGAAATATAACAGCTGAATATTATTTCATTTATGCATACATGTATTTATCCTTATTATTTTCCTATTAATTTATAATTTATACATTAATAGTCACCTTGCATGTACATGCCATGCTCAGACAGTCTGTATATATACATAGACATACACATACACATACACATACACCTACACCTACACCCACACCCACACCCACACCCACACCCCAACACCCCAACACCCCAACACCCCAACACCCCAACACCCCAACACCCCAACACCCCAACACCCCAACACCCCAACACCCCAACACCCCAACACCCCAACACCCCAACACCCCAACACCCCAACACCCCAACACCCCAACACCCCAACACCCCAACACCCCAACACCCCCACACCCCAACACCCCAACACCCCAACACCCCAACACCCCAACACCCCAACACCCCAACACCCCAACACCCCAACACCCCAACACCCCAACACCCCAACACCCCAACACCCCAACACCCACACACCCACACACCCACACACCCACACACCCACACACCCACACACCCACACACCCACACACCCACACACCCACACACCCACACACCCACACACCCACACACCCACACACCCACACACCCACACACCCACACACCCACACACCCACACACCCACACACCCACACACCCACACACCCACACACCCACACACCCACACACCCACACACCCACACACCCACACACCCACACACCCACACACCCACACACCCACACACCCACACACCCACACACCCACACACCCACACACCCACACACCCACACACCCACACACCCACACACCCACACACCCACACACCCACACACCCACACACCCACACACCCACACACCCACACACCCACACACCCACACACCCACACACCCACACACCCACACACCCACACACCCACACACCCACACACCCACACACCCACACACCCACACACCCACACACCCACACACCCACACACCCACACATCCATACATCCATACATCCATACATCCATACATCCATACATCCATACATCCATACATATATACATATATATATACATATACACATATACACATATATATACATATATACGTAATATTTATAAACCGCGCAGGAGGGCTTTATCGGATATAAAACACGAGGCGATAGCCGAGTGTTTTAGAGCCGATAAAGCCCGTACTGCAAGGTTTTTAAATGGCTTCTAAAAAGAATCACTTCATACGTTCATTGGCGTAGTAATTTTGAAAATTAAGCTTATCTCAGCCGTTAAAAACCAGCGAGAAACTTAGAGCGAGTCTATATCACATATATAGATCCGATACGCTCATGATTTTTCTTTGTGTTTTCCTCATGAATTATTAATGAATTTTAGAATTATATATAGTGAGTTTTGGTTCACGAAATGTTAGAGAGTGCTCAATACCATATATAGATAGAGCAAAATACAAAGTACAAAGTATGAAGTATAGTTTTACCTTAAAGTTAAAACTTAGGTAAAACTTAAGGTAAAACTATACTTCATACTTTGTATATATATATATATATATATAGTAAATAAGTGTTCTCCGGACTATATTATTAAAGTTTTGAGCTTTCAACTCGGTTCTTCGAGTCTTCTTCAGAAAAGTTTAACGGTGTATTAGAATGTTCGCGCTGTTCCTCGCGTAATTGTATTCGACGAGAGCGTCTGATTGGTGCGATGTTAGGAATAGGTGGCGTTTGATTGGTTGTGATGGGACGCGTTGCTAACCAGGTCTGTGTATAGTTGATGGTGGTCGTGGAGTGTCCAGTGTTCGACGGGTGGATTTCTTCGGAAGGAACGGAGGGTGGGTGTGAATCAGGATTGTTATGTGAACGTTTTAATTGAAGGTAGGTTGTAGGAATGTCGATGTATCGGTTTAATGTGCGTTTGTCTATGCTGTGCCACGCTTCTTTAAATTCGCGCGCATGTTTGGTAGTCGCCTGTCCTAGTATTTTCTTTCGTGACCAGTCAAAAGTGTGTCCGTTGTCGTCAGCGTGTTTGGCAGGAAGTGAATTATGGTCATGTCGGTTTATAGCGTTCTGATGTTCTGTTAGTCGTGTCTCAATCTTTTTGGATGTTTGTGCAATGTATTGTTGTGAGCAGTTACGGCAAGGAAACATGTAAATAGCGTTGTGTCTATCGATTGTGATCGTCTTGTCTTTGTGTTTCGTGAAATTAGATCTAAGTTTGTGTGTTGGTTTGTGTGCTATGTCAATGTTAAAAGGTCGGAGAAGTCTAGCTGTCATTTCTGATGTAGTGTGGATGTATGGTAAAGTGATCCTAGTCCTTTCAGGAGCAGGTTGGTCAGGTGTGATGTTCGTTGGTGTTCGTTTTTTGCGTGTTAAGACTTTGTTGATGAAGTTCCTAGGGTAGTTGTTCATACGGAATGTCGAGAGAAGGTATCTACGTTCTTCTGTTTTGGATTGTTCTGTGTTACAGTGCGTGTCAATTCGGTTGAATAATGTTTTAATACAACTGATTTTGTGTTGAGTAGGGTGGTTGCTGTTGTAATTCAGTATTTGGTCAGTGTGTGTTTTCTTTCGGTAGACTTGGGTGTGCAAGGTGCCGTCATTAGTTTTAGTCAGTAAGACGTCGAGAAAAGAGAGTTGGTTTTTCTGTTCTTCTTCTTTTGTGAATTTAATATTTTCCGTAGCATCAAGAAAGACAAAACTGACAAAATATTACAAACAATCAACAACGCTACGGAAAATATTAAATTCACAAAAGGAGAAGAACAGAAAAACCAACTCTCTTTTCTCGACGTCTTACTGACTAAAACTAATGACGGCACCTTGCACACCCAAGTCTACCGAAAGAAAACACACACTGACCAAATACTGAATTACAACAGCAACCACCCTACCCAACACAAAATCAGTTGTATTAAAACATTATTCAACCGAATTGACACGCACTGTAACACAGAACAATCCAAAACAGAAGAACGTAGATACCTTCTCTCGACATTCCGTATGAACAACTACCCTAGGAACTTCATCAACAAAGTCTTAACACGCAAAAAACGAACACCAACGAACATCACACCTGACCAACCTGCTCCTGAAAGGACTAGGATCACTTTACCATACATCCACACTACATCAGAAATGACAGCTAGACTTCTCCGACCTTTTAACATTGACATAGCACACAAACCAACACACAAACTTAGATCTAATTTCACGAAACACAAAGACAAGACGATCACAATCGATAGACACAACGCTATTTACATGTTTCCTTGCCGTAACTGCTCACAACAATACATTGCACAAACATCCAAAAAGATTGAGACACGACTAACAGAACATCAGAACGCTATAAACCGACATGACCATAATTCACTTCCTGCCAAACACGCTGACGACAACGGACACACTTTTGACTGGTCACGAAAGAAAATACTAGGACAGGCGACTACCAAACATGCGCGCGAATTTAAAGAAGCGTGGCACAGCATAGACAAACGCACATTAAACCGATACATCGACATTCCTACAACCTACCTTCAATTAAAACGTTCACATAACAATCCTGATTCACACCCACCCTCCGTTCCTTCCGAAGAAATCCACCCGTCGAACACTGGACACTCCACGACCACCATCAACTATACACAGACCTGGTTAGCAACGCGTCCCATCACAACCAATCAAACGCCACCTATTCCTAACATCGCACCAATCAGACGCTCTCGTCGAATACAATTACGCGAGGAACAGCGCGAACATTCTAATACACCGTTAAACTTTTCTGAAGAAGACTCGAAGAACCGAGTTGAAAGCTCAAAACTTTAATAATATAGTCCGGAGAACACTTATTTACTACATTATGCCTGGATTACAAATCTTCAAATTCATATATATATATATATATATATATTTAACAATTAAATTATGAGCTCGAAATTTCGGAGTGAATAGTTGACAACAGTGGACAGCATTTGCAATAGTACACTAGTAAGTTTCTACTATATATATCGGTCATGATTTAATTGGACAGGAAAGATCGAAGCAATTTTGTTCCACAAAATCCCGGAGTTCGACAAACTTTTCCCACATACGATCAATGGTGATAATGGCCGATGTATTTAGGGTTGTTTTTTTCTCGTTTCATTGTAGATGCGTTGACGAAGAAAATGAATACGGAGAATGCTCGCAACAAATAAAATTTGAAGTCGATGACAATAACGGTGAAACCAGTAATGAAGGTGTCTCTCCGAGAAGTGACGGTAGTGAGGAACACAAAGTTCAACTACTTAATATGGATCCACTGTTGCCGCCGGTGTACGAACAGGGTGTGACCAAAGGTAGGGCTACCAAAAAAGTGGTGGAAATTATTTTGGAACCCAACCAAGAAGCTGTTGCTCGGGCTGTTCCCACTTCGGTATCATCGAACGCTATTTTCATAGTGGACATTTCTTCTCCTCACGTAAAGCACTTTAAAAATCTTTTAGCTGATGACCTCGGAGCGTGGAATCCTACAGGTACAAAGCATCTATTCTACCGAGCTCCAACAAAAACAAGGCCAGTGATGAAACAAGAAGTATTTGACGATGCCAATGAACGATATATCTATCGGTCAACGAGGAGCTTCTACAGAAATAAATCTTCGGCTGATCTACAAAGAATTGTTATCTATTTAACAGGTTACCTATAAATCAATATTATTTAATAATCCTCCTAAAACAAGTGCAATTATAACCTTATAAAAAGCAGGATTGTTTTGGTTTTTAAACTAGCATTAATTGTTTTAGAGAAATCGGCAATATTGTAATTTGTCATGGGAATATGGTATTAGTTAAGCGTGCACATACGAAATTCCCGTCAAAGACATTGTTTACGCTAAAATGCAAGAAATGTGTAACTAAATACTCTGACATTGTTTATATCAACTGAGTGTTCTCTGAAACAGCATTTCCCGCATTTTGAGGACACTTTTGAGCAAAATATAAAGGTATTAAATCCATAGGCTGAGGGGCCCGAGCCCCCCCAGAAATTTTACAAGGGGGGCTCAGCCCCTGTGGAAATTTTGCTGAACTTAATTGCTGTAACTATACTAACCCTGAAACCCTTGATGTTGCAAAAAAAAGACAACATTCATACCCAGTAAGTTTATTTTATTCATAAATTATTTGTATTTATAGGCAATTATAGCAGATTCGTTAAAATAAGTTCGCCATATATTCAAATATTCAAGAATATATAATAAACCCGCAATTGTTACAACCGCCTGCCGCACCCTTCCCGGCAGGTTAGTTTTCGGACAGGCTTAATTCGCTTAAATGAAGTATACAGCCACCGCGGAGATACTGCTTTGGTTGTAAATACTGTAAACTGAGTGTTTGGCGCCATGAATAAACCATGATGGCATTTCACTGATTTCAGTATGGACAAATTTGTTATCAGAAAACGAAAACCAACCAATCCTATTGATGAACAATCTAACAATGAATCCGAAGACAGTGATTTACTGATAAGTTCAGATGCAGATTATGAGGCTGGTTTGTTATTGTTGGTTGAAGTATCTAAGCCTGAGAAAGACTTTGGCACTGGCAGTAGCCAAACAACTGTACAACATGAAAACAAGGCCAAGAGGAAATGTGGAAGAACTTTTCAAGAAAGCTGGAAACAAAAGTTTAACTGGTTATTCTACGAGAATGAAAAACAGAGAGCGTTTTGTGGCATATGCAAAGCCGCAAGGGATGACGACATGCCATTACCTACTTCTTCGAAACAGTTCGCTTCAGCCAAGTGTTTTGTTGAGGATGCTTTTGGAAACTGAAAAAGGCGTTAGAAACATTTCAGTCTCACGAAAAATCGGATTTTCATCGAGCTGCAGTTTTATTGACGTCTTCAAAGGAAAAACAATCAGTTTCACAATTGATTAGCAGTGGTCATGCAAAACAAATGAAGGAAAACAGAGTTGCGTTGGTTAAAATATTCACAAGTCTTCGATACCTTGGTCGCCAAGGACTACCAGTTAGAGGTAAGGTTGAAGAAGAATCGAACTTAATGACTTTACTCAAAGAAAGAGCTGATGATGTTGTAGAACTTCATGAATGGTTAAGGAGAAAGGAGAAATTTAAATGGTTATCACCAGAAATTACCAATGAGATCTTGAAAACTTTTAGCCATGCAATTTTGCAACAATTAAAAGATGAAGTGATGACAATTAATGCTGGATATTATGGTATTATCCTTGATGAGACTTCTGATGTAGCCAATAAGGAACAGATAAGCATTTGCTTTCGAGTTGTCCACGAAAACGTTTTGATTGAAGAGCTATTTTTTGGATTTTATCAAACTTCGATTACTTCTAGTGATGTGATATATGCCATTGTCAAAGATGTTCTTTTACGATTTCAGTTTTCCATTAACAAGTGCAGAGGACAGTGTTATGATGGTGCAGCCAATGTTTCTGGTCACATCAGTGGTTTGCGGACAAGGATTCTTAAAGACGAAAGTCGTGCAACATATGTCCACTGTCGTGCACATAAGCTCAACCTAGCAGTCCAAGATGCAATGAAAAACAACAAAGAAATTAGAGATATGCTCAACCTGATTAGAGAATTAATTGCCTTCATTCGTGGTTCTCCCAAACGTTTGGCTTGGTTTAGTCAATTCAATGAGAGTGATGGATTCAATGGTGCCGGAAAGTCACTTAGGCCATTTTGCCCAACTCGTTGGACAATGAGATTGGTTTCGCTTGAAGCAATCTGCAGTAAGTACATAGTTATTCTTAATTGGTTAAAAGATGTAGATGCAACAGAAAAGAATGACTCTGGTGCCAAAGCAAGTGGCTTTTTAAAGTCTCTGTCAAGCTTTAACACTTTTTTCCTGATTGAAGTTCTTAGGATGGTCTTCACCATTGTAGAAGGTGGAAGCTCTGACTTGCAAGGAAAACAGCTATCGTTTAGCAAATTGGAAGAAGTAATTAAGTGCATCAAAGAATCTGTTTCAAATGCTAGGAATGAAGATCATTTTTCAAACATTTGGCATGCCAGCCAAAGTGTGCTAACTCTTACTGACTTGATCGAAGAGCCTCAGTTACCCAGGCAACAAAGAATTCCCAGAAGGTTAGACGATGGAGCTGGGGTTCCTTTTGTCCCTTCAACACCTCAAGAGTTTTACAGGATTAAATACTTTACTATATTGGATAGTGTACTGGTGGGATTGACTGAAAGATTCGAGCCAGATGAAACATCCCGACATCTTACTCAGGTTGAAGACTTTCTACTTGGAAAAGAAGTAGAAGTCAATTATATCGTACAGCACTATCGGGAGGATGTAAATGGTCCAAGGCTTAAATTGCATAGGGACATGCTTGTTGACAAAGCTTCTGCAGATAACGAAGTCCTTGAAGATTTCCAGTCCATTGTTGCATTTCTGTCTAAAAATGCCACATTCAGAGGTATTATTACAGAAGTAAGTTCCCTCATCAGAATTATACTTACACTTCCAGTGTCAAGCTGCTCTGCGGAAAGGTCATTCTCGGGACTTAGACGCTTAAAAACCTATCTACGATCCAGAATGACACAAGAACGTTTAAATGCAGTTGTGTTGATGAATACACACAAGGACATTTTGGGCTGTTTGGATATTGATAATCTTGTTGACAATTTTATTTCTAAGTCGAGTGTACGAAAGAACACTTTCATGTTATCTAAATAGACTTCCAATGCCGAAATATACCATAATGTTATAGTACCATGGTAGTGATGCCGTGATGGTACACTTCCCTGTGTGTAACTTGTACAAGAAACAGTTTACAGTTACATAACAATCTAAGTATTTAACATGTAAGGCTGCATTCTTAAACAATCCACTCTACAAGAAAATATAAGTTTTCTATTTTAGTCTCTCTAAAAGGTCCAAATTAGAGCACCCTGCCCACAAAACAAAACAATACTCCAATGAAGGTAGGATTACTTTAAAGTAAAACTCTTGTAGCATTGCCAGTATATGTTATTTGGCAAATACCTATATATGCTTTCTGGTGGTTTAAGTTGGTTACAAATGTTGTATTAAATTTGTATGCTTATGTGATTTATCACAAAATGCACCATTAAAATGTTGTTTTGAAAATCTAAAATATTTCACCAAATGTGTTCTCAGAATGCTGGAAATGTCATTTCAGAGCCCCTAATTTTAAAAATTTTCCGGGGGAACATGCCGCCGGACCCCCCTAGGAGGTCGTACCTACGGTACTCGATGTTAGTGTCACTAAGTATGAGCCCCCCCAGACAAAACCAAAACTCTACGCCTATGATTAAATCCCATTTTTAAACAGAGTTTCTCGTCATTTTTAATTGCCCCAGTGCCCGCGATCCTGGGCGCCAAGGCAGATACTTCATGTTAGATCCAGTGGTCCACACAATAGTTTGAAAATTAAATGCATAACATGAAGTGAGCTACAGCCGGCGCCGAGAGGCCACCGGCCACCGCTGGGATCTAAGACCGTCTAAGTCTATCTGAAGCCCTGAACAGAAAGATTTGTAGTTTATGGGCAAAATAAAATTCGGGGAAAATAAAGTTTGCGGAAATTTTGAAATAGTGTCTAAATTTATTTTTTTTCGTCCCAAAACTTTAAACGTGGGTCGTCCAAATTGTGGGCCTGGTAAGCCTATCGGTAAATCCGGGCCTGCCAAAAGTCTAGTGTCGAGACTAAAAGGTACGGTGGCCCACAACTGTCACGGCAAAAGCAAAAGACTCACGGCAACACCAAAAGGCTCACGGCAAAAGCAAAAGGCTCACGGCTATGGTTGGTCATATGTAGCAAAATTCAAGCCAAAAATATATATTCACATTCAAGCACGCTATTCATATTCAAGATTAATATTCATGCACATCCAACACAAACTATTCATGCACATTCAACACAAACTATATTCATGCACATTCAACATAAACTATTCATACACATTCAACACAAACTATATTCATGCGTATTCAAGCAACATATCTGTGCACTAATTCAAGCAAAAAAAAAGACTATTCACATTTCATTCAAGCGCACTATTCATTCATATTCAAGTTTTTTATACGCATGCATATTTAAACTAGACTATTCATGCATATTAAAGACAATATACCGCATGCACATTCAAGAAGAAAAACTTGATTGCTTTCAACAAAATCAAAACCATCTATATTCAAGAACCCGGATCTTCAGTCAAAAATCATTCAACAAAAAGTTCCCGGATCTTCAGGCCAGGGTCTTCCTCTTCCCGTTCCCAGAGTGCTTTTGGGTGTTCTGTGTGTTTTCAAGATGGCGGACTATACATCTATAGAAAAGTAAGTCAATATATTTTCTTTTGCCAAGGTATTGCTTGGTATTAAGCGTAGTTTGAGAATATCCTTATATGATATATGTATGTATATATATGTATATATATACGCTCCTTCACTTCGGTGTTGTTGAGCACTCTGTGAAGTTGCCGTGGGTACCTATTAGCGATAATGCAACGCTCACTACCCTTGTGGAAGTTTGAGCACTCTGGGCCCATGCGCACTTCACGCTATCTGAATGTACTTCACCAATGCTAGTAGTAGAAAAAGGGGAGTTCTACCTAAAAATGAATATACACCTCCCCAACACCTTACCAACACCTTACCCAACACCTTACCCAAAAATTCATATCCCTTTTTTGGAATATGAATTTATCCACCACCAACCCCACCCAACCCCACCCACCCCCATTTACCCCCATTTACCCATCCCCCACTTGGCTCTCATATCCGCAAGGTCTAAGGTGCAATGCACCTGCATGGTAGCGTCCATGTTAGCCACGCTATGCCATGCTTCCGCTTCCGGTTCCGGTTCCGCTTCCGCTTTTCCGCTGTCCTTTTACCTTACTACGTTCGGCTCAGTCGGTTACTGCGTTCCGCTTTCGCTGTCCTTCTTTTCCGTTTTTCGCTATGCTTTAGCTTTGCTCACTTGCGTTTGTCGCGTTCCAATGGCCAATTGCCAATGTCTGAATTCCGTCTTCTAAAATTACCCGCTTGTCATCGTTTGCCGAAAGTGCTATTTTGTTGATATGTTCGGTAAATATTTCATGTTGTCTACTTCTGAAAGTGTTCATTCCTTTTAGGATATTTTTCTGGGTAAACAGACAGTTTTTGTAATCTTCAAAAGTGATTTCATTTCTTACCACCCCCTTTTTAACACCCTTACATTTCTTCTCTTCATCGCTTTCCCATGTTTGTGTTTTTAGGTTTAGCTCCTCATCCATCTTGTAAGCGTACAACTTACTTCGCAATCCCACAAATTCTGAGATTTGTTTGGCGCCCGTTTCACTTTTCATCATTCCAATGACTTTCTTATTAATTCCGGTTGGAATTCCACTTGGGTGGTTTTTAGGAAAATTACTTGTATCAAACATACTTTTAACATCTTTTGAGATGTCTTGGAAAAAATCTTGGGTTTTAATTTCATAGCATAAGCTGTCCGTATCTGTAAATAGCAAACTGGCTTTTCCACCGTACTTAGGCTTAATGTAGTTATAGTGGAAGTTGTACATAAGTGTCTTACTGAGATCTAGGATACTCATTCCTAAGTATATTGGTTTGTTGAGTTTAACGGTGGTCTTTTTCATATGGACTGCCACAAGGTTTTCTGAGAAAATGTTAATCCCATTGAAGTTGGGTTTGTTTGCTAGTTTTTCCATCTGATCTTCATTTGTGACTAATCTTACATCTACCCGGTTTCTAACATTTTCCATGGTTTTACCGAAAACGGCGTTATTCATTAATTTGAAGAAATTTTTTTCGAATTCAGATGTTGCCTTGGTTCTTAGATCTGTGTTTAACCTAATATATTTTTCCAACCAGGCTTTTTCTTTGAAAGTAATCCCACGATGGATTTTAGTTAGTTTTAAGCCTAAACTTAAACATTGTTTTAATGCTTTGTGATGGATTACATACTTTTCTTTGTTATTAAGATTTGGGATAAGCTTGCTTACTTTGTTTACTTTAATTTGTTCCGCAGCTAGTGGATATTCGTTATGAAGATTGTGAAGTTTTTCTGGGTAATCCAGATCCACTTCCAAAATGCATGGCATGCTTTCCCAAAAGTCTAACTTGTCTTCTGGGATCCACTTAAAATCTTTAACCGGAAGTGCTTCGCTCATCGCCCACCCATACAAATTGTTAGCATCCAAATACGGGATAAATATATCCTCTTTTTCCTGGTTGTGGTTTTCCATGTACTTATTGTTAGCTTTTGCATGCCTTTTTGTTATTGTAGAAATTCCACCACGGATTCCTTTCTCCACCATTAAATACATATCCGGATCTGTTAGAAGATCAAGTTTCACACCGGTAAGTTTTAAGGCAGCATCCCAAGCTAATCCTGGAGATGTATAATACCACAATGGATCTAATCCATAGTTTTTCATGCATACATTTCTAAAGTTTTTTATGACATCAGTTAAAAGAAGTACATGTGTTTTCAAGTACAAGTCGTGATAGTCTCGCATGGTTTTACATTTAAATTCTTTCCAAACATTTTGAGCATGTTTATAATCTTCATTAGAAATATGGGAGTCGGTTAGTTTAGAGTAAAACTCTTCTTTTGATGGTAAACTAGGATAGCTTAACCTATCAAAACAGGTCATGAATTCGTAAGGAAAAACACCTTTTCTTTTAAGTAGATTGATTTGCTCAGGTGTGTTAGTTTTACTAAACTCTTCTTCCAAGGTTTTGAACTGATTAGGAGCAAGGTTTTTAACCAAGCTGTCTAAAGATCCCGATGTAAATTTAAGGGAATCTAAGAATCTTAGTTCATGTTTGATTTCCCATTTTTTACCTTCTATGTCTTCTCCAGATTCCATAACCACTTTTTTGGAAAAACTAATGTACTTTTCATCAGTTTTTGGTATACAGTTAATTTGTCCATCTGTTAACCCAAGACTTTTTACAAACAAGTGGGAGTCATATCCCTCCAAGTTGTGGAAAAGCATTGGGATGAAAGTTGGTTTTTTCATTTTTAGATTACATTTATTGTGAGCGGCTCCCCGATATTTTCCAGTTAGATGACAATGATCTCTAACTCTGTCTTTTCCTAGCGGTTTTTCACATGCGTAGCAGTCTATAGCATTTTTGAAAGCTTTTTCTTCTGCTCGACACATTTTTATAGGTTTATCAACCTTAGTGATTTCATATATTTCCCGCATCTCTTTCTCCAAATGTTCCACAAATATTTTTCCAATGTCTTCTCCTTCCTTTTTCATTGTGTATCTTACAGCTTTTGTTTTGTAGATACTTTCATCGATACAACTAACTATGTAGTGAAATCCACTAGGATTATGTTTTTGGTATGCAGTTGTATGGCTTACTAGATCATTCTTTTGTACCGTGTCAATGGGAAGAAGAAGTGCCTCAAAGTCACCACAAATGAAAAATGGTACACTTGCGGTTTTGTGATATTGTTTGAAATATGCTATACTCCCCTCCTTGGGATATATTTGGTTTTGTGGTGCATGTGTGTTGCAGACTTCTGCGTGGATAGCTAGTGCTTCCTCAGATTTAAAGCTGTTAAAACAATGAGTACAAATATGTTTGTGTCCATGTTTCTTACTAAGTTGAGAACTAAGAAGCCTACTTATGTTTTTAACGATGCTGTAGTGATTGTCGTAAAGGAATAGGGTTATGATATTTTTTTTTTTTCTTTACTAATTTTTAATGGATAGACTTTTTTACATTCGTCATCAAAACTAAGAACATTTATGCTAAGATTGTTTTCTTTTTCAAACTTGGGGATATCCTTAATTGCTGTTGGGAATGGAGTTTTACCCCAGTTGAGTTCCTCAGCTTGCTGTTTTAAAATTTTGGTTATATTTTCATTGTTTTTTTCAACTGGGTTAAGTGCTCTGGTAACAGCCCACTTAAAACACATGTTGTCGTTGTTTTTGATGTTGATAATTGCCCTTTTTCCAATTAGTTTTTTTGGAAGTGGTTTGTAACTTCTTCCTCTCATTGGTTTGTATTTTACAATAAATAATTCAAGTTGATCTACGGAGTGTAATCTCCATCCACTTCCGTTTTTTTGATGTGTGGAGAGGGATTCTAACATTTTTTCTTTCATCTGGGAGTATTCCACTTCTATGTCCTCTTCTGAAATCATGGTGTGAGTATAACTTCTGAAGTAAGCTGTGGTAATGTCAACCTCCCCAGTTATTAGATCATGTTTAATTAGTTTGCATGTAAGTACTGAGATAACTTTTTTACCAATGCCATCCGTGTCGTTAATTATTTTTTTTACAGCTGGTGTTGTGGTTTCCAAAAATACATTTGGATCTCGGATACCGTCTCCTGCAATAGCCCATCTGGCTGCTTTTCCTCTTAGTGCATCTAAAACAAGTGTTGCGTGAGTGTTTTCTGTCATGTTTTGGGCTTTCTTTTTGTTGTTGTGTACACTCCACAACTTGCTACTTAGTTTTTCTCGGATGTTTCCAAGTTTTTTGGAACCTTTCCATTTGGGTCCTTCTTTAAGTTCAAACTGACGTTTAGATTCATGTTTGATTTCTTTTCTCCACTTAATGGTTTCCTTATGTTGTTTCTTTTTTTGTTCTTTAAGCTCTTGCTTGTTCCATATTTTTTTTGCTTTTACCAAAGCTTTGTTAATTTTTTGTTGTAATTTTTGTTTGGTTTTTTCTTCTTGACGCTTGAGTTTTTCTTGTTGAGTTTTTCTTTCTTGTTCTTGTCGTCGTTCTTGTCGTTGAAGTTTTGCCTTTTGCCGTTGAAGTTTTTCTTCTTGTTGTTTGAGCTGCTGTTCCTTTTTGAACTGAAGTTTGCGAACATATTTTGAAATATTGTTATTCCACATTATCTCTTTTATTATAGTAAGAAAAAAAAAAAATATCGATTCAATTTCTTATAAGGTAAAATCTTATAAGAAATTTAAAAAAAATGTTTTTATATTCGTTTAACTGCACACAACAGTTTTCCTTTTTCTAGTTTTATAATTTTCTGTTTTTTGATGTAGAATGGTATACAGCTTGGATTAACGCCAAGATATTTTGCAGCTTTGTATATACTTGAAAATTCTAGTTCTTTTTCGCTGGTAAACCAGTTAACAAAATGAATACAAACTGGTTTTCTAATTTTGTCTTTGTTGTGTTTTTCGAAAATTTGGTTTCTTACTAATGGAATATTGAGTAAACCACATAACGTTGCTGTGTTCATTATGGAAGTGTATTTGATTCCTTGTTCTTTTCCAATTTGACGTAATTGTTTAAGAGTATATGTTGTCATTGTGTTTCTTTTATTATATATATATATTTTTTTTATTTATATACGCAAAAAAGCGATTTTTGAGCCAATTCGTAACTACGCATGCGTACATAGGATTTGCGACTCCCACAATTACGCACGCAACTTTTTTGTAGGGTTTTAAAACAAAAGCTGAAATATATTGGTATAATTGCTTTAAAACTCTTTCTTTTCAAGTTTACGCTAGCAGTTTTTTACTTAATGTTATTAAAGTGGTTTCTTTTTGATAAAAGGAATAACTTGACTATTTTTTATGTTTTTATTAACTTAAAAATATTTATTTCTAACTTTTTTCATGTTTTTTTACATTTACGGCTTTTTTTTAGTTTTATTACGACTCCCACAATTACGCACGCAACTTTTTTGTAGGGTTTTAAAACAAAAGCTGAAAATGTATAAAGTAAGCTTCGTAAAGCGTGTCGAGGTTAGACGAAAACGTAGATTAGCAAAAAAGCTATCATGTGTCTGACTTTACTGACAAAAATATCACCTTGCTTATCATTTAAGAAGGTTTTTAAGGGAACCAACAAAACTTAAAAAATATATGATTGGTAAACAACTAAATTTTTTACAAGAACACACTCCAGTTAGAAAAATATGGAGAACACAATACAGTGATACAACCATGAAACTAGAAAAATTTCAAAAACAACAACATGATCTTGGCTATATTACACAAAATATGAGGTATGTAAAAGATCATGCTAATTATATTAATTACGGAGCAAACATAAAATACGAAAAATATATGGGAGGAAAACCAAAAAAAGATAATGACTTTTTACTTTTTATACCAAAAACATCAAAAGGAATAACTCCTTTAGGTCAAAAACTATTTCAACAATCCATAGAAAGTTATGTTTACTGTATTTTGGGGGCACAAGCAAGAACCAGATGGAGTATTATTGAACAAGGAGCAAAAAGCACACAAACACAAGATGTTTTTTTAAAGCTTGTAAAGGACACAGTAGCACAAGATGACACAACTGCTGCCATTTCAAATATGCGAACAGCAATTAGTAACACCAACGTTATTCTAAACTTTGCTATTTCACCGGGTCTAATTCTCATACCATCAGATATGAGAATCCTTATTAACCCTATTAGTGGTTATAACAACATACTAACACTAGCAACAGGTGAAATGTCATTTGGTAGCAATAAAAATATTAACAAAGTAGTTAATATTTCACAACAAAATAGGGTAAGACCTCAACAACCACCAGCAATTTCACAAAATTTTACAACCAAAGCATCCTATAGTCAGGATTCTGTATTAATGTTACCAATAGTTTTTGGTGCATCACTTGCTAGTACTTTCCTGGTGTTTAATAAGTTTTTCTAATGCAATGAAGGAAGTTTTGCTTTTTGGTAAGGTGATTGTTTTGGCAAAGACATCTAGTTCTAAACAAATAAGAATATAATGGATAACAACTTTCATATTTGGAAAAGATTTAATACTTCCTTTTAGCTGTTCAAAACTTTTTTCTAAATTTTTCATTATAGCGTTTCCATATGGAATATTTTCATCTGGAAACAGTTGTTTCATTGTTTTGTTATAAAGCTCCATTCTTTTTGAAATTTTATTTTTTTTATCAAGTTTTTTGTCTTGAGGAAAAGAAAAAAATGGTGAACGTTGTTCAAGAACTAAACCACATTCAATACAAAAAAAACAACCATTGGGTTCTTGTTCTTTTTGTTTATGAGGACAGTTATCAAAATCATACATTCTTTTATTATAATGCTTTTTCATAACTAGCTGTATAACTAGCTATTGCATGTTTTTAAACAAAATTATAATACAAAATAACTAGCTGTATAACTAGCTGTATAACTAGCTATTGCATGTTTTTAAACAAATATATAATACAAAATAACTAGCTATATAACTAGCTATATAACAAAATATAACAAAATAACACACTAATAAATGAACGAAGAACAAAATGATCAACAACAAACTATTACAAAACCTGAATCAAAGGAAAGGGAAAAAAATCCAAAAAGAGTTGCTCAGGGGTATAGATTAGCTGAAATGAGCAAAAACGCAAAAGCAAGGAAAAAAGAAGCTTTACTGCAAAAAAATTATGAAAAAAGTGCATTACAATTACCTGGTATATCAACATCTTTAACCATAGTTGGTGTTGCAACAGGTGTAATAGGAACTTACATAGCATGGCAACAATATAAACAGGAAACAGGTAACAACGAAGTAAAACAACAAGTGGTAAAGCATAGCGACAAATCTCCAACTACATCTCCAAAACCTTTAACCATCCCAACAAAAGTAGTGTTTAACAATCTTGATAACGATGATATTTAACTTTTTTAAACTTTTTTTAAACTTTTTTTTACTTTTTAACTTTTTTTTTAACTTTTCAACTTTTTTCCACTTTTTTTACTAATAAATGAATAAGGATCGACAAACTAAGTTAAAACCAGGTTATAAACGCTTACAAAAAAGTGAAATAACCGGTGAACGAACAAGACACGTAACAACATTTAATCCAAACAAAGCCAACCCTGGTGAAGAAATTTACATTCAAATCCCAAAACTTAAACCCGGAACAACACTTGTCCCCGACAAAATGTTTTTAGTTTTTGACTTTAAAAATGCAAATACCAAATCATGGTTCAACAACAATCTTGCAAAGCAACTCCAAAAGCAATTAAAAGTAAAATTTGCAGGTGAAATCATATATGATAACACAGGAGAAAGTATACTTAGAACTTACGAAGATCTGTGGTTAAACCGCGATGTTCGTGCAAATATGTTGGAAGATGGTATTGCAACCGAAAACCAGCGCAAGGTTGTCTCAAAGTCTGACGATGCCTCATCTGATGCATACGCATCAGTTTACGGACCCAAGCAAAGAATCCAACTAGGAAAAATCCTTATGGATCACGGTCTATACGCTCCTTACAACATGTCAAACGACTTACAGTATATCATCACACTTCCACAAGCCTCTGAAATCATGCAGGCACAAAGCAGTCAAACAGTGGATGGTTATAGTCTGGAAAACATGGAACTGGAATACGAAACTATTAACAACACCGATCTTGTTCGCGAAGTTGAAAGTGGTTACAACGCTGGAAGATCTCTTAGTTTCGAACACGCTACCCTTTTCAAAACAACTAATTGGGACAAGTCAACCACACTTGTTAACGAAACCATCAATCTCCCACGAAAAAGCATGAAAGCTGTCGTAATGTTTTTTTACAAAGAAAACTCGCGGACAATCTGAAGAGTACGTTTTTCCAAACATCGAAAACGTAAAGGTAACTATTGAAGGCATTCCTAACAGTGTTTACTCACAGGGAATAGTTAAAAGAAGATTATTTGAAGAGGCGGAAAAGCTTTTCAAACAGGATACCAGTGCAGTTTCCGCAAACAGCTTTTACGCAAATGACAAGTTTGCCTTGGTGGTTGATCTTAGAGCTATTGATGACAACGAACTATACGGACATGGTACAAAACTCTTATCAACACAATCTGGAATTATGCTGGAAATTACAAAAAAAGCAACAACAACCAATCTTAACTGTCATATTTTCATTCTTTCAGATGGAGTTCTAAAGGTACAAGCAGGTGAATTTCGTGGAGTCACTTACTAAACGTGAAACAAGGTTTCACACCCGCAAAACAAGGTTTTACCGTAAATAAATGAACCCCTTCAATATGATAATAGTTGGAATGACGGGATGTGGGAAAACACATTACCTTCTTAAAATGTTAGAAGAAAAACATAAAAACAGTTTGAAAACATTTTCCTAATTTGTCCAACTTTTGAGTGGAACAAAACCTATCTAAACTGGAAACATTTAAATGATCCAAATTTCTTTGTTATTCCCTGTAATCAGGATCAAACAGAGGAACTTCTAAAATTTGTTGTTAACTATTGTAAAGGAAGTTCATCACTAATTATACTTGATGACTGTGCTTCAGGTCAGTCAGTAAAAAACCGAACCAGTGAGTTAGTAAAACTTGGGTTTGGAGCAAGACACATGTATATTAGCACAATAGTAATCACAAAACAACTTACAAGTATCGCAAAACCATTTCGAGA
Source organism: Paragorgia papillata (assembly GCA_035771165.1). Lineage (NCBI taxonomy): Eukaryota > Metazoa > Cnidaria > Anthozoa > Scleralcyonacea > Coralliidae > Paragorgia > Paragorgia papillata. The sequence continues at coordinate 1,870,658 of JAWNZC010000086.1, read as the reverse complement.
AAACATATCCAAACTAGTGTCTTTTTACAATCCAAACAGAAAAGATATGCAAGTTATCTTAGATGACTATCTCGACATCAGCAAGGAACAAGAAAAAAAAATTAAAGAAACATTAAAACAAGAAAAATATAGTCGTCTTGAAATTAACCTAATACATCCATACAATCATGAAATAGTAACAAGTTAAATTTGAACAGCCATGTAAAATCATATGTTAAAAAAACATATGATTTTTTTTAAAAATAAATGAGTCTTTTAAGAATTTTCATGGAAAAAAACAATGAAAAAGAAACCATTGTTAAATTTGATGAACCTCTAGTTATTGAAAACAACACAATGGTTGTAAAGTGTGCAAGTGTGTTTTGGAATTTTAACAATATTACAGATCCCATTTTCATCGTAAATGGTTCCAAAAAATTATGGTTCAAAGCAGGTTATTGGACTGCCAACATGATTGTTGAAAAACTAAAGGAAGTAAATGCAAAAGCAGAGCTAGTGCATTACTCACAAAAAATTAAAATTACACCAACAGAAATTCTTTCCCTAGAAAAACTGGCCCCAATACTTGGATTCTCTAAAACACGAATGATTATTCCAAAAGGAAGCAGTTGGGTTTCTAACACATCTGTTAATGTTAACCTCGGTTTAAAGTATTTTGATATTAAGTGCAGTGCTGTTAACAAAAACGAAACATCATTTCAAGGTCAGCGGAACAACGCCATTGCAATTCTTCCAATTACTACAACACAATCCCTAAAGGGCACCGTTTCTCACTACGATAACATTAATAGTGAAACCAAACTTAACAACGGTATCTATAGTGAACTAAAGTTTACCACAAGTCATGAGATTGGTGATATACTATTAGAAATAATGATAAAATAAAATAATGGCATTAAACTACGGTTTTGAAAAAGCAAATGTATTAAGTAGTGAAAAAATAATGCAATACACATTAAGATATCCAAAAACTGTTCTAAACATCGCATCCTACGCAACAAGACCGGATTCTCTTGGTTACAAATATATTTCAGCAAATGGATTAACCACAAAATCAACAATTACCCTTTTAACCCACTCCTTTTCCTCCTCATCTGGTAACAACATGAATGGTGGTGTTATCATATACTCATTTGAACTTTTAGATAAAACTGGAAGTTTCTTATATTTCAATATTGATGAACTAAATATTGGTCCGTTAAAAATACCTAAGTATGGGAACAAGTACAATATGTTCTTTCTAAACAAAACTTACTCATTTTCAGAAATATTAAAAACAAATGACCTATCAAAATACGCTATGTTTTCTGTATTCATCACACAAAAATCAGGAACATTATCAAACGATACATCGGAACTGGAACTCTTTCTAACTTTTTAAAAAAATAACACTAATAAATGGGTGACACTAAAAATGAAGTAATTCAAGATTTATACAATGCCGCGTTAGTTACCGCAGGAGCCGTAACCGTAAGTATGGTTTCCAAGCGTTTAGCTGGTCAGCCTTTAGCTGCACCAGCTAGTTTAAAGGAGGCCGCAAAACTAGCTGTTGCTGTTGCAGCAGGAAGTTTTTTAGTTAAAAAAGGACAATCCGCTGGGTACATACCCAAAAACCTAAAAACATAAAGCACACTTAATAAAACATGGCATCAATGATAGGGGGAGGAATATTTAACGCGCTCGCTTTTGCAGGAGCTGGTTACCTATTCTCAACATTCAACGAAGATGGTTTTCAAGAAGAAACCAAAAGACACAATCTTGCAGAGGAAAAACTGAAAAAAGACGAAGATGACTATCATAGAAAAGAAGCCGCAAGAAAAGCCAGAGAAAAGGAACTACAAGAAGAACTTTACAACGCAAAAGGTGATATAAAAGAAACAAACAAAGCACTTGTAGAGCTTAACAGAATCCGAAATGAACGGAATATCCCACCACCAAAACTGGAAGACTATTACCAACCATCAGATGAGATGAAAAAATATCAAATCATGGCAATGGGTTTAGTTGGAGGAATTGGTGGTTTGCTACTGCACAAATTATTATAAAAACAGTTTTAATTCCTATTTTTTTAAATAGGAATTTGTAATTTAAATTAAAGTCCACTAACAGTACCACAACTTTCTGGTAAAACTTTAACTACACCATTTAACCAATCATTCATTCGTTCCATCACTTCTAAAAACTCACTTTCCTCCTCTTCATCTTCATCTTCATTTTCCCCATCTAAAACCATATATGCTTCATTTTCGTCATCCCATATCGCACGATCACCAAACCTTTCAAAAATTTCCCCCTGTGTTCTAATCCGAAATGTAACTTCTTCACATAAATCAATAACTAAATATCCATCTTTGTTCTTGTATCGCATTTCTTCTTCCCAATCTTCTTCCCAATCTTCATCAATCATATTATATTCAAAATCATTCATTTGTCCTTCAAATTCTTCTGTTTCATATTCATATTCATCATAGTCTTCATCCATTTCAGATTCGGATTCGGATTCATAGTCTTCATCATATTCATTATTATAATTATTCATCTCTCCCTTTTATTATAGTTTTTTTAAAAAGTTCTATAAACCAATTTCTAAGATTTTTTCTTAAAAATTTTGTTTGGGTTAAGCATAATTAACAAGGTAATCCCAGTATTCAAGACAGTAAAATTCGTTGAAATTTTCTTGATCCATTTTACTATACATTAACCAAAGTCTATATCCTTTGTTGCTTCCTTCTGTAAGTTTAAAAATAAGTTTACCAATGTCAAACCAAACTTTACTTCTAAACTCACATTTTGTTACAAACTTAAAGTTGTTATTAACTAACATATTTCTTTTATTATAGTTTACCTTTTTCTATAAGCGATATAGCTAGGTCAAAACAACCCGCATCACATAGACCGTTTAAACGTCTCCTTTCCACCACGGCTGATTCTAGCCCCTTTCTTTCCTTCGCACTTATTTTGAAATATCTTGGTGTATGTCCAGCATCGTCATATGATTTTAAATAGTTAGTAGTTTGTTCTAACCAAAGCAGGTTGTCAACATATGGTTTTATGTTGGTTGCTTTTGGATGTGGTTTTTCCTTTTCATCATTATTATACCAAAAAATGATGTCATTAATTGTCTTGCAATGGTTAAACTTTTTGCAGTCCCAGCTTGCAACAAAAAGTTTTTTCAGCTGCTCATTTTTAATTCTTTTGCAAACTTCTAACATTGCACCCCTGTCCTCTCCTGAAGACATGCAATACATCGCAGAACACAAGTTGTTAAGAGCCTTCCTGTTCCTCATTCTTCGTATTGAAAGTTTTGGTACTATAATTTTGTAAACAAAGTTTCGCACTTCTTCACTTTCAATGAGGTAACCATGGTTGGAACTGTATATTGTTCCACCATCATCATTTACAAAGCCTGCAAGTGTATCCAAAAAAATTGGATAGCTGGCTTTTTTAAATGATTCCCATTTTTTTATCACAAAAATTTTTAGTATATCTTTTTGTATCCCATTGTGAAAACTCATGCCAAAGGGTGTATCCTTCTTCACCTCCCTTGGTTTGTTTGTAAATTATATAGCCAACAGTCCACCATGATTTTGAATAAATTTCTGCACGTTTTTGTGAAAGTTGACTAACGTAAAACCTTAATGTTCTAATCATCTCTTTTATTATAGCATTTTTTTAATCCTATAAACTATAATAAAAGAAAGAAATGGCTGACTACTCAACAATTGAAACTAATAAAAAATCTGTTTTCAACAATGACTTTACTTACAAAGATTGGCTCAGTTGTATAAAAATTATTAGCAAAATGTCATACAACGAAAGCAACGACAAAAAAGAAAAATGGTTCAATCTTTGGAGAAAATTTTCACTTAAAATGTGTGGTGAAAATTATAGTGATGATTGTACTTTTCATGCATGGTTAAGACATCATAAACTTATGGATAAAAGTCCTTATATGTTTGGTACTAAAAAATGGATGGATGAAGGTGAACTTTTATGTAAAATAAAATTCGCCTCGAAAAAAAAATAGAACTATATATTACCCATAACGAAAACAAAAGGTTAGAAGAGGAACAAGAAGAGCTGAAAGAAATGGAACTAAAGGAAAAGAAAAAAGCGGCAAAGAAAGCAAAGAAAAAAGTGTAATTAATACCGGAACAAAGTAAAGACAGGCGTAAAAATTCCTAAGAAAAAATCTTAGGAATTCAAATTTAAAAATTATGCTTGTATTCCTCCCTGTAAAATTTTATGTTCACTCATTATTTTTTTGTTTATATTAACTATATCATCTGTTTCCAAAAAACCACTAATTACCTTAATATCATAAATCTCTCCTGTAAAAGGTTTTGATAACGGTCCTGTGGTTCCTGTAAACCTATCGTTCACAAATATTGTACTACATGTTTCACCAATGGTTTTAGGATTTGCAAAAAAAATCTGAATCCACTGACTTTTTTCCATTTATGTACAAACAGCTTCCGCTTAATAACCAATGACATGAAATTATATGTTTATCAAAAATGCTAACATCACTTTGAATTGTACAGTTGTACTCCTTCGTAGGAAAACCACCTCCGTATGAAAGTTGGTTTGTTGTTCCAGTTTTATATCCAATAAATTTATCGTAACCGCCATTATCGTTACCAATAATGTATGCCCATTTTCCAGAATTGTTGGTGTCACCAATAACACGTACCACGATAAAAACTGAAACATTAATACTAACCATTTCCGGACATTTAAATATCATAAAACACTTTCTGGTATTTTGAATAAAATCTAATCCGGGTATTGGCCCTCTTCTATATTCACTTTGAAAAAGTGAGTGTTCATTGTCTTGCACTCTACCAACTCTAACACCTTTATCGGCTTGTCCGGATTTCACAGCTTTTAACATGTTAACATTAAAAACAGTTTTGTACTGTTTTTGTTTTAAATTTATTTTATGCTTACAGCAGCATGCTTCATAACCATAATGTATACTCATTTTTTATTTATACTATTATCAACAAAATAGCACTTTCGGCAAACGATGACAAGCGGGTAATTTTAGAAGACGGAATTCAGACATTGGCAATTGGCCATTGGAACGCGACAAATGCAAGTGAGCAAAGCTAAAGCATAGCGAAAGAAGGACAGCGAAAGCGGAACGCAGTAACCGACTGAGCCGAACGTAGTAAGGTAAAAGGACAGCGGAAAAGCGGAAGCGGAACCGGAACCGGAACCGGAAGCGGAAGCATGGCATAGCGTGGCTAACATGGACGCTACCATGCAGGTGCATTGCACCTTAGACCTTGCGGATATGAGAGCCAAGTGGGGGATGGGTAAATGGGGGTAAATGGGGGTGGGTGGGGTTGGGTGGGGTTGGGTGGGGTTGGTGGTGGATAAATTCATATTCCAAAAAAGGGATATGAATTTTTGGGTAAGGTGTTGGTAAGGTGTTGGGGAGGTGTATATTCATTTTTAGGTAGAACTCCCCTTTTCCTACTACTAATGCTGTCCCACATGCGGTTGTCACCGACGATCGCATGTGTATAAGTAATTGGTGAAATTCATTCAGATTGTTCCAAGCTACACTGATGAGCTGTTGTACAGCGAAACACCGTGTCTGTAGATTGAACTATATTATATATATATATATATATATATATATATATATATATATATATCAGTACCTGCTTGGCTACATGTACTTGTTTTTAACATGTAGATTTAAATACACATATATACTTTTTTTTATCTACAGTAGTGTGACTATGGCATTAGAAACTGACCAACATGCTTGGAAAGAATACTTTGAGCAATTGTGTGTGCTGACTGTTGATATTGAAAATCGTTCTTCGTCAGAAGAGGAATTAGAAATACTTCTTGAACGAACATATGCAGCTCTGGAAAGCTTGCATCAGTTACTGTTCTGGGTCCACGTTTCCAGGAATGATATTGAACTGGTAATACAACAGTTTAAAAGTTTTGTTCAGATCATCAACAGAGACATTTGTGGAACAAACAACTGCCTATCAACAAGTTTAACAATTTATCAGTGTCCTCCCAAACAAGAGAAAAAGAGTGTTGGTAGGCCAAAATTTGTGATTTCAGAAGACATATTAATATCCTTCCGTGACCTTGGGTACACACCATACAAAGACGTGTGGAGGAACTAGGTATAAAAGGCATCACTGGGTATAGTGAAATTTCAGATGAGCAACTTGATCAACTTATAATTGATTTCCGCCAAGCTCATGGTTCCTACACTGGTAGGTCTCTGGTGACAGGACATTTAAGATCTTTGGGTTTGAGAGTACAACAGTGGCGCATAAAGACTGCCCTGGTTAGAGTGGATCCTGCCGATTCTAGGATCAGATGGGCATGCTTGGTGAAAAGGCGAAAATATCAAGTTCCTGGTCCCAATAGCCTATGGCACATGGATGGACATCATAGCCTTATAACATGGGGTTTTGTTATACATGGCATTATAGATGGTTACTCTAGAATGATAGTTGGCTTAAAATGTGCCACGAACAATAGAAAAGAGACTGTTCTCAGATTATTTATAACAGCAACTTCAATGTTTGGTGTTCCCTCCAGGATACGAACTGATAAGGGAGGAGAAAATGTCCTTGTCTGGCAAGAAATGGAAAATCTACGTGGACCCAATCGTGGTAGCTTTTTAGCAAGCACATCTACCAGAAATCAAAGGATTGAACGTCTTTGGCGAGATGTGTGGATGTATGTTTGTCACCTTTTCTACTATACTTTTCAAGGCATGGAGGTTGAAGGTTAGTCACTGTACCTAAATAACTTAAATAGTTTCAAGTGATGTTCTTTATTGTACTGTATACTGTACATATATACTGTAATAATGTGAAAGTTGCATGATTATTGTATTATGTTGACACATCATTAAAACTAAAAGTATAAGAAACATTGTAACAATACAATGTAAATAACAGATGTAAATCCCGATGTTATTCCTACCCTCCGGCAGTCATACACCATTGTAATTATGTGCCTATCCTTGCCCTTTTATCATTGTAGTGCCTCTGATTTTAGTCACTTTTAACAGAATGGTTAGGCTCCTTTGACCTAGAAATTTAATTTTCTCTTTGGTGTTGGTGTCCAACCATCAAGTAAATTTTCTACCACCTCTTATTTTGTGCAAGGGGGTTCAAATCCCAATCAGCTGAGCAGCATATTTTATTAACCAGAAGGGGTTTCTCAATACCCAAACTGTCCAAACTATTAAAATAATTATATTTTCTGCTTAATTATTTAAGTATAAAATATTTTCTGTAATATAATATGAAGTTATGCAGTTACATGATTGTACACAATGTGACTGGCCTACCACATGTACAGATACATTTACTATTACCTTTCAGGAATTCTAGATCTTGACAATGAAAGACATATGTACATATTGTACATGGTGTTCTTACCTAGGATTAATCAAGTTATTTCAAGTTTTGTAGCAGGTTGGAACAGACACCCCTTACGTACTGAAGGGAATAAGAGTCCAGATTACCTATGGGCTAATGGAATGATGTTCCTTCACAATTTAGTGATGAACAATTATACCTGCTAAGCCAGATTGATGTTTTACAAGAGTCAAATAACTATGGTATTGATATTTATGTACATGCCTTACAGACAGTTGGGAATCTTTAAAGGGTGTACATTACTTACATGTATAATTATGTTGAGTTTAGTATCTTGCAATGCACCATCTCTCATTATCTCTGATTATAAAAGCCAAGGGGCAGGTTCTCATAAAGATGGGATACTGTATTTTTTAGTCTCCTATGACCTCTTAAAACCCATTGCTGCCTAGGTAAGGATACATTATAATAATATATATTATTAATTATATATTATTATAATATACATTATTAATTATATATTATTATAATATATTATTTATATCAAATAATATAAGGTATTATTTATATCAAATAATATAAGGGGCCATTTTTGGTCAGTCCAGGCAGGAATGGGTTAAAAATAAAATACTCTTACAATATTTTAAAATTGGGTTAATATCAGAAAAGACTGGTACCACCACTACCACTGTGAAAAAGGTCTTTCTTTTCTGGTATAATATACATTGTACATGTATATTAATAAGGTTGAAATAAAACAACAGCTAAATATCAATGGTACTGGTAGGCAAAATTACAAGAACAAATTGTGATCAGTTTTCCATCTCAGTGGACTAGCATGCCAATAGAACTTTTAACTTCAAAACAAATTATTTTGCTCTGATTATGTATCCAACTTGCTTCATTCCTTTTGGTATACAATGTTTTTTTAAACAAAGAACCTAGGTACTGAGCAGTATACACTGACAATGTGAAACGAAGACAACACTTGTTTTTAACTCGCACCACTGAGAGTCACTTGAGATACATCACAAATCTATAATTGTTGTTACTGTATAATATTATTAATAAAGTGCACAGGTACTAAATTTCCCTATCAATTGCATGATTGCATGCAGAATTTAAAAGTGACTCCAAATGGGTTCAAGAAACAACTTTGTCTTGACTTCAGACTGTTTACAGGTGCATCCATTTCACTATTATTTTGTAAGTCAAACACATCTCGGAATACATCTGAACAAAATGAAATACGTTTTTGAATATAAAATGTTGGTAACTTGGTATATACTGTATATTATTTATCAGCATGAGTTAGAACAAGATTGGGAATTTGGCACAGTTAAACCCTGGCCTGCCTGTATAAACAATAACCTTGACTGAATCAACAGTATTAAATATCAACAAATGTAAAAAATTGCAGTGCAATTTGGGCATTCAAACTATCAGCATTGTCAGGCTGTCAGTATTGTCATACACTTGTGAATGCCTTACCAGAATCAGATAGAACACAATCAACGCTTGCCACAAAGTCACTGTAAGTTGTGAAACCAACTGGCAGTGTCAAGTGAAATGTACAGGTTGAGGCAAATACTCCAGCATCATTAGCAAACATCACATTAATTTTCTGCATTGGCAGTATTTTGCATCCAGTACAGAAAGTTAGAAACTGCTCAAGCTTCTTACGGTCAGCTTCTTGTAAGAACTGTAACAAATACTGGTGTGTCACCTGATTTTCTTCATTTAGCTCTGGGAAGGTAAGTTTACTCAAAACTAACCCATATGTAAGCTGCTCTTCGCTATAGACAAACAAGGGCTCAAAGAGATCTGAATTAAGTGCTATTACATCTAGGACACCAAGCAACTTCATCCCTTTTCTTATCTGCTCTAAAGCCACAATCCTCTTTCCAATCACATCATGGTAGATAAGACTTTGCATGATGCTTTCTCTCGTGTTAATCTACATAAAAAAATATCCAGACATCAATATCAACAGGTTTAACTTGAATACAGTCTGCCTGTCCAGGACTGTATATCATATTGTTTGTGCAAAAAATATCTTTTCGAACAATTCTTTGATGAATTATGGGTTTCTGATTTATAAAATTCTAAAGAATATTTTAAAGTGGGCATCTACTGTATTAAAACTTCTACTTAACAAAACCCTCCTCCATGTCCACATCAAATCACTTACGGTAATTCCTTACAAAACCAGATGCAATCTATACCATAAGAAAGACCAACAACCAGACCTGAACACGTACCGTGAGGATCTGTGTGACACTGCTTTCACAAAGAAGCTGCTGAAACTCATCTTCTGCATATATGTTTTGTAAGCTGCAGTTGTTGCTTATATCACTCTGAAACACCTGTAATGGATAAAAACAGTGTTTCTTAAAATGCTGTGGTGTACTTAAAAATGCCAATGTAGTAAAATATGCCATGTCAAGTCATTTAATAATTAACTAAACACAGCCATCACAATTACAGTAAAAGACAAGTAAAAACCTGCTTCTCATTGGACAACCAGTAAAACGTGGTGTACCATGTACATGTATTCTATATTAAATACATGTACATTCTTTTAAATGGGAATAATACAAAGTTATTTTTGTATTCAGACATTCAGTGGTGTATTAGATGGTAGTCAGGGTTAGAGCAAGTCCTCAAAGAGCCCCCAACCTCAAAGGGCCCCAGATAGGCAGATAATCTCAGAGCCCCAACCTCAAAGAGCCCCCAACCTCTCATACTTTTGCAAGATGATTTCACTTGTCAAGGGATGGCCATCAAGGCATAAAGGGGCATAACAATATTGTTAGTGCCCAAGGTTTCTCTGACTCCCCCTTTAACTACAGTATACTGCTGTACAGTATGTCATACCTCCTAGTGTCTCCATGGTAGACTAAAGGAACATAGGGATTAATTCTGGATGCATGGACAAACCCATGAAACTCCTGCTTTATAGGTGCATGGAGGATTAAATTGATACTCAGTACATGTAGTGTATATTAAATTATAGGGACTCACCATTTCTATGTAATACTTGAGCACTGGACTAACTGCATCCTCTACACTAAGACAAGCAATTGCCTCAGTTAGTTCACCAGTAGCTAAGAATTTAAAGACAGCAGGTGCCAAGCAGCAGAGTCCAATACCAGCTTGTACAGTACTATGGGCAATAATTTTTCCAACAAGCTCTAAAACACCAGACAAAACAGTGCCTGCATTGTGAACAGGCAGTTTTCTGATTTCAGATCCTTCAAACAATGGAGGCAAATCAGTTCCACCTGATACCATCTGCCTTAAAACATCAGAAAAGTACTGTCTCAAAACTCCTCCTGTGTCAACAGCAGCTTGTCCTTTATACTGAACTGCCAACTTCGCCTCTGGTTGAAAATCACTTGATTTATAGTATGCAAATGCTTCTTCAAGGGCATATTCTTGCTCTACTCTAAGTCGTTCTCTTACATTACCAAGCTTGCCTTTCAAATATGTCAGTGCACTCTCTAAGGAATCAAATCTGGTAGGCTCTTTTTTCTCCTGTTTGTCAAGCAGTTCATGCACCAAATTTTGTAATTCAGTAACTTGGGTCGATGTACCTTCAGAGGTGCTGCAACAAGGAATTTCTTCCAATGGCACTGTGGCTGATGAGGGCTGCTGTTCCTTATGGCAGTTTATGCTTACAGATGAACAGCCCTGATCTTCTGAAGAGATGTTAACTCCACAGCTTTTCTGGTTAGACTTGGAAGCACTATTCTTGTAGTGTTGATCCCCCACTTGTCGAGGGCCCACCAAGTGGTGATGGTAAATCCCCATCACTATCACTACCAATTGCTGTGATATAGGAATATGGGACATTGAGACGACAGTACAGCTTACCCTGTCCCCAAAGAGTCTTCAATGCAGTAAAGTTCCAAGTGAAATTTTGCCCGGTCATTGGAGTACATATTTTGTTCCTCTCGCGTTTGACATAGTCGTATTGATTGCTGCTGATCAGAGGGAACTTCGTTTTGAACAATGATGTAATATTTTCTTTTATTTCACATGTTTTATCTTCTTGACTGAGGGTGACAAAGCCTATTAAAAGGACCATTTCGTCCTCAAGAATGTATTCATTTCCACATTCCCCTTTGGAAACAAAATCAAGAAGCCAAACGTAAACTGATTTACCAGGTACTTGTTTCTTTTTGGCAGCTTTGGCAGGTTTGAGCCTCCAAGGATGACCTGGTTGTGTTTTACGTTTCGGGGTGGTTGGTCCAGCTTGGGGAGGCAGGACTCGTGGACTCGATAATTCTGCAGAAGATGGCATCCGTCTCCCTGGCTGACTGAAGTCGCCTTCGACGCCTTGCCTTGCCGGTCTGCTCAGTTCAGTCACTGCACTTCTTGCTGCCCCTCTAATCAACTGCTGCGTTCTGGAATATATGTTCTGTGGGCTGATTCGCACTGGATTGGTTTCAGATCTTGCAAGTTCCTCACGCACGATTTGCCTAACACGTTCTGTGTTCTCATCCGCCATGTTTAGTGTTTACGCGGGAACGCAGAAAGGAACGTAGACTTGCCACAGGGAGCCCATCTTGGCAGTGCGTGGGCACCTGTGGCGGACTCGAAAGACGCGCAAGGGACTGTGGCACACTCGATCGTGGTGTGGACTAGCCTGGTACCCTGGTCCAATCAAAGAATATGGGCCAGGTAACCACTAAAGACTTCTGTTTTCCTATTGGTTGAAATTTCGCGCGTTTTTAGTGGCTATGAGTGAAATTGCAATCGTCATAAGTGGATTTAGCCCTGATGACGCGAGAATGAGATTAGTGGTTACCTGGCCCATATTTCTTTTGAAATTGGGGCAGGGTACCAGGCTAGGTGTGGACTTGCTCCAAGTCTCTCTCTCTGCTTTTGGTGCGGCCCGCAAAAACAAATCGAATCTTATTACGTATTCTTGGCATAAAAAATAAGGACACGTGACGCGAGAGGTCACAGTTTTTATTCAGTAAACAATGTCTGATCTAGTCACGGGCAACAACTAGTCTCTCCTTCGCAGACGTTCTTATGGCTCGCTTATACTCCCCAACTAACGTCTGCTGAAACGACCAATGAAATTACACCATTATCGTGCTAAATAAAGGCTAAATTAAGGCCGTCTTGGGCTAGTGGGGCGAGCGTGAAGAGGCGGCTGTTTTCTCAGGCTAGGGCTAGTGTTGATGTTATGTACAGTATATTTAATTTGTTTAGTCGAAAGCTAATATTTTGAAAAGTTTAGCCTAGAACTTCACGAAATTTGCGAGGAATATTGTTTTGACTATGTTCTTGCTATGTTTTTTTGAAATGTTATTAGTCAAAATATTATGCATGGTAGTTTGCTTGCACAATCTGAGAAGGCGTCTTGTTGTACTTAAATCAGACTGTTGATAAATAAAAGAGAATCAGACTTTTTGTACTTGAATCAGTTGGTAAATAAAAAGAATCAGACTTTTTGTACATATTTTAAAGAAGCCTCCCTCTCTAATAAGCCCCCCTAATAACCCCTCCCCCCTGGGGATGATACTGAAGATCCGGGAACTTTTTGTTGAATGATTTTTGACTGAAGATCCGGGAACTTTTTGTTGAATGATTTTTGACTGAAGATCCGGGTTCTTGAATATAGATGTTTTGATTTTGTTGAAAGCAATCAAGTTTTTCTTCTTGAATGTGCATGCGGTATATTGTCTTTAATATGCATGAATAGTCTAGTTTAAATATGCATGCGTATAAAAAAAACTTGAATATGAATGAATAGTGCGCTTGAATGAAATGTGAATACTGTCTTTTTTTTTTGCTTGAATTATGCATGATCAATTCTTCCTGTAACCATCCCCCCCGGGCAACCCCGGGGACAATGCAGAAAATCAAATCCCGGGGGTGGGGAATTGTTTTATTAATTTTGTCCCGGGGGTAAAGGGCGGGGATGCAAGGAGGCATGGGAGTCTGGTAACTAAAGTATTCCGTATTCAAAATGGCGACGAATTCATTGAAAGATTTCTCAGGTTGCCGAAAATTGACGAAAATCGATGCAGGGCTGCTGAAAAAGCGGAAAAAAACTACTGTAGAGCTCAAAGGAAGCAGCAACAGAAATGAGCCACTGTTTAAGTTAATTTACATTTGATGTTAAAATGTGTGTAGTTATACATTTGTTTGATGTTTCCCGGGGTGGGGAATTGTCAAATTTAAAAGTCCCAGGGGTGGGGAATTTGCCATGAGCTTCATAAAAAATTACAAATCCCGGGGTATTGCCGGGGGGGATGGTTACAGGAAGAATTGATGCATGCATTAGTGCACAGATATGTTGCTTGAATATGCATGAATATAGTTTGTGTTGAATGTGCATGAATAGTTTATGTTGAATGTACATGAATAGTTTGTGTTGAATGTGCATGAATATTAATCTTGAATATGAATAGCGTGCTTGAATGTGAATATATATTTTTGGCTTGAATTTTGCTACATATGACCAACCATACACGGCAACACCAAAAGACTCACGGCAACACCAAAAGGCTCACGCCAAAAGCAAAAGGCTCACGGCAACACCAAAAGACTCGCGGCAAAAGCAAATCCAATTTGTGGTCAGCGGTTTGGTCAGCGGTTTCACTAGTTTTATCCGCCATTTTGACGAATTTTTCAGTCTTCAGTCTTCATTTTATCACAGATCTATAAGAACGATGTGAATTTAGTAATGTTTTGTTCAAATTGTGGAAGGCAGTTTGCACAGGAAGATAAATTCTGCTCTGGCTGTGGAAAAGGTATGCAATAATAGTTTTCCTTTCTTCAACTGCCAGGCCAACTGGCCAAGGGGACTTGTAAGTCAGTTGTAACTTGTTCTCTAAAATATTTTTCTTGACATTGTTAGTCAAACAATTTATTGCTATCTCTTTATCTTCTCTTACAATAATAGTCACCGTGTTAAAGTATTATCATGTTGGAAAAATATAGAATTACTGTACTTGTTAAAGTAGCCTTATTGTTGCCTCATTGGTGTCTCAGTACTTTTACATGATAGTTTTTAATATACCTCTTTAACCACTTTTGACATTGTTTCTGTCACTTTTCAAATTGCTATAGACTTAAGTGAACATCAAGATACAAGCTATGGCGATTCAAGCAATGAAGATTCAAGTAGTGATATTGAGGTTGATGAACAACAGTCTATTATCAAGTATTACTTTCAACGTGGCTTTAGTTATGAAGAAATTATTCTTCTGCTTGCTAATCGCCATAAACTAGAAATGAGTTACAGTACGCTCTTGAGACGGTTGAAAGCATATGGACTTAGTAGAAGAGGGTTCTTGAACAAGGATGATTCTGCCAACATTATGGAGATGGTTAGACAACGTGTGAGTGAAATTATTAATGGTCCTGGATCATGTGGGGGCTACAGGTCAGTCTGGCACGTGTTAGAGATTGAAGGATTACATGTTCCATGTATAATTGTACAAGATATGCTAAAAGAGTTAGATCCTGAAGGTACCAAGCTGAGGAAAGCCCACCGGTTAAAGAGAAGGTCATATAGTAATCCAGGTCCAAATCATTCTTGGCACATGGATGGGTATGACAAACTCAAACCATTTGGCTTTTCGATACATGGAGCCATTGATGGCTTTAGTAGAAAAATTTTGTGGCTTAAATTGACCCGCTCCAACAATTCACCAGACAACATTGCAGCATATTTTTTGAATACTGTTAATGAACTTAAAGGATGTCCTACTCAGGCGAGTTAATGTCTGGGTCCAATTTTTTCTCGACCCAGTAATTTCGCCGCAACGAGTGCGCGGCCGCGTCGCTGTTTTTAGCGCTTTGCGACATTTTTTTCGATTACAAAATGGCGTTGCTAAGTACCCAAGGAGTGATAGAGCAGAAAGGTTTACATTTGCTCCGAGATGAACTGTGGATGAACTAGTAAACGTCGTTCTCACTATACAGTAAAGCCGAAAACGACGAATGGTATGAAGAAAGTCGTCAATTCTTCAAGGTAAGCGATATTTATTTGGTTGCTAGTGAAGTATATTTGTCTGTTGTCTCACTTGTCTGTGTTTGCATCGAGCCTCTACACATTTATGTGTACTTTGGTTTGACTTTTGAGTATTAAACATATCTAAACATAAGCACAACAGTGAAGACAAACACTTACGGTCTGTCTCAAATTAATAAAGTGTGAATACCATTACTGTATATATTATATGATTTTAATAGTTACATACACAGTAAAATTTGATCTAATTGCCCAAAGACTTGAAAATCTTGACAACTTGTTCTTGCCATTGCTGTGCATTTAATCATGGTTTAATTTTTATTAATTTTTTTATTATTTATTGTTACTCTAGATAACAATTCTTAATATTATATTGTTATATATTAGGACTGGTTTAATTACACATTAGAGCTTAAACTCACTACCCAACAACAAGTGCCTTAAATGCTTTAAATAAACTGTTGACATTTTCTGCTTTTCTTCAGGTAACAATGCAATATTCCTTTTGACAATGATGATCCAGTGCATCCCCAAGCAATCTCATGGAAGAAGGAACATAAAAGAACCAATCACAATTCAACATATACATGTGCCAACTGTTTTATATAAAAATAATATGGTGTACATTGAAGTAACCAAATAAAGTAAACATTTTGTGTTTATTTTTGGGTTGTGTGAGTGTATGTACAGTATCACAAACAGTGTACAATATATAATAACAAAATAATTTAGGAGCAGAAAGCTGTATTCAGCCATTCAGGTGATTCAAAATATGGTTTGGGCATGAGTAATAACAGCTTAATGTACATATACATGTATTTCTGCATCATAAAGTCATTAAACCTATCCAAGTAGCCCATTTAATAGAATTTTACACTCATGGATAATGCCAGATGCTGTACTTCCAAGAAAAAATGTCAAAAGAAGCAAACTTGTAAGCCATTGCCCAGCAACAGAGTAGGGTGAATTAGCACCGACTGCGGCAACCGATCCAAAATAATTTTATTCAGCCTGAATAAATAATGGTAGGCAGGAGGCAAAATCAGTTGAAAATTATCTTGGCAGAGCAGAAGAATTTGTAGCCAGGAAGCAAAATCAGCTCAAGATAATCCTGGCAGAGCAGAATAATGGTAGTCAGGAGGCAAAATCAGTTCAAAATCATCTTGCCATAGCAGAATAATGGTAGTCAAGAAGCAAAATCAGTTCAAAATCATCTTGCCAGAGCAGAATAATGGTAGTCAGGAGGCAAGATTAGTTCAAAATCATCTTGCCAGAGCAGAATAATGGTAGTCAGG
Source organism: Paragorgia papillata (assembly GCA_035771165.1). Classification (NCBI taxonomy): domain Eukaryota; kingdom Metazoa; phylum Cnidaria; class Anthozoa; order Scleralcyonacea; family Coralliidae; genus Paragorgia; species Paragorgia papillata. The sequence continues at coordinate 1,853,991 of JAWNZC010000086.1, read as the reverse complement.
AGGCAAGATTAGTTCAAAATCATCTTGCCAGGGCAGAATAATGGTAGTCAGGAGGCAAAATCAGCTCAAGATAATCCTGGCAGAGCAGAATAATGGTAGTCAAGGAGCAAAATCAGTTCAAAATCATCTTGCCAGAGCAGAATAATGGTAGTCAAGAAGCAAAATCAGTTCAAAATCATCTTGCCAGAGCAGAATAATGGTAGTCAGGAGGCAAGATTAGTTCAAAATCATCTTGCCAGAGCAGAATAATGGGTAGTCAGGAGGCAAAATCAGTTCAAAATCATCTTGCCAGGGCAGAATAATGGTAGTCAGGAAGCAAAATCAGTTCAAAATCATCTTGCCAGAGCAGAATAATGGTAGTCAGGAGGTAAAATCAGCTCAAAATCATCTTGACAGAGCAGAATAATGGTAGTCAGGAGGCCAAATCAGTCCAAAATCATCTTGCCAGGGCAGAATAATGGTAGTCAATGGTAAGAGGTAATCAGAATATTAAAAGGTGATCAACTTTCATCCAAGGAGTCAACTGCTGATTGCTGAGCTGCTCCACTTTTTATATAATATCAGAAGAAGAAAAGGCCTTCAGATACGGCTCGTGTTCTTTGAAATTCCATGGCTTAAATTTCTGACAAAATCAAAATCATGGAGCCTTTCACGGAATGTTTAAGTCGATTGAAAACTTGTAGTTGTATCCAGCGATGTATATTAAATGTATTAAAGTGAGCAACGATTCCCTTCACTTGGCGCCGTGTATAATACTTCGGGACTCGTTATAATCTTGTTTAACTTCGCTGACCATAACTCTCTTTGTTTCGCACAGTATATTGAACGTATGTAAATTATAAAACTATTTACAGACTCTGGAGTTATTAAACAGCAAAGACTTCGAACTTTCCTGACTTTCCTTGTTGTTTCCAGGGTTATGCAGAAAGCCGCTGGGCAAATATATTTCTGTTTCGTCGAAAAATATGGCGCATTTGATAAACCTCGGCTAGCGAATTCGAACACCAAACTTTGGAGGCTCTGCCGGGAAGGTTCTCTTTGTACAACAATGCTCATTTTGCCTTGTAGTGGTAGAATATGTTCCCAACTATAGTGTTCAAACTTCGAAAGTGTCATTTAGATCGATTTAATTACTTTAATGTACATAATTCGTAAAATATTCGTCAAAATTTCTCTTTCATGCCATATTTCATGGAGATATACCTAATAATGTCAACATTCGAAGTTTGATTGTTGTATTAGACCTTCATAGCTAACACATTAACACAAAAACCATGTACAAGAACACGCTTTTCCTTCCCGGCAGGGCATGTTTGTAATTTCACATTAATCCGACGCATATTTGTGTTTATAATTAATCACGTGACACTTTACTGCACAAAGTTAGTATTTAATAAAATCAGTAAAACATATTTACACAACATTAACAAAGAACCGTTCCCAGAATACGTCGCTTTTGAATGAAAAATGACGCTTTATTTGCACTGCCTGCGCTGATCGCGCAGAGAGGACTGGACCCAGACATTAACACACCTGAGTATACAGTTGATTACAGATCTGGGTACTGAAAATGGATTGGCAGCATCAATGCAGTGTTACTTCAGAGATAATCCTGATGCTCATCGTTATGTATCATCTCCTCGAAACCAGAGAATTGAAGGGTGGTGGTCATTTTATGCTCGAAGCAGGTCGGCATGGTGGAGAAATTTTTTCCAAGATTTGGAGTCTGAGGGTGCTTTAGACACTTCTTCTGAGCTAAGCATGGAATGCCTCTGGTATTGTTTCTCACAGATTGTTCAGGGGGACCTGGATGCTGTTAAAGAGCATTGGAACAGCCATAGAATTAGGAAATCCAGGTACAATACAGTACCTGGCCGACCAGATTCACTGTTCTTTTTACCTGAGCATCATGGTGCTGTTGGAAACCTCCTGCTCAATGTTCCTCAATCAGAAATTGATTATATATGTATGAACACATAGTTCAGGTGAATAATGTTAATGAATATCAAGATTATTTTAATTATGCCAGAAGAACTCTTGGAATCAATCTGCCAAGTGACTGGCAAGAAGCAGACAGACTCTACCGAAGACTTATGGTGGTAGCTGAAAATGGTGTCTAAACAACTACATTTCATTACATTTAAGTCCTTGTAAACATCTAAAGTTTTCCCCCCAATTTAATACTTATGTTTTAAAAAGAAGTGATGGCTTTTTTACTGAGTTGTCTTAAAGTTAATTGTACTAATAAGGTACATATACATGTAGATGATTATGTATCATAGCAGCCCACAGTATTAATTCAGAACTTATGCATACAGGAAACGTTTCATAGTACTCAGTTGATACTGTGAAATTAAAAATCTGCTTCAAAGCTAATAATTATAGGATTAGAATAAGGATTAGAATAAGGATTAGTATAAGGATTAGGTGTAGAATTAGAGTTTGGATTAGTAACAATGAAATGGTTAATTCTTAGTCTTAAAATGTGATGTTGTGACAAACTGTGTGCAGAACACGGTCCTCACCCTTACGGTATGCCCACTGTACCTTAGAGCCTGGGCACTGGTAGTAAGTCGAACAGCAATTTAAGTCCTCTTTAAACTACAGAATTATTGGTGGGCTACTGGGCTTGCTCGAGTACATTATACCATCCAGCATAATTTCAGGCATGAATTCAGGAGCATAATTACAGTAATATGTATTCCTACATGTAGGCAACTTTAGCATAAATGATAATACAGTAGTCCATTTTTGAGCACTTGTGGACACTTAGGGCCTGGATTTGTATCAGACCAAACTAGTCATAAAGGTGTCTGTGAAGAAAACTAGGTCAGGGTAAAATACTTAAACATGGAAAAAAGTCGCATATGATACATGTACATTATTTAATCCAGTAAGTGATATGCCAGTTACCAGTTCAAGTAACATAAATTTGTGTGGCTTATTTTTTCATGTTTTCGTGTTTTCAGACCAGGATGTATGATGTATCAGAATTAAATTTTCCTTGAGCATAACAGGTTGTTTCAATGGTTATTTTACAGGTTATTTTAACTTTAACAGTTGTTCAGATGCAAAAGGAACTAATTACTGTACTGTACACCATCAGATTAGACTGTTTTTTCAAAAACCATTTTAAAGAAGTAAAAAGAACAGTCTAATCTGATGGTGTACAGTACGGTAAGTTCCTTTTGCATCTGAACAACTGTTAAGTAAAGTTAAAATAACCTGTAAAATAACCATTGAAACAATTCTGGTGTAATTCAGACAAAACTTTGTGCCCAACCCTCTTCCAATAATAAGTATTGCATAACAGTAATATAATAGTACTATTGCAACATAAAAATAGTACTTAACTAAACAGTAAAAATACTATCAACAGTAATATAAATATATATGTAACCTATACACTTACAGTACAGTACAGTAGATGTAATTTTAACATGAAAATAGATTTGCACTACTGTATCTATCCTTCAGAGATCTAGAGTTCACAAGTAAATTAACAAACTACATCTAGGTATCCTTCAAAATAAAAGTACTTGGTATCAAAATCTCTAGAGTAAAACAACACAACACATAGAATAAAAAATAAAATTAAAATAACCAACAGTGCATTGCATATGGATCATGCATCATGCTTTCCCAAAAGACTGTCCTTTGCAGATGGCCATCATAAGAACTTCATTAAACTCTTCAGCAGTTTTCATATGAGTAACAGGAAATGAGACTTCTTTCGCACAAGCTCCAACAACAGGGAAACAGATGCGATGCTGTGGGTTATGGACAGTGCAGTCGTGATTAAATTTCACAGTAATTTTAACTAGTTCTCCACTGATAGGCCTGTGCTTCTGGCCAGTCAGCCAGCCCATAATGCCTGCAGGAGTACAATCAGGGAAAAGCAACTGTTCCTTTGCTTGGGAAACTTCTATGCCTGTGCTAGAATCATCACAGCTTGCAAAAACCTCAGCATAGCCAGAAACATTCACTTCTCGCTCATCTTCAAGGTGAAACAGGAAATCTTGAAGAAAATCCATCATGGACTCTTCTATTTCTTTTCTCGTGCAACCTTGCTCTGAATATTCTGGCTGTAGAATTGAAATCAAGTAGTTAGCATCAACAGCATCAGCACTTTGGGCATCTTGCATGAACAGGGCTTTGCAAGCTTCTGGGTAGGTTGATATAATTCTACCTAGGCCGTAAGCATCAAGCCCATCCATGAACTCTTTCAGATAAACCAACCGCTTGGTTACAATGCTGATGACAACAGATTTTATAATCTCATCAACATGAGAATCATCAATGCTCCCTGTATAACCATGTTCAATTATGGTGTCAATGTGTGAAGCTACATCCTTTCCAATAGAATTTAACAGGACCCTGTCTGTTGATGTTAAATGCCTTTCAGGGTCAAGTTCCTGAAGTGGCACATTTGGATTCACCAACATTTGGACATGAAGTGTTGAATCCACTGGTTGTCCATTGGGGAACAAGGCACAGCCAATGTTGGGAAGGGTTATTGTAAAGAACTCTTTTGACATGGCACCTGAATCAATTCCCTGTTCACCGATAAAACGGACTCTTACAACCTGGTTCACTGAGGTTGGGTTCTTTTTCACTTCTCTATTCCAGATAGAAAGCACTCTGTTTAATGAGGCACCTCTTCTGACAACAATGAACAATTGGACACACTCATCTACCTTCGCAGCCAAAGCTTTTACAACTGAAGATGAACCAGTTGTGTTAACAGCTGGACTCTTCTCTTGTTCATGAGCTATAGAATCTTGGGTGTCATACATTTCTTGTATATAACTAGCAAGCTGCTGGTCAAGTTCAAGCTGGCTGGATTGACTTGGATCATCTTGTAAAGTGTCATTTTCATCCACTGTAGGAATTGTTGTTAGGTCTATACTGGTACTTATTGGACTGTTGCATCTAAGTCGTTTGCTGGCGTTATTACATGTATTCTGTAGGCAATCATTTTCCAGTAGAGTATTCTGGTTACTAGGAGAGATATCACTCCAGACAACACTAGTGTTATCAGTTTCAGTTTTCAAATCACTGAGATCTTCATCATCACAACAACCTTCTGCTATCTGAAAATCATGGTTTGAGCAAAGGAATAGAGTTATCCGTTTAAAGTCTTTTCCTATCTCTTCTTGATATCTACTTAATGTAAACGATTCTTTCTTCAAACCAGGGAGAAACACAGCCTTCTGTCCATCTTCATATACAATGTGGTACAATCGACTCTCGTACAAATTACTGTGAAAGTTTCTCCACTTTTTTTCAGCTTCTTCCCGCAATGTACAGTAATTTACTGTTGGTGGTATTCTTATGGGTACTTTTCCCCCTCGTCTTGCCTTGAGTATCTGCTCTTTTTCATGCCACTCCATAAGACCTATATTAACCACAACATCTTGAACTTTTTTCTTCCCTTCATTCAGTTCATTGCTGGACTTTGATACTTTAGATTTCCACACTTTACCTTTACTTTGCTTATAGCTGGCAAATGATTTTACAGGCACACTGGTAGGTGAACCTGCATCAGAGCTTGAGCCCTCAACTTTCCTGACTTGCTTTGCACAAATTTCTAAATATAAGCAAGTACTTAATCATTAATAAAAGCTTAAAATTGGTGAATTCATCATACATGTATTTTGCTGACTTTGGCTACTGTGTTTTTTCTCTAATCCCCTACATAAAGTACTGTATATATATTTCACTTAAGAATTAGAAACACTACTTTTCTATGCCTGAAAATAGCATGCTGCGCATTTATGCCTTAATTTTAAGTGGGGGGTTCATCATGAAAGAACTTCAAGGTAGATTGTAATGCACAAGTCCATTCCAAGAGTGACCTGACCTCTGGGACACCAATGGGGCATTTGCCTTACAACAGTTGCAGGAGGTGAACATTTTCTTGACATGTACATGTAGCACCGCGAGGCTAGAGTGCTTATATACTTATATAAGTATATAAGCGCCCTGGGCTAGAGATTGTACTCAGACCACTGGGGATTTTACTCAAATTGAATATACAAAACTACAGTATGTCTATGAGAGAAAATTCTTTCATAGCATGATTTGTGCTCAGAAAATGTAAGGATTTCTCGGAAAATGTTTGCATCTCCATCTTGTATGAGGACGCTACCAGCGTACCTCACTCAAGATAGTTGAATGCAAGTGTCTGTACACTTGCTACATAACTGATATGATCAGTGTCTGTAAATGTGATACAGAACTGATGTTTTTCTAAACAGTTCTGTATCACATTTACAGACACTGATATCAGTTCTGTACCGGGGTAAACAGACATTGATTAAACCTTAATTTCTTTTGAATTTTCCTCATGAATTATTAATGAGTTTAGAAATATTCATACAGGTATATACTGTATATATATACGGTATATACTGTATATATACTGTATATACAGTATATACCTGTATATACAGGTATATACTGTATATATATGTATAATGTATTTATATTCATGAGAAGGAAAACTATTATTGCATACCTTTTCCACAGCCAGAGCAGAATTTATCTTCCTGTGCAAACTGCCTTCCACAATTTGAACAAAACATTACTAAATTTACATCGTTCTTATAGATGTGTGATAAAACGAAGATTGAAGAGTGAAAAATTCGTCAAAATGGTGGATAAAACTAGTGAAACCGCTGACCAAACCGCTGACCACAAATTGGATTTGCTTTTGCCGCGAGTCTTTTGGTGTTCCGTGAGCCTTTTGCTTTTGGCGTGAGCCTTTTGGTGTTGCCGTGAGTCTTTTGGTGTTGCCGTGAGCCTTTTGCTTTTGCCGTGAGCCTTTTGGTGTTGTCGTGAGTCTTTTGCTTTTGTCGTGGGCCTTTTGCTTTTGCCGTGACAGTTGTGGGCCACCGTAAAAAGGAGTGTAACCAAAAGTCGAGTGTCGAGAGTCGAGACTAAAAGTCGAGAGTCGAAACAAAAAAGTCGAGAGTCGAGACAAAGAAGTCGAGAGTCGAGAGAGATAAAAAAAAGACAAAATATATATAAATATATATATTTATATTATAAGTTTTAATAATAAACTGTGAAAAATCTGAACCAAATATAGTGACCAAACCGAACGAAACAGCATGTCGCCAATGTTAAGCGCAATTGCGCGTGGAGGTGATGTTTAATCACATTATCTTTTGCGTTGGAAGGTAATATGGTAGACTGATCGTCTCATATTATACTTTCATAACAAAAGGGGACGCGCAAACTGAAAGTGCCGTGTATACAACCATTATTATTTACCTTCTTTAAATAGGACGATCCAACAGAATTGTGTACTTGTGTTTAACTGTAGTGGTCTGAGTGCGTTTTCCGCGAATAACCACATGTGTTGTTGTTTCATTTTGTCACAATATTTGGGTCATGTCTTACAGTTTTATAATATTTTATATTTTACTATTTTTTCTTGTTAAAGGCTTACGAATTACAAAATTTATGACTTTTTGAGTTCGAGTCCGGGTTTCATAGTACGCCATAAGGGCCCTGGGAACGAGGTTGCAGTATCCCCCGCTTCCTTAGCGCAAATGGCTCGATTATTATCACACCTTTGTAATTCTTGTTTTTTTATCTCTCTCGACTCTCGACTTCTTTGTCTCGACTTTCGACTTTTTTGCCTCGACTCTCGACTTTTAGTCTCGACTCTCGTATGGGGCGCCGACTGTGAATTTATTATTTAGCACAAATATTGTTTATTTTTCCTGATTTATTTGGTTATATCAAATAACCAAAATAATATCTTCACACTCAGCTAGCATTATATCAAATAACCAAACAGTGTATTTTTTCACACTCGGCGAATCAAATAACCGAATTAATTTCTTTACTTGCTGTCCAATTACTTTAGCTAATGCGTATTATCATTGCTTTTTACTTAACTCAGTTCGGTTCTGTTGGTTAACGTACAGTCTATGCATACTTATCAAGTAAAAAAAACACATACAGTATGTATGTGCATATCATTTAAAGCTGCATGTTAATTAATGCAGAATTTATGGCAAGCTCCTTTACAAATGTTTTTCTGTTTTGTATGATGAAACAATGTTTCATACTATTCTGGGGGAGCAATTGCACCCAGACCCATGTGCAATATCTATTACAGTATCACTACTGGGTAGGAGTTCAGTTTCATTAATTTGTAGTTTGTTTCTTATTTAGTATAATGCCTGGCACAAAAAAACTTTCCATTCCAAAGACATCACTATCATTTTGTTGGAATGCACCTGAGGTGTTGTCTATATGTTCTCAAGGTTGCCTGTATGTGTTGGCTAAAATTAACACACCCATTAATTATGAAAAGGTAAGCTGTGGCACATATTCTCTGTCATCAAAATTGCAACGGCTAAAGTAAACTGTCTGAATTTTTTATTTTTTTTTTTCATTCTATTGAGTGTTTTGTAAAGTTTAAATTTATGCAGTACTGCATGTCCACTAATTTCTCAAGTACACTACTACACTCTAACTGCTTTTCTAGAAATATGAAAATGAAGATATTAATTATGGACAGAGTACTGGTTCCATACATGTTTCCCGATTAGTTAGCAGTGAAGAGTATGGAAAGCCATAACTGTCTTAAGTGATGAAATATCTTTATATTAGGTGCTTCTGACATTATACGCGGTGGTTACAACATTATACGAGGTGCTTTTGTTATTATACGAGGTGCTTTTGTAATATATTATACGAGGTGCTTTTGTCATTATACGAGGTGCTTTCACCATTATACGAGGTGGTTACAGCATTATACGAGGTGCTTTCACCATTATACGAGGTGGTTACAGCATTATACGAGGTGCTTTTGTCATTATACGAGGTGCTTTCACCATTATACGAGGTGGTTACAACATTATACGCGGTACTCTGGACGTTGTACGAGGTGCTTTTGTCATTACGTGCATTGCTTTGAACATTATATGCGGTGCTTTTGTCATTACGTGCTGTAGGTTGAACATACGCGGTGTTTTCATCATTATACGTGGTGCTTTGAACATTATACGCGGTGCTTTTGTCATACGGTGAATATATTTCACCAACGTCCTTCTGACCAGCGGTCTCTGTCAAAACAGATACGCATAAATTTTAAAATAAAAAAAATTAAATTACGTATTTATGTTTGACGGGAAATTTTCCAAGATGGCGTAGTCATCTGTTGCTGGAGTATACAGTTGTATTTTGAAGTGAATCAATAAATTGAAATATATTAAATGGATCAAGTTTTAAAGAAGTTGAAACTTGGTCGCTTTATTGAAAAGTTTAATGAAGAAAGAATCTTTCCAGATGTTGTATGCAAGCTGTCGTTACATGAGTTTGAATCGTTGGGGGTAACAAACTGACAAGACATCATGGTACTCAGGATAGCTTGTTCAACGTATGGAGACAAACCTCCGACAAAGTTTCATTCCTCTTGTGGTGCTCCTCGATTTTTTATTCGGAAGAGTGTGTTACAGTGTTGGTTCGAGGAAGATTTTACCATTGCAGAAATATCCAGGTTGCTTTCTGTTTCGGAGAGCACTGTTTATCGGAGAATGCGTAAATATGGACTTAGCAAATTAGAATTTACAGATATCTCAGAGCAGGATCTTGATAAGGAAGTAAGAAAAGCAAAATATGTTTTTCATTTAATGTTACTAAAATTTTGATAGTAGAAACTTGGGTGGAAGAGCTCCTAGACAGTGGACGGCAGGACCACTGGACTCCTCCAGTCCTGGGGACTGGGACATGTTCTCCCAGATTGGAATGTGGATTAAAATCCAAGTGCCTTAATATTTCACTAAAAGCAAATACATATCTCAAAAAGCATTTTCAGGTTTGATGATGTGGTACCCTGCCCACAAAGTGATAAGCCCCCACCCCCCTCAAATATAGCAATCATTGCTGGTATTGACTATTGACTTACCTAGGTTTTTACACAATTGTAGAATACAGTACTTCACAATTGTAGAGTATGAATTTGTTAAAAATTTAAATGTCAAGCTGTCATGTTAAATATGTGAAATACTATAAATAGATAATTATGGGGGGGGGGGGGATTTGTTGTATCCAAGATGTGGGTGTGTGTTTGTGAGGGCTTATCAGAAGTGTAGGGAATGAATAACAGTCATCAGAATCACATTATTGATGAAAAAGCATTCTTTTAAACAGTAGCATAGCCAAGAGGGGGTGGTCACCCCGCCCCCCATGAATGGTCTCCAAGACCGTTCTCGTGAATAGTTTAAATCCATGAAGAAACTTGTAGGGGGGGGGATACAGTTGTTTTAAGACCAAGTGAGTAGACACTGTAGACAATGTGTTATATATCTTGCAGGCATGTGTATGCTATAAATTACAATAGTAAGGGTCTATACAAAATGCATCCAACCTGGTTTTACATTTACAACTTGTTTATAAATAAATCTAAAGATATTCTGACATGTATCATTCTGTTCTGATTTCATAAAAATTTGGTAATTTATGGCTTTCAGATTACTCTTAAATACTTGCCTCAAAATGCAGGAAATAGTGTTTCAGAGACCCTAGAAATCGAAAATTTTCTGGGGGGGGGGGGCCTGCCCCCCAAACCCAAGACCCTGACTACACCACTGCTTTTAAAGACACGAAAAATGCTTCTTACACAATATATATATATAACTCACAGCAACATGTATAGTCATAACCATTTGCATTTTTTAGGTTGAAGAAGTCACCCAAAACTTTCCCTATTGTGGAGAAAACATGGTGAAACAAATTATTAATGTAAGAGAGATTAAAGTAACAAGAGCAATGATACGAGACAGTATTCATCGAGTTGATGAGAATGGAGTCAATGCAAGAAAACGGGGACGGTTACAGAGACGTGTTTATAATGTCAAAGGGCCCAATCACCTTTGGCATATAGATACTAATCATAAGTTAGTGAGATGGTCATTTGTTATAGTAGGGTGTATTGATGGATATAGTCGTCTGCCCGTTAGTTTAGAGTGTACAAACAATAACAAGGCAGTTACAATATTGAACTGTTTCTTGAGAACTGTTGACTCTTATGGTCTTCCCAGCCGAGTAAGATCTAACAAGGGACTGGAGAATGTCTTAGTTGCAGATTACGTGGTAGAAAAAAGAGGCCCAAATCGTGGAAGTATGATTACTGGAAAGAGCACGCATAATCAGCGTATAGATAGATTGTGGAAGGATGTGTATGAAGGTGTATTAAGCTTGTTTTACCAGATGTTCTATTTCATGGAAGATCGTGGCATTTTAGACACAATGAATGACAACCACATTGTTGCTCTTCACCATGTCTATTTGCCCAAGATCAATGAGAAGTTGAAGATTTGGAGAGATGCTTGGTCCAGACACAGAATGCGAACAACCAAATCCTCACCCCTTAGGCTGTGGGTAGCAGGCCAGTTGCAAAACCCAATTGGAATTACCTTAAACAATGAAGCTATTTCACATTATGGAACTGAAGGTCATGACGATGCAAGGGACACCCTATTTGAAGAAAGTAGACCAATTTTTGAGGCTCCTTCAAATGTTGTCAGTGAAGAATGGCTGCAAGTTCTATCAGACCAAATACTACCTGCATCATGGAACTCTCAAAATCATGGAATAGATATTTACTTACGTGCATTGGAAATTATAACAAATCATAATCAGATTTGATAGATATTAGGGATGCACCAAATTTAGTATTTGGCACTATTTACTAAGTAACTGTTCACTACATGATATCTGGCCAGATAAATAAAAAGCAATTATTGGATGAGACTTGGATGTCTCAGACTGTATTATCAGCCTCAGCCTTCAGCAGATAACACAGACTAGTTCAACCTTGATAATTCTTGACATCAAAAAGTTGAATTCAATAATTGTTTTATTATACATTTCAGTTGAAAATGTAAAGAAAATCAGAACCAAAACATTCAATTCAAAGACAGTTGCTTTTTTCCCCGTGCTTGTTCTTTGTTTTTGCTTTATTCTCTTGTTTATTCTTTTGTTCTCTTGTTTATTCTTTTGTTCTCGGTGTCCTATATATTGGACACTAAGCGTTAAAGGATTAAAATTGAAATTCATAGGCTTTAATATCCATCCCCACTTGCTTAAGCAGTTCAACCAGAAAAAGGACTTAGAACCCTGTACTATAATAAAAAAATAGCTAGTGCTGGTATTTGATCAGATAGTGAAAATCACTATTTGGTGCACTCCTAATAAACATTGTATTTAAATTGAAGGGTAAAAGATATTCAACTAAAGTTGTTTGTTGCAATTTGCTAATGAATATATTTCTGTAATATGAAATACATGTACTAATATATGATATAAAACTTAGTTTTGGTGTGTTGCTTCCGTAAGAGGCACCAACAGTAACTCAACTTTCAGTAAAAACTTGCTGTAGTGAAAACAAAAGCAATTTAACATTGTATGTAAAGCTAAACATTGGCTGTGATAAATTGTTCCAATTATAAAATATATAATATACTTTTAATATAAACAGGATAATGGCTCTTGTGAATTACATGTAGCTTCCCTTAGTAATATCACGGTTCCCTCGGTTTCTTTTGTTCTCGCAGGCACATTTAACGTCTAAATTACCTGATCCATAAACATTAGGTACGATTAGTAACTAATCATGCCTAGGTGCGATTAGTAACTAATCATACCTAGGTCCGATTAGAAACTAATCTGCATATCTAATGTTTATGGAAAACGCTCGCTTATCCACACGCATACATACTGTAGCACGATTGCAAATTTTAATTTCACAAAAACAATTCTACACATAATTTTACCTATATGCGAGTCACAATGACTTTATTTCATCTTAATCTTTATTCACACTAATGTTAATGTTTAAAGTCTGCACATTTGGCCCTTGCAGAATTCCTCCCACATTTATTTTTGAGACGCTTCTTTCGTAATCAACACACGCATTCACTAACAACATATCTTCTTCGCTAATTGCACATTCATTTATTTCAACCTTATCACTACCAATACTCAGCACATTTTCCGTACTAGCTACTACATTGCTTGAGCTCGATAGGATATTCGAAACTTTCATCTCAGCACCTGCTTCCTCTCTCTGATATGATCTAACTCCCTCTACAGAGCTGTGCCCACTTCTCTTCATGATAGCCTTTTCCGTTAAACCGGCTTCGTACATGCGAGTAACTGCTGTGGCACGCATAGAGTGATTTGTGAAGTTACCGACTAAACCCGCACTCTTGCACATTTCTTTGAACCGCCGTTGAAGTAAATTATGTCCAATCGCAGTCTTGTAGTACCAAATATCCTCTCCATATTGCCATTTCACTTTAGGCCTCAGAAACAGCGCAGGGGAAACAACATCTAGAGGGCTGTAATATAAACAATATAAAAAAATCAGCATATACAACATATCGAACACCACATTTAAAATATACATTACTCATTACACTCGCCACTTGTTTACATAGAAATGGTACATGAAAGTAAATGATCTCTCGTCTAGTGAATCTTCAATGTGATGTACAACTTTCGCTTCAACTTTCCCACGTTTCAAACCGCCTTGGTTTGTCTTCGATACCTTTTCTTTATATGTCACGCACATAGTCCCATCTGGCCTTTCTTCAAATCCAATCTGGTCGTGAGACAACGCACGCAGCTCTTCGCCTCCACGTAAAACAAATAATTTCCCCGACAAATACACAAGTGTGCTAATCACAGCATCTGGGCTGTGTGTTTCCAATACTCCCTTTGCCCACATTTCCTCTTCATCCCTCACAGAAAGTGCGTCAGACTGCTTCTTAAACGGCTGTTGAGATGCTTGCAATTCTTTTAGCCGTCCATCAAGAGTTTGCTGAAGCGGCTTCAGCTCCGTTGAATGAAACACAGATAGTGCTGGATATTTCTCTTTGATGACACGATTCAACCCACAAAACAAACTATATAGCACTTCATGGCGGTAATTAGTCCCATCTCTTTTCTTAACTTCTAAAACAAATCTACTTAGCCAGTAGTTCATTCCATCCACCGTTAGGTCTTCTACCTTTGGAACAAATGGAAATCTGGAGTCTTCTACTTCGAAATCTCGAAACTCAATGTTCCTTGCTTCCGACCACTTACTATAACAATTCCTGCTCCATAATGTGTGTCGTTTCGTATTCGCCGGTACAGTGCCTTCTCTCGTATTCTCGACATCTCTTCCCTGCACGAAACTAAAACGTTTATGCGACATACTCGCTCTCGCTAACTACATCTTTACTCGAATTGCACTGCCGAATACGCTCGGATAAAGCCTTTATATATGCTACCCCAAAGGATTTCAATAGAAAATTTAAAATGTCCCTCAAACCTAGTAAAAGTCCCTCGGGACTTTTACATCTTCCTCGCAAACCGCAAGCCTCGGGAGGTTTAGTAAAAGTCCCGAGGGCGAAGCCCTCGGGACTTTTACTAAACCTCCCTCGGCTTTCGGGTACATTTAATCACTAATCAACCTCAAAGCCATGCTATTACTTATAATTACAATAGCCCTTAGATCAAACCAAAATATGAGTTTGCATAATAATACAAATTAAAAAGAACATCTGTAGATGGAAGAGGGTTTCCAACTGAACCTCTTGGTAACTTCATGCAGTTTATGCATGTATTAGCAGTTGGCAAAAAATAGACAGACTCTACAAAAAGCAATGATGGCTCCAAAGAATAACCTAAGAATGGCTATTCATCTGTGCCTGTGACAAAACATAGCACGTGTCCTAATGTTATGTTCCCTCTCCGGCCACCTGCAATTAAGAAAAGTATAACAATTATAATTACATTTGACAGACTTTTTCGAATAGTTCCAGACTTAAAAAAAACAAATAGAAATGTAGAGCAAAAGTACACTCTTCCCAGAATGTTATTGAAAAATATTTATTTCTTTTGCCTCTGCACATCTAGACTGCCCATCTAGTAACAGGTGTCAAATAGATATGTTGCAAAGCAAGGAAAAGAAAAATCTTTTAAAGTAGAGCAAACATACTTGCAGCTTCTCTTAGGTATTTCAAAAAAATTGAATAAACTCCCCTTCAAATTTTCTATTATTTGATCCATCCTCACTAAATTTCAGTTTTAACAAGGAAGTAATTGTTTTTAGAGTCAACGTCTGCAGACTTGATTGAAAAAGACTAAAAAAGATTGGCAGTTCTTTGCACATCTATAATATTATAGAAATACAGCATTAAAACAAGCATGATTTAAATATCCAAAGCTTCACAAAATAGTGTTACATGTAAATAAAAACTGGTGGTGCAGTAATACAGATATTCTGAAAAGAAAACTTGAAAAAGTATTGGCAACTTCAGTTACAGTATGATGTATAGTCATTCACCATGGTTACCATAATTTTGTATGTTCTTCCAGGCAAATTATATTTCAAATTTGTTACCACAACAAAATCTCTGCTCTACTGTATTTAATTACATAAGGTTACAGTGGATCTGAGCCCCGTTAATACGACCACAACATAGTCAGGTCAATAGGTGTATTACGGGGTGGTTGTATGGCAGTTTATAATTATCCAAAGGTGCCATTGAAGAATTTGTGACACTGACAAAACATAACAATACAGAAGCACTGCATTTTAATCTCACCATTGATCTCACCTGGTATATTCCTAGTTCTTTCAACCCCTCTTGCAATTTAAGCAAACAAGGAGATGGATGTGAACTGTTAAATATCTCTTGTACATAATCATCTCCAAGAAACTGAGGGAGTTTGCCATTCTGTAGTATGCTCATACCTAGAAAATGTAAATACTGTACTGTAAATAATGCTAATTACCAAGTACAGTACTGAACAGTGTTCTCTTCTGAATAATGTAAACAACAGTGAATTGAAAAAAAAACACCCTCTGGGAACATATGTACATTTAGTATGCATGATTTTTTTAATGTTATTAAATTAAACAATCTTTAAAAGTTTAGTTCACATTGTAGCTTCATTTTACCTATTTATACTGTACAATGAAGTTATGACACCCTCCCCCCCAAAAAAAATAAAAAAATACCAACCATCTACTGTAACAATCCTTTTGATGATTACATGTACGGTAAGCCATGCAAATGTAAACCTATACATGTAGACACCTATACATGTAGACTAAGCTTATGTATGATATATTAATTTTATTAAGCAGACTTGATATTGGCTATGACATCTGCCAAGTTGACACAGTAGCTTAATAATAAAGCCAAGCAGGCAAGCATTTATTTATAAAAACAATACAACAGTGTCCTGCTCCCTCAATTACAGCTAGTGTATGCCCCATCTAATAAGCCCACATTACTGTAAGTGAAATAGAAAAATACCCACCTCTCTATAAAGCCACCCCACCACCCACCACCAAAACAATTAAGTGTGGCAAGCCCCTCCTTTTATTAATTCCACCCTCTAATAACCCCTCTCCTTTTGGCTTTTGATGGCCTAAAATTACCGTAATAAGCCTTGGGGGTGGAGTTAATAGAGGAACCCAACAGGAAAGTCATTTGAACAAATTTATGGGGCTGTTCAATATTTCATGGCATTTTCATAGATTCCTGTTGACACCTGTGACAGATGTTATTACACCACCTTAAAAATACCTTACTTTGGGATAATGCCGCACAGTCCTTTTAAAACATAAAAAACCCAGTAAATAGCTATACAATATATAAAAACTTCTTATCTAAAACTTTCACATCAACCTTAATTAACACCAACCCTGACCCAAACATGCCTAAACCTATAACAGACCAAACTGTTATATGGATCTAGCATAAAATAGCTACAATGAAAGCAGGCATTCAACTTGAATTGGGTGATACATTATTTTGAAAATTGAAAAAAATAATTATCATCCCTTGCTAAATTTGATTCTGTCAAGTCAAATAAATGATACAACAACAGCTTTTCTCATATCAACAGTGAAATCTTGTTTTATACCCCCCTCCAACATTACTGTTACTGTATGTGATGCTTCATCAAACATCCCCCACACCTCCACCTCCCAAAGTGTCCATATTTTGTGAACAGCCCCTAAGTCCAGGGCTATTTTTGGACATTTTGTATGTCATCAACAAGTTCTATCAAACTCAGTTAGATTTACATGCATGTATAAATTCTGAATAATAAAAACACATTATGTTGAGATTCAAAATTTCTGTAAAAGGTTTCATTTATTAAATGCAATAGCCTGATGCCTAGAATGAAAGTTCATTATATAGAATATTATATATTATATATTATAGAATGAACTTCTAAATAATATTTGAACTTCCTTTAAGAAATGCAGAGACGTCAATTAGCCAGATGCAGATACATAAATATATATATATTATATATATATATATATGTATATATATATATGTATACTGATTGTAAATATATTCAGTTATCTTATTTCATGGAAACATGAAACAGCCCATTGAAAATCAGTTGACTGAAAATCAAAAGGTAGCCAGATAAACTCAGATCCCTCTCAGGCATGGGTGGAATATCTGCTGGTTTTCTGTCCACATGTGAAAGGGATCTAACTTTGTCAGGTAACAAATTAAATATCTAAAATAATAAGCTGAAATAAATACATACATAAATAAATAAATAAATAAATAAATAGATAGAAAAATAGATAGATAAATAGATCAACAAATAAACAAATAAATAGATAAATAAATAAATAAATAAATAAAGCATACTGTAACACAAAAAACATGTATGTACCTACAGTATAACACCTGTACCTATTATCAGTCCAATAGTGTGGTAGTCATCCTTTAAGTTTTCTTGCAAACCAAGGTCAAAATACTTCTCTTTAATTGCACGCAACACCAAAAGAAAAAACTCTTTCCTTGGACCTCCATAGTCCTGTGCTTGCTACAACTATGACCAAAACATGTCATTAATAATTAACTGTGTATTTCATGTTTGGAATTTTATTTCTTGCAAAAAAATTATTTTATAAATAGAGCAAATTATAAATTGTGTTTAACTACTGTATATATCAGTGCCTAAAAAGCATTCACTTCCAAATCAATAACACTATCAGGACCCACCACCTACCCACCCACACTAACTCAACCCCACCTCCCCCCAGATTAGGTAAAACAAAAAAAGCTGGATTAGCTTTGAAAGGGGTTAAGATTGGGTAAGTAAGGTATTTCATCTGGGGGAAGGAGGCATATCACATGCCTCCCTCCCAAAATGAAATAGAGGGGAATTAAAATCTGGACACAATGAAGACTGCATTCTTTAAATTATTTGCTGCCCTACAGTATAAAAACAGTGAGACAGTATAAAACCTTGTTTCGTTTCATATAAAAATTAGCCAAAATTAGATTACACAAATTATTACCGGTAATGCAGGTTTTAGAGAATGAGGATGCTTACGTTGGTACACCCACTCTGATTAAAACAATAGCTAATTTTGGCTCAACAAGCTTGATTTAATATACATTTATCAAATTTTGTTGGGATTTCCCAATAGGGTCTGACAATACACATGCTTCTGTGTAATGTCACATCATATTGTATGTGCTATAAATTTAAAATTTGCTATGTATTTAAAAATCATAGTCAAATTACTCTGAATTACTCTGATGCACATGGTCTCTAAAATCAACATCTTAAAAATCTTAAATTGAAAACTAAAAATTACACACATTATCAATACTTCCTGCCTCGATCAGCTTTTACTATCTGCAGGATAGTGTTATATTGTAAGTTGTTTCTGATAAATAAATAATTTTTGTCTTGTGTCTTTTGTCTTGAAAATAAGCATTTATGTTTCAATTATTTATATGGATAATTATCTTTTTATGTTGACTTTCTCTCAACATAAAAATACAACATACCTTATTATAAAACTGAATTTCCAGAGTGATAAACTTGTTCTCCAGACCCATAATCTCATCAAATGCAGTCTTAAGTAAATTCTGACGATCAATCATTATAAAGTTTGTAAGTCCTTCAGGACATTCACCATGACAGGTTATCTCCAGATCCCTTCCAGAAATCAAAGTAGCCTGCAAGTGGCGAAGTATCTCGGTAGCATTATTGTTTGCCCCTGTTTGTCTACAGTGTTCAACAGCTTCCCTGATCTTTTTGTCAACTCCATGAAGTTCTAGTTCACCACATGGTATATCTTCAGCATCAGATTCTCTGGAATACACAAGACCCCCTGTTGTTTCTGCCTCACCATCAATTGTGATTGGCTGGGCAGCTGTTCCACTTGATTCCTGGTCAATGATAGTAGATGATGATGATGCAGTGGCTGTATGATCTTCAACTACTTCCACATTTTCCCATGTATTTACATCTGCATCATCTTCATTGTCAGAATCGAGAGCCTTGCTGCACAACATGAAATGCAAACGGAGGTCACACAGCAGCACATCTTTGTTGCACATTTTACACTTTTCTTTTAAAGCTGTCTTACTTTTTTGATCAGTACTAGCCTTCGTGGAAAGTGATTTTTGTATTGGGCGCAGATAAATCTTTACCTGGCCACCGCCCAAGCTAGACTTGCGGCTTTTGGCACACCATGCACAATCCATACTAGTAAGTTGTCGGCAGTTCGCTGTGCAAATCATCATCTCAAACCCACCACAGGCTTTTAGTTGAGGAAAACCAACTGCTTGTCCATCTTTTAATTCGGCTGACGTCAACTTATCTAGAACCCTTTCTTCGTCATCGTCTAGGTCAAGCTTGATTTTTTTGCTTCCTAAACCAGCAGCGTAAAGCACTTGTTTCTCCAGAGCATTGGGTACTTTCACTGAGAACCTATCCGCCAGACAAACGAAGTGGACGGTCCATGGCCTCTTTGCTTTTGGAGCAGTTTTGTTTCTCCCAGTGCCACTCGAATTTCTACTGGTTGGTCTTCGTGAGGATCGACTAGTACTTGCACCTGGAGCAAACAACAAATTCCGCTTGTTCAACACAATTCCCGCAATCTCACCCTGTCTCCTATTGTAGAAATGCCAAGACGAGCGAGTGCGTTATCGCTCGATGCGAGGATAACTTGTGGATCCATTCTTTCTTCTTTAAATATATCTATCAATGTCCCCAGATTTAAGCATTGCAAAATCTCTTCCATCTTCTTCGACGCCATCTTGGAAAATTTCCCGCCACTAAGATAACTAAGATAACTAAGATAACTAAGATAACTAAAAGAACTAAGATAACTAAGATAACTAAAAGAACTAAGATAACTAAAAGAACTAAGATAACAAAAAGAACTAAGATAACTAAAAGAACTAAGATAACTAAAAGAACTAAGATAACTAAAAGAACTAAGATGACTAAGATAACTAAAAGAACTAAGATAACTAAAAGAACTAAGATAACTAAAAGAACTAAAAGAACTAAAAGAACTAAGATAACTAAAACAACTAGTATAACTAAGATAACTAGGATAACTAAAATAACTAGTATAACTAGGCTAACTAAGATAACTAAGATAACTAGGATAACTGGTATAACTTGTATAATTAGTATAACATAACTAAGATAGCATATTTGGGATAGATAGGTCAAGTCACTATACCAAGGGGATACTTTAGGACATTATATATGAAAATTTATCTGGCTCATTTGGTGACACCGATACATGAAACATCAACCGAAGTTTGCACAATGTGATCGATGTTCTTGAGCGCCGAATCCAAAACATGATAACAGATATATGTCGTCAAGTTCATAATGCCCCTACTTTGGATGCAGATGTTATCGACTCTCTTATTTTTCGAGTAGAACAGCTTTATAGGCAAGTTACTCGTCTTCAAGACTGTGGAATTCTGAACGAAGAGATTGTACATTTTGTTCACGAATCACTCGTTCACCTTCTCACGTACGATTGTCATATACAAGGGTACCAAGCAGAAACAACGTCCACTGGAATGCGAGGCCGACCGCGTTACTGCATTTCGAGAGAACAGCTTTTATACCTAGTACATGAAAAGTTTAATCGTGAAGATATTTCACGAATGCTTGGTGTATCTGTGAGCACGATACAGCGAAGGTTGAACGATTATAACATTTCTATCAAAGAGTCATACACGGAATTAACTAATGAAGAACTTGATCGGGTTATTTTGCAAATTCAAAGAGATCATCCAAATACAGGTTATCGCCGTATGGAAGGATTTTTGAGTACCAGGGGCATTCGTGTGCAGCAAATGCGCTTGCGATTAGCTATGCAAAGAACTGACCCAGATGGAGTGGTTTTGCGTTGGCTTAACACCATACATCGACGAACGTATCAAGTAACCTCGCCACTTGCCTTGTGGCATATAGACGACAATCATAAATTAATAAGGTGAATATAACTTTTTAGGTTGGGGTTACCTAATGTAGTCTGTTGCATTATTGCCTGAATTATTTTAGTAGAAACTTGGGTGCGCACTATTGCAAATACCAGTGGAGGCGTAAGGGTGCAACAAATAGGGGGGGGGGGATTTGAGCACCAAAGGCATGAGAAATCTCCAGGGGGGTATGGGGGCATGCCTCCCCTAGATGCAACATTTCTCAACTCTGCCTTCTAGTTATGATTGGTCAATTGCTGTGTTTGCATGACACAAAAGGCTGTATGCTGTAATGTTTTATGCAAAGTCATTGCAAGAGAAGCTACCAAAAAATTACATGTGTACTGTATCAGCTTGTATGTTTAGGTAGCATTTCTGTTACCTACATGCAATCATACATTTTAGGAATTGAGTACCTAGTACTCATAATTAGATAACCCTCAACCTGCAGCTTTGGATGACATAAATTACGTTCACATTTTCTTAAACTTTCTGTCTATAATTTTTCTATTTCAAGATGGAAAATTGTCATTCATGGTGGAATTGATGGCTATACGAGAATTCCAGTTTATTTAAAGTGTAGTGGTAATAATAAAGCTTCAACAGTCTTTGAACTATTCCAAGGGGCTGTAGCAAACTATGGTCTACCTTCACGTGTCAGAGCTGACTGTGGTGGAGAAAATTCACTTGTTGAACGCTTCATGATTTCACATCCTAGACGTGGACCTCAGAGAGGAAGTTTTATCAGTGGTCCGAGCGTACACAACCAAAGAATTGAGAGGCTTTGGCGAGATTTATGGCTTGGTGTTACTTCTTTGTATTACCATTTATTCCACCATCTAGAAGATAGTCAGGTTTTGGACCCAACAAATCAATTTCATCAATTCTGCCTGCATTATGTTTATCTGCCACGTATAAACAATCATCTCAGTCAATGGAGGAATGGGTGGAACCAACACCGAATATCATCAGCTGGTAACAGAACTCCAATGCAGCTCTATATTCTTGGCTTACTTAATGTTGCTGGTTCCAATCATACTGTGGCAGAAGAGCTAGAATTAACACCTGATCAGGTGAGATCGATTTAACAGTCTCTTATTTTACTCTGTCTCATGCCAGATGGTCTCCTTTGAAATGCTGTTTATGAGATATGGAAACGGTTAAATAACATATATTGATAGTTGTGTATTGTTTATTTCATATATTGTAGTTCTAGCTTGTAAAAAAACAGCAGTTACGCATTTTTTATTTTGGTATTTAAATACCGGGATGATTGGGGTCAAAACAATACACCTTTTCGATAATTACGTCACGCTGCATGAAAATGAGGATCCCAGGCCAAGCTTCACAATTTTGATTATCATAGTAATCCCGCCATATTTGTTTATGGAAGAAGATGGCTAATAACGTCCAAACTATATATGGTAGAAATACATCGTGTACGTATGTTGTTAGGCATTTGATGTATATTTTAAGTTTCTGTGTTGTGTGTAACTTTTTAAAATGTCCAAAATGTTCGCACCATTGCTCGTCAAGTAATAAACATGATTATTATGGACTTCTCACAACTGTTGTAGCATTTCAAATACTGTTTTTAAAATATTTAACGTACAACTTTGAAATGTATATCAAACAGAAGATACTGTAAAATGCTATTTCTGGTAGAACTTTCAAGTTTCTAGCTTAAGGGGAAGTATTTAAAAAATGGGAAAACTTACTATTATCTTGGTCTGATGGATGAATTGTTAAGTTTGTTTTGTTTACAACTCAGACCAAGATAATAGTATGTTTTCCCATCAGTTTTTAAAATACTTTCTCTTAAACTAGAAACTTGAAAGTTGTACCGCAAATAGCATTTTACAGTATCTTCTGTTTGATATATGTTTCAAAGTTGTGCGGTATGTATTTTAAAAACAATATCCGAAATTCTACAACAGTTGTGGGAATCCATTATTACTTGACGAGCAATGGTGTGAACATTTTGGACATTTTAAAAAGTTACACACAACACAGAAACTTAAAATATACATCAAATGAAAGCTTATGAAATGCCTAACAACATACGTACACGATGTATTTCTACCATATATAGTTTGGACGTTATTAGCCATCTTCTTCCATAAACAAATATGGCGGGATTACCATGATAATCAAAATTGTGAAACTTTGGCCTGGGAGCCTCGTTTTCATGCAGCGTGATGTAATTATCGAAAAGGTGTATTGGTTATAACACATATAATACTCCTTGTTTGTCTCATGATAGATTAACCTTGGTACATATGGAGTTGATTGGGATGGCCCACTACCACAGAATGAATCAAATGAGCTTGTGGAAGTCCCTGCAGTGATCTGTCCCTTATCGGATGAGCAACTACAAGCATTACAAAATACCATTAATCCTCTAGCCCAGAGTACCAACTATGGTATTGATTTATACATTAACACTGTGTGTTTCATTACACAGATGTTGCAGCAATGAATAAGTTACACAGTGTCAGTTGGTCTAATTATGGTAAACATACTGGTACTTTTCAAATCAATAAAATTGTTTACTTTATTTAACTTATAATATTAACTTACAATAACATAAACAAGAACATGTAAAACTACAAAGGAAACAAACTGTAAATACAAGTATTGTAAACACTGAACTGTCATTGCCTCTTGTAATTAAATCATTAAGAACTTAATTAGGTTATTGGTGACCCATTGCATTGGTCCAAACACTAACATGAACTACCTTACAGGAGATGCACATGTACTTAATGTATCTGTTAACTGGTAAGTTCTCCTGTACTTATGTGAAAAAGCATAAAAACAAGTTAAACACAGCCAAATCCCTGACTGTTTTCACATGCTTCATAAACCTTTTCCATGAAATCTTCGAATGAATCATGGTTAATGGGAACTTTCAATACATACACACATGTCTCAGCAAAAAAAGACTTTGAATTACTATGGAATTCCACTTCTATTTGCTGCTTTAATCCCAATGGTGGTATTGTTGACAATCCAGTAATGAAATGAAGAAGCTTTCTCAGACCATCGCTTCCTTTTTCTATAAATGAAGAAATATATTTATTATAACTAAAAATATATAACAAAATACCATTAACTGACACATGCATCCACCTACATAACTGCATGGCAAAGAGTGTTAAATACTGTACGTAATATATGACATGGTACATTATTGAATAACCAAAAAAAAATTGACCGCAAGATTCAAGATAATTTCTTCATTTCACACTATTTCATTATTTCATATTAGTCAGTAATCGGATTAGTGAATCAATAAGAGTATATCGCTTTAAAAAAATCTACAAAAAGTATTCTTAACCAGTAAATTTTAATGATACTTACACATAATGGTTTTTGTTTTATAATATTCAATAATTATGGTAATAGGCCAAGCTGTAAAATAAGGTAAAACAATTCTGGTAATATGTACACAATAACTAACCTTCTTCTAATTTTAAGATTGCTTGTTTGAGGTAGCTAAATGCCTGTTTTGATCTTTCACCAACTGGTTCCACATTGATATCAAACATCAGGTTTGAAATTATATCATCAGCTTTCATAGCATTCTGTTGAGTTACAAAATATCTCTCCATCAAGGTTGGATTTCCCCTTATCAATGTGAGAACACCAAGGGTTTCAAGGCCCTTGCACATTTGCTCCAGTGGCTCTTTCCTTTTCCTGAGAGTAAAATCAACCAACAATGTCTGAATAGCAATATCTTTATTCTTCATTGTTAACTGTCGAAGCCAACCAGCATTTATTAAACCATCTGCAAGCAAACCATCCTCATCTACTTGAGAAAGTTCTTCATCAGTCTTGGCTTGATTGGCCTATGGTGAAAAGATACATGGTGGTAATATATGTACATGGTTCAGTAGTACTATCTATTATATAGACTTACATCTAAATATATATAAGTACTGTATATTTTAAATTTGTTACCCTTTAAGGTGGCTCCATACAGTTTCTTGAAAAATGGAAAATAATAGTTTGAGAGTCCAAAACACGTGCATAAACAATTCGGGAAAAGAATAAACTAAATGTTATGCATAGTTAAACATTCTGACAATCAAAAACTGTTACCAAATGAATGGCAACAGTTGTTGCTATGGCAACAATGACGTTTCAAAATGGCTGCCAATTACCCTTCAAACTAATTTAATTCGAAAAAAACTTTGGCGACCCCTAATTTTTTCCCCATTAAAGCTTTTCTTGAAGTATGAGTAATCAATAGACCGATTTTAAAAAAATTCTGTAGAACAAATTTATTTTTTCTTCGGAAAAATCATGTTTGTTAATTTTTAAAAAATTTGGATTGGCAGAATTTTTTTAAAATCGGCCTATTGATTACTCATACTTCAAGAAAAGTTTTAATGAAAAAAAAATTGGGGGTCACCAAAGTTTTTTTCGAATTAAATTAGTTTGAAGGGTAATTGGCAGCCATTTTGAAACGTCATTGTTGCCATAGCAACAACTGTTGCTATTTATTTGGTAACAGTTTTTGATTGTCAGAATGTTTAACTATGCAAAACATTTAGTTTTATTCTTTTTCCGAATTGTTTATGCACTTGTTTTGGACTCTCAAACTTGCATTTTCCATTTTTCTAGAAACTGAATGGAGCCACCTTAAATTCATGAAGAAAAATCAGTACAAGTTATAATATCAGTGAGTGAGATTATATAATTATTTAACTTGTTAGCCTTAACATCATATATAGAGTTGCAACAATTTACATAAATGTTTATTAAGTTTTATTTGCGACACACCAAACACCATACATAACGAAACATACCTAACAACATTCGCGAAGCACACAGACCAATTACAACTCTACGTAATGTACTGACTTACGTTAAAGACAAAGAACAACCTTATGACAGACAGGGTGCAGTTTACAAAGTTAAATGCGCTGACTACAAGGCCAGGAATATCGGTGAAACTGGCAGAAACCAAAAAACGAGACTAGCTGAACACAAATGGGCAACAAAAAATGGAGACGGGACTAACTACATAATCTACATTGCCGAACACCACCAACAAACTAAACACAATATTGACTGGGACTCGACAGAGTGCATTACTTATTGCACTAACTACAGGCAACGACTTGCACTGGAAAGTTGGTACACAAACTTAGAACCAAAACGACGACAAACAAATACCGACAGCACCACCCACGAACACCACCTACCTCCCCTGACAACACCCACCACAGATTCCACACATACCGCACAATCCTGACATAATAAACCAGACACATAAATATAGGTGAATCTGACAGAAACCTTTCACTTGACTCCAAAGATGACCGCTGCTGAGGCCATCGAAACGTCAGTCACTAACATCAACAAGTCTTTCTCAGGACCACACTAACCTAGATGATTAATTTTCACAAACATATTACCTGTATATCTGTAAGATTGTTAATAAACTTAAAAAATGAGATGTATTATTTTGATGAGCACTGTACTGTTAAACATCCTCATCTTTATCTGATATACAGCTTTCAGCACAAGTTTGTATACCAGAAAATTTTTCATGATTTCTCACACTGCTAAATTCAACCGGAAAATTTCTTGAGCGGGATTTGAACTTGCACCTTCGGGATTCCGGTCTGCCGCTCTACCTGTTGAGCTATCAAGCTGCATAGGGATTGGAGGTGAGTTTTATCCAACTTAAGTGCACAAGATCTTCTCGCGACAGATTGAGTACTTTTTCTTGTAACACATCACAGTAGATACAAATTTGCTTTTTAACCCCAAATAAGTGACGACCCAAAAACAAAACTTCATTTTATAATAGAAGAGACTGAAATCAACACATGCAACAAAGCGTTTCAAAGGCTGCTAAATAGTTAATTACCTGAATAATGAGTTCTCTAATGCCATAATCACTAATATCTTCCAAGGTGCAGTAGGGTGCTGCCGTTTCTATACTGCCACTTACAATGAACTGGTAAACTGCCTGACTAAGGCATGGGATCCCAATATCGAGATGGACAATGAGATAAGCCACCATCTTGCCAACCACTTGAAAAAGCCTGGAATAAATAGCCTCAACAGAGTAAATGGGTAGCTTATGCTCCTCCGACCCTTCGAATAGATTTGCCTCCGTAGAGAAGATCTTTTGTTGCAGGAGAGAACCATACTCTCTACTTAGGCCTCCCCCATCAATGCCAGACTCTCCTTCAAATTTGACTCTTGGCTTGCATTCAACTTTAAATGAAGGGTTTTTAAAGATGCCAACACTTTCATTCCATAGCGACTCACGCATGATTTGAATCCTTTCCACACCATCACTTAGAATATGTTGTTTGTGTTGCTGCATTAGTTGTTTTAGTGTTGTACACTTTTGGCTACTGTGCAATAATAGCCCACTACTTTCTGTGAAGGATTTTAATCCACTGCTGCACCCTGCATTGCTTGAGTTACCATTGTCACTAAGGTATCCTGAAGTTTGGAAATAAACAAAATTGTAATACTGTTATACAGTACTGTAATTTCTCTATTAAGCCCCCCTCTCTTTTAAGCCCCCTTCTAACTGGAAGCAGAAAATAATTAACCCCCCACACACACACACACACCCCTCTATTATGCCCCCCTCTCCCCAAATCAGTTGATAAATAAAAGAGAATCAGACTTTTTGTACTTATCTGTATTTGAAATGAGCCCCTCTATAAAGCCTAATACTACAGAACTCACATTATGTCAGTTTTATAAGTAATATATAAATACTAACCATCTTCTGTAAGAAGCATTTCAACAGCCACGTCACTATCATTCCCTGCCCTTTCAAATACCTCTTTCACTGTTTGTTGCGAGATATCAGGGAAGATTTCACAAAGGTGGACAATTGAACCTACATTTAAATAAAACTTATTAATTCAGCAGATTCTTCTTCTAATTTTAATTCTCAGACAGTCAGACCACTAAAATGAGGGGTAATAGCACCCCTTCCCAAAAGCTCCTCCCCCCAAACAAATTTCTGAATAATTCCCAATATTTTGATTTGTTTAGTAGGAATAGTGAACAAGTTGAAAGTGTTAGTAGCAAACTCAGCAAGGTCAAAAAGTCAGTAATGATGCAGCTGTAAATATGAAAAATTCCTAAGCCAACATAACAAATGTAGTCCTATTTTAAAGGGCAACTTCAATGTTTTTTCACATACCTTTAATTTCAACACATTTTTTAACACAGAGAAAAAAAATGAGGGTTCCTCAAAAGAGATTTTAAAGCCAATCTTTTGAAAAACTTTGCAATTTTAGGTTGAAGTTGTCCTTCAAGCATGCACCTCCTCCCTTAAAATCTTTATCTCCCTTAAAATCTTTCTAAACGTTTCCCCCTTTAATTTAATATCATGATGATGCAGTATTTACATCCTACTAAATTATTTCTATTCAGCCAATTTACAAAATTCTTGTAATCATTACAAAAGTATAGTACTGTACTGTGTACATGTAGGCAGTGTCTTATAATAATTATGATTATGAAGTTTAGAGAATCTTAAAGGTGATACTAAACTTCTGATATTTTAGAGAATGAAATACTGACATTTCAAGATACAGTAAACCTCTTTATCAATAATCATGCAGAGTAAAGTCTGATGATTTACTTGACTGTTACATGTAAGTTACTTTGGCTGAAAACATCAGTACTTCATGCTATAAAAAATCTATATAGTTCACCACCTTTAAGATTTTCTATGTACATTAATGTTATCAATAAAATTATATCATGGTGCATATGTAAAGTTAGTTTAGTACCTTGATTGTCAAAACAATATGGATCATGTCCTTTACTGGTAGATGACTGACTAGAGTTGATTTCTGCTGGAGCAAATGACTGGCCACAATTAATACCTGCTGTAGTAGATGACTGACTGGGGCTGATTTCTGCTGGACCAAACAACTGACCAGAATTAATTCCTGCTGCAGTAGGTGACTGACTAGATACTGTGTTGATTTCTGTTGGAACAAATGACTGACCAGAACTAATTCCTGCTGCAGTAGGTGACTGGCCAGGGTCAATTTCTGCTGGTGACCTGACAAATACCAACAATACAAAAGTTTTGAGCTTCCAGCTTCTTTTTGTCAGAAGCAAATTAAAGTACTACTGATTTATTAAGCAACCCCCCCCCCCCCCCTGTAGGATCATTAAGCAATCCCCACCTGCAGGATCCTAATTTTGACCAAGACAAGGGTGTTGTAATATCATTGCAATTGAGCTTGTCAGTCTGACTAATTGATTGGATGAAATTCATTGAACAAATTCCTGCTTTGGAGTTGTTTGGTGTTTGGCAAATAATCCTATTTCTTATTGGTTGTTCAAAAACTGGAAACCAATCAAATTTAAAACAAGTTTTCAACAAATTTCATAAAATGAGTTGGTCAGGCTGAGCCTCAACTGAATTGCAAGAAGATTTTAGAGAAACACTTCAATCTATAGATCACTTCAATATAATCACAGTAGACACAGTGTATATACCTATGCCAGCTCATGTGAGATCAGTAATGTCAGCTACTGTAGCTAGCAGAGTCAGCTAAATATTATGCTTGCATAAATCAGCTCACACATCTGGGAAGACAACAGAGTTGCCGCATTGGAATATTTTTTCCCCGCTAACATTCAATTAAACTACACTGTAGTCCAATATTTTTATGCACAAAATCAGCATAGATGCCACCCAGCATTTAGTTATTCTGAATGGCAATGGCATATACTTAATTCTGTGAACAATGAACTACGTAATCTGTCCTATAATTATATATATATATATATATATATATAATATATATATATACTATAAGTGGGCTTACCTCAAATGTTGATGCAGGTCGCTACTGTCAGTTTCATGCTGGGTGATCTTCAGGCGGCTCTATATATATACTATATAATTATATACTATACTCACGCTCTATATAATTATATACTATACGCTATAGTATATATATCACGCTCTACATATATACTATACTCACGCTGGGTGATCTTTAGGTGGCGCTATATACATATATATATATATACATACATATATATAATTCCAGTATTAAAAATTTTTACTCGTGCACAAGAAATTTTTACATTACTGTAACTAATTGGCATCTGAGGTCTCCCTTCAAGTAAAATCAGCTGTCTGGCATAATTTTAACAGAATAAAATAATAAAAGAGCCATTTTTGGCCCGTCTAGCTGTTAATGGGTTAAGAAATGAGATGGGCACAGTAGGCCCAGTTAACCCATTGGAATTTGGGGTTTCCCTTTCACTTTCTGGACCATTAGAGTATTAGACAAAAGGGTCAATTTTGTTCATTTCAGCTTTCAATAGTTAATCATAATCATGTTTTAAAGCAATTTAAGATGTTATTATGTGCACACGAAGTAGTCATGTACCTGGAAGTCAACAAGGCAGTGCAATTCTTGATATGAAGAGGCAGGGACACAATTGCTATACTCTTTCCACAATTGGTGCAGATCTCTTTAGGTCCACATGTTTGCTGCAGAAAAATACATAATTATTAAATATGTATTATTGTCAGATTAGAAGTATTCTACTACATTCTAATTTTGGCTTTGAAACCACATGTCCTTTTCAGGTCAATAAATTAATAATAGAATAACTAGCATTTGTCAAATCATTGTCCATATTCAGATACTGTAATACTGTAATTATTTGTAGCAACTGTTGAAATAGAGTGAAGTGGTCTGAACCAGATTAAAATCTAGCAAGAATATAGACATGCTGTAACTGCATAATTTATAATCAATAGAGTACAGGTAGTTACTCAAATATTTTGAAAATGATCTACAGTACATCTATAGGGGGCAAGTGCCCCCCCTACCCACCCTGTAGATGCCCATATTTTGAAAACAATCAAAGCAAACAAATTGTGAAATATTTGATTGTATGTAAAAATAACAAATAACTGACATTTGATTTATCAACCGTTGCTACAATACCTGTGACATGGACATAATAAGAGAAATAATAATTGTTTGATTTTCTTACATGTTAGAAACTTACTTCAATGGTGTGGTTGTTATCAGGAGTAGTAGGCAGGTTCACCTGCAGTGGTCGTACGTATTAAGCTTTTGCTTGGTTCAAAATGCTCTTCAAGTATGTCACGGTGAGACCATGTGGGGTATTTGTTCCAATTGGCTCCAGAATCCGACGAGGGCTGGTTCGAAGGATTTGATAACCCCCAGCTCCCTGTAGCTTTGGAAATGACGACAAAAGCATTTCGTGAACATGATTGCTGTCCCCGCCTTTAGAAAATACAATCTCTTTTTCTCCTAATCCAGCTAGTCGCAATATTTCTTTTTCTTCAAACGATGGAGTGGTTTTGGTCGTCTTGTTGGAAAGGCAGATAAACCTATGTGTCCATGTCAATCTTGGTGGATACGGACCAGTTCCACGAGATCGATGACTATTTTTACCAGACCGAAGGGCAGACCGAGGGGCAAATTCGCCTTGTCTTGGTGGAGTAAAACTGAAGATATCTCTTAAACGTCCCAGTTCAGTATTTCCAAGACCATGCCTTGATAGTCCGCCGGAACTGACAGCAGCAGTATCAGACTCAGAAGATCGGGAAACTTGGTTAGATGAAGCTGGAGAGGGAGTAGGTGAAGTCAGTGTTTGCACGGCATTCATTAGATTTTCTGCACATCGCCTCAGTCGCTGAACAGCTTCCCCACCAGGCCCATCTTTTTCCGCCATATTTGCACAAACCGCGGCAATACGCACGCAATGATTTCTGGGATCACTGCGCGAACATTTTTTACCCGCGTGGAAAAAATAAGGAAATATGAAAACAGTGACCAAACTGACCATATTAACCTAATCTCATAATGAACGAATGAACTGTTACCTCATAATGAACTGTTACCTCATAATGAACTGTCACCTCATAATGAACTATTACCTCATAATGAACTGTTACCTCATAATGAACTGTTACCTCATAATGAACTGTTACCTCATAATGAAAAGTAATAACAAAAAATAATGCCTCATAATATACAAATACATTATCATAATGGAATTTCTTCATATCATAATGTAAAGTTTAATTTTGAACCTCATTACGCGCCATAGTACAACGTCCAGAGTACCGCGTATAATGTTGTAACCACCTCGTACAATGGTGAAAGCACCTCGTATAATGACAAAAGCACCTCGTATAATGCTGTAACCACCTCGTATAATGGTGAAAGCACCTCGTATAATAACAAAAGCACCTCGTATAATAACAAAAGCACCTCGTATAATGTTGTAAGCACCTCGTATAATGTTGTAACCACCGCGTATAATGTCAGAAGCACCTAATATAAAAATATTTCATCACTTAAGACAGTTATGGCTTTCCATAGAAGAGCCTTTGTGTAGCACATCTACCTGTACTGTGTCAACATCCTCTGAAGAGAATACACCATACAGGTACATGTACAGTTTGACTTTATTAATTTATCCCTTGGTTCTTTGTGGAGACTCAATGACTTTTCTTGCAAAAATGTATAAGTTTCGATCTTGGCAGCTACTGTACTGTACGTTCATAAATTGGCAATGTTCCCCAAACATGCCTATAGTCATCATGCAGAGTGCCTATTACTACAGCGAGTTTAGGTACATTGCTGTATTATTGAAGTAATCTATAATTATGTAACTTTGTCAATTGAGGTAGTTCTAGCTGTTGCATGTACACATTGTACTGTTGTTTACTTCAGAATGATGTATTTTAGTTCAAATACATTTAATTAGTATAATTATAGTGCTACAGTACAGTACAGTACAGTACAGTACAGTACAGTACAGTACAGTACAGTACTAATTGTAATTGCAAATACTCAATTAAGGTATGGCTGTGTATATAGTGCCACCATGGTTTAAAGTGAAACCCAGTTGGTTATCTCTTGTTACCAGTTGGTTACACAACTCTTGTCGATATACTATAATTATAGAGTGGGTATCTCCCTGAAGTTATATACTGTAAATTATATTTTTATAGTTACCGGTACTATTATTTAATTTCTGGTAGATATCCATGCAGTAAGTGATGACCCCATATTTTTATATTAATTAACACTTATTCTGTACTTAGTATTGGGACATGTACTGGTACAGTGCTGTATACCTGCATTGAGTGCCTGCATGGTGACCCCATTTCAACTATAATTTCAGGGATATATACACTGTGTATTGACCCTATATCATTCCCTTTTTATCTTATTTCTAAGAGATATCCCCAAGAGTTGTGGTAACCTAGATTATGATAGAAAACTTGACTTGTTAATTTACACCTCAAAGGCTTAAACCAGAATAACACTATAGACTTGGTTTGTCTTGCTCACAAAAACTTTTTAATTACTTCAATATTTGTTTCTGTGTTTGGGTATTTTATTGCCAGGTCATACTTAGGTTTGATTGGATATTCCTCAATTGAGATTAGTGATGATGATGATGAGAGTGATACATGTGATGATGGGCTACAATGTGCCATACAAAACAGTCCCATCCCGCAAGCAAGGTTAGTACAGTAGCAAACGTTAAGAAATATGAAACATTTTCTGTTTTCTCATACAGTTATATGAACAGATATAGAAGTTTGGCAGGACAAGAAATTGTAGTGGGAATTGTAGGGCCAGTGTGTTAATGCTATTTTGAGTGCTCCTAAAGATAATTGTTGTTTAATTGACTTTTGAAAAGCTATGCTTTTTCATTAATTTACCTGTAGAGATGGTAATAATGAAGCCACAACACTTCAACACATTATGGAAGAGCATATTAAAGAAGTTATGGCAGGGCAGCCGTGTGATGTTGATGTTGCCAAAAGTCTTATAAATGTCAGACGAAAACATGTGTTTAGAGATGGCATCAGAAAAATCGGACGCCCCAGTTTCCAAGCATCCCTTCCTCTGTCCGTAAAATTTGCCGACGAACTTGGATGCAGTGAGGGGGCTGTTGACCTCGGTGGCCCTACTCGTGAATTTCTCCGTCTAGCTATGCATGACATGTTTCTTTCAAATGCTTTTGCGGGCCCAGAAGGTAGAAAAGTATTGGTACTAAATCAAGAAGGTGAGATACAAAGCGATTATTTAAGTACTAATCTCTCAACACTGCCCTTTTGTTCGCAATAAATGTGCACAGATAGATTTTTTTTTGTGAAAATGAAAGATCAATGCCTTTATGCTGAAATCGAACATGAGTTAAGACGTAGTCAACAAGTTCTGTATGTATCTACTGTATCAGCTACCGGCAGTGACCATCATTATAATTATACTTTAACAACGAAAAAAATTCGGAGAATTCGTTTGACATGTACGTTTCGGACTTTTTTCTTGATATTTCCAGCGTAACCCTCTTGGACAAAGCAACATGTACAGTAAATAATGTTACGGTTAATTTCGGGTTACTTATCACTGAAGTGTTTCGACGTTCGTAAGGTCATTATGAAGATCACAAGTTTGTTTTCGAGTATGCATTTTATGGTTACTAGAAACAACGAAGCCAATCATATGTGTATCATTATGCAGCCAAAAACGGCCTTTTAATTTTAATTTTCTTCTGTCTATGATCACCGACAATTTCACTATTTAATGGGTGAAACCACAACCAGCCTAGATAGCATCAGGTTTAGTACATGTTATAATTTCATTACATGTACTTAACCCGATGCTATCTAGGCTGGCTGTGGTTTCACCATTAAGGAGTGAAATTGTCTGTGGTCATATACAGAGTAAAATAATGTTAAAGGCCGTTTTTGGCTGCAACGAGTTAACAAGCATAATTGAAAATGTTCAAAATATGGATAATCGTTCAGACTGTTTTTGTTAGCATGGAAACATTTGTGGACATTTCTTGTCTGAAAGTTTATGTGGCTGATTGGGCCAGGATCCGGGTATTTTAGATTTAATCATAATTGTGCACGTTCATCCAGACATGATTAAAAATCTTTGTTTAATTATTTAATGTCTTCATGTGTTTTCATCAATTATTGTCGACTTGATTTATTTTTTGAATTATACTAATTAATCCAATAATCTTGTTTCTGTTTAGCAAAACGACAAAACTTGTATTTTCTCTGTGGCAAACGTTTGGCTATTTCCATCTGTAACGGTGGAGGCGCTGGAAACTGTCTTGCACCGTGCATTTACCATTTTCTTGTCCATGGTGAACATAATTCCCAGCCTTCTATACAAGATGTTCAAGATCAAGTAATTAAGGATACTCTATTGCAGGTACAGTGTGCACGTTTACTTCAGTACGTAAAGAATAAAGGAGTGGAGGCCAATCATCCTTACTCGCAGCCAGTGGCTGAATTATTATTGAAATCACTAGAGTGGTAAATTGGCGGTTCGGAAATCGATTTGGATGAATGTACCACATGATGCGAAATTAATCATCACGTGATAAATCTGTGAGCATTCATTGAATAACATTAAAAATGTTGATCACGAGGTGCACATCAGACGTTGTCAATGAAAAAGGAAGCAATCCGTAAAACGTGATGTTTGACTTAAACACCTCGTAGACTGTGGTCAGACTACATGCATGTAGTACACGAAGCGTGTGTGGGCTGGGCACAGGCTATCTTTTCTTTCGTTAAGCCCTAATCAAACGAGAACACAAGTCATCGCAAGTTGGCAGTCACGCTCTCTCAGCCAGCCTCTCTGAAGAGTTTCCCGAAAATATCATGTACCGTGACAAAGTTAAAACTTGTTTAAAACACCCATGAAACCTTTATTTTGTTAATTTGGGGAGTTCGAACGACCACCACAGAAATTCTGACTGCCAACTTGCGATGACTTGCGTTTCCGTTTGATTAGGGCTTTACAGTACATTGCTTTTTTGTGACATTTCATTTGCAATTCAGATTTCAGGTTGTGAAGATAAGACGTCCTTCACAGATCTGATGAGTCGAGATAATGTGTTGGATTGCCTCAGACAAGCTGGCAGCAATGGTCTCCCAGAATTCGAAAACAAGAAGAGGCTTTTGGCAGAGTTATGCCACTTTTTTGTTATAAGGAAAGCGTTTTCAGTTATTGAGCAGTTCAAGGAAGGTCTGACAACTTTAAATGTCCTGCACCTAATGAAAAGTCAACCTGATTTGTTCGAAGAGGTTTTTTGCCATAGAACAAAAACTCTGACATCTACTGGAGTGGATAGTATATTCAAGCCATGCCTGTCTGATGAAGGAACTCGGCAGAGGGATAAGGAAGAGTTGGTGGTAATGTTTTGGAGAGATTACCTACAAGAATGTGAAGGTAAGCATTGAAAATCTTCAATTCAGAAATGCAGTGTTGTATATACCTACAGTTCAGTGGCGTAGCCAGGATCAAAATTTGGGGGGAGCAACGGAAAATTTGGGGGTGCAGTTTTAGATGAGAATTATCAAGCATTAGATGGTGTAGAATCGTGGCTTTAGCCGCGACCAATCATCAATGTAGGGGGTATGGGGGCATCGTCCATCCCCGAAGAATATTTTGAGTTTTCGAAGCCCTGTGAGGGCATTTCCCGCGATTTCTGAGAGGAATTTTCTCTTGGGAGCGTAATTCTGCGCAGTTTAACCAATGAAACTTCATGTGAGTAGTATTATTATAGGGGCCGATCGAGCCCCTTTTTTAAGGCGGCGCTAGGCGGCACTCATTAATATTCAGGCGGCGTTCTCATTAATGTTCAGGGCGGCGTTCTCATTACTACTCGCACGGTGTGACGCACGAAAGTAATTAGCACTTATGAAGTGGGTGATATAAACCCAGTGTTGTTGTACAGTTATTTACTTTGCATACAGTTTCACTCGAGGTTTTGGTGTTCGTATTCGATTGTTCTTATGGAAGTGTTTTAAATGGCATCCAGTCAGGAAAACGTTTGGTGAGTGTACTTCTTCGTTTACGAGTTTTTTGTTTCTATTTTCTTTTTAATGAGATATTCGGTGTTTTATTCTCTGTCTAATATATTATTCGTTTTCTATATAGGAGGAATCAGTTTGTTGCCGATTTAGAAGCAGAGGAGAGAGCTCGCCTTTATTTCTCGTCAGTGATTGATGATATGGTTTTTGAGTGGCCTGAGCAGGATCGGAGTAATTTTCTCACGGATTGGCAAAACGACAAGTTTGTTATGGATGTTATCGAGAATGAACCCACCAATAACCTCGGCGGTGTCGATGATATCGTTACGGAGTAGTCTGACCAGGATCGGGGTAATTTCTTCGCTGATTGGCGAAACGACGAGTTCGTTATGGACGATAACCTCGACGACATCGGCAGCGCTTCGCGTAGCCAGTTTGGTTCAGAGCCGTTGCCGGAAAAGTTCTGTTGTGAAGAATGTGGTCAGATGTTCCAACATTCAGGCGACTTGAAGCGACACGTTAGGCGATTACATACGGGGGAAAGGTCGTTTACATGCCGTGATTGTGGGAAGTGTTTTGCATCGGGTGATATGCTGAAACGACACGAGAAAATCCATGGGCAGGAGAAACTGTACGAGTGTTCGAGGTGTCACAAAAAGTTTGGTCGGAAGGATAATTTAAATGCACATTTAAAAATGCACGAGAAGAGAGGCGCTGAACGGGAATACAGTTGTAATCTATGTGGTGAGACCTTTCGAAACATTTTCCCGCTACAAGCTCATCAACGCGACGTCCATCAAGTCGGTGGTGGTAAGCGTAAGACGCCGGGCTCTACAACACAACGAGCGAAACGGGCACGAACCACCGAACCTGCTGTGAACGAAGGAGCATCGGCGTCAAGCCTTCCACCTACCATTGAACAAGCGAGAACTATCGGGCCTAGTGTCAACGAAGGAGCATCAACGTCAACCTTTCCCCAAGACCCTATCCTTCCACCTAGTGTTGTTCCTTCACCTATGTACCACGACCATTGGCAAGCTATTCGAAGTCGGCAGAGTCGGAAAAACAAAGTTCAGGATTGGTACAATTATCGGCTGAATTCTACTGATACTACCGAACTAGTACGTCACGTGCGAGATATATTCGAGGATCAAACGACGGCGTTTAAGCTTAATCTATCGTTTGGTTTTGTTTTGCGGAAAAATGAAACGGAACAGCTTCAATACCACCATTCTTCAGCCAACAACAACAGGGTCTTCGAGTCACCGTTCCAAATCCGAAATCTCCATGA
Source organism: Paragorgia papillata (assembly GCA_035771165.1). Taxonomy (NCBI): domain Eukaryota; kingdom Metazoa; phylum Cnidaria; class Anthozoa; order Scleralcyonacea; family Coralliidae; genus Paragorgia; species Paragorgia papillata. The sequence goes on along the minus strand of JAWNZC010000086.1, from coordinate 1,815,533 downwards.
TTTAGAACAGGTTCGTGCAGCGTTGGCGAATTTAGATATGTTGGAATGGGCTCGGCAACAACGACCCAACTCTAAATGGATCGTTGTCGAGGTAACCAACGCTACGTTCTACATCACTAAGCTTCGCGATCACCCTATTGGTAAAAGTACGAAACTCCCGCAGTACATCTTGGACAACCCAGCCATCGTGCCGCTAGACTGCAATAAAAAAACTGGTTTACCGTACAAAGACAAGTTATGTTTCTTCCGTTGTTTGGCTGTCCATCGGGGATGTCACTCTAGCAACCTAGAGAGAGATACTCAACACTTTCGCGAACGCTATGTTGATACCAATAGTGATGAGTTTGACGGTGTCACTCTCGACGAACTTCCCGACTTGGAGAAATTATTTGAACTAAACATTTTTGTGTACGAACTGACCGAGATCTGTGACGAAGACGACGACGAATCTAAAGTTGTGGCCCAACTCGTACAGCGATCCCACCGTTCCTACACCAATACTATGTCCTCAACCTTCACGGTCGTCATTTCAGTTACATAAAAAACTTGGCGATGTATTCCAAATCCTATTGTTGCTCGAAGTGCGAGAAACTGTGGAAATCTGCTAAAGCATTAAACAAGCATGAGAAAACGTGCGAAGCCGCTGTTCAACATAAGTTTCCTGGTGGTGCCTACAAAGTTCCGCAGACGATTTTCCAACAATTGGTCGACGAAGGTATTACAATTCCTGAGGAACTACAGTACTTCCCTTACCGCGCCACGTTTGATTTTGAATGCTACTTCCAAAATCACGAGAATCATCCAAGAAACACGGAGAAGCTAACCTGGGAGTCGCAACATGTTCCATTGAGTGTCTCTGTGTGTTCCAACGTGCCTGGCTACGACCAACCAAAGTGCTTCGTTTCGTCTGGAGACACGTCAGAAATGTTCAAGCAATTTGTCGATTATTTGGTGGAGATAAGCGAAGCAAGTTACAGTTTGTTGTTAGAGAACTTTGAAACAGTGTTTGATCAGTTCGACGAACGTTTATTCGATGGAAGTGATTCCAATGACAACGAATTGGACGAGTAGAGAAAGTTCATCCGTTGGAAAAGTTAAAAGTTAAGTTGGAAGACTACCTTCACGAACTTCCTGTACTTGGTTTCAACTCGGGGAACTATGATATTAACGCTACAAAGAAATTTCTCTTTCCTTATCTCGTCAAGAACGAAGTGGTTCGGTTTGTTATTAAGAGGGGTAACAACCACATGTGCCTGAAAACAGAGAACTTAAAATTTTTTGATATTACCAATTACATGGCTCCTGGATTCAGCTACGACGAATACCTTAAAGCATACGAGTGTTCGCAGACCAAAGGTTACTTCCCCTACGAGTGGCTCGACTCCATCGACAGACTGAACTTTCCCAGTTTACCGCCACGCAATGCATCTTATTCGTCACTCAGGTACTGGAATCACAGACGAACAGTACGATTATTGTCATCGTGTTTGGAACGAACAAGGCATGACTACGTTTCGCGAATTCCTTGTGTGGTATAAGAACCTCGATGTCGTTCCTTTCCTCGAAGCCATCGAAAAGATGAGTTTATTTTGGAAACAACGAAACATTGATATTTTCAAAGACGGTGTTAGTGTTCCTGGTTTAACAATGAACTATTTATTTTCTAATGTTCCAGACACTTATTTTACGTTATTCGGAGAAAAGGACAAAGACTTATATTATACGATGAAAGATAACATCGTCGGTGGGCCGAGTATTATTTTCAACAGATACCACGAGAAAGACAAGACAAACATACGAGAAGTCGAGATGTTAGAGAAAGGTCAAGAGCCTAAGCCTTGTCAGAAAGTGGTCGGATTCGACGCCAACGCATTATACCTCTGGGCCATTATGCAGCCAATGCCGACGGGTAATTATTCGAGACGGTTGGTTGACGATGGTTACAAAAATCAAGGTAGTGGTAAAATGGCCATCGAATGGTTGGAGTGGCAAGCCTACCAACGTGGGGTCCACATCCGACATGAATACAACAATACCGAAAAGAGAATTGGTCCACGTCGTCTTCCTGTAGATGGTTTTTGCTCGGAAACTCACACGGTGTTTCAATTTCAAGGTAATTAGTTATATTAATATATTATTCACATGCGCGTAATTAGGTCGTTAATCTATCATTAATTCTTATTGCGTAGGATGTTGGTGGCATGGCCATGATTGTTATTTGAATCATGGCAAAGAAATGAACACTCGCCGAGAGAAACCCATGGCTGAACTATTGGAAGATACGCGAAGAAACAACGAGTATATTGTTGGACAGGGCTACAACCTTGTCGAGTGTTGGGAGTGTGAGTGGCGACAGATGAAACAAACCAACAAGGATCTCCAAAGATTCATTGCCACCAGACTTCGACGACCCTTGGACCGCCTGAAGACCATGACCAAAGAGACCATCCTACCTGCCGTCGGGAACGAGAAATTGTTTGGGTGTGGGGAATGTGACATCCATGTTCCAGACCACTTGAAAGAGAGGTTTCAGGAGATGTGCCCCATCTTCAAGAACGTAGAGATCTCTCGAGATGACATTGGTGATTACATGAAGGCCTATGCTGAAGAGAATAAAATCATGAAACAGCCACGACGCAGTTTAATCGGCAGTATGGTTGGAAAGAAGATACTTTTGGCCACACCACTTCTGAAGTGGTACCTCGAACACGGTTTGGAGGTAACTCACATCTACCAGGTGATCGAGTACACACCCAAGTCGTGTTTCGAATCATTTGGTGACGCTGTGTCGGATGCCCGCCGTGCTGGGGACGTCGACCCTTCCAAAGCCATCATCGCCGACACCATGAAGCTCGTTGGAAACTCTTCCTATGGTAAGACCATCACCAACATAGAACGCCATCGGCAGGTGAAGTTTTGCGACGAAGACGACGTCCCAGTCTTAATCAATTCACCTTTCTTCAGACAACTCGACGCTATCGACGAGGAGACATACGAGGCTCAAAGTTGTAAGAAGAAGATTAAGTTAGACTTACCTTCACAAGTAGGATTTTTTGTTTACCAGTATGCAAAACTTCGTATGCTGCAATTTTATTATGATTTTCTAGATAAGTATCTCGATAGATCCGATTTTGAGTTCTGCGAAATAGACACAGATAGTGCCTATATTGCAATAAGCAGTGGCAATATTGAAAGCCTAATTAAACCAGATAAGGAATCGGAATATATGGAAGATAAACATAACTGGTTCCCGAGAAGTGATACAGTAGAGCATGCACGTTATGACAAGAGAACGCCGGGATTATTTAAGGTTGAGTGGGAAGGAGATGGGATTGTAAGTTTGTGTAGTAAAACGTATTATTGTTTTGGAAGTAGAAAGGATAAATTTAGTTGTAAAGGTGTAAATAAGAAGAATAATGTAATTAACAAAGAGAAATATTTAGATGTTATCTTAACAAAGCGTAGTGGTCAGGGTGTGAATAGCGGATTTCGCATGCTGAATAATGAGATGTGTACATATGTTCAAGTAAAGAACGCTTTTAGTTATTTTTATCCAAAACGTAAAGTTTTAGAGGACGGTGTGTCAACAATTCCTTTAGATATATAAGTGCATGTGTGTAAATATAATACGGGAAACATTTTGTGTGTTTGTAAATAAGAAATTTAAATTATATATTTTATTAACACTACCTGTTGTCTTGTTTTGAAAAAGAAAATATTGCCAGGTGTGGGATTCGAACCCAACCATTCGGCCACCCTCGCACTTACATTTAAAGTTCCATATTTGCGGTTTATAGACAATTTGATCATGGGGTAACATAGGCTCCTGGGGGATCAGAGAGGGCACATGTTGTATTATTCAAACGGGACTAATTATCAAATAAAAGTCCTTCCGGGACACATAAGTCCTTGAGAATCTAACGTAATTTAAAGTTGTCGCTAAAACTCTAAACGTTTAGTGTACATCATGCCTCGGAAGCGTAAGGACTGCCCCCTCTGTGGAAAGAAAAGTTTACTCAAATTGTCCAACCATTTGGCTGACTTCCATCAATTGTCCTCAAAAGATAGACAATCGTATTTGATTCGCGCTAAAGCTTCTCCTATAGATTTAGAAACTTTGTTAAACGAATTACACAGACTTATCCCTAATACTAAGTACACAAAACGGGTACAATGTACGAAGGGGCCAAAATGGTATAAATAAGATTTCACAAGCGTTCTGTTCAGTTTAACTATGTACTCCATACAGTTAACACATCAGTAGTAATAGACCCCACTCTGGAGTACAAAGGGATGCCGCCTCATTAAATATTCAATTTTTATTTATTCATTTTATAGCGTCGCGTTACGTCACTAAGTTCTAACCCTAGTCCCGGCACCCCCGTACCCCCGCTTTTAGCCAACCCCCCGGGATTTTTACTACGTCATTCATTCTCATGCTCCTTCAGGACCCCCTAACTTTCCCCCAACCCCCTAGCCCTAGCTTTCATTCAACCCTCCGTGCGATTTATTATTTATTCATTCTCATGCTCCTTTGGGACCCTCTAACCCTAACCTTTGACTCCCTATGAGCCGCTCAGGCAAATGCTAGAGTTGATTCTGTTATAAGTACTAAAGTACGGTGTTGTGTATATACACTTTACCTCAACAGTGGGTACGGTAAACGTTTGACAAGATGGATATTATATTAGGGTTAGAACCTAACAGAATAAATCATCTTAGAATCATACATAACTAAACCCTCGTTTATAAGTGAAGGAAGATAGAATGAGGAATCACTTCGAGAAGCTGAACTTAGGATACGTACGAATCAATCCGAAAAGCCGTGAGCTCAGAAAAAACATATTGGCACATAGCAATGAAAAGCTTATATATGAATATTATATTAGATATTTGGTTCGCTTTTGAATATTATATTAGATATTTGTGTCGCTTTTGTGATGTTTATACGTATAGGAACCGTATGAAGTTAAAAAGAGTCGCCTTGAATGGTAGCGAATCGTTATTGTACACTTAGAAGAACATTATTCGACAGCATCGTTGACCAAGCACTTTGAAAAATTACAGAGCTTGGTTAAATAATTCGTCGCTATCATTTAGTATGTTATAAGATTCTCGCACGTGCAGAACACAAAAGGGAAAAGTCATTAAAATTACTAATGGCTAAAACATAACCGGATTTGCATATAAGTAGAATATTTAATTCATTTTAGGGGGGTGATCATGAGCTTTGGGGAATAATAAGGGGTATTAATGCATGGGCAAGTTTAGGCGAGGCGTTGGTGTAACCATGGAGAATGTACAGCATCGCGTCGTCTCGTAAGGCAGAATTCAAAGTATTCAGTTTAAAATATTTATTTAGGCTTTGGTTTAAACTTATACATGTCAATAAAATAAATTACGGTTACATACAAATAGTTACACTGATCAGTTTAAAACGTTTTTAATAAGGGCGGCTTCTGTTATTGAATCTAGTAGGCATTCGCACTTTATAAGGCACTTTATAAGGATTTTGAGGGTCGTTCCTGGGGCGCAGTGTGATGTATAAGGAGTCTTCGTTTTGACTATTATTGTCTTCTGTTTCATGTGAGCCTTCTTCTCCATGCGAGTCTTCGTTGTCTGAGTCGTTTTCACCAGGATCACTTTCATCTGTGCCAGAATCAACAGTTAACCATTTTTGCAAAGGATTCGGCTTTGGGTATTCAACAGTCGGAGGAGGAGTTAGAAAATATGGTTTAGGTACGCTAAGTTTAGACGGAGAATCCAACGGAAGGTGTTCAGCTTGCTAGGGTTCAGGTTTTTGAGGCTTCTGTGGGGTCTCTGTCAAATTTTGTATAACTTTTAGTAGCTGCGTTTGAAGATTAGTTTGAACTTGATGCTGCTGATTCTGCAGCTGCTGTTGGAATGTCACAAAACGATCGAGTTGATTAGAGTATAGGATGTTCTTTTCATCGGGTGTTAATTGTGGTGTTTGTACAATATCTCGCATTAGCTGTTCTGTATTGTGCATAGCGTTGACGATTGGAGGTTGCTGATACGATTTATTTTGAATATATCTGCTTATGTTCTGTTGCAGGACGGAGCTATTTTCTTCAGGTAAAACATTTGTCTTGAGACGATGTTTGTCATCCGTAGTCGGCTTTAGATCAAGCATCAGATATCCATGGGGGCGACTCGTTGCTTCTTCGTAACTCTTCATAAATTCCTGAACATGTCCAGGATTCACTTGTCGTGCCATAATAGAAATTTGTTGTTTATCCCTCGGAGACTTGAAGAGTATGATATAGTGTGCGTTGAGGCTGATATTTCTGGTTTCCTTTCCTTGGTGAAATATATTCTGAACAATATAGATCACTGAGAGATTCCTATGATGGCTTCCCTTGGTAAATAAATTTGCAACGCGCTTATCTCCTCCTGATTGATCCATAAGATCATCGAGGACAATAAGATTTCGCTTCGAAACATCAAGAAAATCTTCCGAGTCGATGTTCGTAGGTATTCCTTCGTTCAGTTCAATGTCAGGTATAGTTTTGATCATATCCAGGTACATGGGTTGCCACTGCCCATAACACCAAATGATACGTTCAGGAGGGGGGTTGATATTTGTTCTTGCATTCTCCAGAAGAGTTTTTACCCCTACGGTTTTACCACTCTGAGTACACCCTGCAACAATGCAGGTAAACGGATGCTGCAATATTGTGGATCCATTGATGAGAGGACCTGCCTGTCTTATTTGTTTTGTCGACGATCTATGAACCATCTTCATGTGACGGAGGAGATTACTTGAATTAGCGAAAGATTTTCCACAAACTTCACAAACGTAGGACATGTTTCAGTTAAGACTGTCAGATAAAAAATGAAGATTTTTCTATTGTCCATCCTTGTTTATAGTGATTCAACACAATAGTCCAAAGACTATAACCGGTTATAGTCCTGAGACCATAGTCATAGTCCTAAGACTATAGTCCTAATAGTCCCAGTCCTATAGTCTTTATAGTCCTAGTCCTAAGACTATACCTAGAAGATTATTCCCCAAAACACTCTGATTACGTACTCATTTCTTTATTCCAGCAAAAAGCTGGCCAACTGTTCGAGTACTGGAGCGAGGAGAAAGGGCAAGAAACCCCCACCATGTTGCAGAATAACTTCCTTCCTCTCTGCTATGGGATTACTTGAGCTAGCGACAAATTTAATATGATCGTTATACGGTGCCAGATTCTTTGCAGTTTCAGGAGTAATGTTGATTGTTTCACACCATATGTTCAATAGACATTCAGTTATGGCCTCCAGTAAATCTTTATCAGCAGCTTTTATGATTGCTTTTCGCATTCGTGCATTACATTGCATCAATACCTTCAGAAAGTCGCAGTTCCTTCTTATACGAGCAGACATCTTCAAATGATCGTGGGTTGAATTTACACCCCTTTCTATATGTGATAGTCATAGGCCTAAGACCACAAGCCTAAGACTATAGTCCTAAGACTATAGTCCTAAGACTATAGTCCTAAGACTACAGGCCTAAGACTACAGGCCTAAGACTACAGTCCTAAGACTACAGTCCTAAGACTACAGTCCTAAGACTACAGTCCTAAGACTACAGTCCTAAGACTATAGTCCTAAGACTATAGTCCTAAGACTATAGTCCTAAGACTATAGTCCTAAGACTATAGTCCTAAGACTACAGGCCTAAGACTATAGTCCTAAGACTATAGTCCTAGGACTATAGTCTTAGGCCTGTAGTCTTAGGACTATAGTCTTAGGACTAGGACTATAGTCTTAGGACTATAGTCTTAGGATTATAGTCTTAGGCCTGTAGTCTTAGGACTATAGTCTTAGGCCTGTGGTCTTAGGCCTATGACTATCACATATAGAAAGGGGTGTAAATTCAACCCACGATCATTTGAAGATGTCTGCTCGTATAAGAAGGAACTGCGACTTTCTGAAGGTATTGACGTAATGTAATGCACGAATGCGAAAAGCAATCATAAAAGCTGCTGATAAAGATTTACTGGAGGCCATAACTGAATGTCTATTGAACATATGGTGTGAAACAATCAACATTACTCCTGAAACTGCAAAGAATCTGGCACCGTATAACGATCATATTAAATTTGTCGCTAGCTCAAGTAATCCCATAGCAGAGAGGAAGGAAGTTATTCTGCAACATGGTGAGGGTTTCTTGCCCTTTCTCCTCGCTCCAGTACTGGAACAGTTGGCCAGCTTTTTTTGCTGGAATAAAGAAATGAGTACGTAATCAGAGTGTTTTGGGGAATAATCTTCTAGGTATAGTCTTAGGACTATGACTATAAAGACTATAGGACTGGGACTATTAGGACTATAGTCTTAGGACTATGACTATGGTCTCAGGACTATAACCGGTTATAGTCTTTGGACTATAATAGAAAAATCTTCATTTTTTATCTGACAGTCTTAACTGAAACATGTCCTACGTTTGTGAAGTTTGTGGAAAATCCTTCGCTAATTCAAGTAATCTCCTCCGTCACATGAAGATGGTTCATAGATCGTCGACAAAACAAATAAGACAGGCAGGTCCTCTCATCAATGGATCCACAATATTGCAGCATCCGTTTACCTGCATTGTTGCAGGGTGTACTCAGAGTGGTAAAACCGTATGGGTAAAAACTCTTCTGGAGAATGCAAGAACAAATATCAACCCCCCTCCTGAACGTATCATTTGGTGTTATGGGCAGTGGCAACCCATGTACCTGGATATGATCAAAACTATACCTGACATTGAACTGAACGAAGGAATACCTACGAACATCGACTCGGAAGATTTTCTTGATGTTTCGAAGCGAAATCTTATTGTCCTCGATGATCTTATGGATCAATCAGGAGGAGATAAGCGCGTTGCAAATTTATTTACCAAGGGAAGCCATCATAGGAATCTCTCAGTGACCTATATTGTTCAGAATATATTTCACCAAGGAAAGGAAACCAGAAACATCAGCCTCAACGCACACTATATCATACTCTTCAAGTCTCCGAGGGATAAACAACAAATTTCTATTATGGCACGACAAGTGAATCCTGGACATGTTCAGGAATTTATGAAGAGTTACGAAGAAGCAACGAGTCGCCCCCATGGATATCTGATGCTTGATCTAAAGCCAACTACGGATGACAAACATCGTCTCAAGACAAATGTTTTACCTGAAGAAAATAGCTCCGTCCTGCAGCAAAACATAAGCAGATATATTCAAAAGAAATCGTATCAGCAACCTCCAATCGTCAACGCTATGCACAATACAGAACAGCTAATGCGAGATATTGTACAAACACCACAATTAACACCCGATGAAAAGAACATCCTATACTCTAATCAACTCGATCGTTTTCTGACATTCCAACAGCAGCTGCAGAATCAGCAGCATCAAGTTCAAACTAATCTTCAAACGCAGCTACTAAAAGTTATACAAAATTTGATAGAGACCCCACAGAAGCCTCAAAAACCTGAACCCCAGCAAGCTGAACACCTTCCGTTGGATTCTCCGTCTAAACTTAGCGTACCTAAACCATATTTTCTAACTCCTCCTCCGACTGTTGAATACCCAAAGCCGAATCCTTTGCAAAAATGGTTAACTGTTGATTCTGGCACAGATGAAAGTGATCCTGGTGAAAACGACTCAGACAACGAAGACTCGCATGGAGAAGAAGGCTCACATGAAACAGAAGACAATAATAGTCAAAACGAAGACTCCTTATACATCACACTGCGCCCCAGGAACGACCCTCAAAATCCTTATAAAGTGCCTTATAAAGTGCGAATGCCTACTAGATTCAATAACAGAAGCCGCCCTTATTAAAAACGTTTTAAACTGATCAGTGTAACTATTTGTATGTAACCGTAATTTATTTTATTGACATGTATAAGTTTAAACCAAAGCCTAAATAAATATTTTAAACTGAATACTTTGAATTCTGCCTTATGAGACGACGCGATGCTGTACATTCTCCATGGTTACACCAACGCCTTGCCTAAACTTGCCCATGCATTAATACCCCTTATTATTCCCCAAAGCTCATGATCACCCCCCTAAAATGAATTAAATATTCTACTTATATGGAAATCCGGTTATGTTTTAGCCATTAATAATTTTAATGACTTTTCCCTTTTGTGTTCTGCACGTGCGAGAATCTTATAACATACTAAATCATAGCGACGAATTATTTAACCAAGCTCTGTAATTTTTCAAAGTGCTTGGTCAACGATGCTGTCGAATAATGTTCTTCTAAGTGTACAATAACGATTCGCTACCATTCAAGGCGACTCTTTTTAACTTCATACGGTTCCTATACGTATAAACATCACAAAAGCGACACAAATATCTAATATAATATTCAAAAGCGAACCAAATATCTAATATAATATTCATATATAAGCTTTTCATTGCTATGTGCCAATATGTTTTTTCTGAGCTCACGGCTTTTCGGATTGATTCGTACGTATCCTAAGTTCAGCTTCTCGAAGTGATTTCTCATTCTATCTTCCTTCACTTATAAAGAGGGTTTAGTTATGTATGATTCTAAGATGATTTATTCTGTTAGGTTCTAACCCTAATATAATATCCATCTTGTCAAACGTTTACCGTACCCACTGTTGAGGTAAAGTGTATATACACAACACCGTACTTTAGTACTTATAACAGAATCAACTCTAGCATTTGCCTGAGCGGCTCATAGGGAGTCAAAGGTTAGGGTTAGAGTGTCCCAAAGGAGCATGAGAATGAATAAATAATAAATCGCACGGAGGGTTGAATGAAAGCTAGGGCTAGGGGGTTGGGGGAAAGTTAGGGGGTCCTGAAGGAGCATGAGAATGAATGACGTAGTAAAAATCCCGGGGGGTTGGCTAAAAGCGGGGGTACGGGGGTGCCGGGACTAGGGTTAGAACTTAGTGACGTAACGCGACGCTATAAAATGAATAAATAAAAATTGAATATTTAATGAGGCGGCATCCCTTTGTACTCCAGAGTGGGGTCTATTACTACTCACATCCTTTAGGGCTCATGGTCTCTGGGGGGACCAAGACGGGGAAGACATCCTTTGTCAAGGAATTGTTAGCCAACGCCCAAATCATGATCGACCCTGCTCCAGAAAATATCGTGTATTTTATTCAGAGTATCAAGATACATTTGCTGAAATAGAAACCCTAATTCCAGGGATTCAGTTTGTCCAAGGTTTGCCCCAATCGATGTTGGATAGCATTAACCCCCAAACAAGAAATCTATTTATAATTGATGATATGATGGGAGAAAAAGACGCTGAAATTGCTAAACTTTTTACGAAAAAATCGCACCATGGGAATCTCAGTGTAATTTATATCGTGCAAAACTTATTTCATCAAAGCAAAGATCACCGTACCATTTCCCTCAACGCTAGTTATCTCGTGTTAACCAAAAATGTTCGCGATGCTAGTCAAGTAATTCATTTTGCTAAACAGTTGTATCCCAGCAACACTAAGTTTTTCCAGCAAGCCTATCAGATGGCGACTAAAGAGCCATATTTCTACTTGTTTGTCGATCTGACTCCGACCTGTCCCGATGAAATCCGAGTAAGATCCGGGATCTTTCCGACTGACACCCACTACATGTACCAGCCCAGAGTATAAAAGGGGCTCTTCAGTGACAATGCTACGGTGGCCCACAAGGGTCACCTCTTCTCCGTACAAACACGAACCTTCTCCGAAGAAATCGAAGGTTTCCGGCAAAATACGCATGTGTTCCGTAGAAACAGACGCTTTTTCCGTAGAAAACGAGCCTTCTCCGTCGAAATAGACGTCTTCGTCGTAGAAACAGATGTCTTCTTCGTCGAAATACGAGCTTTCTCTGGAGCAATAGACACCTCTTCTCTAAAAACAGACGCCTTCTCCATAGAAATAGACGTCTTCTCTAGAAACAGACGCCTTCTCTATAGAAACAGACGCCTTCTCCTTAGAAATAGACGTCTTCTCTGTAGAAACAGGCACCTCTTCTCTAGAAACAGACGCCTTCTTCGCAGAAACAGACGTCTTCTCTGTAGAAACAGGCACCTCTTCTCAAGAAACAGACACCTTCTCCGTAGAAACAGACGCCTTCTCCAAAAAGAAATTAAAATCTCCCCCCCGGAATTACACCCTGATATTTTTATTTTCGTTAGCCGGGGGTTGCAAATGTTGGTAAAAATTGGCACCGTGCATACATATGTCATCAAGACTGTATATTTTTAATAGACTCTGATTGGTTTAAATGAGATAAGCGTGCGGTGGCACGGAAAGGTCAATCGATAATGTTAAGTTCATGCTCAATCACTTCGACAATGAAGAGCTGTTGCCACTGTGGCGAACACTTTCATGATCACGCAAATTTTTGTCCAAACTGTGGAAGGAAGTTCATGACACGTAAGTATTGACTTGGTGAGTTTCAATGCAATAATATATTTTAAACACTTTTGTTAGCCCGTACTGCACGTGAGTATTATTTCACTTTTCTCTTGACGGTAACATGTTATCACGTTAACATCCTTAAAATTTTTACACATACAAGACCGTTGTCCGAGAGCAGCAACACTGCAACAATGTTTGGAACTTGACGATTCATGGTCAACGTAACGCTTTTATTTCTAATTCTTTTGATCCTCATTTTTTCGCTCTTCATTGCGCATTTGTCTTACAAATTCACCTCGAAATCCACCTACATTTGCCCGCGGCTCTCATTATGAAACTATATGCCACATACCAATGATACCGACAACTTCACATAACCTAATACCCACTCAACCAACAATGATTCACAAAAGCACATGATTCATGCATGTCGCAAAATGTCTAGGTGTTAATTTATGCTATTCAATTTTATTTTATCTTTCAAGAGTTCTTTAATTCTAAGGCTACAAAATCTCTGTTCTACACTCGTATAAACTGGTGCTATTACTAGCTGTCCAAGATTGTGAGAATGAGCTTTTAATTAAGTAATTAAATATAGTGGACCATATAACTAACACACTTGGCACACCCTTATATACATGTTTCATACGCATATATACTATATTATTTTTTAAACCATATGTTTTTGGTTTGTGTTTTTCTATAACAGCATCACAATCTTCAGCAGCCAGCGGTTCTGGACCTGTAAAAATCGAAATGAAAGAACAAGACCCACCGATGAAATATGAAGATTTTCGCAAGCGGAAAGAATCTAGCCGTACATCGACGCTAAAACCAACTTCGTCTAAAAAGACAAAATTTACCAAAAGCGATTTGAGCGACAAAGATGTCAAAGTAAAGATTCAAATCAGTATAAAGTTTTGCAACGAAGACGGAATGTTAAAAGTCTTAAAAGGAAGAACACTGCCCATAGCTGTCACACCTGCTATAGACGCACATGGACTTTTGAAAGAAGCAGTGAACAAACACATGAAACATTTCCGCTCATTTGATGACAAGATCGAATATGTTTTATTGTATCCAGATGATACAGTAGTTGAAAAACTACCTGGATCAAACGCAAGTTTTTCCTTAACAACATACAAAGAAGACTTGGGTAAACCATATTCAAAGATGAATCTGTTTCTATGCAGTGTCGAAGACCTCAAGCAAGCTGACACCGAAGAAGAAAATGAGGTGGGCAAAAATCCACCTGACTGCGAAATTGTGTCGGTGATGAAAAATAGCCAACCCATACGTCCTTTTCTGGTTCCTGAAGAAGTGAAACAATCTGCGTCAGATCAGTTGATTCAGGAAAAAACAGATAATCGAATGACCTGTCCAACATGCTATCTGGTGTTTTCTTTGAGTGAAATCGAAAGACATGCTGATCTTTGTGTGGAAACCTTTGATCCAGTGGGTGTGGTTAATAACGATCTACTCGAGGTTTTGGAAGACAACTGGGCTGAATTGGAAATTGAAGAAAATTATGAAGAAAATGTTAACACCCCTATCGAACAAATCAAAAAAGTAATTTCTTCTCTACAGCCAAATGCCGACCCAGATATTATAAACAAAGTGACATTGAGACGAAAGGCGGCATTCCAAGATTATCTTGGGACTCGACGTAATCCTAAGCGTTACTTTGACCCAAAAGGAGTACTTAAAATCACCTTTATTGGAGAGCCAGCGATCGATGACGGAGGTCCAAGAAGAGAATTTTTTTCAGGTATTTAACGTGATTCTTACGGCCACTTATTGATTCAAACGTCGCTCTTCTGCCGCACTTAATACTTGTATTAGGTTCAGCGCATGAGAGAGCGACGTTTGAAACGGGCCTGGTCTATTTTCAGTCTTGTAGACAATAGATAGCTTAGGTGTTATAAAATAATTACATCCTCATGCACCTTCCCCATATCAATTTTATCTATATTTTATGGTGATTTTCCTTTATCATTTTTGAAGTTAAAAAAATCTACAGTATTGCCACTTATCTTGTCTATTCAGCTGCCAAAAAGCAACAAATCTTGCATAAGCTGATGTCATATGTTGTATCACTTGTATATTTGCACGCCAACAGTAGGCAAATTTTCAAAAAGAAAACCGTTACCTAATTGCCAAACCGAGGAGATTCGCACTCACTCTATCAAGTTCCTTTTTCGTATACAAAGATGAGACCCAATTTCCTAGCCAAATTTTAAGTTATTTCCTTTTCTTTTTTGTAGAAGCACTAGAACAGATAAACAGAAGACTTTTCCACAATGGGTCACCTGTTATAAACATGGCTGCTCTCCTAAACGAAGAGTACAGATATGCTGGCGAACTGATGGCCAGTTCAATTGTCCAAGGTGGTCCAGCACCATGTTTTCTCAATAAGGATACTTTTTCCTACATCTTAAATGGTGTGGAAAGTGTCGGCAAAGGTAACTCATCAATTGACGCCGTAGAAGATGTTAAATTTAAGGACATCATTAAGAAGGTATATGTACCATAGAATATGACTGTATGTAAACACAAAAAAAATATTTAACTTCTATTCTTTTCATAAATTAACATTTTAAAAATAAATAATATAAAATTTTCTTACTTAACTCAACAATCTTCAATTACAGTCACGTGTTCTGGCTTGCACCCCCACCCCCACCCTTAACTCAACCCTTCAAATCCCAACCCTGACATTAATCACAATACTAACCCACCCACCCTACTTATAAAACCCCACTAACCCTAAACCTAACCCTGACCTTAATCACAATTATCAGCCCAAGTTTATTTTACAAATTAAAATAAGTTATAATTAAATTTAGAAATAAAAATAAATTATAATACTAACCTCCCACCACCCTCCCCATAACCCCAACCCTAACCTTCTCCGTAATCTCAATCATATTTATCACCCCAACACCTTAAACCCCAAATTATTAACCATTTTCCACCACTACTCACCAACACAATACACCAAGGATGGTAAGTCACAACCAGGATCTAAATACCTGAACCTTATGGTTTACTTTTACTTTTATTTTACATTTTACGAAACACAACAATCTTCAATTACAGTCACGTGTTCTGGCTTAGGGTTAGCCAACAGGTAAATGGCATCTTGAGCAATAGCAGAAGGTCTTATACGATTGGTGCGCGGTCTCACCCTATATCTAACACAAATTCTCAACTTCTTTTCTTTTCTTTACATTTACATTTTGTCCAAATTGCAGTTTAGATTTAATTTTCTTAAAGGGACACTCCACTCAAAATACAATGGGGGTTTAAATAAAAGATCGTACTGACTTTAGGTTACTCACGAAGTTTGAAAGGTTAATTCTTTTTAGTTAAGGAGAAATCGCTCGTCGAATTCGGTAAAATTGTCAAATTTTCGACGCCATGTTGTCTTTCTCAAGCAGACGCGTATGGCAAGCTACGGGTCAGCGGATTCTCAAATATGACGTCACTGAGTGCTTCTTCCCGAAAGGCAAACACATAAATTTTGAGCTGTTCACTATGAGTGTTGTTACTAATCGGTTATCTGGAGACGATTCATCGAGTTCAAGTGAGTGTAGTTCCTCAAGTGAAGATCTAGACGAATTTCTCGGGAATTATGCGCAAGCCCATGAAATTCAGGGATATCAATTCCAGCCGAGACGCGATTCATACGCCAGTGAATCTAGCGAGTCTGATGACGATCAAGATGACAATCATGGCAATAGACAGAGCAGTGATACAGAACAAAGTGCATCTGTCCGACTGGGTAACTTGGACTGGTAAGTTTTTGTTGTCTGCCGATTATTGCCTTACTTGTAATACTGACATACAGATAAAAACACACTAGATTCAATCGTACTTCCTACAGTATGCAAACACAGTCGTTTGAAAATTAAAACAAAGGCTTTCTTCGTTATTTATATTAGGTGCACATGCGAGAATTGCCAAATAATGGACAAGGAAGTTGAGTGTGTCTGCTGTCAAGAAATTCAAGAGGTGTTGAATAAAAATGACGAGGTTTTTGAACAAGAGAAGCCGGCAATACCTTATTCACGTATAACAAATAATCCTGGATTTCAAGCAGTTTGTTTAAATCGTTGGGTTTTACAAGCTGCTTGGTTTCAATATAAACAACAATATGGAACAGAGGCTTTGGAAGGACCAGAGCATAAAATCAACCGTCATGTCGCCTATAGACAGTTAGTGAGATGGTGTTGGGGAGTTATTGGGAAAGAGGTACGAGTTGTCTTGCCATCTTGTGCCGTGAGTTGTATCCGAGCCCATTTTCCCCCTCCAGGCGAAGAAGATGACTTCGAGTTCGTTGGGTTTCTTTTTGCAGATGAGTGATAACATACTACACCGGTAAGTGTTGGATATTTATTTGTTCTTCATGTTTCTCTGAGGATGATTCTGTAAAAATATAACATCATTCTCACCAAATCTCTGCTGTGAGTGACCACTGTGTACACAAAAGTACTACCTCTATTATTGTTAACGTTTCATTCTTGATTTGTGTCGGTCAATTACCTCTTGTTTAGGCGGTTTAGGAATTGGTGCTATGCATTTTGCTTGAATAACTGGCTCATAGTCAATGTGTTGTCCTCCCTTCACTAAAAGAACATCTTTCATCATAGAATTTATATATTCGTATGACTTTGGCTCCTTGATTGGTTTTGCCACCCAGTTTTTCCGTTGCTTTGGGCAGACCACATTAAATCGCTTTTCTCCTTGCTTGGTTCCCTTTTTTACAACTGCTTGTTTCCTGTTGACATGAGCATTGTGATCTAGCATGGCAAGTTGTGTGCGAGCCACCATTCCATTGTAACTAAAATGCTCTCGCTTTGGGGCATACTTTAGCAAAACTGAATGGTATTGCTCCAACTCACCAGTAAGGTGGAACTCAGTGAGTTTTTCAATATCATTCAGCAACTTCTTGTTGGTGACAATTTCCTCTAGAGCAACATGGGAAGGAGAACCAGCTTTCAGCCATTTAATGCTTTTCCTCTCTCTTCTAGACATTGTACAATGCCCACATTTCTTGAACAACTGATGACCAGCCCATCGATGCTTGTCGACAATATGGTAAAGAACGGATATCCACTTCTCCCGGAGCATATTGGGGTCTCCACCACAGGTTGATGCACACCACCATAAATGATTGCATATCGCCTGGATCCATGGCATCAGCTCTGCAAATGATTTTTTCTTCGCCTTTTTATTAAGCTTCTTTAGTTACCCATTTCGACAAATGCCAGACATCATATTGATGTTTGATCTTGGGGTACACACTCCTCATCTTGGCTGTAATTGTAGTGTGCCTGTCAGTGGTCATGCATCGAACAGGAACTTTCTTCTCAAGAAGGGAATTTAGTGTTCTTTTGCATCCCTCGTACTCCATTGCATTTGATGATGTGACTTCTGTTACTTGAACAATACTGAATTCAATCACTTTCTTGGTAGTCTCGTCCATTATGGTGTATGTGCCATATTTCGCTGAGTGGCCAGGGCTGTCACACCGTCCATCACCAGAGATATCAACATGACTGACCTGGCTTAGTTGTTGAACAATTTCAGCTTGACTTGACTTCCATTTATTGTTAACGACCGGAAGTAAATGCTTTTCTTGGATTTTGTAGTAAAACGAGGAGCTCACGAACTGCACATTGAGAAATTTTGCAAAGTCATAGATATGTTGGTAAGTGTTACCGCTAAACAGAATGGCTGCAGGGATTATACCAATTGCTGCTCCATTCATCAAAGGCTGTGATTGCCATGTATTTGAATGTCCGTGTAGGCAAGTGGTCTTAATTATTATCATACTACCTTTAAATTGTTTTGTTTTGGTTGTAGTAATGTTTCCACATTGTTGACAGAATTTGAAAAGTTTGTCAAGCTCACTTCCGAAAACAATCCATTTTTCTTCTTCAGTGGGATTAACATTATCATCTTCACTTTCGATATCTTCACTGCCACTTGAAGGGGAATACATGGGAGAATCATCACTGGAACAATTACCATCCAAGTCACTGTCACTGTCACTGCCTTGGTTCTCAGCTGGTTCTGGATGTGGTGGTGAAGATTTTGGTGGTCCTGCCGAGTAACTGTGATCTTGCAGATGGCCTACAAGATTTTTGTCTTCAAGATGTTTGCTTGACTCTGTTGCAAATCTTGCAGCATTTGTTAAAATGTTAGTGTCAGTCTGAGTTTTTACAGATCTAAATGTCTTGACATTAAAAGTACATGTTTGTAAACCAATTTCCTTTTTGTCTATGAGTGTGGGTGAAGAAATTGCTTTAATAAGATTGCTTTTTTCAGATGATACTTCTTCATCAATGATAGAGACCATAGAGGGAGTATCTTCTGTGCATGTATCTTCCATTTTGTTCGGTACATGGTTTGCAACCTTCATAAGATTACTTTCTTCAGATACATCCATGATAGAGCCCACCATAGAGGGAGTATCTTCTGTGCATGTAATCACCACTGTCACAAGCTATATAGAGCAATTAATTATTAGGGGGGTAAGAAATAAGGAGGTAACTTTTAACCCATTCTTGCCTAGGCCAGCTGCATCCGTCCCCTTCCCTCAACTGTATAAAATTGTCTGGCATTAGGAATGGGTTTATTTATAATAATTATTATTTCTTTGGGTGGAAGCTAAAATTAAGTTATATTTTGGTGCATACAAGTCCTTTCAGCCCTGTCTACAGCCCTGACAGAAACAGGCATTGTCAGGCTAAATCTATAAAAGTCTTAAAAGGTGAAGTAAGTTGTACTAAAGATTTTATATTTTCATATAGTAAATTACTTTGGTTTAATTTCATATATTCCCAGATCTACCTTGATATTAATGCTTTACTTTTGGTCTAAACTAAACTAACCTTATGTATACTGGATAACTCTATCAGTTATATCTAAATTGTTCTCTCTAGAGGTCCAGTAAGGGCCCTGCCCACCCTCATTGGTCCTGGAAACCTGTGGTGTTTGGTAGAGTCAAACTGGAAGCACTCTTTTCACATGTGGACAAGGTGATTTTTTAAAACCAGATAACTGCACCGTGCAGGAATCGAACCGCCTCGAAGAGGTGAAAGGCACATGCACTAACCACTGTGCCACCAATAGTCAGGGGCGTAGGAACCGGGGGGGGAATGGGGCATGGCCCCCCCAACTTTGTCATGAAGTGCCCTTTTATGATAAAACATGTTTCAAGTGTCCTTTTGAAGCCCTACCCCCTGAACAAAGTGCGCTTTTGAAGCTGTGCCCCTCCAAGATCAACTTGCTTCCTTACCTCTCTTTCATGAATTTGCCTTAAACTAGAGGAGCGTGGAGGGATTTTCTTTTTTGCATGCTCAAACAACGTCGGAATTGCAGATGATTTCAGCGTTCCGTAGCAGGAATAAAGCAATCGGGCGTAAAGTGAGCACTGCAGACAAACGAGTTGTTTATCTTGCGCGGGTTGTCCCTTCTGACATTTCGCAGCCAAATATTTTTCAGTGGCCCACTTGGTACTCTGTGGTACGTTATATCGGTCCCTTTAGTCTTTTTCCAAGCGTTTGTACACTTGGGAGCCATACAATGCGGCATTTTTGCTAATTTAACAGTCGATTAAACACAAATAACACAACAGAGGAAGGTTTTCTAATTTCCCGCGATGGAGCGAAAAGCACTCAGTGACGTCATATTTGAGAATCCGCTGACCCGTGGCTTGCCATACGCGTCTGCTTCATGGCGTCGAAAATTTGACGATTTTACCGAATTCGACGAGCGATTTCTCCTTAACTAAAAAGAATTAACCTTTCAAACTTCGTGAGTAACCTAAAATCAGTACGATCTTTTATTTAAACCCCCATTGTATTTTGAGTGGAGTGTCCCTTTAATACATGTTATATTACATTAGCAATTACATTTCCTACGTATCAATGTCTGTCTTTATCAATGTCTTAAGGTACTCGACTGTGTTGACGAAAAACGTTATCAAAACACTCTTATGTCAGATGATGTTTTTGGTGTTCTCGAAAAAATTGGATACCGTGGTGTTCCTTCAAGAGAAACACTGTCAACCAGGGACTCCCTTATAAGGTATGTTTATACACAAACGTATTAGTAGACTGCAAACCGTTGACATTATATATAGTGTCTACTGAGTTAGATCGTTCCGAGATCGATCTAATAAGCAAAATGTTCGCATGGTGTGAACGCTAAATATTCCAAGATATCGATCAATTCCGAGATCGATATAAGTTCGATAGGATAGAGTAAATTGCCCTAATTTACGTGACAGGTTGTGAAATTGTTTTCGCAAATTTTGAATATATAGGTCAATGGTAGTGTTCGAGTTCAGCAAGAAAATGCCTATGCTTGACCAACTTATCATTGGACTACAATCATTTGGTGTCCTCCACTGTTTAAGAAGCAACAAGAACGACCTGGAACCACTTTTTGTTCAATCAGCAATGTTTGTTCCCAATGCGGAAGTTTTTCTCGAAAGTATAGAAGCAGAATTTAGTGAAGCAGGATCAAACAGAAAAGATAAAGAGGTTGATGTGTTCAAGTTTTTCCATGACTTTGTTGAAGACCTACATTCCGAAGAACCAGGTCAGTAGAGCATGCAATTCAACAGCCTCGTATTTCATGTAGTAGATCAAACACGAGTTTCAGTGTTTTATCGGGGGGTTCAAACGCGAGAAAACAAATGAAAACCGAGGGCGTAGCCCCGAGGTTTTTATTGTTTTCGAGTGTTTGGAGTTCCCCTGCATGATGAAACACGATAAACGAGTGTTTGATCTTGCTTCTCAAACGAGTATTTGCATCATGATTTGCGGTGTTTTCTTCATTGATTGCAGATTAAGAAATGTGATCCAGTTCACTAAAAAGTTTCCTACAGGTTTTCATTGGGGTATCAAAACTCGTGCATGTGATGTGGTATACGTTCAGAAAGAAAGAGAAATAAAGATATACGCGCGTACCATATATATATATATATATATATATATATATATATATATATTTATATATATAATATATATATATATATATATATATATATATATATATATATAATATCTGTCTTACAAAAGTGAGAATCTTATAGCTTACAAAAACTTACAAAAAAAAGTCTTCAGTTCTTCCGCCCAGAAGCTCTTTGACGTTTTATATCTTTTTTGACTTTCGTGCGAGCTGGCTCTTGATATATATATATATATATATATATATATATATATATATATATATATATATATATATATATAGATTGAACTATGTACGCTCCTTCACTTCGGTGTTGTTGAGCACTCTGTGAAGTTGCTGTGGGTACCTATTAGCGATAATGCAACGCTCGCTACCCTTGTGGAAGTTTGAGCACTCTGGGCCCATGCGCACTTCACGCTATCTGAATGTACTTCACCGATGCTGTCCCACATGCGGTTGTCACCGACAATCGCATGAGTATAAGTAATTGATGAAATTCATTCAGATTGTTCCAAGCTACACTGATGAGCTGTTGTACAGCGAAACACCGTGTCTGTAGATTGAACTATATATATATATATATGGGCCCAGAGTGCTCAAACTTCCACAAGGGAAGTGATCGCTAATAGAAGCTTATCGCTAATAGGTACCCACGGCAACTTCATATATAATATATATAATATTATATATATATAATATATATATATATATTATATATAATATATTATATAAACAGCTCGCACGAAAGTCAATATATATATATATATATATACAATACCCTGGTTGTTATGCATGTTTTCATTGGTCGAGAGCCATGATCTATTACTGGACAGATGCATGGATTTCGTCACAACTTGTTCTGATTGCTGTGAACCAATGAAAATCGCCACTCCAATGTCACGAACCAATCATATTGCTTGTATTGTATAGATCATGGATCACGTCAGATGGCGTGCTTCATCTTTTTCAATGCCCCGGAAGTTCGGCAGGAAATTCAATAAATCTTATCAAAAGTTTTTTTTAAACTTTTTATATTGTATAAAACAAATAGATTCTTTTTTTTGTTGCTGTTCAGTTATAGATTGCACAGAAGACGTCACAACGTGGTAAGAACATCAGTGACCCACTCGACTGCGTCTCGTGGGCAACTTTTTTGTTCTTACCACGTTGTGACGTCATCTGTGCATCTATAACTGAACAGACAACGGCAAAATGGAATCTATTTGTTGGGGTGAAACCTCTGGTAGCGAAGACTTTAAGGTAAAACTATACTTTATACTTTATACTTTGTATATATATATATATATATATTTGCATGTATTTACTTGCATGTTTATTTTAATTAAATTTTTGAATTAATTCTTGCAGCAAGATAATTGTTGGTAACTGTTATCATTTACATGATGAAAAAACTAAATGTATTCTTAATGAAACAATTCATGCATTCTTCACAATCTTCCAAACCCAACTCCTTCAATGAGTGCCGATTTCATTATTTCGTTGAATGAGTGGCCGTTGCTATAATGAACCGGCAAAGTTATGCTTAAATCGCAAGTGGAAGAAGTTGGGCGACATCTGCAATCTTCTAAGCAACCATGCTTGAACTTAACTGTAATAGTGCGTGGGAAACCAAGCGGTGGGATGCTGCTTGATCCAGTAATAAATTGAAGCAATTTTGGTAGAGAACACTCCATAGCATCTAAGAAGAAAAGATAGATAATTATGAACAAGATCTAGATAAATAATTTTGATTTGATACACATCGTCGTAGTGTTGCAAGGGGAAACGTGTGTTAATTAACATCTTTTATGTAAAAAGATTAGAACTTTAAATATAAAAATTAGTTCACTGGTTGCTGTTTTTGTCCGTGTAGTACGTGTTAAATATGCCAAAATTCTGTGTCTGGTACATTTTATGCAGATACTCTAATTAAATGTTGATATAAATCAAATGCTTCCTCTGGGCTAGAAGGATACTGCAATTCTTCGTGTTCCATCACATAATGGAAATACTCTTGATATTCATTTTCATTATCTGGGATTTCAATCTGTTGTTCCATTTCTGTAATCTTGTGATTCAATACAGTTTGCAGACAATCCACACCTCCAGATCTTTCAGGAAGGTAGTATAATACATCATGAGATCCAGAAACACAATCGTGACGCGAAGGTCTAATATGATGTGTATTCCAACTGTTCTTTACTTTTTGAAGGTCATCGTTTAAAACTGCACAGAAGCAGAACCAAAGACATTCTTTCTGAAGCTCGTTATCAAGGTCAAGTATTCCCGAACTAGACCTGTATGGCAAGCCATACCTGACAAAAGTGTATCGAGTTTTAATTCACTACTCCAGAAATGTAAATCGATAGTCGAGATTGATGAATCGATAGTCGAGATTGATAAATCGATAGTCGAGATTGATAAATCGATAGTCGAGATTGATAAATCGATAGTCGAGAAAGTAATCATAAGGTGAGCAAAGTAATCGTAAGGCGAGAAAGTATAAGGCGAGATGTCCGACTGTACATGTGGTCAGCGGTGTTGGCTTTGAGGGACGTGACAAGGTAAGTTATGACTCTGATGATGTTCATGGGATATGTCAGGAAATATTAGGATAGTAGAGGTGGCAGTTGTCGTGCGTGAAAATATATTTTTAAAATATGCCAATATGACGCAAAATGGTATAAACGCCGATACTATCAGGGAATTATACAATAGAGTGGACGAGCTCTCTGCAGCAATTTCACCTCAACCGAGCAATAACAGCAACATCAATGCTGAAGTCAGGAATATCTTTACCGGGACAGCCCGTACCAGACAACAACAACTAGCAGCCAGCCAAGTGCCACAAGATGGACAACCTCATGGCGCCCCAGCGTTGTCAAGAGGAGATTGTCTCCCCATTAGGCGTAGTGCTTTTGGGGTAAGACGTAATTTTCCTGGCCAAAGACCAATGTCGTCTCAACCTCGGAGAAGAGTAAACCGCGTCACCGTTGTTGATAATAAACCCTTCTTGCGAGACCTGATACTGTTGAGTGGTCCTGATGAAACGTCTGTGCCGCGTCAAGGAGCCCGTCTTTTACTGACAGAAAATGGTCATGTAATAAACGCCTGTCGTTTTACAAAAGGCCTTTCTGATGCCCTAGTTGAAACCACCATCATTGAAGCCTTCGAAGGGAAGATTCCTCCTAATGTTGATATCGAACTGCTTATGCCCGTCCACACCAGTTTGGTGCAGCCTACATTGGCACCTGGTCAATGTGGAATAGATGGCGTCATTCTTCATCGACTATTTAAGCAAAAACCAGTCTATGTGCGCCCAAGTCGTGTATTATTAAACACAAGGACGGATTGTCAGGTAAACATATTTTCATTGATTATATTTTGTGTGCATTTCTATGCATTCTGCAGTCATACTGTATTTTATTAATACACCCATCAAAGTTTTCCCCCTGAGGGAGGTGGGGTGCGGGCAACCTAGGGGATTTTGATATTTTGGAAAAATTGCAGTCAAAATCCCCACATTGGGGCAATCCACAAATGTCAAAATCTCCCTACCTGGTCTACTGATTCAACTGTTGCACAAGTTAGAATGACGATTTTAACCTTTTCACCATAATTAAGTACTTTTTTTTTTTTTAAATTTTAATTAATTCCTAATCTTGTTGAACCTTGTGGCAAAACTTAATAAATAAATAAATAAATAAATAAATATATCTCATCGAAATTTAATACTGCAGTCAACAGCACTGTACTTTTGTGCAACAAGATTGACAGAACTGTTTCCCCAAAACATTCTCTTACTTTGTAGATTAAATTTGTGGTTCAACAAAACACTTTTTTGTTAGCAGAATAGACCTTATTCCAAAATGTCCACCAAATTAATATTTTTTTTATATGCATATAAATTAGCCCTTATGAACTCATTTTAATGCAAGAAATTCAGAAGAATTCTGACTCTAAAACGAGGTCATGAGGGCCAGTTTTTGTCGGTCATTATGGAATAAGGTTTATACCGAAGGAACCTTTTGGATTTCGGAATAAAAATTGGGCATAAATAATTGGGAGTCACTATTTGTACAGCAGTTCATGTCGTGACGTCATCGTCGTCGATACGGAAGTTCACGAAAGTAACTTTTGATTGATGGAATTTTTTAAAAGCAATTCAATGCGCGCTATTTTGCATAATGGCGGGTAATCCGAATATTAATTTATACAACAAAGATCTGCATGATGTTATTAGTAAACACTTGAACGATATTGATGAAAAGGAGCAATATTTTACCGGGTGGATTGATGGAGAGGAGCAGTTGAAAGACTTTGTCAGAGAATATGAAGTTGCAGGATCGATGTCCTTCAAACTTCGGTCTTCAGCAATTCGAGGTTCGGCAAAGAGATATGGAAATGAAGGTATCTAAATTTAGTCTTTTTCCCGTATGAGATAACTTATGAAGTCAGCAATGTTTAACGGCATACTGGGTGGTTTGCTGCCTTGCTTGTGTATTTTCAAAAAAAATAGCCTTTTTATTTGAGAATTTGGGAGGGGGGGGGGGGGGATGTTGAATCCTACGATATTGCGCAAACTTACTGGAATATTAATATTAAAATACTGTATTGTAAATAGGAGGGAGTGGTCGGGCATATGGGGGGAAATTTTTGATAAATTTCTCATTGTCAGGCAATAAATATTATATTTGTCCTACAAAACTTGAAGGGGTCGTCAAATGCCCACAATTGTTCGAACTCCCACCTGGGTCTTTAATAACACTCAGATGCATACTTGACAACAATGTCTCTTTTTTTTACAAAGCATTCCCAGTTAAGCCAACTTAATTTCATTACACTTAAAACAATTTAAACTTTGTCAAAAAAGCTTCTTTAAATACAGGAATTGTAACTCTACAACTTTTAACACTAAAAACAAATATTTTGCTTTAATAATCAAAAGGTGCTTATAAGTGGAGCAGTAATATTGGTGGTGTTGCCATACCATTTAATGGTATTCCATTTTGCATCAATGGCATACGGCTCCTGGAATGTAGTTATGGACCCCTTAGACAGGCAAACAAGAAACCAGAAGAGGTACGCTTCATTCTTTCTGACATAGGAATAAATTACATGTAGATATATACTGTAATTTCTCTATTAATTAAGCCCCCCCCTTTTTTAAACCCCCTCTCTAATAAGCCCCCCCCCCCTTTTTTGGAAGCAGAAAATAATTAAGCCTCCCCCTTTCTATTAATGCTTTATAGTCCATTGGCCACTTTAAGAATTTTATTCTGACTAACACCAGATGATTTTATTCAGCATATGGGAAGGTCTTGCAATAAAGGGTTAAGCCCTTCTCCACAAATCAGTTAATATACAGTAGTTAATGAGACTTTTTGTACTTAAATCAGTTGATATAAAGAATCATACTTTTTGTACTTGTTTGGAATAAGCCCCCCCCTCTCTATTAAGCTCCCCTCAAAGAAGCTTGAAACAAAAAAGCCCCCCCCCCCCCAGGCTTAATAGAGAAATTAGTACAGTGCTGGTAAATTTTGATTTAACCCTTTAACTAGTGCAGAATTACATACAGGAGTCAGAGTTTGCAGTCTAATTTTAATTATAAAAACAATATTGAAAGTCTAAATGCCAATGATCTATCTCCCCACTTTCTGATTTCATATCAGCATGTGCATGGTTTAGTTCAGTTGAAGATAAAGCATCTATTTCACTAATAATAACAATAATAGTACAGTGGTAATAATAATAATATTAATAATATTGATAATAATAATATTAATAATATTAAGGATAATAATAATAACAATAATAACAACAACAACAACAATTAATAACTATATTTTTTTAATTTGCCTACTTGTAAAAATAGACTGGATTTACAAATTATTCCAATTCTTAAAAAATTAGATAAACATATAAAAAAAACAACACTAGAACTTCTGTAATTAACATTAAAATATAAACCCATTCCAACCTGGGTTGTCCCTTTGACAAGCAAGGAGGGAATGGGTTAATTATCAACGGTTTAATATAAAAGGTGACTTGTGCTTTCATTTATTTCAATACATATTTATAATGGTTGCACAAAAATAGAGAACTGGAACAGATGCTGTAATGTACCAAATTTTAACTACTGTAACTTTAAGGGAATTAATGGTCATCCAACTGCCAAAAAAAGACGATTTAGAGTTCAGCCAACCAAGAAGCTTGGGTGCAAGGCACAGTTCACCATCAGAGAGCTGACATTGTATCCTGACTATGCCATTTCCACATCTCTGGGAAACAAACACCAGGTAGATACTTGAAGGGAAATATGTGACAGTAATTTTTACTGCTGCATGTGACAGACAGTATTATAATTTGGTGAATTAATTACTCCATTATTCTCCCTGTTGATTTCTGATTGCAGATTGAAAGGGTCATTAAACCATCAGTGCTAAAAAGGTAAGCACTAAATGCCATACCGTGAGGCCCCTTGAGCCCGCAATACTGCGGTCATCTAGGCAAGTGTTGTAGTTAACATCACTGTGCTGCCGATGTCTCCCTTATTAACCTCTGTAGCAACCTACGTTTAAAATTTCACTTATTCGTGAGAAGGAAGTCCCGCTTGATGACTGGAAAATCGTTCGATTTCTATAAGAAATCTCTAATTTATCGCAAACCGAACTCGTTGTGAAAAGAATAGCTATCCGAAAGCTATAAGCTTTCGCTTTGGATTTGAGACAGAAACTGGGCATTCGCGTTGGTCAATTGGTGTGAGCGTCTGAGCCTTTATGCCAAAAAAACCCCAACATATACATATATACATATAAAAACATATATATTGAATATATATATATATATATAATTTATTGGAAACTATCTAATATATATATATATAGGTTGTCATTACAATGTGTTTCATGCTTTAAGCCGATTTTCCACTGGCGAATTTTGTCGCGCGAAGCGACATTTCTATTGTCAAAATGTAATAGATTGGAATATAATAGATTTCTAATTAGGTCCACTGGAGAGCTCATAAGACAAAAGAAAAAGGCCGCTTCGCGCGACAAAATTCGCCAGTGGAAAACCAACTTTACGCAATCATCAGAAGACTAACAGACTAACGATATGTCACTGAATATAAATTTAAATTTAAATATGCATGTCTGCGGCGGAAGTGTTAAATAATAATAATAATAATAATAATAAATGTCTGGTGGTATTTCCTTGAAGTTACACAATAAGTGCTTGTTGACATGGCGACAACTTGATAAAAGTTCATTTCTTTTATTGAGTAAAGGGAAATTCTGAAATATAATATGAAATTTCTCAGTAAGGCAGAGTTCGAATCTTTTTTGTCGTTAGTCTTAGACAGCGCCGGTCTTTAAAAACGGATAAAAAAAGATGCGAACTCTGCCTTACTGAGAAATTTCATATTATATTTCAGAAATTCCCTTCTCAAATCATTAATAATTCATGAACCGAAAACAAAGGAAATCAGTACCGAGACGGAGGTTTTGATATCGGTGGAAGAAATTTCATAAATTAAGCCAACTTTCGCCTCGATTTTCTCTTAAAATACTGATTTGTTTGAGAAGCTATATCAAACACTCGGAAGAGTGTTTCATCAGGATTCCAAACACCTCGGTGTTTGGAAATCCTGATGAAACACTCTGTATGATATATCACTTCACTCAATAAAAGAAATGAACTTTTATCAAGTTGTCGCCATGTCAACAAGCACTTATTGTGTAACTTCAAGGAAATACCACCAGACATTTAACACTTCCGCCGCAGACATGCATATTTAAATTTAAATTTAAATTTAAATTTAAATTCAGTGATACATCGTTGGTCCGTTAGTCATCTGATGATTGCGTTAAGCACGCTGTGGCCTGAGCACGCTGTGAAACACAGTGTATTAATGACGACCTGTATATATATTTGATAGTTTCAAATAAATTGTATATTAAGCTCTACATCTCTGTATCGAGCACTCTACACGTTTCTCTCTGACGAAGGGCCTTCGCTCGAAACGTTAGACTACTACGTTCTCTGTTTCGACCGCTTACTATATTTTGAATTTCGATTGTTTCAACACTGCCTACGCAACACCCTATACTTCTTCAATTCTGGACGATGACAATGACAACATTGTTTTGTTAATATAGATGCCACAGTTGCTACTATACCGGTTTACCGCTGACAAAATTAGCCGAATGCGGGCTCAAGGGGCCTCACGGTATGGCATTTAGTGCTTACCTGCTAAAAAAGCTAAGAGATGATAAGAAAAACAAAAACATTGAAGTGAAAGAGACAAAACGTTTCTATGTGAAAGTCCCACATCTAACAGCCCATAACAACCACCCCAATGGAGAAGCATGTGGTATTGGCCATACTGTTGATCCTACCATCATAGATAAAATTCATGAGCTTGTGGGAGCAGGTGAGTCTATTACAGATGAATTACATATTTATTTATTTACAACTATGTACTATTATTGTACAGTACTTATTCATTTTACATGTCTGAGTTGGTGTTACTTTAATTTCTAATATTTTTGACATGTATTTATTCCATGTTACGTGTCCAGGATATACAGGGGGTAGGGTGGGATGTCATTTTTTTTTTTGGGGGGGGGGGTGAGGTGGGGTGGGGGCTTATCAAATTCTTACAATAATTATATGTAACGATGCATGATACAATACTTTAAATGTGGACCTCTGTTCAGTGCTTTTTGTCATGCAATTGACCATTTTCTTTTCTTTGATGAGTTTTCATGTGGCACAAAGTAGAAAATTATTCAATTTGTACAATAGCAGACTAGTTAATTATGCAACAAAAAGCACTGAATGGAAATCTGCAATAAATCACTCACACGTTGCAACTAATGCAATTTTTTTTTTTTTGGTATCAATTTAGGTGTGACCCAGTGGCAGGAGGTGAAAAAATTACTTGCTTACCACGTGGAAAATATTGTATTTGGAGATGGAAAATGCCCCAGGCCCTCAAAGCTCAACAGGTCCTATTATCCCACAAATACAGACATAATAAACCATATCTACATAGCCACCAGCAAGCAGAAACTAAGCAAGTTGGATCAAGTCAATTTGCAGGAAATGATTAAGATCTGGAGAAAAAAAGATCCAACATCAAAATTTTTTATGCGCATGTGTGTGATACATGATAAAACTGATGGTGTTCCACAACAAAAACATGAAAAATTACTCTACATTCATCAGGAAAAATGGCAACAAAGATTAATGGTCAAATATGGGAATGAGATCTCACTTCTTGACGCTACCTACAAAACAACTAACTACTCTCTTCCTTTATTCTTTGTATGTGTAAAGACCAACAGTGGATATGCAGTAGTTGGTATGCAGCTTGACATAAATAGTGCAAACAGTAATTTATACAGTATAATATATAAAATTACCCAACCTCATTTCTCTGATATAAAACTTAAAACGATAATATTAAACTTAGTCTACTAATTATCAAAAAAGAACTGTTACTAAATTCTAAAAAGAAAACTAAAGTATGACCAATAATTATTATTACCAGTAATAATAATTGAAATATTATAACGACAACAATGAAGAATGAGTGTATTGATAATATAAACAATAACTGTGCATAGTTAATGTACATATTAATTTCAGTCAACAAGTACTGTTATATATAATTGATTTAGGAGACTTTGTAGTTCAAGATGAAACAGAAGAACAAGTTAGTGAAGCACTTCAAGTTTTGCACAAGTGGAATCCTGAATGGAAGCCAGCATATTTCATGACTGATTTCTCAAATGTGGAAATTCAATCTATAGAATCAGGCAAGAATATTCACTTGAATGATTTATTGTAATTAAAAAACATCTTAAAATAACATCTTTTAAAATAAGTAATAGCAACTTATTTTTTGTCAGTGTCACTTGTGAGCAGATGGGATATATCCTACTGTAGGATAAGTTGGCAGATTATTGAAATTTTGAAATTTTGCAGTTTTCCACAACGTTGGCACATCTGTCCTTCTGTGTGATTTCCACAGAGAGCAAGCATGGGAAAGATGGACAAAAAAGACTGAACATGGCCTAAATTCAGATGAAAGGGAGATTTTGCTGGATCTGTTGAGAGGTATGGCACATGCACCTCGTGGTAAAGAATCCACTCCACTAGCTCATGTCAAGTTGGCAAAAGAAAAGTTGTGTGATTCTGCCGTGTACAAGAAGAATGTTCAGGTTCAAAACTGGCTTGTTGGCACTTGGTTTCCGGAGGAGAAAAGATGGGCAAGAGCATACAGAGAACACAATCTAAACATCAAAGTCAATACAAACAACGGTGTTGAGGCTCAAAACAAATTATTTAAGTATAGCTACTTACCAAAAGGAACTGACAAAACACTAAGTGGTGTTGCTCGAGTTATTGTTGAAAACTTTTGTCCCCAACAATACAAACAATATGTGTTGAAAAATCTTCAGTTAAAGGAGAACATCAAGTCCTACAACAAAGAAATACCACAATTCTTACATGGTCGGCCACATGCTTTCATTAAGCACTGCTTACAAAGAATATACTCTTCAGTGATATATTCAAAGAGTGATGTTCAGGTCCTTGGCAATCTCAACTTCAAGGTAACATCAGAAAGTGGAGGACAGAATCACTTGGTTGGTTTATCAATACCTGCCTGCAGTTGCCTTGATTGGAAAAAATTTAAATGCCCCTGTAAACACATGTTCGCAGTGTTTGAACATACAGATGCTGAATGGTATACACTGCCACACAAGTATAGAGAATCTGCTTTGTACACTGCTGATAAAGATGTTGAAGAACTGACAGAGGCCACTGACCAGCCAGCAGTTCAGCAACCGCATAACAGTGACATAGGCAGTACTGGGCCTGGCACATATATATCCCAAGATATCAACACTGAGCCTAATTGGTCATCCACAGAAGTAGGGCAGCTTCCACAGAAGCGAAAACATACAAGGGAACCTGCAAAGGAAGCAGCAAATAAGACGAGAGCAGCATTGCAGCAGCTAAAAGAGCTGACATACCTTAGTCAAAACACCGAGGTTTTGCAAGATGTAACAAGGGAGTTACAAAGTCTTGTTACTAAGATTAGTGCAAGCATACCAAAAAGCAGTGAAGGGATGTACCTCCGTACATCTCCAAAAAAGCGAAGAAAAGGAACTGCCAGAAAGGAAATTAAAGAGAAGTTAAAGAATGTTGGAAGCATTGGTAAGCACAGGAAACCAGGACAACGAAAAACTGATTGGCATCATCGAAATCGTGTTGGAAAGAGAGCTAATATACTAAAAAAAACATTCAAAGTTGATGTCCCCATACCAGTATCAACAGACAAGACAGTATTTCCAAATGCAGAAAACAAACCAGAACCTCCACATGAAAATTCCATTGCACAAACCCCTGGTAATTGGAGAGACATTCACAGAAAACTTTTGATTCCAGCAGAACTAGCATGCCTTAATCCTAATGGTCTCCTAAATGATCAAGTTATTGATTCTTATTTTCAGTAAGTTACTGGTACTGCAGCTCAAGATGTTCCACCCTATTTTGCACATATTATTCTATTTATAAACAATATTTTGACAAACGAACCCAGTTCAGCAGAGCTGCTGGTTTAAACTGTACATACAGTACAATCAACAACATGCAATCAGTAACACTCACCCATCTGGACGTCCCTAGATTCACCAACTGGATAATGTATTTATTATTATTAGCTGATAGTGAAACACCTGAAATTTCTTTACATGTTATTAATAATTACTATATTACTATATAGGTATTTGATATGCGAGTTTGCTGATGAGAGAATGAGACAGAAAACAGCAGTCCTATCAAGCTTTTTTGCAACCAAGCTAAGAGCATCAACCCACAAAACCATTGAAACAGCCAATGGATCCCATGTTAAAGTTGCGAGAACTGACAGGTTTGTAAAAGTCCCTCCTACAATTGTATTCATGCATCAAAAGACAGCTGTCTTAGTGCTGAGGTATAGGTTAAAACTTAATCCACCTTTTTTCCACCTTTTTTTGTACTGTACATGTACTGTACTGTACTACAAATGTACAGAAGTGTGAAGTTTTCAATGCTTGCTATAATTATTGAGTCTTATAAGAGCTGTAAGTTACTTTTAAACAGGGAATTGTGGGAGAGCACAAAGTCATTTACTAAGAAAATTGATATTTGGAGCAAGGACATGGTTTTCATACCTGTGAACCCAGGGTAAGAAGACATTTATTTTGGTTAAATCATTATATGTCATATGTAAAACAATAAATATAACAAGCAGGAATAGCAGCAGTTAAATTTCTGAAGCATTACGTATACTGCATCATTGAACAAAAATAGAATAGTTTCTAATGACAATTATCAACTTATACTGTAGAGCATAAAGTTCCTTAATGGTATCACCTGAATTTACAATTTTTATATTAAATTTTTTGCCTTTTTCTCTCTCACAAGGAATCACTGGATTCTCATTCTTCTTTGGAATATTTTAAATGACACAATTGGCCAGGCAAACAGGTAGTTCATATATATGTAAATTTATGTATCAATCTATAAGTCAATTAACAGCTGCTGTTATTATTTACTAGTATTCTATAAATAGGTATTGATATTACTTAGCCAATATATAGCTATCCAGTCATGTGTAGAAATTTAAAACTTATAAAACTTCCACATTATATAGTTCAGCAATTTTAGTTCTTGACTCCATGAACTGCACAAGCAAGCCAGGAGTTGTAACAACATTTCATCGTTCATCGATTGCAAATATAAAAAGGTATACACAGTACATAATTATATACTGTATTTACTAATTAAAAACAACTGATGTGCTTGCCCATAGCAACTACATGTAACTTGTCAGGAGAATTATATCTGGACTAGAAACACTTGACTGTAAAGATTTTGCAGACTGACAAGATGCCTGTTAAAAAAATTCCTGTTTGGTTTCTATTTGGCCTGGGTTCCCTTTTTCCACCTTTTAAACATTCACTTTTGTTTCTACAGTATTTAAACTAAAAACCTCCCAATCCTCAGTAATCCAAAAGGACTGTCTTATTCATTGACTTCTCTAATTACTTGGAATATATATACTTATAAAAACTCAATTTACATGTACTTTTAGATACCTAGCAGAAGAATGGAAAATGAAAAAGGGATATGAACGGAATTTTCAAAACATTAGAATCATACACCCCTTGGTGAGAAGTCTTTTAGTTCTTCTATTCATGACCAATTTAATACTAAAGCTTAAAGTACTCTACCTGCAGAGCTGTACACTAGTCTACATGTAGATTTTACCCAATTATTATATAAATCCGTAACAGTTCTGTTTAATGTCTTTTTTTGAATATTTAATATTTCAGGTACCACAGCAACCAAACTCAGTTGACTGTGGAATGTACGTTCTTAAATTTGCAGAGATGTTAATTAAGGTAAATTTAAACTCTAAAATACAGCTATTGAACAGTTTATCCAATACTCTATCTTAACCACAGTTTTATGCAGTTTATGTAATAACGAAGAACGAAAATCCTAATGGTACATTTCCACACATTTATTATACCACGGTTAATATACTTACCGTTTTTGCAGGGTTCCTTGGTGAGTGTCAGCCTTTCAAGGCTTCCAGATTTCCGTCATTGGTTTGAGCACACCGAAATCAAAGAAATGCGAAAGCGAGTGAAATCCCTCCTTTCATCCTTGTAAACACCAGCATTAAGTTGTTGCCTCTGAAACTGACAACTGGTTAAAGTTTTGTGATAAAACATT
This sequence comes from Paragorgia papillata, assembly GCA_035771165.1. Taxonomy (NCBI): domain Eukaryota; kingdom Metazoa; phylum Cnidaria; class Anthozoa; order Scleralcyonacea; family Coralliidae; genus Paragorgia; species Paragorgia papillata. The sequence goes on along the minus strand of JAWNZC010000086.1, from coordinate 1,780,369 downwards.
ATCTTCTATATAACATGCATCATTAAATGATTAGCTATTTTATAGCTTGCTCGCCCCTCCGCCCCGCGGATTCGGATATTCTTCGGAATCGGAACATATCGGATGACGTCACGACATGAACTGCTGTACAAATAGTGACTCCCATAAATAATTGTGGCACCACTGACCAAGCGAAAAATATGATTAAAAAAGAGAAAGAATCCTTTATTCAATTAAATGGAATATTATGTACTTATGAAAAGATAGACATCAAGCACAGAGAATAAATAACTGTGATGGTTCCATTAACAGTGAAAATAGAATGGGTTGCAATACCTTCTTTCTCACAGTTGTAACTTGATCCACCATCAGTTTGGGTGAACTTCAAGTGTGCTTTGCGTACTAGTTCCTGAATCCGACATATCATGCCAACTCTAACTTCCAAGATGGCTGTTGTCTAAATATCCCGACCCTCGTTGAAGTGCTGGTCATAATTCCCACATAGAAGCTTAAATACACATGGTCAAATGCCCCTGGGTTGCCCATACCCATCCCCCTCCTTCAGCCCAGGAAAACTTTGATAGGTGCATAAACCACAATGGAAAGATTGCACTGTGAATCCCCCACGTGTGTACTTTTCTAGAAGTCTGGCAAAATCTGAGTCTTCACCGAAAATTCAGAAGAATTACAACTACTGTAATCCACATCTTCAGGCAGCCTTACACATAGTTATAAATATTTATATTGTACAGTACCATGAATATTGGAGCTCCTAAGTAGTTTCATTTTTTGTGGAATTTATAAAGAACAAAACTAGGGTCTGCTGGTGATGATTACTAAGTTAACATACTTGACAACTCATCATGTGCCTTTCTTTTTTATTTAAAAAAAACAACCACTTAGACAAGGCCTTCAGCAACGAGTGCTGTTGCCTCTTCAACCAGTGCAAGATCTTCTTGTGTGGGAGATGCGGGTATATCTTCCAGTAGTGAAAGGGCATCTGGTATGGATAATGCTGGTACATCTTCAATCGGTGTAAGATCTTCTGGCATGGGTGATTCTGGTACATGTAATTCTACTACCTCTTCTACTGGTGCAGGTAAATTGAATGGTTTTCCACTATATGTAGATATTTTTTTATCATGTTAATGCAGTGGTCAGTATTAAGGCCCAACAAGGGGAAGTTATTGCTGGGCCTAAATTTAGACTGGCCCTGGATGGCCTGATAGTATTATAATTATATTTTTTATTTATTTTTTGTGATTCATGAAATACAAATGTTTTGTTATGAACTTGTGACTAGACCCTCTTACTCCCCTACAGTTCCTCACAGAACCACATTATATCCTTAAACGCATTAATTAAATTTACAATTATTTCATTTACAATCATTAGTTTTATAATACTGTATATTGCTTACTCCTGTAGCATCCGATCAAATACAACAACAGCAAGAGACACAGATTTGTTAGTACAAGGTATTGCTGTGGCATTAAAGCCTTGTTTTCATATATCAATTGTTGCCGACACTGGCAATATGACTTTGGTGTAGCATGAAAATGTGTAAAAATATTTAGTCTGGAAAGATTGGCAATAATTGCAGATACTGTAGATCTGAAGAAACAAGCTTGTTTTTTTCCCCTGATTGTCTCCAATACATGGTTACATACTGTAGAATCCTCTCGTTAAAAGCCCCCTGGTTTGTCAACAGAAAACCTTTTGATTTTTAGCCCCTCTGATATAAGCTCACCTAAATAACATTTGTGGATGGTAAAAATACATATAATTAACCACCAGCACCTGCCTGTGCTGCTTATTTTTTTTCTCACTTACAGGGGCACAAAATTGAAAGAGGTGTTAATTTGGACAGTGATGCTTATTTTAAAAGAATAACATTTTGTCTAGACAGTTGCCAGTAGTATTAAGGGGCAAGGGCACACTTTAACATTTTATTCTGTCTAATGCCAGAGCATTTGCCAGAGTGGGTGCTAAGATGCACCCTTGCCCCTCAATGTGTTAGCCATCAGCTAATATAGTCATTTACCTATTTGCAGTAATTTCAATAAATTATATTTAATACCACCACCTAATTGGATATACAATGCTCTGATCATATTTTCAGAGCATTGATCGAAGATAAAACAGTATTTATAAAGAAGATATAGTTTTTAGCTGGAGCGTAGTCATTGTAACTACTAGTATATTTATTTATTTATTTATTTATTTATATCTCAGTTTTAGACGAGGCTGAGGAACAGCATAGAATTGAAAATGACCCAATGGAGGTGGAGTCAGCAGATGCCTTAACACAAGGTAACTGAAAATTGCATTTAGTTAGTATTTTGTAAGTGACATTGGCTAGCAAACTTGTTGGAGTTTGTGGACATGCCACTAGGAGATGGATCCTAGAATGCAAAATAGGGGATATGCCATGCATTGTCTTATGGCAGGGAAATTAAGGACATAACGTTTTTTTATAAGGCTTTGTATGGACTTTCTGATCTGAATGTTTTTAATTTTGTTTGTTATCAACATGAAAGATTTCTCCATATGCCAACAAACAAATGTGATAATTGGTGGAGGTGCTGTAGTATCGTTTATGCTCAGTCTATTTTCTTTGCATTTTTTAGCCGAGGAAAGTGCTGATCCAACTGCAAATGCTGATGTTGCACCTACATTTCTGGAAGATGCACCACTAAAACAAGTCATTATACATCGTACAACCATCCACACTGATGTTATTGATATTTTCAGCGACCCAGACATACTTAATTTTTTGCTTAACGTAACCGTAATTGCTACCAATGGCCAAGAGGAGAAGGGGAAAGGCAGAGGGGTCATCTTGGATGTTCTTACACATTTCTGGCAAGAAGTGTTTACAGCATTCACATTAGGTGGCACCGAGAAAACCCCTTTCATTAGACATGATCTACAGAAACCACAGTGGCAGTCTATTGCAAGGGTTCTTGTTTATGGCCATAGAGTGCTAAACTATTTCCCACTAAACCTGTCTCAGCTGGTTATCAACACATGTTTATTTGGGGAGGAAAGTTTGAGCAGAGAATTCTTGATGGCGTCATTCCGTTCGTTTGTGGCTAGTGATGATCGAGTGGTGCTTGACATGTGTCTTGGTGGAGATTTTAACCCAAATGACGAAGATGCCCTAGAATTTCAAAATGTCAATGCTACAGAATTCCAACATCAATGTCGAAATGCTACAGAATTCCAACAAAGGAAAACATAGAGGCGATCATTTACGAGTTAGCACATCAAGAATTAGTACAAAAGCCGAGATACATTGTCCACTGTTGGGCACCAATAATGAAGATGCTACAAGTTGATGGTACTTTTAAGACACCACAGGGAGTCTCAGATCTGTACCAAAGCAAGTGCCCTACAGCCAAGAAAGTCATAAAACTCCTGAAAGCTGAAACAGCAGATGAAATTCAGAGGCAGACCATCAGTCACCTGAAAAGGTACATAAAGTCCTTGGAAGGAAAAGCTTTGGAAAGGTTTTTACACTTTGTCACTGGGAGTGATGTCCTGACATGTGAATCAATTGAAGTGACATTTAATGCACTCAGTGGATTCCAGCGTCGTCCTGTTGTTCATACATGTGGGCCAGTCTTGGAGCTTCCAACCACATATGAATCTTACATGGATCTGGCAGAAGAATTCGCCAATGTGATGAGAGAAGAGCAGGCTTGGTCGTTTGATATTGTTTAATTTGATGCACCTCCCCCCATGTGCGTATTATTTGGGTAGGGTATGAGATACTGTATTACTGATACAATGGAGTTACAGTTTTGTTAAACCAGTTAACTTTTAATTTGTTGCCAATTAATATATTTTACAATACATACCATTACTAATGTAAATGTAATATGTAAGAGATTGTAATATTGTTATATAAATTATTTTATAAAATTTTATATAGATTATATTTCATTGATCATTACGTGACTGCACTGAGATGTGGATTTTAGATATGGATTTTATTTTCAAGTGCTTGTAATGTCTTTCACAAGTTAAATAGACAGATAGAAGACTTTATTTAACCCAACTGTTGTGTATTATTATAATTAAAATTGTTCATTATATTAAAGCTATGAAAATAAGGGATAAAACATAAACTGAAAATTGTCATCTTGTAACTTGATATTCAAGTTAAACAAGACAAGACAAAATAATGAGGTAATATTTCAACTCTATTTCAAAGTTATTATCAAACTAATAATTTACAAAGCTAGCTGAGACCTATATATATATATACACAAATCACAAAAATGATGTCATCTATACACAATGCGCCATTGTTGACAAGCAGAAATATATCAGTTAATCGCTTCACAGCGAAAAATTAAAGAAAAAGGGAGAGTTGAAGGCCATTGTTCAGTTCAGGTTATCTAAGTTTGATTAGAAGAGCCTCTAGAATAAGTAACTGATTTGTATTACTAAATTTATATGAATGAATAATCTTAAAGTTACTAAATATTAGGTTGGATAAACTATGACCCTGGTCAAAATTCATTTGAGAGAGCATAATTGGCAAAGAGTTAATGAATCACAAAAAATCGAAAGATTATCATAAAAAACCCGTCATCCTTCTGTTCCCCCTCCCCCCATCCAATGGTGGTTGAACATTAAGGAGAGGGGGGATGAATTTTCATATGGAAATTTGATGATAAACTGTAGGAATAATTTCAAGTGCAGTGTTAATGATTTTGGCCAGGATTGTAGGTGCAACAAAGGAAAATATAGATTAGACATGAACTAAATATTGGAGTGCCAACATTATTTTGGTTCTAGGCTTTTTGTTAATCTTCTACAAAGATGTCATTTTCATAAATGCAAATGAATGATGTCATTTACGGAAGTGGTTGTTTTTTCTTGCTTTTCGTTTAGAAAACTGCATCAAGATTTAATTAAATTTAAAAAAAGTCAATAACAAGCAAACCATCCACATTTGAATAAGGGCATATTTCTCCAAATATAACCGAATGTAATTATTATATTATACAATGATGACTTAAATGACATCACGGTCAACCTTTGTTTTTTTGTAGAACATTAACGAATAGGCCAAAAACAAAAATATTTTGCACTTGATTATTTAGTTCATTTAGAATCTGTATTTCAAATATTTTATTTGGGGTCATTAAAAATTTCATATGCTACAGTTCTGAAATTTACTCATTGACAAAACTGTCGACAATGTCAAGTGCCCTCAAGAAAAGGTCAATCCCGTGATTTCCATCATCAGCAAGTGGGTCAACATGGCTTTCTAAATGCTGGAGCTGCTCTTCTGTAAGCTCCACCTCTGAATTAGGTACAACCACATTATTATCAGTGACAACATCAGGAACCGGGCCATTATAATCAATTCCATATTCGTCAAAATTAACCAGAGGTGAGTTGTCTGGAATATTTATCATATTTGTTTGCCATAGTGCTAATGGTGTTTGGTGGTTTGCTGTCCTCATCCCATGGTGATTCCACTGACGTTTGGGTTCTTGCAAAGAGGCATTTACACGAGGAAGATAAATAAAATGAAGTGCAAATAAATGCACTTCATTTAGAGAATCGAGCAACATTCTCTCTTGAAGGAACTTGAAGACATCTTTATAGAGGGCAGATAATACTCTGTTAACTTCTGCCCACAACCTTTCTATACGCTGGTTGTGAACGCTCCTTCCCGCAATGAAACTTCCTCTATTTCCCCCTCTGCTGGCAATCATAAACCTTGCAACATCCACGTTTTCCACTCCATGATCACCTCGCACTCTGGAAGGCAATCCAAATTCCTCAACTCCACTTTGGAACAAGTCCAGAACAGTTGCAGCTCTGTTGTTGGTACAGCATGTTATATGAATAATTGTTCGGCTAAAACCATCTATACATCCATGTATGACAAACCGCCATGATATCAGCTTGTGGTTGGAGTCAATGTGCCACAAATAATTAGGACCAGGGACATGGTAGACTCTACGACAGATGGCATATCTTTTTCGCATTCTCCTACCAATTGTATCGACCCTGCCAAGACTTTCTCTCACTCTCGACCTCTGAACGTTGATATTCCTACCTTTTAAGCTTCCTCTTACATAGCATTCACCACTGTATGGGGTCAGGCTAAGAATCTCTTTAATTTGGTCATCCAAATCACTGTCAGATATCTCTGTAAAGCTGCTCTCGATGCCATACTCGATTCTTCTTCTGTGAAGGGTTCGCTCAGACACACCAACGAACTCTGCGATTGTTGTCCAGTTCATCCCTGTCTCTCTTAATGATTCAATCTGAGCTTTCGTTATATTAAAAGCTGGTCTTCCTCCAGTACTTGGCAGCAAACAAGTGACTTCCCTTCTCTCCTCGACAGAATAATTTCCACAACTACTGAAACCCTTTCCAGTTCTCTTTCCATAACAGAAATTAGACTGTTGAGCAGTGTACCTAATGAATTGGAGTCTTCTGTTCGCTCTTGGCTCTGGTTGTTATTTACAGTCACAGATATAGCTGCCACAATTGAGATATAGTTCTCAAGTTTGTTTTTACAATGTTCTATACAAATAGGATCACTGACAGCCAATGAACACTGAATCTAGTTTGATAGTGTGTTAATAGATTCGAGAAAGTCTCTTAGATCCTCATGGCCAAGTGAAGACGCCGCCATGTTGCATTGTTGCTACCTGCAGGGCGCTATATACAGCAAACAACCGCTGACCACATGTACAGTCGGACATCTCGCCTTACGATTACTTTCTCAACTTATGATTACTTTTTCGCCTTACGATTACTTTCTCAACTTATGATTACTTTTTCGCCTTACGATTACTTCTTTCTCGCATTACGATTACTTTCTCGCCTTACGATTACTTTGCTCACCTTATGATTACTTTCTCGACTACCGATTTATCAATCTCGACTATCAATTTACATTTCTGGAGTAGTGAATTAAAACTCGATACACTTTTGTCAGGTATGGCTTGCCATAGACATGTCCTTAAAAAAGTTTATCCACCAATAATTAGATCGCATTTTGCGAAAATGCGACCACCAGTTTTCAATTCGTTGGTTGTTAGTAGATGTTCCGCATTTGTGCGATTTCTCACCAGCCAATGCATCTGTACCATCGGAACGAAAGTAGCTCTGCATGGCTGCCATCATGCCATGTTCTGTGCCACAATCTGTCCTGAGCAAAATTGGGCATCCCTTCACATCCTTTACTGTATCAAGGAAAAGCTGTGCAGGAGTATGAGGCGAATTATTCGACCTTACCACCTCCAACCACAATATTTTCCGGCTGTAGCCATCAACAGCACCATGAATGGGAAAGCCAAAGGGTTTCAATTTGTCGTAACGTTTTCAACAAAGTATAATAAAACCAAACATTCAGTAGAAGACAAAAACCAATGTTTCGTTAAGTACAAAACCACAGTATACTTAGTCGTCACATCTCGCTATATATGGCGTGTGTGCCAAAAATCCATATAGATGATTTTTGGAAGTTTTGCATCCCTTTCTTTTTCCCTTTGGGTGCCTTTTGGGTGTCACATATATCTATGACGTGTTGATGCTGATTTGCAGTTGCCACTATCTTGTAGAATTCAATAAAATAAATCAAATTAAATCATTTAATTAAAGACTTAGGTTTGCAAGTTGATAGTTGACTTCAAGCAGAAGTTAATAAACTACCTGCTACTGTATACCAATTTTTGTAATATTGTTAAAATATGCATGGGTTTTGTAGTTGTTTTTGTTTTTGTTTTTGTTGTTGCTGTTGTTGTTGCTGTTGCTGTTCCTGTTGCTTTCTTTTGCTGTTATTGCTGGTTATTTTGTTTTCTTTGTTTTACCATTTTTGTTTTATTCTTTTTTTATGTTTTTTATACTATAGTTTGCAATTATTGTCGTTTTTTAAATAAATTATATTATTATTTTATGTTATCGGATATTGTTAACTTGTTCAGTTTAATATTTTGTATTAAATTGTCACCGAAAACCTGTTTGTGCAGAGATCAATAAAACTACTCAATTCTATCATGCAAAAGAAAAGTGCTGCAGTCTCTTTTTTTTCCAATTTTGAACGATGAACTACAGCGTTTACTTAAAGATAAATGAATAAATTTTACATATTTTGCTTGCATCTTTCTGAGTTGATTTGTTGCCTACTTTACTGCAAAGGTTAAAAAATAGACATTTATTTCAAATGTTACCATTAAAATTTCCGATACAAATGCTTTACAGTGTAACAGTATTAGCATAAATAACAAAAAATACTCGTGCAGTAAGATATGCGTTTTGGGTACTGTGCAGAAACATACCATCAACATGCCAACAATTATTTGGGCCAGGGGACAAGTATTTCCTCCTTATCAATTTTTTACGTCTTCTTGCGTTGCACGCCTCTGGGTCCAACTCTCGAAGAATCTGCGACACGAGATGCCTTGGTGCATGAACGTGATGAATTAATCTGAGAGCATGCCAAATTGTCCGGTATCCAGACTGTTCTCCAGTATTTTCCATTTCTACTCTCACGAGGTTTCTTATCAGCCCTTCATCGACTGTGTTATTCATTTTCCTGAGGCCATATTTCCGCAGTCGTCTTTTAAGACTTGATAAACTCATGTTTATTCCATGATGTTTCTTTAAAAACTCGATTATAACTTGGTAACTGTAGCCAAAATGAAAATACTTTTCAATCAGTTCTCTTTCGTCCTGTCCATCTCTCTCAGTACCAAACTCACCTGCAAAATAAATAAATAATTAATTGTAGAAAATTCGACGGGAATCTTCAGTTTGACTGGTATTAATGATTTAATGGTATTAAAAATAACCATTCCAAAAAAAGATGCTTACCTGTAATGACATTTCCGCAATTTTGACAAAAGTTACAATTGCCTAGAAGTGTACTTTGACAGTTGCCACAATATTGGTTCGCTGTAGTCATATTTTACGGTTTCTCGTGATTCGTGAATAAGACCGTACATTCAGCTGACATTCGATCCAAAATTCTTCAAATACTGTAGGGATGGAAGCAGCCGGACACTTAATTAAACATGTCAGTCTTGATGACATATGTATGCACGGTGCCAATTTTTACCAACATTTGCAACCCCCGTCTAACGAAAATAAACATATTAGGGTGTAATTCCAGGGGGAGATTTTAATTTATTTTTGGAGAAGGCGTCTGTTTCTACTGAGAAGGTGTCTGTTTCTTGAGAAGAGGTGCCTGTTTCTACGGAGAAGACGTCTGTTTCTGCGAAGAAGGCGTCTGTTTATAGAGAAGAGGTGCCTGTTTCTACGGAGAAGACGTCTATTTCTAAGGAGAAGGCGTCTGTTTCTATAGAGAAGGCGTCTGTTTCTAGAGAAGACGTCTATTTCTATGGAGAAGGCGTATGTTTTTAGAGAAGAGGTGTCTATTGCTCAAGAGAAAGCTCGTATTTCGACGAAGAAGACATCTGTTTCTACGAAGAAGACGTCTATTTCGACGGAGAAGGCTCGTTTTCTACGGAAAAAGCGTCTGTTTCTACGGAAACATGCGTATTTTGCCGGAAACCTTCGATTTCTTCGGAGAAGGTTCGTGTTTGTACGGAGAAGAGGTGACCCTTGTGGGCCACCGTACAATGCGATCATTTGACAATGTCTGCTTGTATAAGAAGGAACTGCGATGTTTTAAAAGTATTGGCAAAGTGTAATCCTCAACTGCGAAACGCAATTATAAAAGCTGCCGACGACGATATATTAGAAGCCATTAGACAGTGTCTGATAAACGTGTGGTGTGAAACAATTAAGATTACTCCGAAAACAGCAAGGAAACTAGCCCCTTATAACGATCATATTAAGTTTGTTGCTGATAAACGTAATCCAGTAACAAAAAGAAAGAAAGTTATTCTACAAGAAGGCGAAGGTTTTCTACCGTTTCTCCTAGCTCCTGTAATTGAACAACTGGCGAGTTTTTAAACCAAATAATGGAACACGTCAGGAGATTGGTACTAGTTCCAGAACATATGACAGATCGAAAGAAACCCTTGGTCACTCCTTTAATAGCGCAGGTGAATGAATTAGATTCAGAAATGCAAAATCTTCTTAAACGTCAAGATATAACACAAGACGAGAAAGTGAAAATGTACGATCAGTCGCTTCAACGTTATCTGAATTATTACGATAAACGAATGAGTAGCCCAGTACGTGTAAACGTCATATCGACACCCGCAGCTGATGACAAACCTGAAGAACCCGCGAACACAGAAGAGATTGCTGAAACAGCACCGTCTGAGTTGCCTGGAGAGATAGAAAGTGACATTTTAGAAAGTGTGCCTGTAACAATGAAATCAAGAGCTCGACAGTTGGTTAAGAAACTTAAAGCGAATAAAGACCTCATAGGATGGACTGACCAAGGACAGATCGTGTTCAAAGGACGACCCATTCCGGGTACAAATGTTGTTGACTTGGTCAACGATTCTCTACGCCAACGAAAGAATTTCAACCCTGCTGGATGGCAGCTTTTCGCAAAAGCATTAGGAAACATGAATGTTCCCGAAGGCATTATCAGAAACGAAAATCGTTTGAGTGTGTTAAGAGAATATAAGACTAAAGATATTTCAGACACCACCCCGCTGACGTCATCTCCAGCAACATCAAAAAGAACAAAAGAAAAACAGAAACGAAGAGACAAAACTTACATCCATATAAATGGGTTAAATAAATTTATTCCCTGTAAAGCTTTGATATTACAATAAAGAATTGTTTACAACATTGTCTTGTACTTATTACACACAATAATATTTACGCATAAAGTCACAAACTAGCATGTCATTCCATTTTTTATTATCAGTAAACATGCCAACAATTGTTGACATGGGTATATTTCTACATCGATGTAAAGCATAAAACAAACAATATTGCCCACACACGCGAGACCCTAATGACTGTAAAGTCTGTTCATTCCAAGTAAAACTACTAGTATGATCTCGTAAAAACGTTTCAAAAGTTTTGCTATAAAAGCCAGGTAATTGTCCGTACGAGTCCATGAACTCCCCTTTTCCATCTGAGGTGAGATAAATTGCTACCCAATGCGTACCAGGTCCATTACTAGAATCCACATTCAGAATAAAGCCACTAGGTCTTTCCGATATCTGACTTGGTGGACGATCCGATGGTAACACGTCTTTAAATACGGTCTTGGTAAATGGATCACTTTTCAGGACGTTTAGGATTTGTAGAGTGTTCATCTTAACTGCTAAAGTCGCACAAAACGTTGCGGTTGGCGTCAATTTCGATAAGACTTTGAAATTCCCCAAGCACCACGATATTTATAGCTGTTGTCAGAGCCGTTCCAAATTGACATTCTATCGATACGTTTCCATTTTTAATCGGTTGAATATGATCGCTCAGGCACAGATCAGCTGTCAGATCAAACACGAATAGAGTGTACCCATTGGCATACTCGTCTCGTGTAATACCATTGCCATCATTTCGAAATAACTTGTTAGTACCAGCATACAAGGTTTGGAAAGCGGACACGTAGTTACTTCCTCTCGCAGCAGCAAATTTCAGTTGTAGGGGTTTTCCAGGCAAATGTTCGCCATTTACCGTTAGACCAAGAGAAGTAATGTCGTAGTTTTTGAAATTGAAAGGATTTTTAGTGTAGGTACCATTATAAGCATCTGCATCGACCATTCCGATAACCACTCGATCAGGTAGAGGGCCTTGAAATATATTTGGTTGATTGCCTGACATATTTCCTCTCGGTACAGAAACCACTTTACAACTGACACGATTGATAGGGTACTTGGCCGTGACACGTTGAAGGGCATGGGTATGAGCCATCATAACGGTAGAAGAGACGTTGATACGTCGAACGCGAAATACACATTCTTCCAAAACCACTTTAAAGTCAGGATGATCTGCTGACGATACCAGGGAAAATGGGTTTCTCGAACGCACTAGCTTGAGTTTGATTGGTACAGCACCAAGAATATAACGGTCTTGTGCAAACAGATCGGAATGGATTCTTCCTTCCATAGCCACGGACTTACTTTGACTTGCATGAACATACCGCAGTTTCAAACCCTTGTTTTCCATCTACTGCTACAGGGTTCACGACATCCATTCGACCAGCTTGATCTTTATAGAACAGCGCTGAGGTCAGATGAGATGATTTTGCGTCTTTGCTAAAGTTCAGTACAGTTTCCATATATGATCGGTAGGGATAAGCAGTGCTCGACGGTGTGACAAGTTTGTTGTTCAGGTAAACTTCTACTTGAGAAAATAAAGCATGCATCCACAGATTTACAGGTCCGACTTGAACATTTTCATCGAGATTAGATCCATCATTGTTGGTTATTTTTGCTTTCACGTGTAGGTAACTGTTTGCTAAATCGGTATACACATCAGAATTTGCAGCACACAGAAACTCGATGGTGTCTGAAGCCCCAATACTCGACACTGGATCTATATCTTCCCAAAATCCTTTATTCATTTCTACTTGTGTAGCAGGCATTACAAATAAATCTAATTCTGATTTTCCACACTCGCACGAATCTTTATGTAGGACACTAAAAGCTTGACTCATGATTTATATTTTATAAACGGTCCAATCTGTGCTTCCGTAGGTTCAGATGTTTTCTTCTTCACAGTTTGCGAACGACTGACGGTTTTACGGCTTGTGTTGACTTTTATAGGAGAATTCACCCGTTTGCGTTTACGACCGGCTCCTGATTGGTTCGTAATGCGACGGACCCCTTTTTGAGCAAGATCTTTCATGGCTTCAGAACCACGCCCTTTTATCGCTTGCTTTACCTTCTTCCCTGCCAGAACATCTTGACCAACGTCTTTTGCAGCTTGCAGAGCTCTTCTTCCAATAGCTTGAGCTCCTCGTTTTACCAGAGGTATTGCAAAGCGTGCAATACTTTTAAAAAAACTTCCAATGCCGTAACCTTTCTGAATACGTGCACCTCGAAAACCCGGTAGACTTCCACCGTGCTTGCTGTCTTCTTAAATAATGCTGTTGAAATTGCTTTACGTCTGGAATAATTGTATGTCTCATTTTTTAAATGAAATACGAAGATCTCCGCTGTCTAAAGTGAAGTGTCACGATCGACTTCCCGAAGCCAAATGGTACGTTTTCGTTTTTGTCGTCCTTTATATTCACTTCAATTGTTTCGAAGGACTTTACCTTGACAGGAATATATTGTAGGTTACGGAAACTGACGTTCACGTTTTCACCATAACTTCCTTGAGTATTGACAATTCTGAGTAGAGGCACTTTGACATCACCGACAAACTGTGCATCCACGATATCGGTATATATATACATCCACCGTTAACATCTGCTACGTACGGGCTTAGGGTTTTCTTTTTAATTACGGTGTCTTGTTGAAACCCTAATGTTGTAGCAATATCACCAGATATCCACACCAGTCCACCTTTAGGCACATCAATCATGACTTTGTGTTTACTTGCATTGCAATGTAAGAAAATTTTATCTTGGTTCGTGCCTCTTTGTTCATGCTACGGTTTAAAGCCCCCACGAGATCGCCAATGGTGTTATAGTAGCCATTTGGGATAAGACCCGTATCGTCATATTTTGTTCCAGCGTTATAGAGAAACGTTTGTTGATTACCTTTTCGAATCGTGCTCCATGTATGGGGATAATATAACTCTGACAAAGCTACTTCCCAGTCACCTGTCAGTTGTATAGTTTCAGCAAGCTTCACTTTAAAATTAGCTACAGTATTATCTGGAAAATATTCCATAGAGCTATTGCCTGGAAGTGTTAAATAAAACTGTGTTGCCATGTCGAAGAACAATACACAAATGAACACAAATTATAAGGTACACACATTTTTATTTCGTTATATCTTTTACATTATCGGCTGGTACCCAAGAATTAAAATCTTCAGGATAGCCTAACCATTTTACAAGATACTCTTTACGTTTACCACGCATGCGTGATGTAATTACTCTTTCTATTCTATAAAAGTCACTATCTGTCTTTGTAACTCTTTGCAATTCCTGTTCGTAAAATGTTCCTTGTAACTCTTCTCCGTGATAATCAGCAATCTTGTACACTGGCGGTCGTCGGGGTACTCGCTTCGTGATGGTGAACACCTCTTCGGTCCAGTTAGGTAAGTAGCCTTTCTTGAATGTACGTCTTGCTTTGCTAATCCGCACTTGGTCATCAATGTTGAATTTATATCTGATGGGTTTGCTGGACTCATCGCCGTATAATTTTTGCCATACAATACTCTCGTTTTCTCGATTGACATCAGCCGGTCTCATCCCAATACTACGGTGTCTCAATGGTTGTAGGCATATACTAATTTTTGTAGTACATCGGTATATTTCAACGTATTCTTTGCTGTGAAATATTTCCACATTTTCCCCTTTAACGTTCGGTTAAATCGTTCAACGATGGATGCCTTTGTATCGTTGTGTGTTGTAAAAAATCGAATATGTTTGTCCTTCAATAACTTTTGAAAACGTTTATTGGTAAATTATGTTCCTTTATCGGTATGAAGTTTTTCCGGCTTCCTTCCTTTCTTTAGTATTTTTTCAAAGGCTTTAACCAAACTCTCTCCATTCTTTGTTTTTAATGGTTCCACCCATGCAAATTTGGACAGTACATCAATAACAGTTAAAACGTATTTATAACCATTATTTGTTTTACTAAGCGAATCCATAATTACTAGATCGGCCTCCCATTGTTCGTCCATCGCTCCAACAATAACACGATTTCGCTTAAAATTATGTCGTACGTGTTTATGCAAAGTATAGGTATCTTGTTGTCTAAGCCATGTTTTTATCTTGTTTCGGGATATCTGGAATTTTCCGTCACTTTTTACGACACGGTATAAGGCATCTACGCCGCCAAAACTTGCCGGACTTTTTGGCTTGTAATACAGATCGTGAAGGTACTGTTCTGCCATCTAATTCGGATGCTTGTATCACAATCTTTCCCCCACAACACGCCGAGATGCAACGAATTCTCCGAAATATATTACGGAGGGTTATATGTGGTAAACCGCCACATCAAGTCATGTTCACACAATTAAGGTCGGAGGTAAATGAATGAAAAAGGGCAACGACGCAACATATATATATATACACTCAGGTGATATATGCATATATTAACCTCAGGAACAGTTGACCCAGCATTAGGAACGAATTACGCCTCTTGTATTGTGATAAATCTATGTTCTGAAAATCTTTCACCGTTCGTCGAGTAGCCTCTCGAAGCGTTTGGTTATCGTAATTGTCGCTAACTCTGTACACAAGAGCGAGATAGGCGACTATTCTTCCAAAATTATTTACATTCATTTCTTCATAGATGCGATGAAGGTTCATACCAACGAATTGATTATTAAAGCAATCAAACAGGTGTCGATGCTTGTCAAGACATGTTTGAATATGATATGATATAGTATCTTTATCGATATCAATATTATGTTGTTTTAACTCATCAAAAATTGCATCCATAACGTATATACTTGCTGTATTCGTCTATAACAAGTCGTGTTCACACGACCAAGGTTGGAAATAAATGAACCACTGTGAAGTATGCACCACATTCAGCCTTCGATTCAGCCTTCGATTCGGCCTTCGATTCAGCCGTCAATTCAATTATCGCATCATATTGCGAAGTTATCTCCATATTCATCAGGTGGTCGCTATTACAGAATATCATACAAAAACACAATTTTCTCAGGCGCTATTCTATACGATTTTTTTTAATATACATATGTTGTACAGAATTTCATGCTCTTTAATATGGTATAACTTTCCAGAGTGGGATAGAACTATGAACGACGCAGGAGGGCTTTAAACAAGTTGCGGCGCGGCGTCAATACGAATGACGGGGGTTGTGGTGTATACATTATTCCAGATTACATCAGATATAAACACAATTTTCTCAGCCGCTATTCTATACGATTTTTTTTAATTTACATATGTTGTACAGAATTTCATGCTCTTTAATATGCTATAAGTTTCCAGAGTGGGATAGAACTATGAACGACGCGAGAAGGCCTTAAACAAATTGCGCCGCGGCGTCATTAATACGACTGACGGGGATTGTGTTGCATATTCCAGATTACCTCAGAAAAAGTACAATTTTATCAGGCGCTATTCTATACGATTTTTTTTAATTTACATATGTTGTACAGAATTTCATGCTCTTTAATATGGTATAAGTTTCCAGAGTGGGATAGAACTATGAACGACGCAGGAGGGCTTTAAACAAGTTGCGGCGCGGCGTCAATACGAATGACGGGGGTTGTGGTGCATACATTATTCCAGATTACATCAGATATAAACACAATTTTCTCAGGCGCTATTCTATACGATTTTTTTTAATTTACATATGTTGTACAGAATTTCATGCTCTTTAATATGGTATAAGTGTCCAGAGTGGGATAGAACTATGAACGACGCGAGAAGGCCTTAAACAAATTGCGGCGCGGCGTCATCAATACGAATGACGGGGGTTGTGGTGCATACATTATTCCAGATTACATCAGATATAAACACAATTTTCTCAGGCGCTATTCTATACGATTTTTTTAAATTTACATATGTTGTACAGAATTTCATGCTCTTTAATATGGTATAAGTTTCCAGAGTGGGATAGAACTATGAACGACGCGAGAAGGCCTTAAACAAATTGCGGCGCGGCGTCATTAATACGACTGACGGGGATTGTGTTGCATATTCCAGATTACCTCCGAAAAAGTACAATTTTATCAGGCGCTATTCTATACGATTTTTTTTAATTTACATATGTTGTACAGAATTTCATGCTCTTTAATATGGCATAAGTTTCCAGAGTGGGATAGAACTATGAACGATGCAGGAGGGTTTTAAACAAGTTGCGGCGCGGCGTCAATACGAATGACGGGGGTTGTGGTGCATACATTATTCCAGATTACATCAGATATAAACACAATTTTCTCAGGCGCTATTCTATACGATTTTTTTTAATTTACATATGTTGTACAGAATTTCATGCTCTTGAATATGGTATAAGTTTCCAGAGTGGGATAGAACTATGAACGACGCGAGAAGGCCTTAAACAAATCGCGGCGCGGCGTCATTAATACGACTGACGGGGGGGGGGGTTTGTATTGCATATTTCAGATTACCTCAGAAAAAGTTGAATTTTCTAAGGAGCTATTCTATAGGATTTTTTTTAATTTACATATGTTGTACAGAATTTCATGCTATTTAATTTCGTTTATTTGTCCAGAGGGGCATACACCTATAAACGCGAATGAGGCAAACCTTAAACAAGTTGCAACATGTCTTCTTTAATACTATGCATGCAAGAATGGGTATTTGAGATTACCTCAGATCTCACTAAGAACACAATTTTCACAATGGCTTTTCTATTGGTATTTCTTATGTTAATATATATAGTAAATATATCGTGTTTATCCCAGGATTTTAACCGAATCCGTCTTTTTAAATGCAGATCGCCGCAGCGTGTCAAACTCATACCCAGTGTCTTTTTACGAGGTTACCGAGTCGCTAGAGCACCGTGATAAGACCCTGGATACTAGGTTTCGCAGCGTGTTTGATACCATGCAGTTCGAACAAACAAGGAGTTAGTTATATGTTAGAAAATCAAATTGATTCATCCACTATATACGTACACTGATTAAGCAACTAAAGATGCTTACGTATTAAAAAGAGATACATTGTCGCTCATTGATATGCTTATGAAAGCACGCACACGATTGATGTGCTGTACCTCGCATAATATGTTGATACGCATTTGGAAAAACGGACTCGATATGAAGTCTATACGTAAATGTATAAACCAAAACCCCTTCCATTGTCATTCAATTCTTACATTATTAATATATCATATAAATAAAGACGTTGGTTCAATTGTTAATATTTGATTACATATATTAATATTTTCGCTTTCTCAGCTTGAGTTTGGAATTGTTTTCTTTTAGTATCTGACGTTTCTGTTTACCTCGGCTATTAACAATGCGAAACAATCTGCATCGGAGTTTCGTCTGGTATGGGCGCGTCGTCGATGCACGTGATAATTCGAATATATCTCGTGGTTAAATTTGGAAATCTTTTACATAAATCTCGACAAACATTTCACATTTGCAAAGACATTTCAACCTTTTTATTTCAGGAACATTTTTGTTTTGATTAAATGTGATTACTACAAGTGCATGGTCATCGGTCTTGTTATAATGATAATGGTGACGTGTCTTTTTTCACTAACCCTTTGTTCCTTTGTTGGTGATCAAGCCACGGTGAGCAAAGAGTCCACTTTTTTTTGCAATAGGTTGGTCGCTGACGCCACAGTGGAAAGTTGTGTATCCTGCCTTGGACGAGTTCTTCCGTCGTAATGATGTCTGACGACCTTACTGATTCTAGGTGTAGATAAGGTTTTGGTATATCTCATACTAATGATCTTTTCCAAACTTTTGCACCACGGTGTGGACTATTTATCTTCACTGTGAACGGTCATGCTTACATGGTAACTTCTTCTTGTTGTGACTAGGAAACGGTGCACACTTCTTTGTTGATATCGGCGAACATGTCTTTTAACGTTTCGTTTGTTTATCCAATTTCCTGGGCCCATTTTCATCTCATTATACTAGTATGGAAAATTTACTTGGTAAGCGTACGTCATCCATTCTGACTAAATCACTCGACCATGCACTCCAGATTGCGTTTGTGGACGATGATTTATATATTGTAACACTTTGAATTAGACGAAAATTCAATATTTATAAAAGTTTTTCTTTTCAATTTGTCCTCAGAATGTGTCTCGTCAGCAACTTTGCTGAAAAGTTTTTTAGCATTTGAATGTTTCTACTGTATACATATAATCTAGGTATCGTACGCTACGCTAGCGGGATAGCTCATTATCTTTAAACAATTTCTTTTTGAACGTCTCTAATAATTCGCTGGCGGAGAATGCGTTCTTGTTAAAAAATTTAATTAAGATTTTAACGTTTGTTCTTAGTTGAATTGTTCTTCTGTTAATTTCTTATAAAAGAATCGCTTATACGTATAAACGTCTAACTTCTACATATATATTCAAATTTGTATTGCTATATACTATTTGGTTAAAAATTAATATTTTGTAATTCTTACAACCAAAACGAGGTTTGCATGGGATTGCACATACATTCATTAGCCTACCAAAACCTAACTACTTTTTCTTACAGTGAGTACATCAAATACCGTCTATCTTTTTGTTGCAGATAGATCGTGTCACTATTGCCATAGGCAAGGGCACTTGATAAGAAATTGCCCGGACAACCCAAGGCGAGGTAGACGAGGCGGAAGAGGTGGAAGAAGAGGAGGAGGAGGAAAAAGAGACAAAACTGTGATTTTTTATTTGTAGTCCTTAATAATTTTTCTTGTTATTTTTTTTGGGGGGCTATTAATAGCAAAGCTGCAGTCACGCCCAGCTATTAATCAGATCGATTGATGTTTTAGATATGCGATAAATAATAGGGTATTTCATAGTTTGAAAGAATTAGGTCATTTACGAGCAAAATAGAAACACAAACAAACGTACGAAATTAATAAAAAATGTTATTAATGGTATATAAATATAGTCATTATTAAAAGCTGAACAAAAGATACGCACGCAGCCCACGAACGGATTAAAATACCACCACAGTGGCACAGTCATCAAGTTATAAATGGCTCAAGGTGACAGTATGATGAAAAAAGTCCAATATACAATTTCGCTGACAGCTCTTTCTATTTTTAATACATCTAAAACATAAATCGACTTGGCTAAAACAATCTGGAAATGCAGTGTAATCTTTAATCGCTTTCGTGTTTAATTTGATCTTTAATTTTATTGGGTTCTCTTTGAGTAAATTTTAATTCTGTGTCTTGTACGTTATCCAATTTATATTAATAAAACAGAAAGCATTGTCAATTAACTTTACTTCCAATCGAAAATGCTCTGTAAATTAACCGCAAAACAACTTCTCAGCGCGCAAATAATAAATACAGTTAAAAAAAACGTCAGTCGTATTAATAACGTCGCGCCGCAGATTATTTAAAGCTTGCCTGCGACGTTCATGGGTCTATCCCACTCTGGAAACTTAAACCAGATTAAAGAGCATGAAATTCTTTACAACATATGTAAATTTAAAAAAATCGTATAGAATAGCGCCTGATAAAATTGTACTTTTTCTGAGGTAATCTGGAATATGCAACACAATCCCCGTCAGTCGTATTAATGACGCCGCGCCGCAATTTGTTTAAGGCCTTCTCGCATCGTTCATAGTTCTATCCCACTCTGGACACTTATACCATATGAAAGAGCATGAAATTCTGTACAACATATGTAAATTAAAAAAAATCGTATACAACAGCGCCTGAGAAAATTGTGTTTATATCTGATGTAATCTGGAATAAAGTATGCACCACAACCCCGTCATTCGTATTGACGCCGCGCCGCAATTTGTTTAAGGCCTTCTCGCGTCGTTCATAATTCTATCCCACTCTGGAAACTTACCATATTAAAGAGCATGAAATTATGTACAACATATATAAATTTAAAAAAATCGTATAGAATAGCGCCTGAGAAAATTGGTAAGCACTAAATGCCATACCGTGAGGCCCCTTGAGCCCGCATTCGGCTAATTTTGTCAGCGGTATAACCGGTATAGTAGCAAGTGGGGCATGTCATCGTCCAGCAGAATTGGACTATATATATATATATATATATATTGAAATAAAAGTAGCGTGCTGCGTAGGCAGTGTTGAAACAACAATCGAAATTCGAAATATGGTAAGATATTATACTGCCGAAACAGAGAACGTAGTAGTCTAACGTTTCGAGCGAAGGCCCTTCGTCAGAGAGAAACGTGTAGAGTGCTCGATAATAATAATAATCTGTTTATTGAACCGCATTGCAGTATTAAACTGAATTACATGGCATAATAGCAATATCTACATATAAATACCTAAATTGAATATATACATTAATAATACTTAATTGTTATAAAATTTTTAAATCGGTCTGTATTTGTATTAATTATGTTTGTTTGTTCTGACCTAAGGTTATAATCATGTTCGCGATATTGTGGTTGGGTTTTCATTATATTTACAAGTGGGTTATTATTAACAACTCTTTCGGATCTTAATTTGTTGACAAATTTCGTACACGAGGTATGTCGACGCGTACTTAGCGTTTCCAAGCCCGTGGAAGTCAAGGCATCTTCGTATGACATATCAGGGCGAATAATCCGGAGTGCTCGCTTTTGGATTGATTCGATTAGATCAGATAGATACAGACATGTAGAGCTTAATATACAATTTATTTGAAACTATCTAATATATATATATAGTTCAATCTACAGACACGGTGTTTCGCTGTACAACAGCTCATCAGTGTAGCTTGGAACAATCTGAATGAATTTCATCAATTATTTATACACATGCGATCGTCGGTGACAACCGCATGTGGGACAGCATCGGTGAAGTACATTCAGATAGTGTGAAGTGCGCATGGGCCCAGAGTGCTCAAACTTCCACAAGGGTAGTGAGCGTTGCATTATCGCTAATAGGTACCCACGGCAACTTCACAGAGTGCTCAACAACACCGAAGTGAAGGAGCGTACATAGTTCAATCTACAGACACGGTGTTTCGCTGTACAACAGCTCATCAGTGTAGCTTGGAACAATCTGAATGAATTTCATCAATTATTTATACACATGCGATCGTCGGTGACAACCGCATGTGGGACAGCATCGGTGAAGTACATTCAGATAGTGTGAAGTGCGCATGGGCCCAGAGTGCTCAAACTTCCACAAGGGTAGTGAGCGTTGCATTATCGCTAATAGGTACCCACGGCAACTTCACAGAGTGCTCAACAACACCGAAGTGAAGGAGCGTACATAGTTCAATCTACAGACACGGTGTTTCGCTGTACAACAGCTCATCAGTGTAGCTTGGAACAATCTGAATGAATTTCATATAATATATATATATATATATATTATATATATATATATACAGGTCGTCATTACACTGTGTTTCATCAGCGGACTGCTTAACGCAATCATCAGATGACTAACATCCTAACGATGTATCACTGAATTGAAATTTACATATGCATGTCTGCGGCGGAAGTGTTAAATGTCTGGTGGTATTTCCTTGAAGTCGCACAATAAGTGCTTGTTGACATGGCGACAACTTGATAAAAGTTCATTTCTTTTATTGAGTGAAGGGAATTTCTGAAATATAATATGAAATTTCTCAGTAAGGCAGAGTTCGCATCTTTTTTATCCGTTTTTAAAGACGGGCGCTCTAAGACTAACGACTTAAAAAACGGATAAAAAAGATGCGAACTCTGCCTTTACTCAATAAAAGAAATTAACTTTTATCAAGTTGTCGCCATGTCAACAAGCACTTATTGTGTAACTTCAAGGAAATACCACCAGACATTTATTATTATTATTTAACACTTCCGCTGCAGACATGCATATTAAAATTTAAATTTAAATTCAGTGATAGATGTTAGTGGTTTTCCACTGGCGAATTCTGTCACGAATTTTGTCGCGCGAAGCGGCCTTTTTCTTTTGTCTTAATATGCTCTCGAGTGGAACTAATTAGAAATCCATTCAATTTTGACAATAGAAATGTCGCTTCGCGCGACAAAACTCACCAGTGGAAAATCGGCTTGAAGCATGAAACACAGTGTAATGACGACCTATATATATATATATATATATATGGGGTTTTTTGGCATAAAGGCTCAGACACTCACACCAATTGACCAACGCGAAAGCCCAGTTTCTGTCTCAAATTCCAAAGCGAAAGCTTAGTTATTACCGCCAAACAAAGGAAAACGGATAGCTATTCTTTTCACGAGTTCGGTTTGCGATAAATTACAAGATTTCCTATAGAAATCGAACGATTTTCCAGTCATCAAGCTGGACTTCCTTCTCACGAATAAGTGAAATTTTAAACGTAGGTTGCTACAGAGGTTAAGGGGGACATCAGCAGCACAGTGATGTTAACTACAACACTTGCCTAGATGACCGTAGTATTGCGGGCTCAAGGGGCCTCACGGTAGGTCGTGGCTAGATGGGATACTCGCAGTTGAGGTGACCGCGAGGTACTAGGTCCGAGTCAACTTCGGAACAATGATCGGGATTCGGATTTTTGTACTCGGATTTTTCAAAATGGCGGCCACAATTTCAATCCAAGGAGTGACAAAACTCAACGAAGACAATAGACCCCTCAATGAAGAACAAAGTAAGAATTTGTAAGAATAATAAGATTTAAGACTCTAAAGTTTTTATTTTATTAAAAATCGTGTTGCAAATTTAGTAAAATGCTTGTAGTCTAGACGAATTTTTATGGCTCATATAAAATAAAATGTTGACAAAGATAATATAATATAATATATATATATATATATATATATATGGGCCCATGCGCACTTCACGTTATCTGAATGTACTTCACCGATGCTGTCCCACATGCGGTTGTCACCGACGATCGCATGTGTATAAGTAATTGATGAAATTCATTCAGATTGTTCCAAGCTACACTGATGAGCTGTTGTACAGCGAAACACCGTGTCTGTAGATTGAACTATGTACGCTCCTTCACTTCGGTGTTGTTGAGCACTCTGTGAAGTTGCCGTGGGTACCTATTAGCGATAATGCAACGCTCACTACCCTTGTGGAAGTTTGAGCACTCTGGGCCCATGCGCACTTCACGTTATCTGAATGTACTTCACCGATGCTGTCCCACATGCGGTTGTCACCGACGATCGCATGTGTATAAGTAATTGATGAAATTCATTCAGATTGTTCCAAGCTACACTGATGAGCTGTTGTACAGCGAAACACCGTGTCTGTAGATTGAACTATATATATATATATATATACAGTGGCGTGGTGGCAGGGGGAGGCAAGGGCCCCCCAACTGGGGTCACCCGAAAAGGGGCACCGAAATTGGCAAGGGCTCCAAAACTGAACAAAATAAACCTATTTCTTTGTATAGCCAGGTCTTCAATGGGGGGATATAAAGATCTGAAATCTGTAATCTTTTGTGTTTTCTATGAAGTTTTGTAATCTTGAGAATTCTGTAAAATCTCACTCCAAAATGCAGTAAATGGCATATCAGAGACTCTTGGACCCCCCCCTGGAGGTTTGGCGCTACTTCGCCGCTTGCATTGGC
The DNA here is from genome assembly GCA_035771165.1 of Paragorgia papillata. Taxonomy (NCBI): domain Eukaryota; kingdom Metazoa; phylum Cnidaria; class Anthozoa; order Scleralcyonacea; family Coralliidae; genus Paragorgia; species Paragorgia papillata. The sequence continues at coordinate 1,756,200 of JAWNZC010000086.1, read as the reverse complement.
ATGGTCTTTGAGAGCACCCGTTGTTTGTTGTAATATTATATTACATTGCTACTTCAGTTATTTTTAAACAAAAAATGTGATCATTTATCAAATACAGTAATGTCTTTCTTTCATATTTTTTTTGGGGGTGGGGGGGTGGGGGGGGCACCAAAGCTAATCTGGCAACCCCAGCCTGAAACTTGCCACCACGCCACTGTATATATATATATATATATATAGTTCAATCTACAGACACGGTGTTTCGCTGTACAACAGCTCATCAGTGTAGCTTGGAACAATCTGACTGAATTTCATCAATTACTTATACACATGCGATCGTCGGTGACAACCGCATGTGGGACAGCATCGGTGAAGTACAGTCAGATAGCGTGAAGTGCGCATGGGTCCAGAGTGCTCAAACTTCCACAAGGGTAGTGAGCGTTGCATTATCGCTAATAAGTACCCACGGCAACTTCACATATATATATATATATATGACTTTATTAATTAATCACTATACAGGAGCATGAATCTTAAATGGCCTAGACATTACCATTAAATCCAATTAGTATTCTTTTCAAACAACCTATTGCAGTAGTTTGAAAGCCCTAAACACTTCTGAGCCACGGTGCATAAAAAACACGGTCTAATACACCTGCCGGGAAATTAAGATAACTTGAAGTGTATGCATGGTGAAAGCATTTAAAAGCTTTTTCTCTTCTTGTTTAACTTATGTGCTGATTAATTTATATCTTAATTTCCCAGGTGTACAGTATAAAACCATGCTTTTTACGCATCCGTGGCTTCAGAGAAGTGTTTAGGGCTTTCAAACTACTGCAGGTGTACTTAGTTGTCTAGTATGGGACCTCATGTCCTTTTGTAGTTGCACCTGCCCCTGGGCAAATTTAAAAAAAAATAAAAAATAATAGGTTGTTTGAAAAGAATACTAATTCATTTTCTAAGGGTTCCTGTTTTTTTATACACACTGACTGTATATATATATATATATATATACAGTGGTGTGGTGGCAAGTTTCAGGCTGGGGTGGGCAGATTGGTTTTGGTGCCCTTTCTGCACCCCCAGTTGGGGGGCCTTTCCCCCCCTGCCACCACGCCACTGTATATATATATATATATTTGTAACATTTTATGAGCCATAAAAATTCGTCTAGACTACTACAAGCATTTTACTAAATTTGCACCACGATTCTTAATAAAATAAAAACTTTAAATCTTAGTCTTAAATCTTATTATTCTTACAAATTCTTACTTTGTTCTTCATTGAGCTGTCTATTGTCTTCGTTGAGTTTTGTCACTCCTTGGATTGAAATTGTGGCCGCCATTTTGAAAAATCCGAGTAGAAAAATCCGAATCCCGATGATTGTTCCGAAGTTGACTCGGACCTAGTACCTCGCGGTCACCTCAACTGCGAGTATCCCATCTAGCCACGACCCTCACGGTATGGCATTTAGTGCTTACCAAGAAAATTGTGTTTATATCTGATGAAATCTGGAATATGCAACACAACCCCCGTCAGTCGTATTAATGACGCCGCGCCGCAACTTGTTTAAAACCTTCCTGCGTCGTTCGTGGGTCTATCCCACTCTGGAAACTTATACCATATTAAAGAGCATGAAATTCTGTACAACATATGTAAATTTAAAAAAATCGTATAGAATACTGCCTGACGCCGCGCCGCAATTTGTTTAAGGCCTTCTCGCGTCGTTCATAGTTCTATCCCACTCTGGAAACTTATACCATATTAAAGAGCATGAAATTCTGTACAACATATGTAAATTAAAAAAAATCGTATAGAATAGCGCCTGAGAAACTTGTGTTTATATCTGATGTAATCTGGAATAATGTATGCACCACAACCCCCGTCATTCGTATTGACGCCGCGGCGCAACTTGTTTAAAACCCTCCTGCGTCGTTCATAGTTCTATCCCACTCTGGAAACTTATACCATATTAAAGAGCATGAAATTCTGTACAACATATGTAAATTAAAAAAAATCGTATAGAATAGCGCCTGAGAAAATTGTACTTTTTCTGAGGTAATCTGGAATATGCAACACAATCCCCGTCAGTCGTATTAATGACGCCGCGCCGCAATTTGTTTAAGGCCTTCTCGCGTCGTTCATAGTTCTATCCCACTCTGGAAACTTATACCGTATTAAAGAGCATGAAATTCTGTACAACATATGTAAATTTAAAAAAATCGTATAGAATAGCGCCTGAGAAACTTGTGTTTATATCTGATGTAATCTGGAATAATGTATGCACCACAACCCCCGTCATTCGTATTGACGGCGCGGCGCAACTTGTTTAAAACCCTCCTGCGTCGTTCATAGTTCTATCCCACTCTGGAAACTTATACCATATTAAAGAGCATGAAATTCTGTACAACATATGTAAATTAAAAAAAATCCTATAGAATAGCGCCTGAGAAAATTGTACTTTTTCTGAGGTAATCTGGAATATGCAACACAATCCCCGTCAGTCGTATTAATGACGCCGCGCCGCAATTTGTTTAAGGCCTTCTCGCGTCGTTCATAGTTCTATCCCACTCTGGAAACTTATACCATATTAAAGAGCATGAAATTCTGTACAACATATGTAAATTAAAAAAAATCGTATAGAATAGCGCCTGAGAAAATTGTACTTTTTCTGAGGTAATCTGAAATATGCAACACAATCCCCGTCAATCGTATTAATGACGCCGCGCCGCAATTTGTTTAAGCCCTTCTCGCGTCGTTCATAGTTCTATCCCACTCTGGAAACTTATACCATATTAAAGAGCATGAAATTCTGTACAACATATGTAAATTTAAAAAAATCGTATAGAATAGCGCCTGAGAAAATTGTGTTTATATCTGATGTAATCTGGAATAATGTATGCACCACAACCCCCGTCATTCGTATTGACGCCACGCCGCAACTTGTTTAAAACCCTCCTGCGTCGTTCATAGTTCTATCCCACTCTGGAAGCTTATACCATATTAAAGAGCATGAAATTCTGTACAACATATGTAAATTAAAAAAATTCTTATAGATTAGCGCCTGAGAAAATTGTGTTTATATCTCATGTAATCTGGAATATGCAACACAACCCCCGTCAGTCGTATTAATGACGCCGCGCCGCAACTTGTTTAAAACCTTCCTGCGTCATTCGTGGGTCTATCCCACTCTCGAAACTTACACCATATTAAAGAGCATGAAATTCTGTACAACATATGTAAATTAAAAAAAATCGTATAGAATAGCGCCTGAGGAAATTGTACTTTTTTCTGAGGTAATCTGGAATATGCAACACAATCCCCGTAAGTCGTATTAATGACGCCGCGCCGCAATTTGTTTAAGGCCTTCTCGCGTCGTTCATAGTTCTATCCCACTCTGGAAACTTATACCATATTAAAGAGCATGAAATTCTGTACAACATATGTAAATTTAAAAAAATCGTATAGAATACCGCCTGACGCCGCGCCGCAATTTGTTTAAGGCCTTCTCGCGTCGTTCATAGTTCTATCCCACTCTGGAAACTTATACCATATTAAAGAGCATGAAATTCTGTACAACATATGTAAATTTAAAAAAATCGTATAGAATAGCGCCTGAGAAACTTGTGTTTATATCTGATGTAATCTGGAATAATGTATGCACCACAACCCCCGTCATTCGTATTGACGCCGCGGCGCAACTTGTTTAAAACCCTCCTGCGTCGTTCATAGTTCTATCCCACTCTGGAAACTTATACCATATTAAAGAGCATGAAATTCTGTACAACATATGTGAATTAAAAAAAATCGTATAGAATAGCGCCTGAGAAAATTGTACTTTTTCTGAGGTAATCTGGAATATGCAACACAATCCCCGTCAGTCGTATTAATGACGCCGCGCCGCAATTTGTTTAAGGCCTTCTCGCGTCGTTCATAGTTCTATCCCACTCTGGAAACTTATACCATATTAAAGAGCATGAAATTCTGTACAACATATGTAAATTTAAAAAAATCGTATAGAATAGCGCCTGAGAAAATTGTGTTTATATCTGATGTAATCTGGAATAATGTATGCACCACAACCCCCGTCATTCGTATTGACGCCGCGCCGCAACTTGTTTAAAACCCTCCTGCGTCGTTCATAGTTCTATCCCACTCTGGAAACTTATACCATATTAAAGAGCATGAAATTCTGTACAACATATGTAAATTAAAAAAAATCGTATAGAATAGCGCCTGACAAACTTGTGTTTATATCGGATGTAATCTGGAATAATGTATGCACCACAACCCCCCGTCATTCGTATTGACGCCGCGGCGCAACTTGTTTAAAACCCTCCTGCGTCGTTCATAGTTCTATCCCACTCTGGAAACTTATACCATATTAAAGAGCATGAAATTCTGTACAACATATGTAAATTAAAAAAAATCGTATAGAATAGCGCCTGAGAAAATTGTACTTTTTCTGAGGTAATCTGGAATATGCAACACAATCCCCGTCAGTCGTATTAATGACGCCGCGCCGCAATTTGTTTAAGGCCTTCTCGCGTCGTTCATAGTTCTATCCCACTCTGGAAACTTATACCATATTAAAGAGCATGAAATTCTGTACAACATATGTAAATTAAAAAAAATCGTATAGAATACCGCCTGAGAAAATTGTGTTTATATCTGATGTAATCTGGAATAATGTATGCACCACAACTCCCGTCATTCGTATTGACGCCGCGCCGCAACTTGTTTAAAACCCTCCTGCGTCGTTCATAGTTCTATCCCACTCTGGAAACTTATACCATATTAAAGAGCATGAAATTCTGTACAACATATGTAAATTAAAAAAAATCGTATAGAATAGCGCCTGAGAAAATTGTGTTTATATCTCATGTAATCTGGAATATGCAACACAACCCCCGTCAGTCGTATTAATGACGCCGCGCCACAACTTGTTTAAAACCTTCCTGCGTCATTCGTGGGTCTATCCCACTCTCGAAACTTACACCATATTAAAGAGCATGAAATTCTGTACAACATATGTAAATTAAAAAAAATCGTATAGAATAGCGCCTGAGGAAATTGTACTTTTTTCTGAGGTAATCTGGAATATGCAACACAATCCCCGTCAGTCGTATTAATGACGCCGCGCCGCAATTTGTTTAAGGCCTTCTCGCGTCGTTCATAGTTCTATCCCACTCTGGAAACTTATACCATATTCAAGAGCATGAAATTCTGTACAACATATGTAAATTTAAAAAAATCGTATACAATAGCGCCTGAGAAAATTGTGTTTATATCTGATGTAATCTGGAATAATGTATGCACCACAACCCCCGTCATTCGTATTGACGCCGCGCCGCAACTTGTTTAAAACCCTCCTGCGTCGTTCATAGTTCTATCCCACTCTGGAAACTTATACCATATTAAAGAGCATGAAATTCTGTACAACATATGTCAATTAAAAAAAATCGTATAGAATACCGCCTGACGCCGCGCCGCAATTTGTTTAAGGCTTTCTCGCGTCGTTCATAGTTCTATCCCACTCTGGAAACTTATACCATATTAAAGAGCATGAAATTCTGTACAACATATGTAAATTAAAAAAAATCGTATAGAATAGCGCCTGAGAAAATTGTACTTTTTCTGAGGTAATCTGGAATATGCAACACAATCCCCGTCAGTCGTATTAATGACGCCGCGCCGCAATTTGTTTAAGGCCTTCTCGCGTCGTTCATAGTTCTATCACACTCTGGAAACTTATACCATATTAAAGAGCATGAAATTCTGTACAACATATGTAAATTTAAAAAAATCGTATAGAATAGCGCCTGAGAAACTTGTGTTTATATCTGATGTAATCTGGAATAATGTATGCACCACAACCCCCGTCATTCGTATTGACGCCGCGGCGCAACTTGTTTAAAACCCTCCTACGTCGTTCATAGTTCTATCCCACTCTGGAAACTTATACCATATTAAAGAGCATGAAATTCTGTACAACATATGTAAATTAAAAAAAATCGTATAGAATAGCGCCTGAGAAAATTGTACTTTTTCTGAGGTAATCTGGAATATGCAACACAATCCCCGTCAGTCGTATTAATGACGCCGCGCCGCAATTTGTTTAAGGCCTTCTCGCGTCGTTCATAGTTCTATCCCACTCTGGAAACTTATACCATATTAAAGAGCATGAAATTCTGTACAACATATGTAAATTAAAAAAAATCGTATAGAATAGCGCCTGAGAAAATTGTACTTTTTCTGAGGTAATCTGGAATATGCAACACAATCCCCGTCAGTCGTATTAATGACGCCGCGCCGCAATTTGTTTAAGGCCTTCTCGCGTCATTCATAGTTCTATCCCACTCTGGAAACTTATACCATATTAAAGAGCATGAAATTCTGTACAACATATGTAAATTAAAAAAAATCGTATAGAATAGCGCCTGAGAAAATTGTGTTTATATCTGATGTAATCTGGAATAATGTATGCACCACAACCCCCGTCATTCGTATTGACGCCGCGCCACAACTTGTTTAAAACCCTCTGCGTCGTTCATAGTTCTATCCCACTCTGGAAACTTATACCATATTAAAGAGCATGAAATTCTGTACAACATATGTAAATTAAAAAAAATCGTATAGAATAGCGCCTGAGAAAATTGTGTTTATATCTCATGTAATCTGGAATATGCAACACAACCCCCGTTAGTCGTATTAATGACGCCGCGCCGCAACTTGTTTAAAAACTTCCTGCGTCATTCGTGGGTCTATCCCACTCTCGAAACTTACACCATATTAAAGAGCATGAAATTCTGTACAACATATGTAAATTAAAAAAAATCGTATAGAATAGCGCCTGAGGAAATTGTACTTTTTTCTGAGGTAATCTGGAATATGCAACACAATCCCCGTCAGTCGTATTAATGACGCCGCGCCGCAATTTGTTTAAGGCCTTCTCGCGTCGTTCATAGTTCTATCCCACTCTGGAAACTTATACCATATTCAAGAGCATGAAATTCTGTACAACATATGTAAATTTAAAAAAATCGTATACAATAGCGCCTGAGAAAATTGTGTTTATATCTGATGTAATCTGGAATAATGTATGCACCACAACCCCCGTCATTCGTATTGACGCCGCGCCGCAACTTGTTTAAAACCCTCCTGCGTCGTTCATAGTTCTATCCCACTCTGGAAACTTATACCATATTAAAGAGCATGAAATTCTGTACAACATATGTAAATTAAAAAAAATCGTATAGAATACCGCCTGACGCCGCGCCGCAATTTGTTTAAGGCCTTCTCGCGTCGTTCATAGTTCTATCCCACTCTGGAAACTTATACCATATTGAAGAGCATGAAATTCTGTACAACATATGTAAATTAAAAAAAATCGTATAGAATAGCGCCTGAGAAAATTGTACTTTTTCTGAGGTAATCTGGAATATGCAACACAATCCCCGTCAGTCGTATTAATGACGCCGCGCCGCAATTTGTTTAAGGCCTTCTCGCGTCGTTCATAGTTCTATCACACTCTGGAAACTTATACCATATTAAAGAGCATGAAATTCTGTACAACATATGTAAATTTAAAAAAAATCGTATAGAATAGCGCCTGAGAAACTTGTGTTTATATCTGATGTAATCTGGAATAATGTATGCACCACAACCCCCGTCATTCGTATTGACGCCGCGGCGCAACTTGTTTAAAACCCTCCTGCGTCGTTCATAGTTCTATCCCACTCTGGAAACTTATACCATATTAAAGAGCATGAAATTCTGTACAACATATGTAAATTAAAAAAAATCGTATAGAATAGCGCCTGAGAAAATTGTACTTTTTCTGAGGTAATCTGGAATATGCAACACAATCCCCGTCAGTCGTATTAATGACGCCGCGCCGCAATTTGTTTAAGGCCTTCTCGCGTCGTTCATAGTTCTATCCCACTCTGGAAACTTATACCATATTAAAGAGCATGAAATTCTGTACAACATATGTAAATTAAAAAAAATCGTATAGAATAGCGCCTGAGAAAATTGTACTTTTTCTGAGGTAATCTGGAATATGCAACACAATCCCCGTCAGTCGTATTAATGACGCCGCGCCGCAATTTGTTTAAGGCCTTCTCGCGTCGTTCATAGTTCTATCACACTCTGGAAACTTATACCATATTAAAGAGCATGAAATTCTGTACAACATATGTAAATTTAAAAAAATCGTATAGAATAGCGCCTGAGAAACTTGTGTTTATATCTGATGTAATCTGGAATAATGTATGCACCACAACCCCCGTCATTCGTATTGACGCCGCGGCGCAACTTGTTTAAAACCCTCCTGCGTCGTTCATAGTTCTATCCCACTCTGGAAACTTATACCATATTAAAGAGCATGAAATTCTGTACAACATATGTAAATTAAAAAAAATCGTATAGAATAGCGCCTGAGAAAATTGTACTTTTTCTGAGGTAATCTGGAATATGCAACACAATCCCCGTCAGTCGTATTAATGACGCCGCGCCGCAATTTGTTTAAGGCCTTCTCGCGTCGTTCATAGTTCTATCCCACTCTGGAAACTTATACCATATTAAAGAGCATGAAATTCTGTACAACATATGTAAATTAAAAAAAATCGTATAGAATAGCGCCTGAGAAAATTGTACTTTTTCTGAGGTAATCTGGAATATGCAACACAATCCCCGTCAGTCGTATTAATGACGCCGCGCCGCAATTTGTTTAAGGCCTTCTCGCGTCGTTCATAGTTCTATCCCACTCTGGAAACTTATACCATATTCAAGAGCATGAAATTCTGTACAACATATGTAAATTTAAAAAAATCGTATACAATAGCGCCTGAGAAAATTGTGTTTATATCTGATGTAATCTGGAATAATGTATGCACCACAACCCCCGTCATTCGTATTGACGCCGCGCCGCAACTTGTTTAAAACCCTCCTGCGTCGTTCATAGTTCTATCCCACTCTGGAAACTTATACCATATTAAAGAGCATGAAATTCTGTACAACATATGTAAATTTAAAAAAATCGTATAGAATACCGCCTGACGCCGCGCCGCAATTTGTTTAAGGCCTTCTCGCGTCGTTCATAGTTCTTTCCCACTCTGGAAACTTATACCATATTGAAGAGCATGAAATTCTGTACAACATATGTAAATTAAAAAAAATCGTATGGAATAGCGCCTGAGAAACTTGTGTTTATATCTACGATGGCCCACAAGGGACACGCTGCAAATAAAAGAATCGCTGCAAATAAAAAAGAATCGCTGCAAATAAAAAAGAATCGCTGCAAACAAAAAAGAATCGCTGCAAACAAAAAAGCGATCGCTGCAAATAAGAAAGCGATCGCTGCAAATAAGAAAGCGATCGCTGCAAATATAAAAGCGATCGCTGTAAATAAAAAAGCGATCGCTGCAAATATAAAAGCGATCTCTGCAAATATAAAAGCGATCTCTGCAAAAAAAAAAGCGATCGCTGCAAATAAGAAAGCGATCGCTGCAAACAAAAAAGCGATCGCTGCAAATAAGAAAGCGATCGCTGCAAATATAAAAGCGATCGCTGCAAACAAAAAAGCGATCGCTGCAAATAAGAAAGCGATCGCTACAAATAAAAAAGCAATCGCTGCAAATAAGAAAGCGATCGCTGCAAATAGAAAAGAATCGCTGCAAGCAAAAAATGTAAACCGCTGACAAGTGGAACTTTTCTTGCTGGCACTGGCAAGGTGGCACTTTGCTACAGGACCAAGGAGCGAACAAAGATGTATTGTTCAAAATGTGGCTCGGAAGTGAAAAAAGAAGCTAAATTCTGCCATGAATGTGGTACTGGATGTGATTTGATGTTAGGAAATGGTAGTCTATCTTCAGGAACACTGGGTGATAGCTCGACTGCTTCGAGAAAACGACCTCGTTTCGCCACACAGTCTTCCACCACGACAGCCGTCTGCTTTGAAAAATTCAGGGATGAAAAACACAAAGAAAGAACGTCCCGGTTCAAAAAAAAACAAGGGAGTTCTGAAGGGAAGAGCGAGAAAAAGGTTGCTGAGGTGAATATTCAAATAGGTTTTATGAAGTTACGAGATGGAGACTTAAAAATTGTTCGTGGGTCAACCCTGCCACTAAAGGTTTTGCCAACAATTGGCAGCATCGAAATACGCATGAAGAGCACGGAAAAGATGATTAAATTCAATAAAGATATTCACGGGGATCCAGACAAGTTTACACTGGTTTATCCAGATCGAACTGAAGTTAAATTTTTACCAGGAAGTTCTGAAATGTTTACCCTTGTGAGATACAAAGAAGAACTCGGGAAGGCATATGCACGGATCACGTTGTACCTCTGCAAGACTTGTGAATATTTCGAAGCCATGTTTTCGGAAACTATGAAACTCTGGGAGGAAGCTGACGACTTTGAGGATAGTCTTAATTTCAATGAGGTACAGTACAGCAATGTGGTTGTTTCTCTTGTTGCTTGATAGGGTGGAACATAGGTTTGGTAGGGGGGTTGAATTCCGAGCGCTGAGGGAGCGAGAAACCTCTAGGGGGTCCAGGGGCATGCCCCCCCTGGAAAATTTTGAAATCTAGAGTCTGCGAAATGGCATTTCCTGCGTTTTGGTGAAGATTTCACAGAATCCTAAATGTTTATTTAAAAGTTATTTTAAAAAACCTTTCAATGTGGCTCAATCATAATACTTCTGGTCAGCAGTCATCAACTGCTAATATATGGAGTACTTCATGAAATGAGTATTGAGCTATCACATGTACGACATGAAAATCTTAGTCTGCGTGCAGATCCAAACTAAAAATAGTGGGGCCTGCAAAACACCACCGATAATCTTGTACAGTGACGTCACAATTTTCCCCAAAATCAGGGGGGGGGAAATTAAGTCACACAGTTTATCTAAACTTTATTTCATCCATTATTTTCTTGCACAAGGTCATCTTTGCCAAAACAACAGATAATTAGATAAATTAAATATGGCAATTTAAAATTAATCAACTTGTTCCACTGCCTATGGTTGTTGAGACTAAAACAACAGATAATTAGATAAAGTAAATATGATCCTGAGCGCTTGCAATACTTTGTGCGAACAAAGGCAGTGCACTACTTAACTGAAAGGCATATTGAAAGGTTTTATATAAACATTTAGGATTCTGTAAAATCTTCACCTAAAACGCAGGAAATGCAATTAAAGACTAAAACAACAGATAATTAGATAAATTAAATACAGAAAATTAAAATGAATCAACCAGTTCCACCGCCTATAAACGAAATTGGTACTGAGGCAACAGTGACTGGTAAAAAAAAGTCAAAATGACACACTTGAGTCAATGTAACACTTTGACACCTGAAAATGCCACAAAAGTCACCACTCAAAATTTTGAGTGGTCAAAAAGTGCCAGAGGTGCATATACATTTCTTCCTCAGAATCATACATCAAAATTGAATAGCTGATTGATTAACTGACAACAGTACACTGAATACTATAGTCAAGTTATTGTTTAAACCATTAAATCAACTTTATCATTATTTTTCATTTAACAGTTAATGGAGTCTGGTTTAGAGCATCTGAATTCAAATGAGGAAAACAGTAAGTAATAATTCCTTAACTGCAGTCCTAGATAAGCATTTTTCTTCCTGGCAGCAAAATCGAAAAATAAATATTTCCTGCTAAACTAAATTAATGATTTCCTGCCTGATAGAAGTCTTCAATTTCATAAGTTGTGATACCACGGTACCAGACTTGCAAGTTTGTATCTCAAAACCATAATTTATCTGAATGTGGTATCTATACATACTTTGAAATAGTGAACTTTTTCAATTGAATACTACGTAATACAAGTACTAGCGTCAAAAATCGAAATGCTGAAACAGTTGAATAAGATAAAAGCAGCTTGCATTCTTGCAAATGCACAATGACTGCAGCTGCAGCCTGCAACAGTGCTGAAATGAAATATTTCATTGTTTTCTAGAACAAATCGTTGCGTCATTTGCGCAAGGATATACGAAACTTAGACAGGTTAAAGTCATGTAATAAACCTTCAAAACACTTTCGAATTGTTTACAAATCTATGGCGTGCCAAGATGGACAAAATTACATAAACCAAATATATGAAACAGCTTGGCAAATATTTATAAGCAATTTGAAATATGTGCATACAAATCAACAAATATGTGTCGTGTTTTCAAATATAAACTTTATTTCTCAAATATCTACAACAAAACTAGCATATATTTACAACGAAATGCCAAATATATAAAGCAAGCTAGATTATATAAAGCAACACATATATTTACAACGAAATGCCAAATATATAAAGCAAGCTAGATTATATAAAGCAACACATATATTTACAACGAAATGCCAAATATATAAAGCAAGCTAGGTTACAAAGCACCGCCAATTGAGCCTTCATGTAATACGGTCAGTTAAAGTTCATCGACTGGGTAGGTACTTCAAGTAACCAAGACGTTGAGAGAACTGGTAAACATGGCCGAACGACATATTCAGATTTTGTCCAACCTCATAAAAGCCGTCAGTAACATAGCAGATCGTGGTTCCAACACGGGTTCTTCAACTAGTGAGAGCATTGGAAATGTGGATGACACGATGAGAAGACTATTTCCTTCCATAGATGTCGCAGCGCAACCTACAGATATGGGTCGAACTGGAGCGCAAGGAGTTACGAATGAAACACATGTCGATCGCATTCACGTTGGCACCATCCCGAGATTTAATCCAAACAACAATTACAGTCCAAAAAGCGGGAAAAGGACGAAATATTCATCGTCAAAAGCCCCCCCAAAACGAGCGAAAGTAGGGGAAGAAAGAACAACGGTCAAAGATGCCATTCTCCTGCCGAGACCCAAGACCAGTGTTGTTCCCAAAGGAGCTGCCAGGGAGGAATTATTTGAGCGTGGATTTGCCACAACATTTGAACTATCTCCTTCCATGTCCGAAAAAGAAATCCGTGGTATATTGAAGGAGAAGTTTCAGCAGAAACTCGATTCCATTCCTCCGCCAAAGTTTGAGTTTGTGAGGGCTGTCAGCAACAAGATCATTTCCCCAGAATTAACCGATGGTGAGAGCTTTGATGGACGATTAGTGAAGCACTATTCTAAGCAAGGTCCAGTATACATCAGAGCTACGAAAGATCTCAATTTCCCGCTAAGGTTTTGGTGCACTAAAAATGAAGACAATGAAAGTAGTGATAGTGATGAAAGTGAAGGAAATACCAACAACCACGAAAGCAAATAATGTAATGGATGTTGCAAGTGCTCACCATGGCATGCAAAAAACGAGTGAACCAGAAAACATGATTACCTTACAAGATGACAACATCCCCAGCACAAGCAGTGGCATAATAAATCTACAGCCACAGAACACTGTTGCATGCCCAACATGCAGTTGCTATTTCCCCTTGGCAAACATTGCAGAACATGCTGATGCCTGTGCAGATGCAAGATGGGGAAGTACTGAGGAGAACAAGTACAATAACATCATGAATTCACTAGATGTAGATCCATTTGATAATTTTGATGATGCAACAGGAAGAGAGGATGAAATTAACAACCATGACTTTGGTGCAGAACATGATACTGTCACTGATAACCAAGTGCTGACACCTGAAAACCACAAAGCTAAGATAATGGCAGCTGTGAAAAGGATGAGTGATAGAATAAACACTGAAAGAAGCAGAGTTCATGTACGCCGTAAAACTGTGTTTGACGATTATATTGGAACACGCCAACGCAGTAAATGGATGGATCCAGAAAACCAACTTAAAGTAACTTTTGTTGGAGAGCCTGCATTGGATGGAGGTGGACCAAAAAGAGAATTTTTTACAGGTAATACTATAAATACTGTTGGGAAAACTCTCTGAAACTGTTTTGTAATGTTATTTTAAAATATTAGTAGGTTACTGTATACCAGGGTCGCTGCCAGGGCAGAGTGGGAAAAATGTGAATGGGAGATTAACACCCCAAAAAAAACCCTGAATCCAATGAAAGTCTATCTCTGCTTTGATGGTCGTATTTAATGTTTACATTAAAAATATCCTTTACTCATAACTTTACTTTCTATGAGGTGGGATATGGGTGATGTATATAGGGAATCTACTGAAGCTAAATTTGTTTTTTTTACTTCCTACTTTACAGATGTTTTGAAACAAATTCAGATGCGGCTTTTTGATGCAGATGGGATGGCTGTTCAAAGCACAGTGGCCCTTACTTTTGATCATTTCAAATATGCTGGTGAATTGATGGCCATGTCGATAGTTCAGGGTGGCCCAGCACCAAACTTTTTGTCACCCTGTCTTTATGATGTTATGTCAAAAGGATTAGTAAGTGTGAAATTGAATGCTGACATGATTAAAGACTTGGAAATGAAAGAGGTTGCTTGCAAGGTACGAATGATTTTAAGGTTGCCAGTTCCCTGCTAGTAGAGGTCTCTTTAGTTTTGTATATGGAAAAGGAAAGAAGAGACCTCTGCCATGATCTGACACTTTGTTTTGATGAGTCACCACTATCCTGGACGTGTGACAACTAGTTTTGAAAACAGGTACAATGTGGTACAACATGTGCTCTGATTGGCTACTGTTAGTGCTTATGAAATGAAAAATGAGTTGTTTACATAGTGGCACTAGAGTGTAATGTATGTAACAATTAGATTATGAGCTCAAAATTTCTATAAGGTAGTGGTTGACGAGAGCTTCGCTCTCGAGTACAGTATCTTGGTGAAATTGAGAGCGAATAATCTAATTGTTTTAGTAGAAACTAACTTCGATGCACAGACACTTACAGGGATTAAGCAGTGGAAACACAAGCGTCTGTACGCAGGATATGTGTACCCTAGTCATTCAGAATTATTTCAAAAAAATGAAGCATAATGATTGTTTCTCAGCTGAAAACTGTGGTAAAACAAATCCTCCACTCCCCAAGGCTAAAGCATCCGTGGTACTTAATTTCCCACTTGCTTAATCTATTGACGAATAGATATTGAGTAGAGTAGCCAATCAGATTGCAGCATTTGCAATAGTTTCCTGGTAAGTTTCTACTAACAATCAATAGCTTTGTGAGATATAAACATGACAGATAAGCAACATATTAAAAATTCTAACTTATTATGAAAACAAACTAAATAGATGATAGCTGGGGAATAACCAATTACAGTGTGCCACTGTGCCCAAATTTATTCTTTGATAAAGGGCAGTACACACGAATAGTATCAAGTGAACGAAATTAATTCAATTCTTGTCTGTAGATTGCTGAAGCACAGACAGAAGAGGAGTTGCACACAGTGCTAATTGCAGATGCCACCCTTTCTGTGCTTTCATTGGTGGGATACAGAGGGATTCCTTCTCGAGAAACACTTTTTTCTAAGGACATACTTGTCAGGTACATGTAGAAAGATATTAAATGTATTACGGTAATCAGATACTGAACTAAACTAAACTAAACCAATGTCTGTTGGATAGTCAAAAACAGTATAAAATACTGAAATACATAATAATTATTTATATTATATGATTTTATATTCTTTTTGTCCTATTTACCCCTATAGATCGATTGCAGTTAAAGCAAACATTGAGCCAAAACTGGGCATGATTCGCCAGTTAGAAGATGGCCTAAGCACACATGGGTTGCTGCAAGAAGTCAAGAAGCTGCCTGATTTATTCCAACCACTATTTGTTACTAGTAACCTCTTCACTTTGACGTCTGAAGATTTTTTGGACAATTTACTTGTCAGATACAGTGAAAAACAGGGGGAGAGAAACAACGAGGAAAACACGTTCAAACACTTCTGTGACTTCACTGAATTTCTCTATCACACTGGTAAGTATTTAAGGTATTTTTGCCATTTTTTTGTTTTTCTTAATATTGCTAAAAAGACATTTTACATAGCAAAATATGTGGGATTTTTTCTCTTTTAGGGTCAGATGAATGCAATCTCTCCTTATGTGACCTTTTAAAGTTTATCACTGGGTCATTTAATCTACCACCACTTGGGTTTGGAGATAGCATAATTGTTAGTTTTTTGCATGGTTGTCAGACAGGGTGCAAATGTCGACCAACATCATCTACATGCATGCTCAAAATATGTCTGCCAGTCCATGCGACGTCCTTCGATTTGATGAAAGAAATGCTGATTTCAGCCATGTTAGAAGGTTTTGGCTTTGGAGGTGCCTAATTAAGCACATAAAACATAGTACTGTATCACAGATATGTTCATAGATAAGTCAGTTTGGAATTTATCTATATTTAAATTTTAATATTAACTTTCAAAAATTGAAAACACAGAGTTCTGTTACTTAAAACTGATAAAATATTACCATATGTTCCACATGGTACTGTACAAGTAAAAATTTTATAAGATCAACTTTTACAGTCAAACTGGATGTTCTCTTGCATGTGACTTTGCAATATTGCGCCACAACATTGTCAATTTGGCTTGAGGAACTTCCAAACGTCTCGTGAAGATTCCTCAGTAGATTCCTTTAAAGATTCGTCTTTCTTTTAAGTAAATATACAAATTTATGTTTAAAATAAATTATTACTGTTGGTGGGCAGATTGTATTTAATGTATTTTCAGCCATACAAATTGTAGTTTAAGTAATGAAATGTTGAATTTCGGAAATAAATATTCCCGAAACGTTTGCAAATTGCTCACCGGAACTTGTCAATCAACATTGCAATGTTGAGTGGGAATATTGCAATGTAGCTTGCAAGAGAACACCCGGTTTGACTGTAAATTCTTTTACAGAAATTTATTTTATATAATATATACACTACCAAGAAATTTAGCATGTAAATTAAAGTAATTTCTTATTGTGTTCCTGCTGGGAGAGTGCTAATTTGTATTACCGTATATACTCTTGAGCAAACTATATAGCATATACAAAACATCCATGAATTTGAGAAACAGCATTACCAACTGTGTTGTTACTGTACCAGTATAGTGCATTTCCTCGAATAAGTGCCTCAGTCTGTGCCTGGGTTAAAGGACTTCCATAGTTACTCGGGTGCCTATTTCAGATTTTGGGTAAAAGAATGGCTGCTTATTTGAGAGGTTGCTTAATCGAGGGAGGTGCTTGTTAAATTTTTCTTTTGACCAACTGGACATTTAATTTTGAAATAGACCTTATTAAAAAATGACTGCCGAATTAAAATTCTTTTATATACATATAAATTAGCCCTTATGAACTCGTTTTCATGTGTGAAATTCAAAAGAATTTTTACTTTAAAAGGAGGTCATAAGGGTAATTTATATGCACATAAAAGAATTCTAATTTGGCAGCCTGTGATTTTCCATAATTTATTATGCATGATATGCATTCTCACAGAAAGTTATCTGATTCGTCATTGTTAATCTCGCGTGGTAGTCATGTAATCTCTTTAGCATAACTGGAAAAAAAATGAATGGGCACTTATATTTGAGGGGGGTTGCTCATATTTTAAGAGGGGTGCTCTATTCTAGGGGTGCTCATTTCCAGGGGGCACTTTTTAGAGTGGGCACTTATTTGAGGAAATAATATGGTATAGCATGCACTGGAGTAATTGTTGCCAATGATCACCTGCATTAGTCTTCTCTTTCTGAGAAAAGGTTCTGTAGTGTTGTGCATACCAGGAGATATGTTTGTTCACCATGATCATTTTCTTGTGTTAATGGGTCAAGCAATGTCTGCAAAACTGAGATTTCATTATCAGTAAGGTGGACATTTATTTCTGGTACAATGACATTGTTCCGTGTTTGTATGTCTGATGTTGGCCCTTCATCATCAATGCCAAATTGTTGCAAATTTTCTCCATTTCCTTGGAGCAAATTTTGAACAGTACTGCGATCAGAGCATGCCTGATTGTAAAATCCCTCAGTCCAAACTTGGTACGGGCTTCTATTCTGTTCAGTCGAAAGTGGATGGTTATTCCATTGCTGAGTGAAAGCAGCCAATGCTCTATTGATTCGTGGTTTATAAACAAGATGAAGCGCCAATAAATTGATTTCATCCACTGGGTCTAACAAATTGCATGATTCGTAATAGTAAAATAAGTTCTTAAAATATTGAACAATATAATTGTTGACATCCTTCCACAATCTCTCGATACGCTGGTTGTGTACAGAGAGACCTGTGATGACTGGATTTGCTGCAACGCCATATTGGTTTAACATCCAACGTGCAACATCGACATTTTCAGTTCCATGATCACATCTCACTCGTCTTGGACAATGGAAACGTTGCGTTGCTTCCAGAAATAAATTGTGAACAGTATTTGCCCTGTTGTTGTCTGCACAGGCCAAATAAACAATTGTTCTGGAAAACCCATCTATCCCACCATGTAGAACAAAGCGCCAACGGATTAATTTGTGGTTACCGTCCACATGCCTAAAAAGTTATGATAGGTAACTGGGTGTTAGATTTAAACAATACTAAACAATACAATTATACAATACGGTAATTTAATTATTTTGCAGATAAATTAAAATAATTAAGTTATTAAATTACCATAGAGCATTGGGTGTTGGCACACTGTATACACGTCGGTTTATAGCTGTACGCCTTCTGAGATCTCTACTGATGGGGTCCACTCGCCCAATAGATTTTCTTACTCGCTCCCTTTGAACTTTAATTCCTTGTGCCCTTAACGAACCAATGACCATTCTCTCACCAGATTGGGGGGATAAATCAAGAATTCTCCGAATGAATACATCTAATTCGTCATCTGGAATGTCGCTATAACACCGTTTCTGTCCGATTGGCATCCCAACTTCCTCTCTTCGTCGTCTGATTGTTCTCTCTGAAACACCCAACATATCTGCTATCTTGTTCCATGAAAAATGCAGGGAACGCAGTCCTTCAAGTTGTTCTTTTGGTATAAAAAAACGTGGTCTTCCTGCAGCGGCATTTGCTTCATTTCTTGTTTCGTGTGGGCATTGGTATCTAATATTTGCGTCTTCATTAAAGTTGTTAAACCTTTCGTTAAAACGATTGATGTAACTTTGAACGCTCTCAATAACAGTGACAAACAAACGTGAAACATCTTCAGGCCACGCACACAGATGAAGGAGTACAACCAGTCCATTCACATACTCCTCAGCTCTACATACTAACACTTCTGCAAAACAAGTGTCTGACGTAAAGGAATGGCGAGAAAGCTCTTCAAACAGCATTATTCCTATTGTTAAAAATGCAGTGGTGGTAGTGAATTGACTGAATTGTTCGGCCATGTTTACCAGACGTTCTTTCAATGTCTTGGTTACTTGAAGTACCTACCCAGTCGATGAACTTTAACTGACCGTATTACATGAAGGCTCAATTGGCGGTGCTTTGTAACCTAGCTTGCTTTATATATTTGGCATTTCGTTGTAAATATATGTGTTGCTTTATATAATCTAGCTTGCTTTATATATTTGGCATTTCGTTGTAAATATATGCTAGTTTTGTTGTAGATATTTGAGAAATAAAGTTTATATTTGAAAACACGACACATATTTGTTGATTTGTATGCACATATTTCAAATTGCTTATAAATATTTGCCAAGCTGTTTCATATATTTGGTTTATGTAATTTTGTCCATCTTGGCACGCCATACAAATCACTGCTGGGTTTGGCAAGAATATAGAAAGATGAGTCATCGAATATAAAACTTGATATTCGATCAAAAGTGATGCCCATCAAGATTGTGTGACCGTGACGCTTTTTGATTTTTTGAAGAATCAGAAATTTATCTTTAAACTTTGACTTGGATTAAAAAAACTGACAAATATTTCCTGCGAGATACAAAAAAATTTCCTGCGAACAACTTTTACAAAAAATTTTGCGCTTAATTCGGCGCTTAACTGTTACTCTCAATATGATATTGTGTTATTAGCAAATTACAAAAATGGCAAAGTGCTAAAGGCTATAAAAAACCCCCAATGTTTTCACCGAAAGTTGTCGTTAGAATTATTGCACGTTTAAAGCAATTTTTTCTGTTCACTGTATGCTTACTCAGATTAATATAACTAATGTCAACTACCCAAGCTTGTTTTTGCCACTAAACCTTAAAAAAAACAAAAAAACTATTTGCTAAAATTAATTTAAATTGTATATAGTTTGAAAAAAAATAAGCAGCTGTATGCAGTCATGTAACTAAATTTGCAAATTGCAAAAATTCCATAATTATTTTCTAATTTAATTCAAAGGTACTTTAAACTTTTTTGACAAAATACAGTACAAGTACATATTTATTTATTTATTTATTTACAGTACATATTTATTTATTTTATGTACTTGTACAGTAGCTTCCTCATTCCTGAAATTGCAGTACATAATAGTGAATAATGAGTGCATGCCATGCATTTTCATTTCAGTCTGCACCTATTATTTAAATTCAATAATATTGACTCCAGTCCCTTACGAAAAAAGTAATAGGAAATCTACAGGTTTCCATAGGAAATTGGAACATTTCTATAGGCGACCTATAGGTAATGGCATGTTGCCTAAAGGCATTACTCATATTAAGGGGTTGGTTAATTTACCAAATGTAACTTTAATTTTTGTAATTCTAGACATTGAAGCTAATAATTGTTCCACTGATGTACATACAGAAGTGCGAAGTGAACCTCAAAATGACAGTTTGGCAGATAGAGTCTTTGGTACTGTACTTATTAATTTCTTCTTTCATTTTATTGAAAATATTATATTGTTTCTTTCTCTCTTTGTTCTTATTTTGTTCATAATTTATATTTCTCATTTTTCCTAAGTTAAATTTAAACTTTATTTTTTATAATTTAATAGGCATTGAAACTAGTAACAACTGTTCCACTGATGTAGTACATACACATGTAAATGACATGGGAAGTGAACCACAAAATGATAGTTTGCCTGGTATAATCCTTGGTAATGCATGTATTTCTATTTTCCTGCTTCCTTTCTTAATTCTTCAGTTCACTTGTTTGTTCCATTGATTTTGTTTCTTACATTGCTTTGTTCCTTTCTCTCCCTTGTTCTTCACATTGTTCTAAAATATGAATACTGCAATATATATAAATTATAATAATTTATATTTCTACATCTATGTTTTTAGATGAAATACAGGTGCAGAACATCCCAGAGGATACCACAAATTTGCCTGTGAAGAATGTTCTTTTGCATAGAGCAATGATCAAAGAAGAAATTATAAGAATCTTTATGGGTCCTGAAGTATTAGTGTGTAATGTAAATGTAAAATTTATTGGGGATGATGGAAATGAAGAGGCTGGTGCTGGTGTCGGTGTCCTTCGTGATGCATTGACCAGTTTCTGGGCACAGTTCTTTAATTCATTGAGTGTAGGCTCCCAAGAGAAGGTCCCTGCTATAAGGCACGATTTTCAAAAGATGCAATGGGAAGCCATTGCCAGAATACTGGTGTATGGCTTTGTTAGGGAGGGATATTTCCCACTTCCTCTGTCACGAGGATTTTTGGCTTCATGCTTATTTGGTGAAGAAGCTATTTCAAAAGAGTATTTACTGGATTCATTCCGACCATATATTTCAGAAGATGAAAGGGATGCTTTAGAAAAATGTCTTAGTGATAATTGGGTCCCTGACGATGAAGATGTTCTTGATTTTTTGTCAAACTATCAATGTTTTCGCACTCCAAGAAAAGAAAATATTCTTCAGATTGTCTATGAGCTTGCCCATAAGGAGCTTATACAAAAACCTAAGTATATCATGCATTGTTGGGCCCCTATTGTTAGATTGTTGATGAGGTATCCGGATTTTATCACTTTGGAAGGCCTACAAAGTATATATGATGTAAAACGGCCCACTGCAAAAAAGATTGTTAAGTTAATTATGTCAGAACCACAGTCAGATGCACAGCGTCAGTGTTTAGATTATCTAAAGAAGTACATTCGATCTTTGCAAGGAGTTACACTAGCATTATTCCTCAGATTTGTCACAGGAAGTGATGTTATGGTCTGTAAAGCAATTGATGTTTCATTTACTAATTTAGAAGGCACAGCTCGCAGACCAATTGTTCACACATGTGGGCCTGTGCTTGAACTGCCCTCTACATATCAGTCGTACAATGAGCTTTCAGAAGAATTCAGTGAGTTGATACATCAAAAGGACTCGTGGGAGTTTAATATTGTATAGTGAAATATTAAACTTAAAGTGCCTATCTCATGGTTGGGGATTTTACATATTTAGGATATTTGGAACATTTTAAGACGATTTGTAATATATCTTCTTTTCCTAAAATTTCATCTTCATGGACTTTTTTGCTGTTAAAGTTGGCGATTTTGACGATGGCCGTGAAAAAATTTTACTGGGTTCTAGTCGCCGGAAGTGACGTAGAAGCAGGGAGACCTTCTCAGACAGCAACAGTGTTTACATCGGGAGTTTACGGTTCATCTTGGATTTTCTTGGCTTTATTCAGGTTATTTTGTCGGAAATTCTTTTAAAAACTATGCCAAACAGGTGCGTAGTGTTTTTACTCTCGAAGGAACCCAATTGATATGCTAGAATAGCGCGGTATGCCATTCATTTTTTTTGGACAATAACGATGTACAATCCCGACTCACGGAAGGCGAATAAAAGAAGGATAGCTTCGGGTGAAAGGAACGCTGAATTGTCAAGGATAAATGTGTGTGAAATGAACGCCGACATCTACTTCTGTGATCTGTTCGTCGTTCGAAGTAGTTTCAACGGGAATATTTAGTACTAAGACGATTCACAGCAGTTTATCACGAGGAAAACCCGTCGGTGTGGCGATTACAAAACGACAACAATAGAGCGTGGGGAAGTGACAAGAACTTGTGCATATCATCAGTCTCATATTTCTTTTTATCGAAGTATTGTTTGCGTTCGATCTTTGATCAAGAATATATCGAAATATACTTGACTTGGTAATGTCGTCTACCTCTGGTTCTAACACTGATAGCTAAAATGACTAGACTAGGATGTAAACATTCCGGGATACGTAATCGAGATCGAAGACGAAGTAAAACTGTCTTCCAGTGCAGTGCGGCCATACCTGAAGACGAATCATCTGAATGCATTGTCAAGCCGTATGAAGACGAGTCGGTTGCCGATGAAATTTGGATCGTAAATCATAATGAGCAAATGCGACCTGAAAAAGGTCTTTAGTACGACGGCTACAAATTCGCTTTTGAGGGGCACGATAAGATAAATGATTGGTAAGTGATCAGTGAATTTATGTTTACGTTTTATCTGCAATGTTGTTTTCACGCATTTGCTAAAACAAAATTGTATGCTGTCAAAGCCATATGCATGATTCGCATGTTTAATTCTATTGATATTACTCTGACACTGAACTGCTTAATGGGAATGCGAAGGAATGTCAGTAAATCAAAGCTTGCATTGAAATGGTTTATAATAACAGTGATCAAGTTCTTTACACTTGTTTGCCTGGAAATGTGGTCACTGCGTCTAGCGGGACACTTACATCGAAAAATTGACAACATAAAGTATCAAATAAAAGATCAGTACAGAAAACAGGTAGGAACTAAGGAACTGTCTGTTGATTATAGAATAATGGAATACTTGCATCCACTTTTGAAATTTGAACTTGCAGGCGACAGTAACATACAGAGTCAATTTCTTCAAGTTTGAAGATGAAATCGCACAATTGTTGTCGTTTATCGAATTGGACGAGCACTGAATTGTGGCAATTTTGAAGAACGAAGCAATTCTATTAGCCTAGGTGAATTGTGCGCAGCTGGCTTATTCGCAAGTGGAAATCGGAAAGCGAACGGGTATTCTATTAATCAATACTGACAGTATCTACCTGCTTTCTACATCTTCTATTTTATACTTTGCCTCGTCAATTCTTCGATATTTGCAGCCCGCTAGACGCAGTGACCAGATATATAACAAATATAAACATGCGAATCATTTGGCTTTGACATACAATTTTGTTTTAGCAAATATGGCCAATTGCAAATATGGCATGCCAGTATATACAACATTCGACAAAACGTAAACATAAATTCACTGATAAAGCAAACTTTCATAACTTACAAATCGTTCAACTTATTGTGCCCCGCAAAGCGAATTTATAGCCATCGTAGAATATAATTTTCAAGTCGCATTTCATCCTAAGCTCGTCTTCATACGGCTTGACAATGCATTCTGATGATTCGTCTTCAGGTATAAATGGCCTAGACAGTTTTACTTCGTCTTCGATCTCGATTACGTATCCCGGAATGTTTACCTCCTAGTCTAGTCATTTTGGCTATCAGCATTAGAACCAGAGGTAGACGACATTACCAAGTCAAGTATATTTCGATATATTCTTGATCGAAGATCGAATTCGATAAAAAGAAATATGAGACTGATGACATGCACAAGTTCTTGTCACTTTTCGGAAAAACACGCTCTATTGTTGTCGTTTTGTAATCGCCACACCGACGGGTTTTCCTCGTGATAAACTGCTGTGAATCGTCTTAGTACCAAACTACTTCGAACAACGAACAGGTCATGGAAGTAGATGTCGGCGTTCATTTCGCATCTTTATCCTTGACAAATCGGCGTTTCCCGAAGCTATCCTTTTATTCGCCTCCAGTGAGTCGGGAATCGGGATTGTACATCGTTATTGTCGCAAAAAAAGAAATGGCATACAGCGCTATTCTAGCATATCAATTGGGTTCATTCGAGAGTAAAAACACTACGCACCTGTTTGGCATAATTTTTAAAAGAATTTCCGACAAAATAACCTGAATAAAGCCAAGAAAATCCAAGGTGAACCGTAAACTCCCGATGTAAACACTGTTACTGTCTGAGAAGGTCTCCCTGCTTCTACGTCACTTCCGGCGACTAGAACCCAGTAAAAAATTTTCACGGTCATCGTCAAAATCGCCAACTTTAACAGCAAAAAAGTCCATGAAGATGAAATTTTAGGAAAAGAAGATATATTACAAATCTTTTTAAAATGTTCCAAATATCCTAAATATGTAAAATCCTCAACCATGAGATAGGCACTTTAAGTTTTATTCATATTAAGGGTTGTAACACTCTGAACTTCCTCGCAAAATCATTTTCAAGTTATGATGGAATTTGTTCTATTCTGTTCTGTTATTTTGTACATGTACTTTCTTTTTCTACATGTATTTTCGTTTTGTACATGTATTTTCTTCTTTTTGTATAGTCAACACAATTAAAGTATAATTATTATGCCAAAAATATCTATTGGGCAGATGTTACCTTCAAGTTTGTTTTTGTGTGACTGGATTTTGAATTTCCAAATTGTGACCACCTGTCAAATAACTCTGAAACTAAAATTGTTACTTCATGACCATATATGATAGTTATCAAACCTTGACTATGCTATATTTTTTATATGCTTCAAAAACTCATTAATAATTCATGAGGAAAATTCAAAAGAAATTAAAGTTTAATCAGTGTCTTTATATGTGATAAAGATACCTCCTGATTTACATAAACTTTAGCTTTGATTTTCTCAGCTTAGACAAGGTTATTTTTCAAACTTACTACGCCAATGAACTTACCAAGTGGTTCGTTTTTGAAGCTGTTCAATAAACTCACAGTTCGTGTTTCATCAGATAAAACTAAAATTATATCTGATAAAACACTCCTGCTCGCTTATTAAACAGTTCTTTGAACATAGTTGCACCCAATCAGAATGCAGTATAATTTTTATGCTCTATAATCCACAGAGAACTTCGTTAATATTCTCTTTCTAGACCACACTAATGAAACATTCAACAAAAATGTGAACAAAGTTGTATTCGTATTCTATACTCACTGTTCATACTAATCAACGCAATATACACTTTACTTTACAAAAAGCGTAAACATGAAAAATATATTCTTCCTGGGTGCAACCAATGTCGTAACATAGCGAATGATCACTTGTGCTCTATGGGATATACCGATAGTGTCCCTTGAATTAGATAGGCCACTTGTGCCTTTGGCCCTTGTCCCATGCATAGACCGCCCGTTATCATTCTCTAACCGATACCCTAGTTTTATTAATATTTACTGTTGTTCACATTATGTAGTTTAAATGCAGCATTTGTCGAACTGCAACTTATTTAGTTTGTTATTTTAAACCAATTTGGCATGGAGTGTCCACCGTAAATTTATGTGGACAAGAAATTTATATTGACAATATTGCTGTATTCCGCTTCCATAGAGTGTTTATAATGTTATGATTATTTTGACAAAAATTAAAACAGTAAAAATTAATAGAGGAGTACATAATTTTTTTGCAGTTTGCTCTATACAAACTGTTTTTTATTCAAAGTGCTATGTTTAGCCAAATATTTGTATTTTACTTTAACATTGGAAACTCAATCATTCTAATTATTTTGTACAGCTGTAATGATCTGAAATAATTGAAATGCCTCATCCTTATCACCTGGGTAGGCCCATCCTTCAGTTTGCAAAATATACTCGAAATATTCTGTGTAAATATTGTCCTCCGTATCTGCATTTGACTCACAGTTATGTTCTAACTCAAGAACTTCTGGTTCTGATACAGGAACCAAGCACTCCTCCATTCCATGATACTCTGGCAGGTGATACATGATATCTGGTACTCCATTTATTACACTGTAGCCAGACTTCGTTATTTTATGACTATTCCAGTGATCTCGAACTTGATTTAAGTCATTTTGAATTACTTTTGCATAGCAAAACCATAGGCACTCCATGTGAAGTGTATTTCCCAACTGAAGATAGCCATACTCTACCATATCCTTAAATAGGTTGATCCACCAATTGGATCTATTGCGCCTAAGAAACGACCACCAACCTTCAATACGCTGGTTTGCTGGTGATGAGCAGTACCTATGAGACTTTTCTCCTGCCTGGTCATCTTCCCCATTGACTCGAAAAGTACACTGCATGGCAGCAGCTATACCGTTCTCCGTTCCACAGTCAGATACAAGTAGCAGCGGGCATCCACCAACCTCTCTGACACAATCTAAGTATAATCGTGCAGGTATTCTTGGATCATTATTAGATTTTACCACTTCCAGCCATAAGATTTTTCGGCTAAAGCCATCGATTGCGCCATGTATAGGAAACCCATACGGTTTTAACTTATCATAACCTATGGAAAATTATAATATAATTTTAAACAAAATACTAACAAGACGCCTGCTTAGGCGTTCACTCGGGCTACTGATAGCAATACAGCTTGGCATACCGTAGCCTATGCACGAAACAGCGTGCATGCACATATTAAGCGTTTGTTAAAAAGTACAAAATTTTCAGACGCAATGTAGTTATATAGAACCGAGCTGACTCACTGAGACTCCTAAAGGTATTTTGATTGTACTTTATAGGTACTTTTAACCACAGCCCCGGTTAAGCCTTGATGCATATGTAAACAAGTCTGTTTTTCCAAATAACAACGAATCTTAAAACTTTTAGTAGACTATTAACATCTTCGTTCACCTTTGTACTTACCCATTTGGTTGGTTAGGTGCAAGCTGTAGACCGAGGGTGCCTGGGAGCGCACTGGCATTTGGATTCAGGTTAAGATCCGAGGCAGTGATATCTTGAACTGACCACCCCACTCAGGATAGCTTGCACCTATCACACCAATGTAAATTGTAGATATATTCAAGCGATCATATTAGACAACCCCGTGAAGCTATAGACAACCCCGTGAAGTTATCTGCCAGTTCGCCAGCTTGGTGATAAAGCTGGATTGAACGAGTTACAAGACCGGCAATTAAAACATTGCTGCAGCCGCGAATTCACAGCAAACGGCACGGCTTATTTAAATCACCTTATCTAGACGTGGAAACAACATGTTTATATTTTTTGCATTATTTGGTGCTTTATTACTTGCGTTTTTTGGTTGTTGGACCAAGCAGAAAGCCGTTACTCGGTAAGCAGTATATTTAATGTACTTTGGCGTTGGTTGCTTGTATCTATTCCGGTCAAGGTTCTGTAAATGTACCGATGTAAACGACACAACATGGCGTGCATATTTCCGTCTGCTTCGCAACTCGTCCCTCTGAACTCGTCCATTCTGTCTCCATGAACAAATCTTTGTGTTTCTCTCGTGTATTTTGGATAAGTTTTGAAATAGTTTTCAGATTTGGAAGTCTTAAGTAAACATTTCACCGTGATTCATTGACACAACACAATCGCTTCCAGCGAGGCATCAGCTGTTGACGTTTCGGGCTCGATGTTGCGAGTTCTTTCTTTTTTAAAGCTGGTTTTCCACTAGGCAGAATTTTGTACGCGGAGCGGAATTTTTCTGTGTTTTCTAATTAGAAAACTTCCGCTCCGCGCGCAAAATTCCGTCTCGTGGAAAACGGGCTTAAACCATAAAAGTGTTGGTAGATTTTCCAAGTAAGTTGCTTATATGGTAATGTAAGCTTGACATAACCACAGAAATGCAGAACAGGCATGACTATCGGTCAATTTTCGAAGTTATCGAAGACTCGAAGCTTGGGCTCCATATATGGGAAGTATTGCGCAATAATTGCATATTCGTGACCCCCCCCCACCCCACCCCACCCCCCCCCACAAAAAAAAATGGGGGGGAAGGGAAGAATCAGAAACAGAGCCGAAACCTAGACTCGGCCGAGTAATTCGCCAATTACTATGCATGCTGAAAAGGGCGGGGTAAGTATCTCGCCTAGACCAGTCCTGCAAAATTTTCTATATCGAGGTTATTGAACCGACGGAGGTCAATTAGTTGTTTATAAACCGAGGGCGTAACCCGAGGTTAATAAACAACTTTATTATATGGCACAATTAAGTTACTTCCGTTGAAGTCGTGTGTTCTCATTGGCTGAGACGCGTCACGTGCCGGTCGATAATTTTCCGTAATCGACCGGTTGATTACGGATTTTGGCAGACATGTTGTTTGCAACTAAACAATGAAAGAAAACCGCAAATATTTTGTGAATTCAATAACCTGAGGACTAAATTATGTATGAGTGGGACGATGAGCAATCTGGCAGTGAGGTTTAGGATTCCGAAAGCGATGACAACAAGAGCAACAACATTGAAAACGATGAGTCTATTATATGTCACACGCTCGAGGTCACACTGTTGACAAGGTAATGTATGAGTCAATTCCAACTGCGATCATCCCCCCCCCCGGGCAAACCCCCGGGAATTTGACTTTTCCGAAAAATTTTGGTCAAATTCCCCACTAATCCACTATGCGGACCGAAAACACAGTCAAATGCCCCACCGTCTGGGACTGTCAAGGCTCTATTAAAAGATTTTGTTTGAAATATTTCATACATAGACAACAAAAAATTCACTACCATGAACTTTCAATGTCCTTCTTTGCATTCCAGACTTTAAACAACGGCATTTTCAAATGTTCACGTGGAATACCGACAGAAAAGATCATGCAGACTGAAGAGATGGCTAGAACGAGAGATTTTTTAACGTGCAACCGCTGACCAACTTTTTTCAATAGTCAAATGCCCGACCGGGTGGGATTGCTTTGCGGGGTCAAATGCCCGGGGTTTGCCGGGGGGGGGGGGTGATCGCAGTTGGATTTGACTCGTACATAATGTAAGATGTGTTGTTTCAAAATGCCATATAATAAACCTCTTATTAACCTCGTCCGCTTGGTCATTACGGAAAAATATCAGACCTCGGTCTTTATGTACAGCCCTTGCCAAGACCTTGGTCTGATATCTTTCAGTAATCCGCGCTCTCGGTTAATAAGAAGTTAATAACTAATTGACCAAGGTTGGTTCAATAACTTTCTTATATTTGACGAAATTGGGATTGGAAAAGTAATTGGAAACAGTGCTGTATATATACGTTGTTATAGCACCGATTTTCGGGATATTCGTGATATACATCCTGCGGTGGATCAAAGAAAACCGATTCTGTTGGCTAATGAGGCATGTCATATGTCCATGTTAAAATATTAATAAACTCGTTAAAGTCTTGAATGTTTGCATGGTTGCAAAATGTTAAAGGAGAAGTAAAGTCAAAACATAAGTTGCTTTTAAATAAAAGATATTTATGTATATGTTAAGAAATGTTTAAAATTTTACGATTTCTTCGCTTGTTCTCGAGGAATAGCGTTTTTCTCCCGTACTGCCGCCATTTTGGATTTGTCATGTTTCGCTGGTTTAAATTTTACCATGATTTTACGTAGAGCGTTTGTACTCGTAAGCTCGCCACGTATGACGTCAAATTGGAAAGAAATATATTGCTTAATATTCTTTTCAATTTTTACGTCACATCGTGATATTATCATGATATTTACGGTTCCACTTTCATAATACGCACAGATCATGAAAGTAAACAATTAGGGTTACGTGAGGATTAGGGATGTATTTCATGATTGTACGTATCATGAAAGTATAACCATATTTACTATGTATACATCGAATTTGAGCCAGAGAGAAAAATCCAAAATGACGGCACAAGTACAAAAAGAAAGCGTTATTCCTCGAGTACAAGAGTGGATATCGTAAAACTATTTTAAAACATTTCTTAACTTAATACATAAATATCTTTTTAAAAGTAACTTATCTTTTTACTTTACTTTACAGTCAAATTTATGGATATACCACGTTTTTATTTCATCGCTGAGCTTTAACTCTAAAAGGTCGGAAGCTCAGCGATGAAAAAAACCCGTGCATGACAGCATGTACCCACAAATATAACTTAAACCTACCGTCCATGTGCCAAGTGGCATTTGCTCCTCTTGAAATGAATGTTCGTCTTCTCAGTCGCCTTGACCTCCGTTCGTTTACACCTTCAGGATCTATTTCTTTCATAACATTTGCAACAAAATCACGAGGGACATGAATGCCGTGTCTTATTCTTAATGCATGCCAGATGTTTCTGTACCCTGCTAGCTTCCCAGGCCCATCCATTTCTTCAGAAATCTTCCTTCTGACAAAATCTTCCTCAAGTCTTGTTCGATTTCCTTTCCTTCTCAAACCAAGAAATCGAAGTCGTCTTTTGAGTGTTCTTACTGACATATGAATGTCCTCTCTTTTATGTAAGAGACCAACAATGGCGTCATACGGATATCCGTTATGAAAGTAAAACTTAATCAGGTCATTAACATCTTCCTCACCAGTACATTTATCACATATAGTACCTAAATTTCCCGTTGCTCCACACAAGCTGCAGTACATAATGAGTTATCTACACTATAATAAAACCTCTCCAACTCAGTACTGTAAAACCCTCACTGACACAATACATACCCATTTTCATTTTTTGTGCCGTCACGCACTTTTTGGCAAACTAGATCTCGCAATTTTTTTATTTGCAGCGATCGCTTTCTTATTTGCAGCGATCGCTTTTTTGTTTGCAGCGATCGCTTTTATATTTGCAGCGATCGCTTTCTTATTTGCAGCGATCGCTTTTTTGTTTGCAGCGATCGCTTTCTTATTTGCAGCGATCGCTTTTTTGTTTGCAGAGATCGCTTTTATATTTGCAGCGATCGCTTTCTTATTTGCAGCGATCGCTTTTTTGTTTGCAGCGATCGCTTTCTTATTTGCAGCGATCGCTTTTTTGTTTGCAGAGATCGCTTTTATATTTGCAGAGATCGCTTTTATATTTGCAGCGATCGCTTTTTTATTTGCAGCGATCGCTTTTATATTTGCAGCGATCGCTTTCTTATTTGCAGCGATCGCTTTCTTATTTGCAGCGATCGCTTTTTTGTTTGCAGCGATTCTTTTTTGTTTGCAGCGATTCTTTTTTATTTGCAGCGATTCTTTTTTATTTGCAGCGATTCTTTTATTTGCAGCGTGTCCCTTGTGGGCCATCGTATGTATCTGATGTAATCTGGAATAATGTATGCACCACAACCCCCGTCATTCGTATTGACGCCGCGGCGCAACTTGTTTAAAACCCTCCTGCGTCGTTCATAGTTCTATCCCACTCTGGAAACTTATACCATATTAAAGAGCATGAAATTCTGTACAACATATGTAAATTAAAAAAAATCGTATAGAATAGCGCCTGAGAAAATTTTACTTTTTCTGAGGTAATCTGGAATAATGTATGCACCACAACCCCCGTCATTCGTATTGACGCCGCGCCGCAACTTGTTTAAAACCCTCCTGCGTCGTTCATAGTTCTATCCCACTCTGGAAACTTACACCATATTAAAGAGCATGAAATTCTGTACAACATATATAAATTAAAAAAAATCGTATAGAATAGCGCCTGAGAAAATTGTGTTTATATCTCATGTAATCTGGAATATGCAACACAACCCCCGTCAGTCGTATTAATGACGCCGCGCCGCAATTTGTTTAAGGCCTTCTCGCTATGTTCATAGTAATATCCCACTCTGGAAACTTATACCATATTAAAGAGCATGAAATTCTGTACAACATATGTAAATTAAAAAAAATCGTATAGAATAGCGCCTGAGAAAATTGTGTTTATATCTCATGTAATCTGGAATATGCAACACAACCCCCGTCAGTCGTATTAATGACGCCGCGCCGCAACTTGTTTAAAACCTTCCTGCGTCATTCGTGGGTCTATCCCACTCTCGAAACTTACACCATATTAAAGAGCATGAAATTCTGTACAACATATGTAAATTAAAAAAAATCGTATAGAATAGCGCCTGAGGAAATTGTACTTTTTTTCTGAGGTAATCTGGAATATGCAACACAATCCCCGTCAGTCGTATTAATGACGCCGCGCCGCAATTTGTTTAAGGCCTTCTCGCGTCGTTCATAGTTCTATCCCACTCTGGAAACTTATACCATATTCAAGAGCATGAAATTCTGTACAACATATGTAAATTAAAAAAAATCGTATACAATAGCGCCTGAGAAAATTGTGTTTATATCTGATGTAATCTGGAATAATGTATGCACCACAACCCCCGTCATTCGTATTGACGCCGCGCCGCAACTTGTTTAAAACCCTCCTGCGTCGTTCATAGTTCTATCCCACTCTGGAAACTTATACCATATTAAAGAGCATGAAATTCTGTACAACATATGTAAATTTTAAAAAATCGTATAGAATACCGCCTGACGCCGCGCCGCAATTTGTTTAAGGCCTTCTCGCGTCGTTCATAGTTCTATCCCACTCTGGAAACTTATACCATATTAAAGAGCATGAAATTCTGTACAACATATGTAAATTTAAGAAAATCGTATAGAATAGCGCCTGAGAAAATTGTGTTTATATCTGATGTAATCTGGAATAATGTATGCACCACAACCCCCGTCATTCGTATTGACGCCGCGCCGCAACTTGTTTAAAACCCTCCTGCGTCGTTCATAGTTCTATCCCACTCTGGAAACTTATACCATATTAAAGAGCATGAAAATCTGTACAACATATGTCAATTAAAAAAAATTGTATAGAATAGCGCCTGAGAAAATTGTGTTTATATCTCATGTAATCTGGAATATGCAACACAACCCCCGTCAGTCGTATTAATGACGCCGCGCCGCAAGTAGTTTATAGCGCTCCTGCGTCGTTCATAGTTCTATCCCACTCTGGAAACTTATACCATATTAAAGAGCATGAAATTCTGTACAACATATGTAAATTAAAAAAAATCGTATAGAATAGCGCCTGAGAAACTTGTGTTAATATCTGATGTAATCTGGAATAATGTATGCACCACAACCCCCGTCATTCGTATTGACGCCGCGGCGCAACTTGTTTAAAACCCTCCTGCGTCGTTCATAGTTCTATCCCAGTCTGGAAACTTATACCATATTAAAGAGCATGAAATTCTGTACAACATATGTAAATTAAAAAAAATCGTATAGAATAGCGCCTGAGAAAATTGTGTTTATATCTCATGTAATCTGGAATATGCAACACAACCCCCGTCAGTCGTATTAATGACGCCGCGCCGCAAGTAGTTTATAGCGCTCCTGCGTCGTTCATAGTTCTATCCCACTCTGGAAACTTATACCATATTAAAGAGCATGAAATTCTGTACAACATATGTTAATTAAAAAAAATCGTATAGAATAGAGTCAGAGAAAATTGTACTTTTTCTGATGTAATCTGGAATATGCAACACAATCCCCGTCAGTTGTATTAATGACGCTGCGCCGCAATTTTTTTAAGGCCTTCTCGCTATGTTCATAGTTCTATCCCACTCTGGAAACTTATAGCATATTAAAGAGCATGAAATTCTGTACAACATATGTAAATTAAAAAAAATCGTATACAATAGCGCCTGAGAAAATTGTGTTTATATCTCATGTAATCTGGAATATGCAACACAACCCCCGTCAGTCGTATTAATGACGCCGCGCCGCAAGTAGTTTATAGCGCTCCTGCGTCGTTCATAGTTCTATCCCACTCTGGAAACTTATACCATATTAAAGAGCATGAAATTCTGTACAACATATGTAAATTAAAAAAAATCGTATAGAATAGCGCCTGAGAAACTTGTGTTAATATCTGATGTAATCTGGAATAATGTATGCACCACAACCCCCGTCATTCGTATTGACGCCGCGGCGCAACTTGTTTAAAACCCTCCTGCGTCGTTCATAGTTCTATCCCACTCTGGAAACTTATACCATATTAAAGAGCATGAAATTCTGTACAACATATGTTAATTAAAAAAAATCGTATGGAATAGAGCCTGAGAAAATTGTATTTTTTCTGAGGTAATCTGGAATATGCAACACAATCCCCGTCAGTTGTATTAATGACGCCGCGCCGCAATTTGTTTAAGGCCTTCTCGCTATGTTCATAGTTCTATCCCACTCTGGAAACTTATACCATATTAAAGAGCATGAAATTCTGTACAACATATGTAAATTAAAAAAAATCGTATAGAATAGCGCCTGAGAAAATTGTGTTTATATCTCATGTAATCTGGAATATGCAACACAACCCCCGTCAGTCGTATTAATGACGCCGCGCCGCAACTTGTTTAAAACCTTCCTGCGTCATTCGTGGGTCTATCCCACTCTGGAAACTTACACCATATTAAAGAGCATGAAATTCTGTACAACATATGTAAATTAAAAAAAATCGTATACAATAGCGCCTGAGAAAATTGTTCTTTTTTCTGAGGTAATCTGGAATATGCAACACAATCCCCGTCAGTCGTATTAATGACGCCGCGCCGCAATTTGTTTAAGGCCTTCTCGCGTCGTTCATAGTTCTATCCCACTCTGGAAACTTATACCATATTCAAGAGCATGAAATTCTGTACAACATATGTAAATTAAAAAAAATCGTATACAATAGCGCCTGAGAAAATTGTGTTTATATCTGATGTAATCTGGAATAATGTATGCACCACAACCCCCGTCATTCGTATTGACGCCGCGCCGCAACTTGTTTAAAACCCTCCTGCGTCGTTCATAGTTCTATCCCACTCTGGAAACTTATACCATATTAAAGAGCATGAAATTCTGTACAACATATGTAAATTAAAAAAAATCGTATAGAATAGCGCCTGATAAAATTGAACTTTTTCTGAGGTAATCTGGAAGATGCAACACAATCCCCGTCAGTCGTATTAATGACGCCGCGCCGCAATTTGTTTAAGGCCTTCTCGCGTCGTTCATAGTTCTATCCCACTCTGGAAACTTATACCATATTAAAGAGCATGAAATTCTGTACAACATATGTAAATTTAAGAAAATCGTATAGAATAGCGCCTGAGAAAATTGTGTTTATATCTGATGTAATCTGGAATAATGTATGCACCACAACCCCCGTCATTCGTATTGACGCCGCGCCGCAACTTGTTTAAAGCCCTCCTGCGTCGTTCATAGTTCTATCCCACTCTGGAAACTTATACCATATTAAAGAGCATGAAATTCTGTACAACATATGTAAATTAAAAAAAATCGTATAGAGTAGCCCCTGAGAAAATTGTGTTTATATCTCATGTAATCTGGAATATGCAACACAACCCCCGTCAGTCGTATTAATGACGCCTCGCCGCAACTTGTTTAAAACCTTCCTGCGTCATTCGTGGGTCTATCCCACTCTGGAAACTTACACCATATTAAAGAGCATGAAATTCTGTACAACATATGTAAATTAAAAAAATCGTATAGAATAGCGCCTGAGAAAATTGTACTTTTTTCTGAGGTAATCTGGAATATGCAACACAATCCCCGTCAGTCGTATTAATGACGCCGGGCCGCAATTTGTTTAAGGCCTTCTCGCGTCGTTAATAGTTCTATCCCACTCTGGAAACTTATACCATATTCAAGAGCATGAAATTCTGTACAACATATGTAAATTAAAAAAAATCGTATACAATAGCGCCTGAGAAAATTGTGTTTATATCTGATGTAATCTGGAATAATGTATGCACCACAACCCCCGTCATTCGTATTGACGCCGCGCCGCAACTTGTTTAAAACCCTCCTGCGTCGTTCATAGTTCTATCCCACTCTGGAAACTTATACCATATTAAAGAGCATGAAGTTCTGTACAACATATGTAAATTAAAAAAAATCGTATAGAATAGCGCCTGATAAAATTGAACTTTTTCT
Organism: Paragorgia papillata; assembly: GCA_035771165.1. Classification (NCBI taxonomy): domain Eukaryota; kingdom Metazoa; phylum Cnidaria; class Anthozoa; order Scleralcyonacea; family Coralliidae; genus Paragorgia; species Paragorgia papillata. Next base: position 1,719,793 of record JAWNZC010000086.1, on the reverse strand, counting down.
GAGGTAATCTGGAATATGCAAACACAATCCCCGTCAGTCGTATTAATGACGCCGCGCCGCAATTTGTTTAAGGCCTTCTCGCGTCGTTCATAGTTCTATCCCACTCTGGAAACTTATACCATATTAAAGAGCATGAAATTCTGTACAACATATGTAAATTTAAGAAAATCGTATAGAATAGCGCCTGAGAAAATTGTGTTTATATCTGATGTAATCTGGAATAATGTATGCACCACAACCCCCGTCATTCGTATTGACGCCGCGCCGCAACTTGTTTAAAGCCCTCCTGCGTCGTTCATAGTTCTATCCCACTCTGGAAACTTATACCATATTAAAGAGCATGAAATTCTGTACAACATATGTAAATTAAAAAAAATCGTATAGAATAGCGCCTGAGAAAATTGTGTTTATATCTCATGTAATCTGGAATATGCAACACAACCCCCGTCAGTCGTATTAATGACGCCGCGCCGCAACTTGTTTAAAACCTTCCTGCGTCATTCGTGGGTCTATCCCACTCTCGAAACTTACACCATATTAAAGAGCATGAAATTCTGTACAACATATGTAAATTAAAAAAAATCGTATAGAATAGCGCCTGAGGAAATTGTACTTTTTTTCTGAGGTAATCTGGAATATGCAACACAATCCCCGTCAGTCGTATTAATGACGCCGCGCCGCAATTTGTTTAAGGCCTTCTCGCGTCGTTCATAGTTCTATCCCACTCTGGAAACTTATACCATATTCAAGAGCATGAAATTCTGTACAACATATGTAAATTAAAAAAAATCGTATACAATAGCGCCTGAGAAAATTGTGTTTATATCTGATGTAATCTGGAATAATGTATGCACCACAACCCCCGTCATTCGTATTGACGCCGCGCCGCAACTTGTTTAAAACCCTCCTGCGTCGTTCATAGTTCTATCCCACTCTGGAAACTTATACCATATTAAAGAGCATGAAATTCTGTACAACATATGTAAATTTTAAAAAATCGTATAGAATACCGCCTGACGCCGCGCCGCAATTTGTTTAAGGCCTTCTCGCGTCGTTCATAGTTCTATCCCACTCTGGAAACTTATACCATATTAAAGAGCATGAAATTCTGTACAACATATGTAAATTTAAGAAAATCGTATAGAATAGCGCCTGAGAAAATTGAACTTTTTCTGAGGTAATCTGGAATATGCAACACAATCCCCGTCAGTCGTATTAATGACGCCGCGCCGCAATTTGTTTAAGGCCTTCTCGCGTCGTTCATAGTTCTATCCCACTCTGGAAACTTATACCATATTAAAGAGCATGAAATTCTGTACAACATATGTAAATTTAAGAAAATCGTATAGAATAGCGCCTGAGAAAATTGTGTTTATATCTGATGTAATCTGGAATAATGTATGCACCACAACCCCCGTCATTCGTATTGACGCCGCGCCGCAACTTGTTTAAAGCCCTCCTGCGTCGTTCATAGTTCTATCCCACTCTGGAAACTTATACCATATTAAAGAGCATGAAATTCTGTACAACATATGTAAATTAAAAAAAATCGTATAGAATAGCGCCTGAGAAAATTGTGTTTATATCTCATGTAATCTGGAATATGCAACACAACCCCCGTCAGTCGTATTAATGACGCCGCGCCGCAACTTGTTTAAAACCTTCCTGCGTCATTCGTGGGTCTATCCCACTCTCGAAACTTACACCATATTAAAGAGCATGAAATTCTGTACAACATATGTAAATTAAAAAAAATCGTATAGAATAGCGCCTGAGGAAATTGTACTTTTTTTCTGATGTAATCTGGAATATGCAACACAATCCCCGTCAGTCGTATTAATGACGCCGCGCCGCAATTTGTTTAAGGCCTTCTCGCGTCGTTCATAGTTCTATCCCACTCTGGAAACTTATACCATATTCAAGAGCATGAAATTCTGTACAACATATGTAAATTAAAAAAAATCGTATACAATAGCGCCTGAGAAAATTGTGTTTATATCTGATGTAATCTGGAATAATGTATGCACCACAACCCCCGTCATTCGTATTGACGCCGCGCCGCAACTTGTTTAAAACCCTCCTGCGTCGTTCATAGTTCTATCCCACTCTGGAAACTTATACCATATTAAAGAGCATGAAATTCTGTACAACATATGTAAATTTTAAAAAATCGTATAGAATACCGCCTGACGCCGCGCCGCAATTTGTTTAAGGCCTTCTCGCGTCGTTCATAGTTCTATCCCACTCTGGAAACTTATACCATATTAAAGAGCATGAAATTCTGTACAACATATGTAAATTTAAGAAAATCGTATAGAATAGCGCCTGAGAAAATTGTGTTTATATCTGATGTAATCTGGAATAATGTATGCACCACAACCCCCGTCATTCGTATTGACGCCGCGCCGCAACTTGTTTAAAACCCTCCTGCGTCGTTCATAGTTCTATCCCACTCTGGAAACTTATACCATATTAAAGAGCATGAAATTCTGTACAACATATGTAAATTAAAAAAAATCGTATAGAATAGAGCCTGAGAAAATTGTGTTTATATCTCATGTAATCTGGAATATGCAACACAACCCCCGTTAGTCGTATTAATGACGCCGCGCCGCAACTTGTTTAAAACCTTCCTGCGTCATTCGTGGGTCTATCCCACTCTGGAAACTTACACCATATTAAAGAGCATGAAATTCTGTACAACATATGTAAATTTAAAAAAATCGTATAGAATAGCGCCTGAGAAAATTGTACTTTTTTCTGAGGTAATCTGGAATATGCAACACAATCCCCGTCAGTCGTATTAATGACGCCGCGCCGCAATTTGTTTAAGGCCTTCTCGCGTCGTTCATAGTTCTATCCCACTCTGGAAACTTATACCATATTAAAGAGCATGAAAATCTGTACAACATATGTCAATTAAAAAAAATTGTATAGAATAGCGCCTGAGAAAATTGTGTTTATATCTCATGTAATCTGGAATATGCAACACAACCCCCGTCAGTCGTATTAATGACGCCGCGCCGCAAGTAGTTTATAGCGCTCCTGCGTCGTTCATAGTTCTATCCCACTCTGGAAACTTATACCATATTAAAGAGCATGAAATTCTGTACAACATATGTAAATTAAAAAAAATCGTATAGAATAGCGCCTGAGAAACTTGTGTTAATATCTGATGTAATCTGGAATAATGTATGCACCACAACCCCCGTCATTCGTATTGACGCCGCGGCGCAACTTGTTTAAAACCCTCCTGCGTCGTTCATAGTTCTATCCCACTCTGGAAACTTATACCATATTAAAGAGCATGAAATTCTGTACAACATATGTAAATTAAAAAAAATCGTATAGAATAGCGCCTGAGAAAATTGTGTTTATATCTCATGTAATCTGGAATATGCAACACAACCCCCGTCAGTCGTATTAATGACGCCGCGCCGCAAGTAGTTTATAGCGCTCCTGCGTCGTTCATAGTTCTATCCCACTCTGGAAACTTATACCATATTAAAGAGCATGAAATTCTGTACAACATATGTTAATTAAAAAAAATCGTATAGAATAGAGTCAGAGAAAATTGTACTTTTTCTGATGTAATCTGGAATATGCAACACAATCCCCGTCAGTTGTATTAATGACGCTGCGCCGCAATTTTTTTAAGGCCTTCTCGCTATGTTCATAGTTCTATCCCACTCTGGAAACTTATAGCATATTAAAGAGCATGAAATTCTGTACAACATATGTAAATTAAAAAAAATCGTATACAATAGCGCCTGAGAAAATTGTGTTTATATCTCATGTAATCTGGAATATGCAACACAACCCCCGTCAGTCGTATTAATGACGCCGCGCCGCAAGTAGTTTATAGCGCTCCTGCGTCGTTCATAGTTCTATCCCACTCTGGAAACTTATACCATATTAAAGAGCATGAAATTCTGTACAACATATGTAAATTAAAAAAAATCGTATAGAATAGCGCCTGAGAAACTTGTGTTAATATCTGATGTAATCTGGAATAATGTATGCACCACAACCCCCGTCATTCGTATTGACGCCGCGGCGCAACTTGTTTAAAACCCTCCTGCGTCGTTCATAGTTCTATCCCACTCTGGAAACTTATACCATATTAAAGAGCATGAAATTCTGTACAACATATGTTAATTAAAAAAAATCGTATGGAATAGAGCCTGAGAAAATTGTATTTTTTCTGAGGTAATCTGGAATATGCAACACAATCCCCGTCAGTTGTATTAATGACGCCGCGCCGCAATTTGTTTAAGGCCTTCTCGCTATGTTCATAGTTCTATCCCACTCTGGAAACTTATACCATATTAAAGAGCATGAAATTCTGTACAACATATGTAAATTAAAAAAAATCGTATAGAATAGCGCCTGAGAAAATTGTGTTTATATCTCATGTAATCTGGAATATGCAACACAACCCCCGTCAGTCGTATTAATGACGCCGCGCCGCAACTTGTTTAAAACCTTCCTGCGTCATTCGTGGGTCTATCCCACTCTGGAAACTTACACCATATTAAAGAGCATGAAATTCTGTACAACATATGTAAATTAAAAAAAATCGTATACAATAGCGCCTGAGAAAATTGTTCTTTTTTCTGAGGTAATCTGGAATATGCAACACAATCCCCGTCAGTCGTATTAATGACGCCGCGCCGCAATTTGTTTAAGGCCTTCTCGCGTCGTTCATAGTTCTATCCCACTCTGGAAACTTATACCATATTCAAGAGCATGAAATTCTGTACAACATATGTAAATTAAAAAAAATCGTATACAATAGCGCCTGAGAAAATTGTGTTTTATATCTGATGTAATCTGGAATAATGTATGCACCACAACCCCCGTCATTCGTATTGACGCCGCGCCGCAACTTGTTTAAAACCCTCCTGCGTCGTTCATAGTTCTATCCCACTCTGGAAACTTATACCATATTAAAGAGCATGAAATTCTGTACAACATATGTAAATTAAAAAAAATCGTATAGAATAGCGCCTGATAAAATTGAACTTTTTCTGAGGTAATCTGGAAGATGCAACACAATCCCCGTCAGTCGTATTAATGACGCCGCGCCGCAATTTGTTTAAGGCCTTCTCGCGTCGTTCATAGTTCTATCCCACTCTGGAAACTTATACCATATTAAAGAGCATGAAATTCTGTACAACATATGTAAATTTAAGAAAATCGTATAGAATAGCGCCTGAGAAAATTGTGTTTATATCTGATGTAATCTGGAATAATGTATGCACCACAACCCCCGTCATTCGTATTGACGCCGCGCCGCAACTTGTTTAAAGCCCTCCTGCGTCGTTCATAGTTCTATCCCACTCTGGAAACTTATACCATATTAAAGAGCATGAAATTCTGTACAACATATGTAAATTAAAAAAAATCGTATAGAGTAGCGCCTGAGAAAATTGTGTTTATATCTCATGTAATCTGGAATATGCAACACAACCCCCGTCAGTCGTATTAATGACGCCTCGCCGCAACTTGTTTAAAACCTTCCTGCGTCATTCGTGGGTCTATCCCACTCTGGAAACTTACACCATATTAAAGAGCATGAAATTCTGTACAACATATGTAAATTAAAAAAATCGTATAGAATAGCGCCTGAGAAAATTGTACTTTTTTCTGAGGTAATCTGGAATATGCAACACAATCCCCGTCAGTCGTATTAATGACGCCGCGCCGCAATTTGTTTAAGGCCTTCTCGCGTCGTTAATAGTTCTATCCCACTCTGGAAACTTATACCATATTCAAGAGCATGAAATTCTGTACAACATATGTAAATTAAAAAAAATCGTATACAATAGCGCCTGAGAAAATTGTGTTTATATCTGATGTAATCTGGAATAATGTATGCACCACAACCCCCGTCATTCGTATTGACGCCGCGCCGCAACTTGTTTAAAACCCTCCTGCGTCGTTCATAGTTCTATCCCACTCTGGAAACTTATACCATATTAAAGAGCATGAAGTTCTGTACAACATATGTAAATTAAAAAAAATCGTATAGAATAGCGCCTGATAAAATTGAACTTTTTCTGAGGTAATCTGGAATATGCAACACAATCCCCGTCAGTCGTATTAATGACGCCGCGCCGCAATTTGTTTAAGGCCTTCTCGCGTCGTTCATAGTTCTATCCCACTCTGGAAACTTATACCATATTAAAGAGCATGAAATTCTGTACAACATATGTAAATTTAAGAAAATCGTATAGAATAGCGCCTGAGAAAATTGTGTTTATATCTGATGTAATCTGGAATAATGTATGCACCACAACCCCCGTCATTCGTATTGACGCCGCGCCGCAACTTGTTTAAAGCCCTCCTGCGTCGTTCATAGTTCTATCCCACTCTGGAAACTTATACCATATTAAAGAGCATGAAATTCTGTACAACACATGTAAATTAAAAAAAATCGTATAGAATAGCGCCTGAGAAAATTGTGTTTATATCTCATGTAATCTGGAATATGCAACACAACCCCCGTCAGTCGTATTAATGACGCCGCGCCGCAACTTGTTTAAAACCTTCCTGCGTCATTCGTGGGTCTATCCCACTCTGGAAACTTACACCATATTAAAGAGCATGAAATTCTGTACAACATATGTAAATTTAAAAAAATCGTATAGAATAGCGCCTGAGAAAATTGTACTTTTTTCTGAGGTAATCTGGAATATGCAACACAATCCCCGTCAGTTGTATTAACGACGCTGCGCCGCAATTTTTTTAACGCCTTCTCGCTATGTTCATAGTTCTATCCCACTCTGGAAACTTATACCATATTAAAGAGCATGAAATTCTGTACAACATATGTAAATTAAAAAAAATCGTATACAATAGCGCCTGAGAAAATTGTGTTTATATCTCATGTAATCTGGAATATGCAACACAACCCCCGTCAGTCGTATTAATGACGCCGCGCCGCAACTAGTTTATAGCCCTCCTGCGTCGTTCATAGTTCTATCCCACTCTGGAAGCTTATACCATATTAAAGAGCATGAAATTCTGTACAACATATGTTAATTAAAAAAAATCGTATGGAATAGAGCCTGAGAAAATTGTACTTTTTCTGAGGTAATCTGGAATATGCAACACAATCCCCGTCAGTTGTATTAATGACGCCGCGCCGCAATTTGTTTAAGGCCTTCTCGCTATGTTCATAGTTCTATCCCACTCTGGAAACTTATACCATATTAAAGAGCATGAAATTCTGTACAACATATGTAAATTAAAAAAAATCGTATAGAATAGCGCCTGAGAAAATTGTGTTTATATCTCATGTAATCTGGAATATGCAACACAACCCCCGTCAGTCGTATTAATGACGCCGCGCCGCAACTTGTTTAAAACCTTCCTGCGTCATTCGTGGGTCTATCCCACTCTGGAAACTTACACCATATTAAAGAGCATGAAATTCTGTACAACATATGTAAATTAAAAAAAATCGTATACAATAGCGCCTGAGAAAATTGTTCTTTTTTCTGAGGTAATCTGGAATATGCAACACAATCCCTGTCAGTCGTATTAATGACGCCGCGCCGCAATTTGTTTAAGGCCTTCTCGCGTCGTTCATAGTTCTATCCCACTCTGGAAACTTATACCATATTCAAGAGCATGAAATTCTGTACAACATATGTAAATTAAAAAAAATCGTATACAATAGCGCCTGAGAAAATTGTTCTTTTTTCTGAGGTAATCTGGAATATGCAACACAATCCCTGTCAGTCGTATTAATGACGCCGCGCCGCAATTTGTTTAAGGCCTTCTCGCGTCGTTCATAGTTCTATCCCACTCTGGAAACTTATACCATATTCAAGAGCATGAAATTCTGTACAACATATGTAAATTAAAAAAAAATCGTATACAATAGCGCCTGAGAAAATTGTTCTTTTTTCTGAGGTAATCTGGAATATGCAACACAATCCCTGTCAGTCGTATTAATGACGCCGCGCCGCAATTTGTTTAAGGCCTTCTCGCGTCGTTCATAGTTCTATCCCACTCTGGAAACTTATACCATATTCAAGAGCATGAAATTCTGTACAACATATGTAAATTAAAAAAAATCGTATACAATAGCGCCTGAGAAAATTGTGTTTATATCTGATGTAATCTGGAATAATGTATGCACCACAACCCCCGTCATTCGTATTGACGCCGCGCCGCAACTTGTTTAAAACCCTCCTGCGTCGTTCATAGTTCTATCCCACTCTGGAAGCTTATACCATATTAAAGAGCATGAAATTCTGTACAACATATGTAAATTAAAAAAAATCGTATAGAATAGCGCCTGATAAAATTGAACTTTTTCTGAGGTAATCTGGAAGATGCAACACAATCCCCGTCAGTCGTATTAATGACGCCGCGCCGCAATTTGTTTAAGGCCTTCTCGCGTCGTTCATAGTTCTATCCCACTCTGGAAACTTATACCATATTAAAGAGCATGAAATTCTGTACAACATATGTAAATTTAAGAAAATCGTATACAATAGCGCCTGAGAAAATTGTGTTTATATCTGATGTAATCTGGAATAATGTATGCACCACAACCCCCGTCATTCGTATTGACGCCGCGCCGCAACTTGTTTAAAACCCTCCTGCGTCGTTCATAGTTCTATCCCACTCTGGAAACTTATACCATATTAAAGAGCATGAAGTTCTGTACAACATATGTAAATTAAAAAAAATCGTATAGAATAGCGCCTGATAAAATTGAACTTTTTCTGAGGTAATCTGGAATATGCAACACAATCCCCGTCAGTCGTATTAATGACGCCGCGCCGCAATTTGTTTAAGGCCTTCTCGCGTCGTTCATAGTTCTATCCCACTCTGGAAACTTATACCATATTAAAGAGCATGAAATTCTGTACAACACATGTAAAGTAAAAAAAATCGTATAGAATAGCGCCTGAGAAAATTGTGTTTATATCTCATGTAATCTGGAATATGCAACACAACCCCCGTCAGTCGTATTAATGACGCCGCGCCGCAACTTGTTTAAAACCTTCCTGCGTCATTCGTGGGTCTATCCCACTCTGGAAACTTACACCATATTAAAGAGCATGAAATTCTGTACAACATATGTAAATTTAAAAAAATCGTATAGAATAGCGCCTGAGAAAATTGTACTTTTTTCTGAGGTAATCTGGAATATGCAACACAATCCCCGTCAGTTGTATTAATGACGCTGCGCCGCAATTTTTTTAACGCCTTCTCGCTATGTTCATAGTTCTATCCCACTCTGGAAACTTATACCATATTAAAGAGCATGAAATTCTGTACAACATATGTAAATTAAAAAAAATCGTATACAATAGCGCCTGAGAAAATTGTGTTTATATCTCATGTAATCTGGAATATGCAACACAACCCCCGTCAGTCGTATTAATGACGCCGCGCCGCAACTAGTTTATAGCCCTCCTGCGTCGTTCATAGTTCTATCCCACTCTGGAAGCTTATACCATATTAAAGAGCATGAAATTCTGTACAACATATGTTAATTAAAAAAAATCGTATGGAATAGAGCCTGAGAAAATTGTACTTTTTCTGAGGTAATCTGGAATATGCAACACAATCCCCGTCAGTTGTATTAATGACGCCGCGCCGCAATTTGTTTAAGGCCTTCTCGCTATGTTCATAGTTCTATCCCACTCTGGAAACTTATACCATATTAAAGAGCATGAAATTCTGTACAACATATGTAAATTAAAAAAAATCGTATAGAATAGCGCCTGAGAAAATTGTGTTTATATCTCATGTAATCTGGAATATGCAACACAACCCCCGTCAGTCGTATTAATGACGCCGCGCCGCAACTTGTTTAAAACCTTCCTGCGTCATTCGTGGGTCTATCCCACTCTGGAAACTTACACCATATTAAAGAGCATGAAATTCTGTACAACATATGTAAATTAAAAAAAATCGTATACAATAGCGCCTGAGAAAATTGTTCTTTTTTCTGAGGTAATCTGGAATATGCAACACAATCCCTGTCAGTCGTATTAATGACGCCGCGCCGCAATTTGTTTAAGGCCTTCTCGCGTCGTTCATAGTTCTATCCCACTCTGGAAACTTATACCATATTCAAGAGCATGAAATTCTGTACAACATATGTAAATTAAAAAAAATCGTATACAATAGCGCCTGAGAAAATTGTGTTTATATCTGATGTAATCTGGAATAATGTATGCACCACAACCCCCGTCATTCGTATTGACGCCGCGCCGCAACTTGTTTAAAACCCTCCTGCGTCGTTCATAGTTCTATCCCACTCTGGAAGCTTATACCATATTAAAGAGCATGAAATTCTGTACAACATATGTAAATTAAAAAAAATCGTATAGAATAGCGCCTGATAAAATTGAACTTTTTCTGAGGTAATCTGGAAGATGCAACACAATCCCCGTCAGTTGTATTAATGACGCCGCGCCGCAATTTGTTTAAGGCCTTCTCGCTATGTTCATAGTTCTATCCCACTCTGGAAACTTATACCATATTAAAGAGCATGAAATTCTGTACAACATATGTAAATTAAAAAAAATCGTATAGAATAGCGCCTGAGAAAATTGTGTTTATATCTCATGTAATCTGGAATATGCAACACAACCCCCGTCAGTCGTATTAATGACGCCGCGCCGCAACTTGTTTAAAACCTTCCTGCGTCATTCGTGGGTCTATCCCACTCTGGAAACTTACACCATATTAAAGAGCATGAAATTCTGTACAACATATGTAAATTAAAAAAAAATCGTATACAATAGCGCCTGAGAAAATTGTTCTTTTTTCTGAGGTAATCTGGAATATGCAACACAATCCCTGTCAGTCGTATTAATGACGCCGCGCCGCAATTTGTTTAAGGCCTTCTCGCGTCGTTCATAGTTCTATCCCACTCTGGAAACTTATACCATATTCAAGAGCATGAAATTCTGTACAACATATGTAAATTAAAAAAAATCGTATACAATAGCGCCTGAGAAAATTGTTCTTTTTTCTGAGGTAATCTGGAATATGCAACACAATCCCTGTCAGTCGTATTAATGACGCCGCGCCGCAATTTGTTTAAGGCCTTCTCGCGTCGTTCATAGTTCTATCCCACTCTGGAAACTTATACCATATTCAAGAGCATGAAATTCTGTACAACATATGTAAATTAAAAAAAATCGTATACAATAGCGCCTGAGAAAATTGTTCTTTTTTCTGAGGTAATCTGGAATATGCAACACAATCCCTGTCAGTCGTATTAATGACGCCGCGCCGCAATTTGTTTAAGGCCTTCTCGCGTCGTTCATAGTTCTATCCCACTCTGGAAGCTTATACCATATTCAAGAGCATGAAATTCTGTACAACATATGTAAATTAAAAAAAATCGTATACAATAGCGCCTGAGAAAATTGTGTTTATATCTGATGTAATCTGGAATAATGTATGCACCACAACCCCCGTCATTCGTATTGACGCCGCGCCGCAACTTGTTTAAAACCCTCCTGCGTCGTTCATAGTTCTATCCCACTCTGGAAGCTTATACCATATTAAAGAGCATGAAATTCTGTACAACATATGTAAATTAAAAAAAATCGTATAGAATAGCGCCTGATAAAATTGAACTTTTTCTGAGGTAATCTGGAAGATGCAACACAATCCCCGTCAGTTGTATTAATGACGCCGCGCCGCAATTTGTTTAAGGCCTTCTCGCTATGTTCATAGTTCTATCCCACTCTGGAAACTTATACCATATTAAAGAGCATGAAATTCTGTACAACATATGTAAATTAAAAAAAATCGTATAGAATAGCGCCTGAGAAAATTGTGTTTATATCTCATGTAATCTGGAATATGCAACACAACCCCCGTCAGTCGTATTAATGACGCCGCGCCGCAACTTGTTTAAAACCTTCCTGCGTCATTCGTGGGTCTATCCCACTCTGGAAACTTACACCATATTAAAGAGCATGAAATTCTGTACAACATATGTAAATTAAAAAAAATCGTATACAATAGCGCCTGAGAAAATTGTTCTTTTTTCATAGGTAATCTGGAATATGCAACACAATCCCTGTCAGTCGTATTAATGACGCCGCGCCGCAATTTGTTTAAGGCCTTCTCGCGTCGTTCATAGTTCTATCCCACTCTGGAAACTTATACCATATTCAAGAGCATGAAATTCTGTACAACATATGTAAATTAAAAAAAATCGTATACAATAGCGCCTGAGAAAATTGTTCTTTTTTCTGAGGTAATCTGGAATATGCAACACAATCCCTGTCAGTCGTATTAATGACGCCGCGCCGCAATTTGTTTAAGGCCTTCTCGCGTCGTTCATAGTTCTATCCCACTCTGGAAACTTATACCATATTCAAGAGCATGAAATTCTGTACAACATATGTAAATTAAAAAAAATCGTATACAATAGCGCCTGAGAAAATTGTTCTTTTTTCTGAGGTAATCTGGAATATGCAACACAATCCCTGTCAGTCGTATTAATGACGCCGCGCCGCAATTTGTTTAAGGCCTTCTCGCGTCGTTCATAGTTCTATCCCACTCTGGAAACTTATACCATATTCAAGAGCATGAAATTCTGTACAACATATGTAAATTAAAAAAAATCGTATACAATAGCGCCTGAGAAAATTGTGTTTATATCTGATGTAATCTGGAATAATGTATGCACCACAACCCCCGTCATTCGTATTGACGCCGCGCCGCAACTTGTTTAAAACCCTCCTGCGTCGTTCATAGTTCTATCCCACTCTGGAAGCTTATACCATATTAAAGAGCATGAAATTCTGTACAACATATGTAAATTAAAAAAAATCGTATAGAATAGCGCCTGATAAAATTGAACTTTTTCTGAGGTAATCTGGAAGATGCAACACAATCCCCGTCAGTCGTATTAATGACGCCGCGCCGCAATTTGTTTAAGGCCTTCTCGCGTCGTTCATAGTTCTATCCCACTCTGGAAACTTATACCATATTAAAGAGCATGAAATTCTGTACAACATATGTAAATTTAAGAAAATCGTATACAATAGCGCCTGAGAAAATTGTGTTTATATCTGATGTAATCTGGAATAATGTATGCACCACAACCCCCGTCATTCGTATTGACGCCGCGCCGCAACTTGTTTAAAACCCTCCTGCGTCGTTCATAGTTCTATCCCACTCTGGAAACTTATACCATATTAAAGAGCATGAAGTTCTGTACAACATATGTAAATTAAAAAAAATCGTATAGAATAGCGCCTGATAAAATTGAACTTTTTCTGAGGTAATCTGGAATATGCAACACAATCCCCGTCAGTCGTATTAATGACGCCGCGCCGCAATTTGTTTAAGGCCTTCTCGCGTCGTTCATAGTTCTATCCCACTCTGGAAACTTATACCATATTAAAGAGCATGAAATTCTGTACAACATATGTAAATTTAAGAAAATCGTATAGAATAGCGCCTGAGAAAATTGTGTTTATATCTGATGTAATCTGGAATAATGTATGCACCACAACCCCCGTCATTCGTATTGACGCCGCGCCGCAACTTGTTTAAAGCCCTCCTGCGTCGTTCATAGTTCTATCCCACTCTGGAAACTTATACCATATTAAAGAGCATGAAATTCTGTACAACACATGTAAAGTAAAAAAAATCGTATAGAATAGCGCCTGAGAAAATTGTGTTTATATCTCATGTAATCTGGAATATGCAACACAACCCCCGTCAGTCGTATTAATGACGCCGCGCCGCAACTTGTTTAAAACCTTCCTGCGTCATTCGTGGGTCTATCCCACTCTGGAAACTTACACCATATTAAAGAGCATGAAATTCTGTACAACATATGTAAATTAAAAAAAATCGTATACAACAGCGCCTGAGAAAATTGTTCTTTTTTCTGAGGTAATCTGGAATATGCAACACAATCCCTGTCAGTCGTATTAATGACGCCGCGCCGCAATTTGTTTAAGGCCTTCTCGCGTCGTTCATAGTTCTATCCCACTCTGGAAACTTATACCATATTCAAGAGCATGAAATTCTGTACAACATATGTAAATTAAAAAAAATCGTATACAATAGCGCCTGAGAAAATTGTGTTTATATCTGATGTAATCTGGAATAATGTATGCACCACAACCCCCGTCATTCGTATTGACGCCGCGCCGCAACTTGTTTAAAACCCTCCTGCGTCGTTCATAGTTCTATCCCACTCTGGAAGCTTATACCATATTAAAGAGCATGAAATTCTGTACAACATATGTAAATTAAAAAAAATCGTATAGAATAGCGCCTGATAAAATTGAACTTTTTCTGAGGTAATCTGGAAGATGCAACACAATCCCCGTCAGTCGTATTAATGACGCCGCGCCGCAATTTGTTTAAGGCCTTCTCGCGTCGTTCATAGTTCTATCCCACTCTGGAAACTTATACCATATTAAAGAGCATGAAATTCTGTACAACATATGTAAATTTAAGAAAATCGTATAGAATAGCGCCTGAGAAAATTGTGTTTATATCTGATGTAATCTGGAATAATGTATGCACCACAACCCCCGTCATTCGTATTGACGCCGCGCCGCAACTTGTTTAAAGCCCTCCTGCGTCGTTCATAGTTCTATCCCACTCTGGAAACTTATACCATATTCAAGAGCATGAAATTCTGTACAACATATGTAAATTAAAAAAAATCGTATACAATAGCGCCTGAGAAAATTGTTCTTTTTTCTGAGGTAATCTGGAATATGCAACACAATCCCTGTCAGTCGTATTAATGACGCCGCGCCGCAATTTGTTTAAGGCCTTCTCGCGTCGTTCATAGTTCTATCCCACTCTGGAAGCTTATACCATATTCAAGAGCATGAAATTCTGTACAACATATGTAAATTAAAAAAAATCGTATACAATAGCGCCTGAGAAAATTGTGTTTATATCTGATGTAATCTGGAATAATGTATGCACCACAACCCCCGTCATTCGTATTGACGCCGCGCCGCAACTTGTTTAAAACCCTCCTGCGTCGTTCATAGTTCTATCCCACTCTGGAAGCTTATACCATATTAAAGAGCATGAAATTCTGTACAACATATGTAAATTAAAAAAAAATCGTATAGAATAGCGCCTGATAAAATTGAACTTTTTCTGAGGTAATCTGGAAGATGCAACACAATCCCCGTCAGTTGTATTAATGACGCCGCGCCGCAATTTGTTTAAGGCCTTCTCGCTATGTTCATAGTTCTATCCCACTCTGGAAACTTATACCATATTAAAGAGCATGAAATTCTGTACAACATATGTAAATTAAAAAAAATCGTATAGAATAGCGCCTGAGAAAATTGTGTTTATATCTCATGTAATCTGGAATATGCAACACAACCCCCGTCAGTCGTATTAATGACGCCGCGCCGCAACTTGTTTAAAACCTTCCTGCGTCATTCGTGGGTCTATCCCACTCTGGAAACTTACACCATATTAAAGAGCATGAAATTCTGTACAACATATGTAAATTAAAAAAAATCGTATACAATAGCGCCTGAGAAAATTGTTCTTTTTTCATAGGTAATCTGGAATATGCAACACAATCCCTGTCAGTCGTATTAATGACGCCGCGCCGCAATTTGTTTAAGGCCTTCTCGCGTCGTTCATAGTTCTATCCCACTCTGGAAACTTATACCATATTCAAGAGCATGAAATTCTGTACAACATATGTAAATTAAAAAAAATCGTATACAATAGCGCCTGAGAAAATTGTTCTTTTTTCTGAGGTAATCTGGAATATGCAACACAATCCCTGTCAGTCGTATTAATGACGCGCCGCGCCGCAATTTGTTTAAGGCCTTCTCGCGTCGTTCATAGTTCTATCCCACTCTGGAAACTTATACCATATTCAAGAGCATGAAATTCTGTACAACATATGTAAATTAAAAAAAATCGTATACAATAGCGCCTGAGAAAAATTGTTCTTTTTTCTGAGGTAATCTGGAATATGCAACACAATCCCTGTCAGTCGTATTAATGACGCCGCGCCGCAATTTGTTTAAGGCCTTCTCGCGTCGTTCATAGTTCTATCCCACTCTGGAAACTTATACCATATTCAAGAGCATGAAATTCTGTACAACATATGTAAATTAAAAAAAATCGTATACAATAGCGCCTGAGAAAATTGTGTTTATATCTGATGTAATCTGGAATAATGTATGCACCACAACCCCCGTCATTCGTATTGACGCCGCGCCGCAACTTGTTTAAAACCCTCCTGCGTCGTTCATAGTTCTATCCCACTCTGGAAGCTTATACCATATTAAAGAGCATGAAATTCTGTACAACATATGTAAATTAAAAAAAATCGTATAGAATAGCGCCTGATAAAATTGAACTTTTTCTGAGGTAATCTGGAAGATGCAACACAATCCCCGTCAGTCGTATTAATGACGCCGCGCCGCAATTTGTTTAAGGCCTTCTCGCGTCGTTCATAGTTCTATCCCACTCTGGAAACTTATACCATATTAAAGAGCATGAAATTCTGTACAACATATGTAAATTTAAGAAAATCGTATACAATAGCGCCTGAGAAAATTGTGTTTATATCTGATGTAATCTGGAATAATGTATGCACCACAACCCCCGTCATTCGTATTGACGCCGCGCCGCAACTTGTTTAAAACCCTCCTGCGTCGTTCATAGTTCTATCCCACTCTGGAAACTTATACCATATTAAAGAGCATGAAGTTCTGTACAACATATGTAAATTAAAAAAAATCGTATAGAATAGCGCCTGATAAAATTGAACTTTTTCTGAGGTAATCTGGAATATGCAACACAATCCCCGTCAGTCGTATTAATGACGCCGCGCCGCAATTTGTTTAAGGCCTTCTCGCGTCGTTCATAGTTCTATCCCACTCTGGAAACTTATACCATATTAAAGAGCATGAAATTCTGTACAACATATGTAAATTTAAGAAAATCGTATAGAATAGCGCCTGAGAAAATTGTGTTTATATCTGATGTAATCTGGAATAATGTATGCACCACAACCCCCGTCATTCGTATTGACGCCGCGCCGCAACTTGTTTAAAGCCCTCCTGCGTCGTTCATAGTTCTATCCCACTCTGGAAACTTATACCATATTAAAGAGCATGAAATTCTGTACAACACATGTAAAGTAAAAAAAATCGTATAGAATAGCGCCTGAGAAAATTGTGTTTATATCTCATGTAATCTGGAATATGCAACACAACCCCCGTCAGTCGTATTAATGACGCCGCGCCGCAACTTGTTTAAAACCTTCCTGCGTCATTCGTGGGTCTATCCCACTCTGGAAACTTACAACCATATTAAAGAGCATGAAATTCTGTACAACATATGTAAATTAAAAAAAATCGTATACAACAGCGCCTGAGAAAATTGTTCTTTTTTCTGAGGTAATCTGGAATATGCAACACAATCCCTGTCAGTCGTATTAATGACGCCGCGCCGCAATTTGTTTAAGGCCTTCTCGCGTCGTTCATAGTTCTATCCCACTCTGGAAACTTATACCATATTCAAGAGCATGAAATTCTGTACAACATATGTAAATTAAAAAAAATCGTATACAATAGCGCCTGAGAAAATTGTGTTTATATCTGATGTAATCTGGAATAATGTATGCACCACAACCCCCGTCATTCGTATTGACGCCGCGCCGCAACTTGTTTAAAACCCTCCTGCGTCGTTCATAGTTCTATCCCACTCTGGAAGCTTATACCATATTAAAGAGCATGAAATTCTGTACAACATATGTAAATTAAAAAAAATCGTATAGAATAGCGCCTGATAAAATTGAACTTTTTCTGAGGTAATCTGGAAGATGCAACACAATCCCCGTCAGTCGTATTAATGACGCCGCGCCGCAATTTGTTTAAGGCCTTCTCGCGTCGTTCATAGTTCTATCCCACTCTGGAAACTTATACCATATTAAAGAGCATGAAATTCTGTACAACATATGTAAATTTAAGAAAATCGTATAGAATAGCGCCTGAGAAAATTGTGTTTATATCTGATGTAATCTGGAATAATGTATGCACCACAACCCCCGTCATTCGTATTGACGCCGCGCCGCAACTTGTTTAAAGCCCTCCTGCGTCGTTCATAGTTCTATCCCACTCTGGAAACTTATACCATATTAAAGAGCATGAAATTCTGTACAACATATGTAAATTAAAAAAAATCGTATAGAGTAGCGCCTGAGAAAATTGTGTTTATATCTCATGTAATCTGGAATATGCAACACAACCCCCGTCAGTCGTATTAATGACGCCTCGCCGCAACTTGTTTAAAACCTTCCTGCGTCATTCGTGGGTCTATCCCACTCTGGAAACTTACACCATATTAAAGAGCATGAAATTCTGTACAACATATGTAAATTAAAAAAATCGTATAGAATAGCGCCTGAGAAAATTGTACTTTTTTCTGAGGTAATCTGGAATATGCAAGACAATCCCGGTCAGTCGTATTAATGACGCCGCGCCGCAATTTGTTTAAGGCCTTCTCGCGTCGTTCGTAGTTCTATCCCACTCTGGAAACTTATACCATATTCAAGAGCATGAAATTCTGTACAACATATGTAAATTTAAAAAAATCGTATACAATAGCGCCTGAGAAAATTGTGTTTATATCTGATGTAATCTGGAATAATGTATGCACCACAACCCCCGTCATTCGTATTGACGCCGCGCCGCAACTTGTTTAAAGCCCTCCTGCGTCGTTCATAGTTCTATCCCACTCTGGAAACTTATACCATATTAAAGAGCATGAAATTCTGTACAACATATGTAAATTTAAAAAAATCGTATAGAATAGCGCCTGAGAAAATTGTGTTTATATCTTATGTAATCTGGAATATGCAACACAACCCCCGTCAGTCGTATTAATGACGCCGCGCCGCAACTTGTTTAAAACCTTCCTGCGTCATTCGTGGGTCTATCCCACTCTGGAAACTTACACCATATTAAAGAGCATGAAATTCTGTACAACATATGTAAATTTAAAAAAATCGTATAGAATATCGCCTGAGAAAATTGTACTTTTTTCTGAGGTAATCTGGAATATGCAACACAATCGCCGTCAGTGGTTGTCGTGATACTTGATATAAGATAACTATACGGGACTAGACCCAGACCCCTGGGCCTATAAAGGTCGCAGCACCGGGTTTGGGCGGCCATATTTGAACATTTCGTCGTCTGGAGTAAATTGGAGAACTAATCGGAGTATTATTGGAGCTATTCGGAGGACGATATAAGGCCAAAGATGTAAGTCGTTTGTAACGTTGTATACTCGCCTTTATATGTCAAATGTCAGTCGGTGTAGTATGTTTATCGTGTATATTTTTGTAATTTGGTTTTTAGTTTTCACCGAATGCTGTAGTTCAGATTTTATTAAACCCGTTGATATCATATGAACTGTACGTTGTCGGTTGACACTTCGCTCCTCATCCGTGGGGACGCGACAGTGAAAAATCTTGTGTCGTTCGTATCAAACTTATCGTGGAGTATTTGACTTTGTTCGCTTGGAGTTCAACATAGTGTAAGTATAAAACATTTCCTAGTCGTGGAAGACCACGAATGCAGAGAAAGAATTATGTCAAACGTTTCTGGAGGAACCGAGGATAGTGGTCGGATTCCAAACGTGTCAGAATTCGGGGACAAACGCTCGCGAATCCTAAGTCGTAAAGGCTTCCAGAGTTTGTTGATAAATAAGACATTAGTCTTTAATAAAGAGACAAAGGCATTACAAAAGGCCATAGACTCAGTCGTTCACACGGCAACGGGAGAACAGTCAACTTTAAAATGAGCAATAGCCTCGTTGGAAGTAAGTAAACACAGCTTCGAAAGAATCCTCAGAGACCTGGAAGATATATTTGCACAAGACAGATGGGGAGAGGCTACAGAAGTAAAATCTACCGTCAGCCAAACTAAACAAAAATTCCTTCAGACCGTCAACGCTGTATTACTCGAAGGGGCCGGGAAACTCAAGGAGGCAGTTAAGGACGACGAGCTTTCCTTGAAGGAATCAAGACGTGGGATATTCTCAAGTAGATCCGGATCGTCACGCACATCTTCAACCAACGCAAGAAGAAAAGCATTGGCAGAAGCAGCCGCGGCAAAGAAGCAAGCGGAATATGATTTATTAATGGCGGAGAGGGAAAACGCGAGGAAGCTGACAGAGGCTGACGAGGAGCGTAGAAGAGCAGCCGCACGGGCACAACACGATCACGACATGGCAGTTTTAGCAGCAAAGAAGCTTACGGCAGTAGCAGAGGCCAAGCTGGACTCGATCGAACAATCCATCCTGGGAGAAGAAGAGGGATCCTTTTCTTTCAAATCACGCGAGAAAGTCAATGTCACGTCAGAGAGACGCACGGAGGCGTGGCTCCAAAACCAGAGGCAGAACGTGACTGAGATATCTAAGAAAGCTGTTAATCGGCGGAGTGGGGTTCGATTCTCTGTCGAAAGGTCACAGAATGTGATCGAGACACCTCAGCAAACCAGATCCCAGCAACGTAGAGTCGACTTCACGGCAGGAGATCGCGCAGCAGCCTGTTGGAATGAAAGTACAGCAATGTATGGGAGCGATTGCGGCAACTAATGAGAAATTGACGGCGAGCCTAGCCAGAATGAGTCTTCCGAAATGCCATCCAGACGTGTTTTACGGCGACGCTACTATGTTTCACCCCTGGAAAAGTACATTCAAAGGAATGATTCGTGACTGTGATGTCTCTCCTGGACATGAGATGAATTATTTGCACATGTACACAAAGGCGGAACCACAGAAGCTGGTAAATAGCTTTCGTAAAAGACAACACCACGATCCCATACGACTGTTGAACGAACTCTGGAAAGAAATGGAGAGACGCTTCGGTAACGTCGCTGTAATAACCAAGGCGGTTCCTGACAAGACTGGGAGAATATGCGAAATTTGGAGAGAAAGACAAAGCAAAACTGCTAGCCTTTTCCGATCTGTGCATTGATGTGGCTTCCCAAATCGATCAACTTCCCGGACTTGCCTGCCTGAATTATCCTAACGCCATTCAACATATTCTGCATAACTTGCCTGGATCGTTGCGCTCCGAATGGGAGAGGCAAGTGGTCAAGTTTGCTGCGA
Source organism: Paragorgia papillata (assembly GCA_035771165.1). Classification (NCBI taxonomy): domain Eukaryota; kingdom Metazoa; phylum Cnidaria; class Anthozoa; order Scleralcyonacea; family Coralliidae; genus Paragorgia; species Paragorgia papillata. The sequence goes on along the minus strand of JAWNZC010000086.1, from coordinate 1,698,655 downwards.
AGAATTACGACGCCTATCCTGATTTCACGGTGTTTGCATCCATGATCGAGAAGCAATCTCTATTGAGGAACCACCCAAACGTTACGGCTGGAGATAGAAATGAGAAAGAGAAGAATGATCGACGAAACCCTTCTAGACAGCAATTCCACCCTTCGCATACAGTTTTAAAAGGAAACGCCGAGATGGATAAAGAAGGCAATGATGAAAAACACTGTCGGTTTCACGATAGCCAAGGTCACGACTTAACAGAATGCAGAGCCTTTTCCCGCAAGACCCTGCAGGAGAAAATCCAGTGGATTAAGCAGGAGAGACTTTGTTTTCGGTGCTTATTACCAAAACATGTGGCCAAGGAGTGTAGAGCTAACGTTAAATGCAAGAAGTGTGGCAGCGACCGCCACTCGGCGATACTCCATTTGGATAAGAAGAAGGAAAAGACAGACGACAGCGAGAAGAAACAGTCAAACGAAAGCGAGAAGAAAGAGGAGACAGACGACGGCGAGGAGATTAATTCAGCTCGGACAGACATCGGCTGCGACGCTGTTGGTGGCGTTTCCTGCAGTAAAATTGTTCTTCTCGACATTTTTCATCCAAGCAGACCCGACAACAAAATCAGAGTGTACGCCCTAATAGATGAACAGAGCAACGCATCGATGATAAGCCCTGAGCTGATAGACAAACTTGGAGTAGTTGGCTCAAAGGAGAAGTACTTGTTATCAACTTGTAGTGGGTCGAAAGAAATAAGATTCGGTCGTCGAGTACCAGGATTAAAGATAACATCAATGAAAGGAGTATCACTGAATTTGCCGACCATGGTAGAATGTGACAACATTCCCAAAGATAAACGCGAAATTCCCTCGCCGGAGTTGGCAAAACGATTCGATCACCTCCGAGATATCGCTGGAGAAATCCCATCCATGGACGCCGAAGCGGAAGTCCAACTCTTGATTGGTCGAAACGCACCAGAACTTATGAAAGTCAGAGCATTCCGTAACGGTCCAAAAGGCGAGCCATGGGCACATAAGTTATCTATTGGCTGGACTATCTGCGGACAAGTTTGTCTTGATCGTCATGGTGGACCCGTTCATATCCTTACTCATCGCACTGTGCCACGATCTGTTTGGGGAAGTCAACGATGGTGTTCGTACACAACGGACAACTGGCCTCCGTCTCCAATGCAACGCCTTTGGACAGACGCTGTGCCACGAGCTAGTGCCTTGCCCGAACAATTTCGTGATAAAAGAAGCTTATGGGAAATCGGAGAACTCCACCGATGTCTTTCATACGACCGATCGTGATAACGAATCAAGCATGTCTGTAGAGGACCGACGTTTTATGCAGATCATGGAAAGGGGAATTCGCAAAAATGAAAAAGGGAACTGGGAGATGCCATTGCCTCTCCGATCAAGCAAGATAAGTCTCCCAAACAATCGAGAGCAAGCTCTTAGCCGTATCAGGAGTTTATTGCACACCTTTAGGAAGAAACCTCAAATGGAAGAGGACTATTTTTTTTTTATGGCCAAGTTGTTCGAGCGCGGACACGCCGTACCGGTACCACCGAATGAACGACCTAAGGATGAAGAAGGCGGGAAAGTCTGGTATTTACCACACTTTGGAGTCTATCACCCACGAAAGTCAAAGATTCGCGTAGTGTTCGACTCATCTGCACATTTCCAGGGAACTTCATTAAATACAGAACTACTCCCCGGTCCGGATACATTGAACAGTCTGTTAGGCATACTGATCCGCTTCAGACGAGATAATGTGGCAGTGGTATGTGATATAGAGCAAATGTTTCACAGTTTCCACGTAGATCCTTCACATCGAGATATGCTACGATTTCTTTGGTTTGAGGACAACGACGGATCGAAGGAAATCATCGAATACCAAATGGTCGTTCACTTGTTCGGAAATTCCTCCAGCCCAGCTGTAGCAACGTTTGGCCTGCGAAAGACCGCTGAAGAGGGTGAACAAGAATTTGGACGGGCTGCGAAAGAATTTGTCCTCAACGACTTTTACGTAGACGACGGCTTGACTTCTTGCCCTACTGCGAAAGAAGCTGTAAACCTAGTCAAGAACACTCAGACAATGCTGGCGACGGCGAATCTCAGGCTGCATAATATTGCATCGAACTCCGTCGAGGTGATGAAAGCCCTACCACAGCAAGATAGAGTTGACAGTTTCCGAGATTTAGATCTTCATAAAGATCCACTTCCGTCGCAGCGTTCATTAGGTGTGATATGGAATCTGGAGAAAGACTCCTTTGCATACCAAATTTCGTTACCCGAGAAACCCTACACTCACAGAGGAGTTCTGTCCATCATCAATTCGATATACGACCCGTTGGGACTTGCAATTCCAGTCACGCTACAGGGAAGACTATTATTGCGCGAGCTCGTCACGAGGGGAAACGAAAGAAACGGCAAAGACCCGCCTCTTGGATGGGATGATCCGCTCCCAGATGCCCTCCAAAACAAGTGGAAAAACTGGAAAGACTCACTCAACGATCTGCAAGACGTTCTTATTCCAAGGTGCTACCTTCCGGAACACTTTGGGAAAGTCAACAGAATAGAAATTCACGCATTCTCAGACGCCAGTTGTAACGCAATTGGTACTGCGATATACTTAAAGCAAACGAATGAAGCTTGGCATAGACGAGACCGTTTTCTACACTGACTCCAAGGTAGTATTAGGATACATTCAAAACGAAAGTCGCCGATTCTATGTGTACGTGGCTAATCGAGTCCAAATCATTCGAAGTATGTCGAGTCCCTTGCAGTGGAGATACGTTGAAACAATGGAAAACCCAGCGGACATCGCCACAAGGGGTAAAGCTGCCAAAGACCTAAGGAAGTCGTCATGGTTTAACGGTCCTGGTTTTTTAAGAAACAGTTCGTTACCCGTAATTGACCCAGTCGAATTGCCTATAGTCAACAATGACCCAGAAATCCGACCTCAAGTCACGATCTACAGCACAGATCACCGCGAGATCCAGGGTCTAGGATCTAGCAGATTCGACCGATTTTCTAAATGGGTTCTATTACGAAGAGCTTTAGCCAACCTAATGGTCAAAGCGAAACAACTCAAAGTCCGACGAAAAACATCGTCAACGTCCGAGAACAGAGATGCACGTCATTCTCCACCTAATTTTCTAGCGAAATCAAGACAGCTTCGACTACGCCCATCTGCAACGGAATTGAAACAGGCGGAAACGTTAATGATTAAAACTGTCCAGACCGACGCCTTCACCTCAGAAATGAAAGCTCTTCAGCAAACGACTTTAGAAGGAAGTTCTTCTAAAAGTAGCCTGACGAAATCCAACATATACCGGCTCGATCCATTCATAGATGACGATGGAGTCCTTCGAGTTGGAGGAAGACTTCGCCGAGCAGACCAAATGTTCGAAGAGAAACATCCTGCCATCCTACCTAAGAACAGCTACCTGGCGACACTGGTAATAGACCACTATCATAACAAGGTGTATCACCAAGGAAGACAAATCACTCATGGCGCGATACGACAGGCAGGTATTTGGATAATGGGAGTTAGCCGAATGATTTCAAAGAGGATTGGTCGATGTGTTATCTGCAGGAGGTTAAGAGGGAGGAACATGACACAACATATGGCCGACCTACCAGCCGATAGACTAGATACACCGCCACCATTCACCAACGTTGGCCTCGACGTATTTGAGCCTTGGATCATTCAAACACGAAGGCTGAGAGGAGGAGCAGCAAATGCGAAAAGATGGGGACTGATTTTTACATGTCTGAACTGCCGAGGTATCCACATCGAAGTGTTGGAGACAATGGAAACGAGCTCATTTATTTGCGCTCTTAGGCGTTTCATCTCTATTCGTGGACCACCTTCAATACTGCGTTGTGACCGAGGAACAAATTTCGTCGGAGGAAAATCCGAACTGGACCATGCGTTACACGAAATGGACCATAAAGCCATAGCAAATTACGCTAACGAACAAAACTGCGAGTGGCTTTTTAATCCTCCGCACGCTTCGCATTTCGGCGGTATTTGGGAACGTCAAATCGGCACCGTACGACGAGTCCTAGATGCAATGCTTTTACAGCTCGGCCCATCGCAGCTAACACACGAGTTACTTGTGACTCTTATGGCTGAAGTCACCGGTATAGTTAACTCGCGACCTATTGCTACCTTACCAACCGACGTAGACCAGCCCCAACCACTGTCCCCAAATATGCTACTTACAATGAAGATGAGACCTCTCCTTTCTCCACCTGGAGTCTTTACCCCTCAGGACCTCTATTCACGTCGCTATTGGAGAAGAGCTCAGTACCTTGCAGATCAGTTCTGGACTCGTTGGAAGCGGGAATATCTTCAAGCCCAGCAGTCGAGATCAAAGTGGAATAAACAACACCCTAACCTCGCCGTTGGTGACATCGTTATTATGAAAGAAGACACCCACCGTAACCAGTGGCCACTCGGGAGAATTGTTGAAGCGGTAAAAAGCGAAGACGGTAAAGTACGGAAAGCCAGAATAGCTATCTGGAAAAGCGGGCAGAAAAAATGTTATTTCAGACCTATCAGCGAACTGGTTCTCATAATGCACCTATGAACTATTATCTTTTGTAATGTACACTATGTAACGCGTAAGTAGCAAGGACTTTTTCGTCATCGTCCTTGGGCGAGGAGTGTCGTGATACTTGATATAAGATAATTATACGGGACTAGACCCAGACCCCTGGGCCTATAAAGGTCGCAGCACCGGGTTTGGGCGGCCATATTTGAACATTTCGTCGTCTGGAGTAAATTGGAGAACTAATCGGAGTATTATTGGAGCTATTCGGAGGACGATATAAGGCCAAAGATGTAAGTCGTTTGTAACGTTGTATACTCGCCTTTATATGTCAAATGTCAGTCGGTGTAGTATGTTTATCGTGTATATTTTTGTAATTTGGTTTTTAGTTTTCACCGAATGTTGTAGTTCAGATTTTATTAAACCCGTTGATATCATATGAACTGTACGTTGTCGGTTGACACTTCGCTCCTCATCCGTGTGGACGCGACAGTCGTATTAATGACGCCGCGCCGCAATTTGTTTAAGGCCTTCTCGCGTCGTTCATAGTTCTATCCCACTCTGGAAACTTATACCATATTCAAGAGCATGAAATTCTGTACAACATATGTAAATTAAAAAAAATCGTATACAATAGCGCCTGAGAAAATTGTGTTTATATCTGATGTAATCTGGAATAATGTATGCACCACAACCCCCGTCATTCGTATTGACGCCGCGCCGCAACTTGTTTAAAACCCTCCTGGGTCGTTCATAGTTCTATCCCACTCTGGAAACTTATACCATATTAAAGAGCATGAAATTCTGTACAACATATGTAAATTTAAAAAAATCGTATAGAATAGCGCCTGACGCCGCGCCGCAATTTGTTTAAGGCCTTCTCGCGTCGTTCATAGTTCTATCCCACTCTGGAAACTTATACCATATTAAAGAGCATGAAATTCTGTACAACATATGTAAATTTAAAAAAATCGTATAGAATAGCGCCTGAGAAACTTGTGTTTATATCTGATGTAATCTGGAATAATGTATGCACCACAACCCCCGTCATTCGTATTGACGCCGCGGCGCAACTTGTTTAAAACCCTCCTGCGTCGTTATATTATATTATATTATATTATACAATATATATATATATATATATATATACATGTATGTAATTATCTATTTACAATATTAGTGATAGTGTTGTACGTATTATTATACTCCGAGTCTATGATGTTCATATGAGTAATATTTTTTCACTCAGATTGTTTAATTTAATTAAAGTAAACAAATAAATATCGTTTCAAATACAGAAGAAATAATTATAAGGTAAAACATTATTGAATCATATAAAAAATATTAACAGATTTTTCCCAATTTCTTTAAAGACCTGAAAAGTTACAAAACTGGCAGAATATATTTTGAAAATGCAAAAAAAATCATGAATAAAGGGGCAAACATAGGATTTGATGGCATTCCATTCATCCATATTGGTGAGAAAGTTCTTAGCTGCCACCAAAGAAAAGATAAACACAAAAAAGAAAAAGAAAAATATGCAAAGGAAAGAAAAGATGAACAAGTAATTTTTAATTAATAATTGCAAAAAAATTGTGCATACTCCATATTTTAAAGGTATTTATTAGTGCTGAGCTTAGTAGTAGTAATTTTTGTTTCACCTAAATACAATTAATGCAAGAGTCAAAGGCTATACTGTATAGCTAAAAATAATACATTTGATAAGAAAACAATATATTATGCAATATTAATGTGTTGCATCTTTGGTGTTCTAATGTGCATTTTTAAATACCCCCCCCCCCCTACTTCATAACTCATCGCTGTAATCAAAATTAATGATGAATATATCCTTTTGAACAGTTCATAAATCATACCTCCTTTTTATTCATATATTTTATATATTATTTATTTATTTATTACTTCTTTATTTTTTATTTATTTTATTTATATTATTTTATTTATATTTCATACATTTTTTCTATATAGTTTTATTCATTTGTTTTTGGTGGATAATATTATCTACTTTTTATTGGATAAAATGCATAGTTGGCAATTATACCAACTGCATGCAGTAAATGTACCAACAACCAATGATACTAACCTACAATCTCGGACAATAATAGTTGTAACAGTCAACCCCTCCCCCCGATTCAATGTTGTTATATGAAACTCCAGTCCAACATTGTTTCATTTGGGTCAACATTGAATCGGGGGGAGGGGGTGTTACAACATTATTGTCCAAGATATCTTGGACAATAATAGTTGTAACAGTCAACCCCTCCCCCCGATTCAATGTTGTTATATGAAACTCCAGTCCAACATTGTTTCATTTCGGTCAACATTGAATCGGGGGGAGGGGGTGTTACAACATTATTGTCCAAGATTGTCCTTGACTGATTTTTCTTAATATTGTATAAAATACAGCTAAAATATGATTTCAATTTGTAAATTAAAGTCAATAAACAAATTGTAAAATTTGAGACTGTTTCGTGCAATTAGTAGAGAGATATTTGCACTTAAAAATGTATAGATTGCGCTCTACTACGAGGCCCTTTCTTTGTTACTCAATAATATCTACGTCACTAGAACAGTATTGCGAGAGAAAGTGCATTCTGTCGATGGAAAAAAATGTAGGTTTTGATACTTGGATAACGGTTGAAAGAGAGATGTATTTATAATATTACTATTGTTTAGATATGACGCTCATATTTCAGCCGTTGGTTGATATCTGAGTCCGCTTTAACTGAATCTATATCTGACATTATGACGATTAGGGAAAAACAAGCACGGTGTATTTCATTTCATAATAGAACATTTTATTTAAGTTTAAAAATTATTTCCCCAGCTAATACCATCAATGAATTGTTAATGGGAGCATAATTATTTTTATATTAAGATTGATAACTTCCAAAACTACAGAAGACCCGCTACATTGTCGTTGGAAATTTGAGGAATTAACATATTGCGGCACGCGTTTTAGACGAAGCGAAATCTGGAAGAGGTTGAAATCATTCAATAAATAAATGTAAAGCTTAAGCCTCTTTTATAGAATGCTTGTAAAGCCACATTTATTCATATGCAGTTGGTTTAATTTCCCCTGCGCAATTATACCGCCTTATCCAACGGTCTACCACGGTCTACCACGGTCTACCATGGGTTTCAAAGGGAATTACATGTATATTAATTTTGTTATATTATAGTGGTAGACCGTGGTAGACCGTGGTAGACCGTTGCATAAGGCGGTATATAATTGCGCAGGGGAAATTAAACCAACTACATATGAATAAATGTGGCTTTACAAGCATTCTATAAAAGAGGCTTAACCTTTACATTTATTTATTGAATGATTTCAACCTCTTCCAGATTTCGCTTCGTCTAAGACGCGTGCCGCAATACGTTAATTTCTCAAATTTCCAACGACAAGGTAGCGGGTCTTCTGTAGTTTTTGAAGCTATTAATCTTAATATAAAAATAATTATGCTCCCATTGACATTCATTGATAGTATTAGCTGGGGAAATAATTTGTAAACTTAAATAAAATGTTCTATTATGAAATGAAATACACCGTGCTTGTTTTTCCCCAATCATCATAATGTCAGATATAGATTCAGTTAAAGCGGGCTCAGATATACGGCTGAAATATGAGCGTCATATCTAAACAATAGTAATATTATAAATACATCTCTCTTTCAACAGTTATCCAAGTATCGAAACCTACATTTTTTCCACGGACAGAATGCGCTTTCTCTCGTAATACTGTTCTAGTGACGGAGATGTTATTGAGTAACGAAGAAAGGGCCTCGTATAGTAGAGCGCAATCTATACATTTTTAAAACGCAAATATCTCTCTACTAATTGCACGAAACAGTCTCAAATTTCACAATTTGTTTATTGTCTTTAACTTACAAATTGAAATCATATTTTAGCTCTATTTTATACAATATTAAGAAAAATCAGTCAAGGACAATCTTGGACAATAATAGTTGTAACAGTCAACCCCTCCCCCCGATTCAATGTTGTTATATGAAACTCCAGTCCAACATTGTTTCATTTCGGTCAACATTGAATCGGGGGGAGGGGGTGTTACAACATTATTGTCCAAGATTGTCCTTGACTGATTTTTCTTAATATTGTATAAAATACAGCTAAAATATGATTTCAATTTGTAAATTAAAGTCAATAAACAAATTGTAAAATTTGAGACTGTTTCGTGCAATTAGTAGAGAGATATTTGCACTTAAAAATGTATAGATTGCGCTCTACTACGAGGCCCTTTCTTTGTTACTCAATAATATCTACGTCACTAGAACAGTATTGCGAGAGAAAGTGCATTCTGTCGATGGAAAAAAATGTAGGTTTTGATACTTGGATAACGGTTGAAAGAGAGATGTATTTATAATATTACTATTGTTTAGATATGACGCTCATATTTCAGCCGTTGGTTGATATCTGAGTCCGCTTTAACTGAATCTATATCTGACATTATGACGATTAGGGAAAAACAAGCACGGTGTATTTCATTTCATAATAGAACATTTTATTTAAGTTTAAAAATTATTTCCCCAGCTAATACCATCAATGAATTGTTAATGGGAGCATAATTATTTTTATATTAAGATTGATAACTTCCAAAACTACAGAAGACCCGCTACATTGTCGTTGGAAATTTGAGGAATTAACATATTGCGGCACGCGTTTTAGACGAAGCGAAATCTGGAAGAGGTTGAAATCATTCAATAAATAAATGTAAAGCTTAAGCCTCTTTTATAGAATGCTTGTAAAGCCACATTTATTCATATGCAGTTGGTTTAATTTCCCCTGCGCAATTATACCGCCTTATCCAACGGTCTACCACGGTCTACCACGGTCTACCATGGGTTTCAAAGGGAATTACATGTATATTAATTTTGTTATATTATAGTGGTAGACCGTGGTAGACCGTGGTAGACCGTTGCATAAGGCGGTATATAATTGCGCAGGGGAAATTAAACCAACTACATATGAATAAATGTGGCTTTACAAGCATTCTATAAAAGAGGCTTAACCTTTACATTTATTTATTGAATGATTTCAACCTCTTCCAGATTTCGCTTCGTCTAAGACGCGTGCCGCAATACGTTAATTTCTCAAATTTCCAACGACAAGGTAGCGGGTCTTCTGTAGTTTTTGAAGCTATTAATCTTAATATAAAAATAATTATGCTCCCATTGACATTCATTGATAGTATTAGCTGGGGAAATAATTTGTAAACTTAAATAAAATGTTCTATTATGAAATGAAATACACCGTGCTTGTTTTTCCCCAATCATCATAATGTCAGATATAGATTCAGTTAAAGCGGGCTCAGATATACGGCTGAAATATGAGCGTCATATCTAAACAATAGTAATATTATAAATACATCTCTCTTTCAACAGTTATCCAAGTATCGAAACCTACATTTTTTCCACGGACAGAATGCGCTTTCTCTCGTAATACTGTTCTAGTGACGGAGATGTTATTGAGTAACGAAGAAAGGGCCTCGTATAGTAGAGCGCAATCTATACATTTTTAAACGCAAATATCTCTCTACTAATTGCACGAAACAGTCTCAAATTTCACAATTTGTTTATTGTCTTTAACTTACAAATTGAAATCATATTTTAGCTCTATTTTATACAATATTAAGAAAAATCAGTCAAGGACAATCTTGGACAATAATAGTTGTAACAGTCAACCCCTCCCCCCGATTCAATGTTGTTATATGAAACTCCAGTCCAACATTGTTTCATTTCGGTCAACATTGAATCGGGGGGAGGGGGTGTTACAACATTATTGTCCAAGATTGTAGCTATTTGCACTGGAAATTTTATTTATAGCAATATTAATATCACCTCAATATCAGGTTGAAAATACCATATATAAACTTTTGAGATCATTTATTCTGTTATTTTACCTTTATGGTAGGTGCAAGGTCATTGCTTTAAGCAAAGTAGGTACCTTGCACAGAACACCAAGAAATGTGAATGTCCTGCACAAATTTCCATTCACCAAGTTTTGAAGTTTCCGGGTTACAAGGTACAAGTAAAAAAACCAATCGTTGTACATAATTTATATCAAAGCAGTTATGTACTGAACATTTGTTGTTAAATATACATTTGTGTTATGGGCATCAAAGGGGCGGGAACATGACAGTATAAATTATTTGGAAAAGGAATTTAGTATATCAATTGGTACCGCCCACTCTTCATTTTGCGTGAATATATATATAAATAATACAGCTTTGTTTCTAAAGAAAGTTACAATGTAAAATTTGCTTCATGTCATCAACAAATGAACAATGTGGCATTTTAGAAACTATATTTTAAACTTTTTTCTGTGGATGAAGATGCCCCCTAGCCCCCGGATATGGAAAGCCAGGACTGTCTTAAGGTGGTTTGAGAGTCCAAAATACGTGAATAAACAATTAGGAAAAATAATAAAACTAGATGTTATGCATAGTTAAACAGTCTGACAATCAAAAACTGTTACCAAATAAATAGCAACAGTTGTTGCTATGGCAACAATGACTTTTCACAAAATGGCTGCCAATTACCCTTCAAACTAATTTAATTCGAAAAAAACTTTGGTGACCCCCAATTTTTTTTTCATTAAAACTTTTCTTGAAGTACGAGTAATCAGTAGGCCGATTTAAAAAAAATCCTGTAGAACTAAATTTTTTAAAAATTAACATGATTTTTCCTGAAAAAAAATTATTCATTCTACAGAATTTTTTTTAAATCGGCTAATTAATCACTCATACTCATACAAATACATTTGAAACGTCATTGTTGCCATAGCAACAACCGTTACTATTTATTAGGTAACAGTTTTTTATTGTCAGACTGTTTAACTATACATAACATTTAGTTTTATTCTTTTCCCGAATTGTTTAATCACCTGTTTTGGACTTTCAAACTTGTATTTTTCAAGAAACTGTATGGAGCCACCTTAAGTAAAGGGATGTCATTATGTTCGGTGCTTTTGTTGCTTTGTTAGGTATTTTTACCATTATACAAGGTTCTTTTATCATTATACGCGGTGCTTTAAACATTATACGCCGATATGCGGTGCTTTTGTCATTATACGCGGCACTTTTCTGAACTGCTTGGTGGCCATAGTACACCACCCAGCCTGTGTCCTAACCCACTGCTACATGCACCCATGATTTGGTCAGGTGTCAGAGCAAGCTTAGTGAAATGCTTTTACTTACTAAAATTATTAAAGTAGCAAAAAAACCCACAAACCATGAGGCCATGCATGCTTTAAATACAATGGCTGATCATGGGCAAAAACAAAAAGAACTTTGTTTTTAAAGCCCCTAACTGCCAAGAAAAGCATATTACAAGTAACAATGTTTATTTCACTTATATTATTAAATTTTGTAGTTAAAAAAAGACTCAGTGGAACAGGCGAATGGCTGTATCAAAGATACAAGAAGAAAAAGCTTCAGGCATTGGGGTGGAAGGGGAAATGCGATACTACATAAAACTCGCACAACAAGATGAACATAGAAACCACGTGACAGGAGAGGTAATTTGCATATTAACATCCACAAATGTTCCTGGTGCTTCATTGTTCTAGTGATAAAGTATGGACCTCTTCTGTAATAGTCGGAACAAGTTAAATATTCTTTTATACATGTACACTATTATAGTATAAAACAGAGTGTCCTCTACGCACGCTCTGATTGGCCAGGTACCGTGCATTTATAAGAGTATAGAAATCATGAATGACGTAAATTGGCGTAGGATGGCGTCACCAGACGGGAATAGCCAGTCAGCTTTCAAAACTGCCCAACTTTTAGCTTGCTTTTTCTTCTTATTTTATAAAACAAATAAAACATATCGCTCCTGTGCATATGTACTCTTATAAAGGTACGTTTGACGTCATTTAAACACGAAAGAAGTTGAACACTTCTTTCGTGCATGTTCAAATGACGTCAAACGTACCTTTATAAGAGTACATATAGGAGCGATATGTTTTATTTGTTTTATAAAGTAAGAAGGAAAAAACAAACAAAGAGTTGGACAGTTTCGAAAGCTGGCTGCATGCTTTTCCCGCCAGGTGACACTCCACGCCATTTTCCGTCATTCATGATTTCCATACTCTTATAAATGTATCAGAGCGTGCGTAGAGGTCTAGAGGACACTTTATTTTATAATGTATAATTTTACATTTAAGTTTTATTATAATATTTAAATCATGTGCATGCCAGATTTTTTCTAAACTAAATTATGAAAGACATTTTCAGCTCGCATGTTTCTTCAATTTTTTCCAGCTTTGCTGAAAACTTCTCAAAAAAACCCATAATTTCCTATTGTTAATCCAACATATTATATTTCTGGCCAATAATTCCCATTGAAGCATATTGTCCCCTGGTCGGCACTGCTTGCTGCAATGTCTGACACCTGTGTCACAATTCCACAATTACTGCCTGTGTATTACTGTTCTATATCTACCATACAGTCATGTTCATTCAATCATGAATGGAGCTGTACAGTACAAACACAATAATACACATGTCAGGCAATAATTATACGGTAGTAAAATATACAATGGAATTAAATTGCAATTCTTCTGTTGGTCCAATTCATAGGCTGCTGGTTTACAGGAATGTCCAGATGAGAGGATTATTGAAAAAATCATTGAACTGACCAATCAGGGTGTACGGAAAGTTAGCGAAATGAAGCGTCATCTGGAAAGCTACGTGACAAAAGACATATTCCGAAATCAGCGCCCTCCCTCAAAAACAAGACGACGGTATTATCCCTCAAACAAAGATATTGCAAACTATATGCAATCTACCAGGATGAGACAACGACACTCCAAAATAGACCAGGAAAACCTCAAAACGTTGCTTGAAAAATGGCGTCATGAAAACCAACAAGATCTATTCCATTTCCGTCCTTGCACAGCTACTCCACCAACGACACCACCGGATTGCCAGAACGATGATGGCCCTGACAGTGCAGATGCAGATAAAGATGACAGCCTTATTGATGATGAGATTACTTTTAGTAACGAGTCCTCAGGCAGTGGTCTTTTATTCTGCTACCAAAGCAAAAGTCAGCAAAGGCTCCTTATGAAGTATGGTAACCAAATGTGTCTCTTGGATGCAACATATAAAACTACAAAATATGCCTTGCCATTGTTCTTCCTATGTGTTCGAACTAATGTATGTTACCAAGTTGTTGGAGTTTTTATAACACAATATGAAAATACCACTAGCATCACAGAAGCTCTTACAATTTTTAAGAACAGGAATCCTCACTGGAACCCAACGCATTTTATGGTTGACTTTGATAATGCTGAGATACTGGCTTTGGAGCAAGTTTTGCAGGTATTGTGTACCTTCCTGTAAATATGGGCGTCCGAAAGGGACAAAATTACGAACGTACACACAATTCAGTTCAACGCTTGTAAACACTATGAAAGCTCACACATTTAATACCAAACACTCACAAGAAACATTCGAACCACGCACAAATAAGTCGGAGTCTCGCAAACAAAATATCAACCTCGCACAAACAAATCGAAGTGTCACACACAATAGTCGATGTCTCGCACATTTAAGTCAAAGTGACACGCACAAAATAGTCGAACTTTCTCAGCAGGGGGTACAGCGAATTAGCATGTTAATTTATTTCGTCAGGTAATAAATACATAATTTACTTTATTTGTTTACGGGGGGGATAAAAGGACCAAGAAGGACCCCACCCATTCTCGATCCCAGACCCATTCGCGGGTGCGAGGCAGATGCTCCCGCGTTTTACCTATGGTTTTACCATGGATATATTTTAATATATCCATGGTTTTACAAAGTCTTTTGGCTTCGATGACGATGTATGATGGAAGAGACTAATTTACATGTAACGGAAGACCGAATTCAATCGTTAGTGCGGGGGATCGTTGGTGAATTATTTGTCCCAGACAATAGACCTAGGCAAGGTCAGCAATTTTCTTCTGTTGAAGAGGAAACAAGCCACCGATTTCGCTTGCCGAGAAGAGCTGATAACGATGATGCCAACACGCCATCGCCGTCGACGCCGAGAAACAGTATAAATGGTCCTGCTATTATTCCGTCGACTTCGTCTACGATTTCAAGTTTAAATTATAGCAACCCAATACAAGGAAATAGTGCAGAAGAGCCATTCAATCCAATGGTAAACTATGGATTGCAACCAACATCTGGTCCTGGACCAACGAGGCAACGTGGTCGGTCTCGAAACAATCCTCGACGCCGTGCAAACGGAAACCCTGCCCGCGGAAATGGCAAAACTGGCAAAACTCCTTCTGACAGGAACGAATATTTCCTTAAAGATGTTTGCCTGCTTCCCTCTCCCAGTACAGCAAGGTACCAAGGCGTGAATCTAAAGTCGACCTGCAAAAACGTGCATTATATATTGACGCTTATACATTCGACAAGAGATGGGACGAAAAGACGATTCACCAAAATGTACTGCAGTTGTTCTCAGCTAAATTAAAGGACGAAACAAGGATAGTGAAGTCTATGTAATTCACGAATGACTTTTTTACAGGGTACATAAAGCATAAACTTAAGAAAAACTTAACCCTTTCAACCCCAGTAGCCGGTTTTGGATTTTTATTATTTTTTCCTGGCTAACGCCAGACGATCTTACTCGTCAAGGCACGGTGTCAAGGGGAGAGCTCTGGGAAGCAAATATTCAAGGCTTGCGAGGGTTAAAGGATGTGTTGTAGTAGATTGTGTTGTTGTAGATGTGTAGATTCTCTTAGAAGGTTGAGTGTAGCCTTTAGATTTATTTATATTTCTTCAATTTAATTTTAGTTTTGAGTTTGTAAAAGCAACTGGAACTGAAATTGTGTCAGTCAACTTACCAAATGACCAGAAAATAACAGGGAGAGTTGTTAAACAAATATCAGCAACGGGGCCAGTTTATGTTCGCTCGTGTACCAATATTGAGGTAATAACTGGGTCCATTTTGATTATGTTGTAGAATAAAATTTTTAAAATAAACTGATTTGTGTATTCCACAATACTCTATATTTTAATGTTTTGTGGATGCGAGAAGACAAGATGGTTGTCTTTTCTGTTTGGTTTGATCAGTTAAATTTTTCAGTCATACACATTGCCAAGCACTTGACATTAAGACCCTAGCTACTATGTGTACATACAGTACTATAGTACTGATTTGCGACATGTACAGTTTTCCTAACCATCAACAAAATATTTTTGAGATAATACAGTGACAATTAGCATAATATATCATTGAACATAAATGTGGAACCTTAAATATGTGAAGATTACCCACTGTATCTGATAAAAAACCCAAACTTTCATTAAAAGACAATCCTGAGCAGCAGGTAATCTTTACAAATAATAAGGTACTATTCCATATTCAGTTTTTGACTTGGTCAGTACTTCTGTATGCAGAATAGAAGACTCCAGAATACCTACATATTGCTCTGCTTAAAACAAAGTAGTACCTGAATGAGATACTGAAGTGTCCTCTAGGTAACCAGTATGGAAGTGAATGAATCATCAAACCCTGTGGGAGTTATTTCTACATATCTCTTGACATACTTATGTTTAAAGATGTGCCATACAAGATAACATAAATTTACAGTACACTGTAGTTCTTCGTGTATTGAGAAACAGATGTCAACATAGTATTAATTTTATTGCATAGCTTATGACTGCTTCTGCTCAAGTTGCAGAGGTGCTACCATCAGTTCATTATCGATTAATTGTTGTCAACAATCGATTAATATTGATTGTAGACTTGGATTATATTGAATAAATCACAATGTGTCCACAGTGGTTTGTCCCTTCAAAGGTGTGAATTATTGACTTGACACCCAATGAGTGCAAGTACCAACGCGCGCGTTGGCACACGTGTGAACCCAACTGCGCGTGCTGTTTATCGCACGCGTGAAACGCCATGTTCAACTGTTCATTCACATTGCAATTGTGAAAATGTGTCAAAGTTTCAGTAATATGTCACATCTCACAACGTAACGTAAGGTCTCACAACGTAACGTAAGGTCTCACAAGGTAACGTAAGGTCTCACAACGTACGTAAGGTCTCACAACGTAACGTAAGGTATCACAACGTAACTGAAGGTGTCATAACGTAACAGAAGGTGTCACAACGCAACGGAAGGTGTCACAACGCAACGGAAGGTGTCACAACGCAACGGAAGGTGTCACAACGCAACGGAAGGTGTCACAACGTAACGCGAGGTCTCACAACGAAGGTCTTTGCAATGTAATGTATATCGTCTTTAAGCGTAGGCGACTGTAACAGTTTTCACAGCGAAGTACGTTTTACATTTTACAACTTATTAAATGCGTTAAAGCGAAAGATAACGTCTTACAATGAATATATCAAGCAACGCAGCTTTCTTTTTTGGATGTGTAGGAAATATAAAAGTTAGGTTCATATTTTTGTGCCCTAATTGATAATTTCAAACGCACGTGTGAATCGCACGCGCAAAATTATATACGGGTGTGAATTATCGCACACGTGTAATTTTGCTCCGGAAAAGGACTGTGGAAGCTAGGCTTATAGCCAGGATTGTGTAAGAGTGCATCCAAATAGCAAACATGACGCAGAAGTGCTAGCGATGTCATACACTCATACTTCCAGGGTGTCTGGCCCAGAAATGTTTTGAATTTTGGGCCTCTAAAATGGTATTTCCTGTATGTGGAGGGCTCTTTAAGTTTTATGCAAAATATAAATGTCTTAAACCTCTTTTTGAATATTTCTATATTTTTGGCAAATCATTATTAATAATAAATAATTTCCCTTTCATCAAAAATTGTAGGCATCCAAAGGCGTAAACTTTTTTTAGGGTGTCCCAAGACGCCTGGATACGGTGGCCCGTATGTGCAATACACAAAAGAGAATACCAGTGCACAAACAAAAGTTTCAATTCACAAGTAAATTAGCCGATACACATTACAAAGTATCGATTCACTGAAAACGAATTTCAATACACAACAAAGATTCGCGAAATACACAATAAATATTTTCAGTACGTAATAAATTCTTTCCACAAATACACAACAAAGTATCATACGAAACACAACAGCGTAATTTGATACACAACAAAGTCGCGTCGCAATACAACAGAGTGTAAGTCGATACACAACAAAGAATAGATCTCGATACACAACGAAAAGTTTCCGATACACAACAAAAAGTTGCATGTGGGAATCTCAGGGACAATAGGGGAAACGGCAATATTAAAACGTGCCCAGCACTTTATACCTGCGCCTATGGAAATTCGAAGATTGATCGTTTTATACAGTATAATATATATTCCGAGATGTTTTGTCCATTTTGTGGACAAGTGATACAGGCGCGTTTTACATATTGTCCATTTTGTGGGCGAGAGATAGCCAGTCGGTTCATAAACGGAGGTGATCAAAGTTCAATTAATGAAGAATGGCCACGTGAAGGAGCCACATGTGATGAGATAATACAGCATTACTTCAATCGCGGCTTCACGTATCAAAATATGCTTCTGTTTATGTCGAGATATCATGGCATTAACATTTCTTTACGAACTTTAAATACAAAGCTTCGACAACTGGGTCTGGGAAGAAGGAACAGGGAATACGACATTGATTCTGTTCGTCGGCGTGTGGAACAGGAGCTTGATGGCCCAGGGTGTTCTGGTGGTGGTTATCGTGCTGTTTGGCACACTTTGCAAATGGAAGGTAATTCAGTGCCCAGAGAAGCAGTCCGAGTGGTATTGAAAGAATTAGATCCTGAAGGTGTGCAAGAAAGAAGAGCACGAACACTCCATCGACAAACTTACCACACACCAGGACCTAATCACTCTTCGCATGTTGACGGGTACGATAAGCTCAAACCGTACGGGTTTCCAATACATGGATGCATAGATGGCTACAGTCGCAAGGTGTTGTGGCTAAAGGTATGTAGAACAAATAATGATCCTGCTATAACCGGCCAACTTTACTTGAACTCGGTGACAAAATATGGTGGTTGTCCAACGTTATTAAGAACTGATAATGGGACCGAGAATGTTATCATTGCTGCCATGCAGTCTTATTTTCGTAGCAGTGGAGATGACGAATTTGCTGGAGTGAAGGCGCACAGATATGGTTCCTCACCTGCAAACCAACGGATAGAGTGTTGGTGGTCATTCTTGCGTAAAAGCTGATCAAATTGGTGGATAAATTTTTTTAAAGATCTGGTCGAAGCAGGGTATCTTAGTTTGTCAAATGAGCTGCAAAAAGAATGCCTATGGTATTGTTTTCACCATCTGTTGCAACAAGATCTAACGTCAGTTCAAATACATTGGAATTCCCATTACATAAGGAAATCACGATTTGACACTGTTGCTGGCAGACCTGATGAACTTTACTTTCTCCCTGAGTGTTCAGGTGCACAAGATCATGTAAAGCCTGTGACAGACGATCAGTTCCAGGATATGTCTGAATATTGCCATGAGTATCAGGAAGATAGTGTCATGCAGGAATATTTTCATGTGGTTACACAGCAGCTCGATTTGCCATCCCCAACGAATTGGAGATTTGCTCTAGATCGGTATCACTATCTATGCCAGATTGCACAAGAATAATATGTGGCAAAAATCAAGGGTGTATCACTCAAAAATCTTCATACACCTTACCTAAAATTGAACTCATTGCAAGCTTCCTGTTTTGAATTTGACTGGCTTATTGTTTTTGAACAACCAATAAGAAAATTTGATTATTTAATAATCAAGCCAAACACTAATCAAATCCAAAGCAGGAAGTTCTTCAACAAACTTCACCAAATGAATTAGCAAGACAGAGAAACTGAATTGCAATAATGTATTAGAAACGGTCGTTGCTAGATGGGATACTCGCAGTTGAGGTGACCGCGAGGTACTAGGTCCGAGTCAACT
Organism: Paragorgia papillata; assembly: GCA_035771165.1. Classification (NCBI taxonomy): domain Eukaryota; kingdom Metazoa; phylum Cnidaria; class Anthozoa; order Scleralcyonacea; family Coralliidae; genus Paragorgia; species Paragorgia papillata. Next base: position 1,679,184 of record JAWNZC010000086.1, on the reverse strand, counting down.
TCGGAACAATCATCGGGATTCGGATTTTTCTACTCGGATTTTTCAAAATGGCGGCCACAATTTCAATCCAAGGAGTGACAAAACTAAACGAAGACAATAGACACCTCAGTGAAGAACAAAGTAAGAATTTGTAAGAATAATAAGATTTAAGACTCTAAAGTTTTTATTTTATTAAGAATTGTGGTGCAAATTTAGTAAAATGCTTGTACTAGTCTTGACGAATTTTTATGGCTCATAAAATGTTACAAATATATATATATATATATATATATATATATATACAGTGGCGTGGTGGCTGGGGGGGCAAGGCCCCCCAACTGGGGGTGCAGAAGGGGCACCAAAACCAATCTGCCCACCCCAGTCTGAAACTTGCCACCACGCCACTGTATATATATATATATATATATATATATATATATACAGTGTGTATTAAAAAAACAGGAACCCTTAGAAAATGAATTAGTATTCTTTTCAAACAACCTATTTTTTTATTATTTTTTTTTAATTTGCCCAGGGGCAGGTGCAACTACAAAAGGACACGAGGTCCCATACTAGATAACTAGTACACCTGCAGTAGTTTGAAAGCCCTAAACACTTCTGTGAAGCCACGGATGCGTAAAAAGCACGGTTTTGTACACCTGGGAAATTAAGATATAAATTAATCAGCACATAAGTTAAACAAGAAGAGAAAAAGCTTTTAAATACTTTCACCATGCATACACTTCAAGTTATCTTAATTTCCCGGCAGGTGTATTAGACCGTATTTTTTATGCACCGTGGCTCAGAAGTGTTTAGGGCTTTCAAACTACTGCAATAGGTTGTTTGAAAAGAATACTACTTGGATTTAATGGTAGAGACTTGGTATTTATGTCTAGGCCATTTAAGATTCATGCTCCTGTATTGTGATTAATTAATAAAGTCATATATATATATATATACATACATACATATAGTGGCGTGGTGGCAAGTTTCAGGCTGGGCTGGCCAGATTAGCTGTGGTGCCCCCCCCCCCCCAAAAAAAAAAATATGAAAGAAAGACATTACTGTATTTGATAAATGATCACATTTTTTGTTTAAAAATAACTGAAATAGCAATATAATATAATATTACAACAAACAACGGGTGCTCTCAAAGACCATGCCAATGCAAGCGGCGAAGTAGCGCCAAACCTCTAGGGGGGGGGGGGTCCGAGAGTCTCTGATATGCCATTTCCTGCATTTTGGAGTGAGATTTTACAGAATTCTCAAGATTATAAAACTTCATAGAAAACACAAAAGATTACAGATTTCAGATCTTTATATCCCCCCATTGAAGACCTAGATATACAAAGAAAGTTTATTTTGTTCAGTTTTGGAGCCCTTGCTAGTTTCGGTGCCCCTTTTCGGGCAACCCCAGTTGGAGGGCCCTTGCCTCCCCCTGCCACCACGCCACTGTATATATATATATATATATATATATATATATATATATTATATTATATTATCTTTGTCAACATTTTATTTTATATGAGCCATAAAAATTCGTCTAGACTACTACAAGAATTTTACTAAATTTGCAACACGATTCTTAATAAAATAAAAACTTTAGAGTCTTAAATCTTATTATTCTTACAAATTCTTACTTTGTTCTTCATTGAGGGGTCTATTGTCTTCGTTGAGTTTTGTCACTCCAGACACTCCTTGGATTGAAATTGTGGCCGCCATTTTGAAAAATCCTAGTAGAAAAATCCGAATCCCGATGATTGATCCGAAGTTGACTCGGACCTAGTACCTCGCGGTCACCTCAACTGCGAGTATCCCATCTAGCCACGGCCATTAGAAACACTATGAGTATTATTGCTACAACAGTAATAAGTATAAACTTTATTCAATATTTTATGTACATCATGTACATACATTCTTATAACTTTCTAAATAATATATCAAACATGGTTTCATAAACTAGACAATTGTATTATAAATAGACATCAGCAATCATATGTGGGACACTCTTTGCATTGTGTCGTACAAATAATTATCAATTATTGGACGAGTCTGAGCAAAATATCATGATTTGTCAGTGGTGAGCTACTAGTTATTTGCCGATGCCGAAGGCAGAGGCAAATAACTGGTAGCGAGACAGACAAATCATGATATTTTGCGATAGACGAGTTCAATAATTGATTTATCATTCATAAAATAGTTAAAAATCTGAAATGCCAGAAGTTAGAGATCGCCACTCTTCTCTGTGTCTTCGGCATACTAAAATCATCGTAAAACTTACTTTTTGTTGGCACGAGTGTTGCTTTTTATCTCACTAAATCTTCCTTTTAACTATTTCATTTCTAAAGTACATTGTCGTTATGAATGCTTCCAAATACTCTCGATAATTTCCTCAGATAGCTGAAGAACTAGCCGCCATGTTTACGAAAATTATTTGTAGACAGCAGAGCCATTGCTGGTGCGCATGCTCATAACATTTGCAGCAAAAAATTATTTGCACTCAGTTATTTGTAGGTGAATTACGGTAACCAATCAGAATGCAGGATAGAAACGAAATGAATGATAATCACTGGTATTATAACTTACTTTCAATTGTGCTATTCATTGCCATAATTTAGTATTACAGTAAAATTATCATTTATGCTATGGCAAAAGTATCAACTTTCCCAATAATATGAATTATCCAACCAGTACATGTATTTGAACAAAATATTATCACCAGGTTTATATTGTAGGCAAGGATTTGTTTTATTACTAGTATGTTCATCTGTTAGAGTTTGCTAAATACACCTCCATTCATCAGTGCTGTCAGTAGGTAGTGTAAAATGCTGCTTCCAGTTGTCTTGCTGTTAACGTACAAATAGAGAAGATTTGAGCAAGTCTGAGCACACGGAATGGTCTTCTCTTCATCGTGAACAAATGTAATCGATGGTGTAGGATCAAAGCCAACTGTGGGGACATTTGTTGTGCCAGTTGTAAACAGTAACATATGGCTTGGGGTTAAAATGGAAATGAAGTTACTTTCCTCTTCAGTTAATTCCATGCCCTCATCTTCTAAGTCTTGTTTCAAGTTGCCCTCTGGAAAAGCACAAAATATAATACAGTAAAATCTCTGTCAACCCCGGCCCCACCCTGCTACTACTGTATTAAGCCCCTTATATCATACAACTCTTTCATATTTAGAGCTCCGATGCCTCCAAATTTTTCTGACAAACTTAGCCCATCTATGGTAAGCCTCCCTCTAAGAAGGACGATGCTAAAAGGACAAGTTGATCAATTTAGTCCACAGGATCAGTGTTAGCACATTTATTAATTAATATAGAACAGTATGTTTGACATGGACACTCAGACAGGGAAGGTTGGAATAGTGATGTTCAGATGACTGTTCACTAAAAGTATTAAATCCTCCAGGCTAAACTCTCTTACTCCTGAACCAATGCTCAGAAATGTATCAAAAGTGAAAAGTACTCTGACTAGTTTAGGGTTCAAATGGCTAAGACTACTGTATCCTGTTAAGCCTTAATTTTGTCTCATTTGGTAGTTCTTTAATGTATGTGTTTCTTCTGGCTCCTTGGTTGGTTACTGGTAACCTATTCCTGGCCAGGTCAGTCAAGAAGGCTCTATTATGAATTTACTTAATCTTACACCAGACAATTTTAGGAGGGCTCATTAAGTGACACAGCCATATTTAACTACAATTACTGTACCTTCAATAGACTTTAGAAATTCAACAAACTTGCTCATTACAACTTCCTCTGGTGCTCTGCTATGATGCCCCACTGGTTTGAAATTTGGTTTCAGAATTTTTATTGGCTGTCGAACGTCAAGTTTTCCATCAGCTTTCTGCCTGAAAAGGTGATGAACCAGTCCTTTGTGTGAGCGAACAAAATCCAAAATCTGAAAAGGGAAAAATGAATACTGCTACTAGAGGAGGAAATTTACATGTATGCCCCAAAAATGATTAGGGGAATAAGCCATTCCTCCTAAAACTGACTTTAACCCATTCCTGCCTGAGCTGGCTAGCCTTCTAGAAATGGCCCCTTTATTCTTTTATGCTGTCTGAATGCCAGGTTATTTTAATCTCAGTCTAACACCAGATGATTTTACTAGTCAAAGGGAGAATCCTCAGTAATGCAACAATGGGTTAATGATAGTTTATCTCAGTGCTTCATTGGTACTTAGTGCATGAACATTTAATGTACTGTCGGTTACAAAATAATATCGTTACCCTCTGTTACATCAAACAGAAAAAATGACAGAATATATACTGCACAGTAGACAGTACATGTATATATTTAATTAATTGACCTGGAATCTAAACAGTTATAGCCTTACATCAATTTATATTTAAACCAGTCTAAATGATGTACTGTCTTTAGGGGCTCTACCCCCATATTATTATTATTATTAAATATTATTAAATTTATTATTAAATATTATAAAATTTATAATTAAATATTATTATTATTATTCATAAATATCATTAAATTTATTATTAAATATTATTAAATATTATTAATTATTATTAATTATTATTAATTATTAATTATTATTATTAATTATTATTAATTATTACTAATTATTATTTATTATTATTATTATTATTCTTATTATTCTTATTCTTATGATATTATATATTATAATGATAAGTTGTTTTTTTTAACAAAAAATAGAACAGTTATTTCAAAAAAATAAAATAGCATTTATTACCAGGTAAGGGCCTTCGCTCGAAACGTTAGATTCCTAAGTTCTCTGTTTCGGCAGTATATCTAACCTTACTATATTTCGATTGTTGTTTCTACACTGCCTACACAGCATACTACTTTTATTTCACTGTTGATGACAGATGTTCAATTTTTTAACTGTGAGCACTTAACGTATGATGTAACTTACTAAGTAAAGTGCCACTATCCCTTGATATAGCACCAAGGAGCAAGTGAAAAAACTCTCGACGAGGTCCACCTTGATCCACAGCATCTTCATCACCTTCAAATGTAGCAAAAGTCAGCTGTAGCATTCCAGTGCCGTTTAGAAACCTTTTTCGCTGAAAGTAGGGTTGAGCTGTTTGCCACACACTTAATCAACTTACAACAAGGTTTCATGGATCTCCAAGAACTTTAGTTGATGCATATTCTTTTATCAACGAGACACAATCTTCATTGGTCACATCTGGGCTAGTCTCTTCTTCCACTGAACCAGGGTCTTCCACATCTTCATGCAGCTTTAAACTATTATCAATTGCCTGTTGAACAGCTGCATTCTCATCAACTCCAACTGGTCTAAATAAAATGAGAAAAATAATGTCCAAATTCATTTGTGCAACACAGAAAAATGCTATATGTATACATGTACAGGTACATAAATGTTAGAGAGTGCTCAATACCATATATAGATAGAGCAAAATACAAAGTATGAAGTATAGTTTCACCTTAAAGTCTTCGCTACCAGAGGTTTCACCCTAAACGGGATCATCAGGCGACTGAAAAATATCGGTTAGTGGGCTGCTTAAATGCGTTAGTTGGGGGCGTTAAATGCGTTAGTTGGGGCATATATATATATATATATATTTATAATATAATATATAATAAGTCCAGTTTACAGTAACTCATTAACTGCAGTGGCGTAGCCAAGGGGGGCAAGGGGGGCTATTACCCCTCCCAGCACCACCATCAATGGTCCAAGACCATTCTCATGAAAACTTTAAATTCATGGAGAAACTTGGGGGGGGGGGGTTGTACAGTTGTTTTAAGGCCAAGTGAGTAGACTAATGTGTTATATATAGCAGGCATGCATATGCTATAAATTACAATACTAATGGTCTATACACAATATGTCTTCAAATTGTTTCTACATTTATGACTTGTTTATAAATACATCTACAGATATTCTGACATGCATCATTCTATGTTTTGGTATGATTTCAACAAAATTATGTATTTATAGCTTTCAAATTACTCTTAAATACTTGCTTCAAAATGCAGGAAATAGTGTTTCAGAGACACTAGAAATCCAAAATTTTCCAGGAGGGGGCATAACCCCAGACCCCCCCGGCAAATTGGCTACACCACTGATTAACTGCACCCTAGCTCATACAAAACCACAACGGTGTTACAGAACTATGTACTGAAACTTTATTTATAGAGGGTTAAAATCACCTGGTTAGCAGAAGCTAATCTTACCCAGGGCCCTCTAAAGGATTACAGCTACGACCTAGGTGTTGGTTTTACGAAGGGAGGAAAACCGGAGTACCCAGCGAAAAACCCTCGAAGCACAGGAGAGACCAACTAAACTATACTCAAATGATCCAAGCTCGAAAACAGGATTATTCCCAAGCGGTCACCCATCCAAGTACTAACCCCGTCTAACCGGGCTTAACTATTGGTGATAGGCAGCGCCCTAACAGCACACGCCATCTGTATGAATAAAGAAAAAATAACTTACAGAAAATCGGCAACCATGTAAGATGGGAAAGGGTCCTGTTGGTGTTGCTCATCTATATTTGTAGCCTGATCTGCGGGCAGGTCTGGCACTGTCAGATCGATTTCATCAATACAATCTGTCATCTATCACATCTGCATTGAAATCTGGTTCACTCAACCAGTCCGTGATAGGTTTCGTTTCATTCGATTTTGTTGCCGGACAAAGATACATTGTTATACGGGCGTAGTTTTTCCCGAGACCTTCCTTATACTTCTTTAGCGTGAACTCTTCAGAAGTCCCTGGTATTGTCCGAGCCAGTCTGCCATCCGGATAAACAGGAAGCCAACCACAGTCGTTTGAAAACGTTCTATCATAATCTGCCCATTTTTTCAAAGCGCTTTCTAAAACCTGCTCATAGGTCATATCTTTTGACAATTTCACGGGAAAGGTCTTACCACGGAACGGCTTAGTTTCGCCGCCATCGTACTCCATTAAACCAATGGTTATAAGCACTTCACTAGCAGCGGCGGGCTTGGAATCTTTGTCATTGTTTTTCGACGAGCGGGCTTTCTTAGACTTCGGCTGGAAATGCGATCTTCGTTCTTCTTCTTTTTCTTTCATAAAAGAAGAATATGAAGGAACAGACGAACCTCTGCTTTGCGAGAGGTTCGTTATGCCCCGCTTCACGTTCTCTGGTCTTCGAGAGAGGGAATTACAATTACTGATGCTGCTAGTACTGGCTGTACTAGTACTGGCGCCGGCAGTATCAGTATCGCCCTTTTTATTCCCACAGGCTGGGCAATAGATAAAGGATTCCTCCATGGAGCTTCCACATTTACAACAGAACATTGTCTCGAGCTCAAAGAAATTCACAAATTAAACATGGAAATCTCACTGAACTCTCAGGATGTCAACACACCAAGGTTTATAGACACAGAATGGTTTGGATCATATTGCTCTGTCCTTGCCCTTTCCCCTATTGTCCCTGAGATTCCCACATGCAACTTTTTGTTGTGTATCGAAAACTTTTCGTTGTGTATCGAGATCTATTCTTTGTTGTGTATCGACTTACACTCTGTTGTATTGCGACGCGACTTTGTTGTGTATCAAATTACGCTGTTGTGTTTCGTATGATACTTTGTTGTGTATTTGTGGAAAGAATTTATTACGTACTGAAAATATTTATTGTGTATTTCGCGAATCTTTGTTGTGTATTGAAATTCGTTTCAGTGAATCGATACTTTGTAATGTGTATCGGCTAATTTACTTGTGAATTGAAACTTTTGTTTGTGCACTGGTATTCTCTTTTGTGTATTGCACATACGGGCCACCGTACCTGGATGCCCTAATTGGCTACAAACCTGATGGGAGTATGTGAATTATCTTACCCTGTGGAATTTGCTTCAGATTGACATATCTATGTTTATAGATGTGCCTTATTAAAGAAACAACACATACACATTCCAAGTTATTCATTATACCTAATAAAGGCCATAGAAATTACATCAAAAGTACGAAAACATCGTAGAGAAAACACAAGCTGATAGGCGAGTGTTTGCTCAGCTATTTTCATGCCCCATGCATGGAAATAGTAATTCACCAGTTTTTAACTTTTTGTAGTGCAGTACATAGAAATGTTACACTAGTACATCACTTGCCTGATCTATTTTGGTTGGTTTTATTTACCTGTAGATTGATTGTATCTCTAGTGAAGACGAGGAAAGTTTAACGTCCTCAGGCATCCAGAATTGTATGCCATCTGTTTCTATAACCAGACCATCTACATCCAGTGCAGCTTTGCCACAGCAAATAGAGATACTGGAGACAGCATCAGATGTGACTTCACCGAACAACCAGGTGCAAACACTATCCGAAATGTTTCCTTCCCTAGATAGAAGAGAAATTTCTAACATTCTCCAGGAAAACAACATGGATGTTCAAGAGTCAATTAATGTGATTCTTGGTGCATATGAGGGGTCATTACTGCCAAAATGCTGTTTCTAATTTTGTTATGGAGAACATAAATTCTGTTATTCAAAATTCAGAACACAATTTAAGGCAATACTACAAAATTTAAAACAACAGAACAGAATTTAGTGCAGCGCAACGGAATTTAAGACACAACAGAATTTGAGACAACACAATTTGAGACAACACAACAGAATTAGTAATAGCAGAATATAATATACAACATAACAGAATTTGGAACAACACAACAGAATTTAATACAACAAAACAGAATTACAAATAGCAGAACAAAATTCATTGTCAATCAACAACTCGCATCCAATTTCTGTTCTGATGTTCCAAATTCTGTTCTGACGGAGGTGTGACCGGAACTTAAAGTGTTTTTTCCGAGCGGAACCTGGTACATGGCTAGTTAGGCTTTATAATTTATGAATATTTATTCGCTGAATAAATATTAATTTTGTGTCGAATCGACTTCATGGCTTTAATATGGCTTCCATAAGAGAGTGTGTTCGAAATTATGTTGTTGATATTCAGCGGCGGTTGGAAAGGGGAAACCACGACACGGATGGTTTGGACTACATGGTATTTCGTCTCGACTGGGTAATTAATATCCTTGTGAGATATTGCGACGTGGAGGGAATTGACCATAGAGTAATCGACCTTCTTTGCGAGGTGAAGGATATGTTAACTGCAAGTCAGTCTGCAAGTACCTCCACTCATCATACAGGCACAGTCTTTACTGGGCTGCATGGAAGACCAAAATTTAACATACCAAAAGAACAGCTGCAATTCCTTGTCGAACAGGGTTTTAGTACTCCTACAATGGCTGATATCCTAGGTGTAAGTCCGCGAACTGTGGAAAGGCGATTACAAGAATTCGGGTTGAACTTAAGATCAACTTATAGCACACTGAGTAACGAAGAGTTGGACACCATCATGAATAGTATTTTAGCCGAGTTTCCGGAAACCGGATACAAGAGGATGACTGGATTTCTAAGGTCAAGAGAGATTGTTCTACAGCAAAATAGAATACGTGAAGCGATGAGAAGGATCAATCCAGAGGGAGTATTGTTATGTGCACTAAGATTACGTGTTATAAATAGAAGAAGCTACCAGGTTTCAAGTCCACTGGCACTCTGGCACATTGATGGGAATCACAAACTCATCAGGTAACCAACATGGAGTCAATCCTTCACTACATGTATATTGTGTACTATTTATTATTTATATTATTTTGAGTGTGCAGTAAAAGTTAAAACAGTCAGAAAAATTGTTATTATGGCTGAATCATCACCTCCCCCCCCCCCCCAAATTTTTTCGGAGTGGTAGGCCCTTAATATAATGCACCCTTTGTTTCAACAATAGTAATTTCTATTTGCTGGGGGGCTAGGGTTCCCCGACAGGGGGGCTGTAGCTCCCCCCTCTGGCACCACACATTTAGGATTTTTGGTGTGAGCTCTCTACACCGTCATTCCTCACCATGATGGTCTCGAAGCTTTGAAGTTTTTCTTTAATCAACGCACCATTTTGGAACCATGCACCACTACATTAATACTCCGCTTGGCAGAACTTGTACACACCCTCAACAATTTTTCATTTGATGGTGAACATTACCTACCGACCCTATTTTTTTTTCGGGTCGTTGCGGGTTGCACGCATACAACAACGCGAAGATGGCGTCTGTTGTCACAGTTATTGTTGAACCTTGTGTTCACAATAGCATGACACGAAAAAGATTTTTCGCTTCAGTGCCTCACAACAAAACATTCTACGAGTTACTACAAGAATATCATGGAATTCCCACGAGTGATTATAAGAGTGAAGTAGCATGGGACGAACGCTTGTGCTGGACATCGTTGCCGTCAAGGTTGGATATAAGAAGATTTTTTCAAAAATAAATTATTCTTATTTCTTATATTAATATAAGAAGATTTTTTTCTATATAAGAATATTTTAAAAAATTTAGCTAAATTTGATGACGTCATAAAATGACATAATCCAACGTTCGGAATGACGTAATCAATTTGAATTGTATTTTCGTGTGACATCATTTTTACACATTATGTAAAGTTTATATAATAAACCAAGTAAACAATATACAATATATTTTAAATATATATTAATTTCCAATGCTTAAAATCTACAGCTTCGATGTGTGAATAATTAACGAGAATAATATAAGAAGATATAAGAAGATTTTTGCCCAAAATATAAATCTTCTTATATTAATATAAGAAGATATAAGAAGATTTGCCAACCCTGGTTGCCGTTAATAAACGAAAGTGCGAATTTGACACTACAGTGGCTTGCTTCCTTCGAAATAAATTATTTGAAAATATCTTGTACGGCTCAACAACAAGAAAGTGCATAACTAAATCCTGTATCGGTTAATCCTGTACGCATTTTCTGACCAATGTCAACCCCCAAAAAAATTTTAAAAACAAAACTTTTATCCGACCTACCTACTCTACTTTTTTGAGGACATGAAATAGGAACCACAGGATATTTTTTTAGGCCTTACTATATTTAGATTGTTGTTTCAACACTGCCTACGCAGCACGCTACTTTTATTTCACTAGTTGCTTATTGGTTCTTTCAACAGTTGTTTTGTGGTTGGGTGGAAATCCAAAAACATTGGTATTCTGAGCAAGTAGTATATTCCCTCTCCTTCCCAACCCCTTTCCAACTTTCTCCCCCTCTTCCCTTTCTCTCTCTAACATCACCACAGATTACTATCCATGCAACTAATTGCACTTAAAATCTACACAGGTGGCGTTTTGTAATCCATGGAGGTATAGATGGATTCTCCAGAATGATTGTGTTTTTACAATGTTCAACAAATAACAGGGCTTTGACAGTTCTGGAAATGTTTGAAGTGGCAGTTCAGAGATATGGTCTACCATCACGTGTGCGGTCAGATAAAGGGGGAGAAAACACCCAGGTTGCATTATACATGCTCAATCATCCCCTTCGTGGACCTGACAGAGGGAGTCATATAGCCGGACGCAGTGTGCACAACCAAAGAATTGAAAGGCTATGGAGGGATCTGTTCATGGGATGCACCTTTGTTTTTTATAATCTGTTTTATCATATGGAGAGCTGTGGCATACTTGAGCCTTCGAATGAGGTGCACATGTTTGCACTGCATTATGTGTTCCAACCTAGAATAAACAGAAATCTTCAAATGTTTCAAGAGGCATATAATAGAGCTCCTTTGAGCACAGAGAGAGGATGCTCTCCAACACTGCTTTGGATTCGAGGCATGCTAGCTGTAGCACATTCTGACAGGCGAGTGGCACAGGAATTTAACAACCCAGAGGTACAATACGCTCAATGTACATGTATTCTCATACATAACTGATTAACTAATTTGTGGTCTAGTTGGTAGTTATTAAAATATACAGTAGTTTTGTCATGGAGGTAAAGAAATGACAAATTTGTTTATAAATTAGAAGCTGTTGTAGTGGAAACTGTTGTACATGTACTTTACTGTACATTGATTTCCAGTTTAAATGTCAAATGCAATGTTGAGAACTTTGCTTTTCCTAGCTATAATATAGTGAAGTGAAATGACAAGGTTTCGTTGAGAAATTTGGTGTAGTTAAAGAAACAGAAGCTTTGAATAGCTTTGGAAATCAGTGAGACATTTTCCCGAATTTATTCCAAGGAAGTTTAAAGAGTTGTCAGGGATCTTGACAAGGAAGGAAGTGTCATTAAAGTTGAATGGGAAGCTGTATGTGTCGCGTGTGAGGAGTGCTATGGGGTATGGAAGTGAGACATGGGCCATGACTGCGGAGTAGAGTTGGAGCGGACGGAGATGAGGATGGTGATGGATGTGTGGTGTATCGCTGAGGGATAGAGTGTCGAGTGCAGAGCTGAGGGAAGGAATGGGATTGAATCGGGGTGTGATGTCGTGAAGCGGAACCGGTTGAGATGGTTGGGACATGTGCTGCGGAAAGACGATGGTGACTGGGTGAAGAAGAGCATGTCGCTCGAGGTGGAAGGTACGAGAGGACAGGGAAGGCCGAGGATGACATGGAGTAAGGTGGTGGAAAGGGATATGAGAGTGTGGGTTGAAAAGGGAAGATGTGCAGGAGGAGAAATGGAGGAAACTGCTGTGGGGAGCCGCCGGCCAACCCCTGCGTAAATGGGGAAAACGGCCGAAAAACGAATGTTGTTTTTTTGTTGTATATTAACTTTTATCCAAATTCTTAGTTCGATCAGGAAAAACTCTACATGTTTATTTTTTTGAATTAGCTAATTTGTATTCAAACTGTTATTTACAATAACTCAGGTAAAAGTCATTCACTATAACAATTCGGATTTGACAAGATTTACAGTTACAAGAAACAGAAGTTTAAGAAGTTTTCTGAAAAGATTTTGTTTTAAAGTGGTGTTAAACTGTTGTTATAGTTTAAAAAATAAAGAAAAAATTCTACATTTTGACCTTTAATTCCTTTTTCAGATTTATGGTATAGATTTTGATGGCCCACATCCAACAGATGAATATGATGGTCCGGTTTCCTGCCAAGAAACCTCATCTGTGGAGGTCCCACAGACTGAAGTGCCCATTACACAGGAGGCATATCAACAGATGAGCAGATCTATAAATTTACTTCGTAATTCAGAATTGCATGGTGTTGACATTTATTTAGAAGTGCTTCAATTTGTCACAGCAGTTAATAATTAAAGGTTGGTTGTCGGAGATCGAGAGTTTTACACGACACTAAAGCCAGTAACTCTAGACAATTTAACTTTCACTACATTGAAGTGTTATATTGTATATTTAAGTACACCAACTTATACTGAAGAAGTGCTGTAATTTATAAATTTAATGAAATACATGTACTGCATAAATTAAATGTAGTGAGCATATAATCAGTCCCCCAGTTCAAATGAATCTAATTACAGTGCTGAATTAAAGTGGACTTGTCCCTGGATGGACTGTCAAATGTAGCCTAAGTTTCCACAGTAGGCCTTTCACTTCAGGCTTGAGCTTGGCCAAAGTGTTTAATGGTTTAATAGACGGGTTCATTCTGTGTGAAGACCCTCAATTTAGCTGCCCCTATATTCTTGTCGATGATCTTGGAGAAACATTCACTAAACATTCATATATACATATATAGACTGAAAATAAATTGCTCTCATTTTGTAAAAGAAAATGAGAGCTTTATTAACTCACCAAGGCATCTTACTGTACTGTGAAAACAAAAGCAAAATTTGTAGGATGGGGAGTAAATGTCAGGTGAACTGTGAAGGTTTTATTACTAAAACATGCTTATACTGGGACTTGTGTGCTGCAAGGTTTCACAAGAGGCATGCATTCTTTCCCAGGGGGCATGGCCCTCTATCAATGACAAAGAAAATTGGCAGCAGTAATAAAATGTATGAGTTTAGAAGTGACACTATTAAATCTGTGCCATCCATCAATGATGATGACTGATGAGTGCATGACAGGATTAACAATACATGTACCTGCAGCTTCTGATGAGTGGCTAGTACTTGCGATATCTGGTTTTCTGGATATACTTGGAGACTCAGATGATACACCCTGGCCTGCATCTATAATAAAATAGTTATACGGTAGTCTGTATAACATAATATGCATGGTGAGATGGCTATATAATTATTTAGAGGTAGTTTTAGAACTGGGTACCCAATTTTCATATACCTGTACATAAATTCCTTACTAAAAATTTATAGGAATTCTGATAAGAATTCCTATTATATTTTGGCCCCAAAAGAATTCCTATAGGATAGGAAATTTTCTATACATGTAGGAATTCCTATCTAACTTCCTATTGGAAATGTATTCCAATTATATTTTGGCCCAAATTCCTAACAGGAAAATGTCATAACCTACAGGAATCAGCCTTTAGGAACCTATCCACAGTATAGGATTTTCTTGTAAGGGAAGCATTAAAAATGCAAGGTTGGTCGGATGACCAGAACACAATACTGTAAAATCAAATTTGACAATAATCTGGACAAAATGCAGTGTTGACAAAATAACCAAAAAATTACAATATTATGACTACATTGTCGTAATTTCTGTGTTCATTTGAACGCTTAACTGCTATGATGATCGCAAACAATTTATACAATTTTCTTTCAAAGTGGTCGGTTAATTTTTCCACAAGAAATCTTACAAGCAAATGGAAGAAACCACAAACATCGAACTTACTGGACAAAATAAAAGTACTTTATGATTGCCAAATCTAACACTGACAATATACACTGTCACAGTGGTGCTTAATTACTCTATTGGTTATCCTCACCCATTTTTTTGGGAAAAGGTCAATAGTCATGCAGTTTATATTTAAAGAAGTATTGCAAAAACATGACACCTTACAGGGGGAACTACAGCTACTGCATGTATTTAGGCCGGGATCTGCATGTAGCTCATAGCAATACATTAATACTCATAACAACTACCTTCAGGATCTGATAGAAGCTCCTGTGCTGCCAGAGCAATACTCCCGCTCGACCTCCTAACTGCCTTTTCAATCTCAGTTGATGGATGGTTTCCCAGTGAATATATCTTTCAGCATGGAGACAGATTGTTCATCATCAAGTCCTTGGTTATCTTGCCCATTATCAAGATCTATTATGGGACTTTTAGATGGTCTAAATCTAATACATAAAAGAAAAAACAATATAGAAAAATTCTTAAATCTCAAATATCCCACTTTCAACTGGAAAAATGCCTAGCAGTGGTGGGTATAATGGGTTTATAATTATATTTCTTGTGAGAGCACGACATTGCACACCATATGAAAGTCAGGCGAGTGGTGACAAAACTGTACTCTGAGAGAAAATGAGCCTCACCCAATCACTATCAGAGTGCATTGCATACGACACATTTTATTTTATAATACCAATTGCAACAATTATTTTGACCATTTACCATACTGAAATAACTTCCATTGTACGTACTGGTTTACCCACCCACCCCCTTATCCTACTTATAGTTAATACAGATTTCAGAAAATATGATATATATGTTAATTTTATTACCATGTATTAAGCATACAATGTACTTACTTTCTGTTACTACACTGGGCCTGATGCTGCCTAAATCCTGTCATTGCAACATTGGCCTCACACTGTAGGCACCTGACTGAAGGAACATTGTCATCTTGAACCTTAAAAATAAAAGAGATCATCAAGAAATTGTAGTTAACTAATTGGAAGCCTTGGTGATAAGTCAACCACTTGTTAATTCAAACTAAATCCCATCACTTGAAATTATATATTACTTATTTTAAAAAGTGTTTATGCAACAAAATTTCACCCCAGTTTTTTAAAGAGATCATCAAGAAATTGTAGTTAACTAATTGGAAGCCTTGGTGATAAGTCAACCACTTGTTAATTCAAACTAAATCCCATCACTTGAAATTATATATTACTTATTTTAAAAAGTGTTTATGCAACAAAATTTCACCCCAGTTTTTTATGATTGCATTTGAAAGAACACTTAAAATGACAAAGTAACATCTTTTGTAGAATTTCATTTCCTTTCTTCATTCTTGAGATATTCAGGTTTGTTTGATATGCAAATGTCATATACATGTATACTTATGACATCACACTGAATGACTTTTTAGAAAAGTAAAATTTTCTTTAAGAGTACATGTACTTATCAAAAGTACCTAAAAAATATTTGCACTTACATGTATGAACCCATAACTGGTCACTAAATATGTGTAGTTGTGTGCAAAATATTTGTAGTAGCAGCCTAAAATTGATGTTCTTTCAAAAAGTCATTATGCAGTATTTATTTATTTGATCAACAACATCAATACCAGCTTTGGTATATAGGATACAAACGTGACACTAACTACAACTACATGACATACATATTACATATATATAAAGTTAATTTCTATTATCTACGTTAAGTTATCAAAAATTGTTAAAACATCGAAACAGTATTTCCCTGCCAAAGCCATAACTGTTCTGTCTTGCATAGACATAAGGTACATATAGACATAAGGTACATAAAATTCGTCGTCGTCGTCGTCGTCGTCGTCGTCGTTTCTTTGGCGATTCGTCTATATGCAAAAACGTCTAGTAGAATTGTATAAATGCGCTTGGTCGTTGATTAACGAAAACTTTTTCTCCGGAGCTAATCCTCGAAATTTTACAAGTACAGCAAGGTTTTAAAAAGAAAGATGCCCCCTTGGCGTCCTCGAAAAGAACTCGGTTGTAAACGACTACAAAATTCTCTTCGAGCAAACATTCTAACATTGGTAAGTCACGTATATGTGTTTACTCTGATTTTATCAGTTATTCGACGGTAACTCACATTGTCAGCTTCTTTCAATTGTGTTATTTTCTGAACGTTTGTAGATCGACAACGACGTACGAGGTGTCGGCAGTTAAAAGACGAGCATTTGCCAAAAGAAAACGGGCGTGAACAACGTCAAAATTCAGAAAATTTATTTCCCAACAAAGCAACCTCCAAATGGTCACATACTCAGGAAGCAGCGACATACTGCCTCCCTGAATCAATTGAAAAAACGACCGTTTTCGCCATTTCTAGGCACTTGGCCCCCTTTTATTTTTTTCTCTATTTTAAAAAAAATTTTTTAAACATGTCGAGACAGTCAATCACTGGGGAGGTTGAGGGGTGGTTTGTCCTTTAGGAGGCCATGGGACGCGGCTTCCTGAGTAATGTGACCATTTGGAGGTTGCTTTGTTGGGAAATAAATTTTCCGAATTTTGGCGCACTCGCCCAGTACCCCCCTTCCTTATATATAGACAGATCAGAATGATGTAGTCAAAGAACCCGGGGTACTCGTCCTCCAACATTTTCAGGAGATAGTAAGTTTTCCCACAAGCCGTCATACCAGTGACCAACATATTGAACGGGTGATCCATTTAATACTGAATTGATTTTAGATTTTTGTTTACCATATTCACCAGACCATCACTCAACACAAAGATTCGGCAGACTACATTAGCCACGGTCACCTTTTTAGCGATCTCGATTAGAACTCCAGACTGTGTGTTAACAATTCTTTTCCCAGTCCCGACATTTTCACGGTCTTCGATACTTCTCAAGTCAATCGCCAGAGCGAAGGCGTCCTTGTAGAACTTCTGGATTGTCATAAACTGATCAGACTCTTCCTTTGCACCGAACAGTCTTTTGGCCTCATCATAGAACCTGTTCTTTGGAATCCCTTGGCTGAAAACGGCGTTGGGCACACCCTCGATTGCTAGCTTGACGTTTTCAATGTTTGGATAGACATTCCTCACTATCAATCCGAGACCTATTTGTGAACATCATCACAATCCCCTTCATTGAATTCCCTGGGAGGTTAATATGTTCGTTGATCAAGGTTGCTCCAGCCACCCATTCAGTTGATTTCATCAACGTCACGTGTTCGTAAGACAGCGATCGGCCGACTGTGTACAGCGAGGTTATTTCATTGGCGATGTCGTGGTTGTCAACCGTCTCGTACTCCAGTTCGAGTGCCAGAGCGCAGTGCCAGGGCGCAGTGCCAGGGCGCAGTGCCAGGGCGCAGTGCCAGGGCGCAGTGCCAGGGCGCAGTGCCAGGGCGCAGTGCCAGGGCGCAGTGCCAGGGCGCAGTGCCAGGGCGCAGTGCCAGGGCGCAGTGCCAGGGCGCAGTGCGAGGGCGCAGTGCGAGGGCGCAGTGCGAGGGCGCAGTGCGAGGGCGCAGTGCGAGGGCGCAGTGCGAGGGCGCAGTGCGAGGGCGCAGTGCGAGGGCGCAGTGCGAGGGCGCAGTGCGAGGGCGCAGTGCGAGGGCGCAGTGCGAGGGCGCAGTGCGAGGGCGCAGTGCGAGGGCGCAGTGCGAGGGCGCAGTGCGAGGGCGCAGTGCGAGGGCGCAGTGCGAGGGCGCAGTGCGAGGGCGCAGTGCGAGGGCGCAGTGCGAGGGCGCAGTGCCAGAGCGCAGTGCCAGGGCGCAGTGCCAGAGCGCAGTGCAGCGCAGAGCGCAGCGCAGAGCGCAGCGCAGAGCGCAGCGCAGAGCGCAGCGCAGAGCGCAGCGCAGAGCGCAGCGCAGAGCGCAGCGCAGAGCGCAGCGCAGAGCGCAGCGCAGAGCGCAGCGCAGAGCGCAGCGCAGAGCGCAGCGCAGAGCGCAGCGCAGAGCGCAGCGCAGAGCGCAGCGCAGAGCGCAGCGCAGTGCAGAGCACAGTGCAGTGCAGTACAGTATTAGTACAATATTATAAAAATTATTTATTCAATTACAAATAGGTATTAAATAGGTATGAGATAAGCAGCACTTAAAAGATAAATGCTTGAAAAGTTACTATATATTATTATATAAAATAGAGTGGTTTATTGATTTTTCCGCCACTAATAAAAGTGATAATCTCACATGTGCGATTATTTATGATAATAGCACATGTGATGATTATCGCTGAATCAGTATCGTTCAATGCAATTTTTGCAAGGCAGTAGGACAATGTTTTTATATAATAAACGGAACAATACATGTTCACATTATAGTGTGGTTCATTCAGGGATGCTTGGAAATATGAAATTTATTTCTCGTGTTGAACAGGATATGTCACTCCTTTGCTTCACTCACTCAGTGAGATATCCTGGTCAACAATCGAAATAAATTTCATATTTCCGTACATCCATGTATTATTCTCTATATACAATATTACAATGCAATGGAATAAGCAATACACAATACAACACAACATAATACAATGGAATACAATGCAATCTACAATACAGCACTCTGCAATAAAATGCAAAGATAATGTTTATACCTTTTAAGACACTGTAAAACCATACAAAATAATAAAATAAATATTTACAAAAATGCAATACATTCAAGCAAAACATTTGAATACAACGCAATACAGTACAATATTATAAATATCATCTTAAATAATGCATCAGCTATAAAAAGTATTATATACATGTAGGTATCGGATTAGCTGCACTTAAAAATAAACATTTTTTTTTCTTTCTACTTACTTGTTTTGTTTAGTTGGTAGAATATCTTTCTTTATTTTTTTGCGGTCCGGTATCCATCCGATTCGCGTATCCTACGATGCGGACCCCGATACGGACCGCTGTGGATTTAAGAACAAAAACAAAAAAGTTTTACACTCATTTCAAATTGATCGATTTTTATACTATTTCGCTTGCCACAGAACAAATATATTTAGCAGAGAGCTACGGGGATGCAAATGAGTTTTATTATCCAAATGGGTTTTGACATCTGCAGGTAAAAACAGCGAATTTTAAAAGAAACGCTGGGAAAACTATGACAAAGCAAAATTTACGAGCGACATTTATAAAGTTTTAGAGTATTATTGCTCAATGACGTATGAAAACAGTTTAAAACGGTAGGGAAAACATACATTAACTTGTGAACACAGTATTTTGAATCACTAAATGAAACTATATAGAAGTATATATAAAAAAACAACATACCAGTTGTCCAACTATACTCAACAAAACCACTACAAGTCTTTACCCTTTAGTCAAATATTTTCCACATGCCACCCTCATATATAAAAAATGAACTATTCCATTCTGGGGATATTTATAAATATAAATTATACCGGAACAAAATACTTACTCTAACTCGTTTGAGCAAAAAGTCATATTATCATGATTATTTTGAACATAACATCAATAATATGAAAAAAACTTGGGAAGGTATTAACATATTAATTCATCGTAATAAGAATAAAAAAACATCAATAACTGCCCTGAAACGCCCAAATAATGAGGGGGTGTCTCAAAATTCATTAGAACTACCGAATATTCTGAACAAATATTTTGCATCTGTAGGGCACAAATTGGCTTCCAAAATACCGAATTCTTCAAATCAATTTATGAGCTACTTACCAAGATCTAATCAATCCGGTTCTTTTCTTTTCAGACCAGTTTTACCTATAGAAATTGAATTAGAAATAATGTCGATACCCCTTAACAAGGCACTCGGATTATATTCTTGCCCTATTCGACTTTTAAGGTGTATAAGAAATTTAATATCCACACCTTTATCTAAACTCATAAACAAATCAATTGAAACTGGAATATATCCTTCCAAATTAAAAATTGCTAAAGTTATACCAATCTATAAATGTGACGATGCTACTGACCCCAGCAATTATAGACCCATTTCACTTCTTTTGGTGTTCAACCGAATTTTTGAAAAAGTAATGTACCATCGACTTAAATTTTTTCTTGATAAATACAATATTTTATATGAGTCACAGTATGGTTTTCGAGACAAACGATCAACTCAACATGCACTAATTGACATTGTAAATCAAATTCAATTAAATATGGAAAAACGATTGTTTTCATGTGGTATATTTATTGACTTAAAAAAGGCTTTTGATACTGTTGATCATTCAATTCTATTACAAAAGTTACAACACTATGGGGTTAGGGGTGTCGTCAATGATTGGTTTTCTTCTTATCTTACTGACCGAATCCAAACAACACAAATTGGACCTAATATTTCAAAAAAAGAAAAAAATTTGTATGGCGTTCCTCAAGGTTCTGTCCTTGGCCCCTTGCTTTTTCTCATATACATCAATGACATCTATAATTCTTCGGATAAATTTAGTTTTTACTTGTTTGCTGATGATACAAATCTGTTGTATGCTGATAGGAACCTCAAATCACTTGAAACTACTGTTAATGTTGAATTGATGAAAATATATAATTGGCTATCTGCAAATAAATTAACATTAAATATAAAAAAATCAAACTATGTCATTTTTCGCCCTTATCAAAAAAAGCTTGATTACCAAGTTAATCTCAAAATTTTTGATCATAATATAAACTCATTTATT
The DNA here is from genome assembly GCA_035771165.1 of Paragorgia papillata. Taxonomy (NCBI): domain Eukaryota; kingdom Metazoa; phylum Cnidaria; class Anthozoa; order Scleralcyonacea; family Coralliidae; genus Paragorgia; species Paragorgia papillata. The sequence continues at coordinate 1,658,013 of JAWNZC010000086.1, read as the reverse complement.
TCTCTAGAATGTAAAGATTACGTAAAATATCTTGGAATTATTATTGATTCTAACCTTACTTGGAAAAATCATATTGATTATGTTGCTTCAAAGATCAGCAAAACAATAGGTATCATCAGTAGATTAAGACACTTTGTACCGACGAGCACACTGCTAAATATCTATATATCACTCATCTCTCCATACTTATCTTATGGTATAACTGTATGGGGTCAAGCTGCTCAGACACACTTAAATAAAATTTTGAAACTACAAAAACGTGCCCTTCGACTAATTTATTTTGTCAATTACAGATCTCACGCCGTTCCCCTTTTCATTTGTTCAAACATATTACCTTTGAATATGCTTTATTTTAAATCAACTTTGATTTTAATGCACGATGTATTCAATAATTTGACTCCATCCAATATTTCAAAGTTATTCACATTCTCAAATGCGATCCACGCATATAATACTAGATCTTCATCATTCGGCAATTACTATATTAAGCACTCTAGATTAAACCAGTATAGCAAATCTTTTTCCAGAATTGGAGCCAAAATGTGGAACAACATTCCACTTAAAACACGTAATCTATCTAAAACTAGTTTCAAGAAAAAAATACAAGAAACATTAATTCAAATTTTACTCGAAGAGGATGCTTATGTTGACACGTCCAAATTAATACTTCAGATTGCTAATAGTTTTACTGCTTGAATACTTCATATACTCTTACCTACATGTTATCTATCAATTCCTATTTTAACTTCAAAAGTTCGTATATGTCTCTGTATGTATGTATGTATGTATATATATATGCATGTGTGTATGTGTGTATGTATGGGTATGTATGTATGTATACGTATGTATGTATACATTTAAATTTTGGTTTTCTCCCCCCTTGTTTACTACCCGCCAAGATTAGCTTTTGCTACCTGCGGGTTAGTATTATTTTGTAAATATTTTTATTATAAGCCAAATAAACCCTAACCCTATCGTGTCATGTCTTTGAAAAATAGTTACAAATGGCTTACTAGAAGCATTTTCGTCTTCAAACTCGAACGACCCACTTTCAATTTCCATGCAGTCAGCCGAGTATTGAAAGCGGTTCCCCAAGTGAACAGCCAAAAACGAGCAAGCGACGAAGAAGAACGACGAAGAATCTTGATCAACTAAACTTTAAAAACACTAGGACTGCATTCTGACTTCCCTTCGTAACTAGATCTTCAAGTTTCGACTGTTTTTTTTTATCACAAAAGAGGTTCCAAGCTTCCCTGTCAGACTGCATGTCGTGATGTCGGCAGTTGTTTACTGTCGAACGATAAATTGGACTTTTGAATATCACGTGAATGTCATCTCGATTACGCAATTCAATTATGTTAATTTACCTAATTATGTAAATTATAAATCGTACGATTAATAAAAAAGATAAATATGTTATTTACCGTTTTGGTAGGTCCGTGCGGCCTCGGGCAGTTTTTGAGACCTCGGGAAATATTTCTCTATACGGACCTCCCAGCCGGTAAATAACATACATGTCCTTATGTTTGGTGTTCTATAGTTAAGCTCTGGCCCAAAAAAAGAATTGAAAAAGCCTTTGATATATAAACTTTTATTTATAAAACAAAGAGTTGCAAAGAGCAACCATAAAATGTCTTTACAAAATACATTTATAAAATACAAAAATTGGTAACGATTTAACTTGTTTTTACATGCCAAACTTAGATATTTGATGTATGGGTCAAATACAATAAAACTATGAACAAGGCTCCGAATTTAATCCGACGACTTCCGATAACGCATCGATAAAAACGTCGAATAATAGACCTTTCCGCACGAAGTGCGTGGATAACGCGTTGAGAGATTTGATTGGCTCTCGCAAAACTTCGGACATCCAAAACTTCAGACAAACATTGGACATTAGCCAATCAGATTTGTCAAAAAGAAAGATCACGTGATCCATTCACTTCATGTGGAAAGGTCTATTTTCGAAAGTTTTGTTATCTGAATGAACAAGGCACCGTTGATTAATTGTTGTTAATTAATTAATTAATGATTATTGATTGATCGATGATCGATTGATTGATTGATTGATTGATTGATTGATGATTGATTGATCGATCGATGATTGATCAATCGATGGATCCATGGATGGATGGATGGATGGATGGATGGATGGATGGATGGATGGATGGATGGATGGATGGATGGATGGATGGATGGATGGATGGATGGATGGATGGATGGATGGATGGATGGATGGATGGATGGATGGATGGATGGATGGATGGATGGATGGATGGATGGAGGGATGGAGGGAGGGAGGGAGGGAGGGACGGACGGACGGACGGACGATTTGTAAAAGTGGGGTATACTTAAACATTGCGGTTGGTCGGTCGGTCGGTCGGTCGGTCGGTCGGTTGGTTGGTTGGTTGGTTGCACGGGACGCGCTAAATTTGCACATTTGCAAATAACTTTTGCTAATTGTGTGTTTTAAATTTGCACTCAAATACATTGCAACAATTTTGCATCAATCAATCAATCAATCAATCAATCAATCAATCAACCAATCAACCAACCAATCAACCAACCAACCAACCAGAAAAGTGGGGTATTCTTACACATTGTTGGGTTGGGGTGTAATAGCCAGCTATTCCGACATGACAATTAAGCCAAGTTGTAATTCACCATCTTCAATTTAATATTTTTCTTTAAAATTTCGCACATCGCTTCAAATCCAGAAGTTTGACACAAAACTAAAATTTCAGCTCATTTGACTTAAACCATCATGATTTGTAAAAGTGGGGTATACTTACACATTGTTTGGTTGGGCATGAGGTGCAATAGCCTATCCTGACATGACAATCCAAGTTGTAATTCACCAACTTCAATTTAATAGTTTTCTTTAAAATTTTGGACATCGTTTTAAATTCAGAGGTTTGTCACAAACCTAAAATTTCAGCTCATTTGAGGTAAACCATCATGATATTTGTAAAAGTGGGGTATACTTACACATTGTTGGGTTCCAATTGAGGTGGAATAGCCGCCTATCCTGACACAACAAGCCATGTTGTAACTCACCAACTTCAATTAAAAATGTTTCTTTAAAATTTCGCACATCGCTTCAAATCCAGAAGTTTGTTACAAAACTAAAATTTCAGCTCATTTGACTTAAACCATCATCATGATTTGTAAAAGTGGGGTATACTTACACATTGTTTGGTTGAGGTGTATATAGCCTATCCCGACATGACAAGCCAAGTTGTAATTCACTAACTTCAATTTAATATTTTTTTCTGAAATTTTGCACATCGTTTTAAATTCAGAAGTTTGTCACAAAACTAAAATTTCAGCTCATTTGACTTAAACCATCATCATGATTTGTAAAAGTGGGGTATACTTACACATTGTTTGGTTGAGGTGTATATAGCCTATCCCGACATGACAAGCCAAGTTGTAATTCACCAACTTCAATTTAATAGTTTTCTTCAAAATTTTGGACATCGTTTTAAATTCGGAAGTTTGTCACAAAACTAAAATTTCAGCTCATCTATTTGAGGTAAACCATCATGATATTTGTAAAAGTGGGGTATACTTACACATTGTTGGGTTGCAATTGAGGTGGAATAGCCGCCTATCCCGACACAACAATTGCAAGCCATGTTGTAATTCACTAAACTTCAATTTAAAATTTTTCTTTAACATTTCGCACATCGCTTCAAATCCAGACGATTGTAACAACACTAAAATTTAAGCTCACTTGACTTAAACCATCATCATGATTTGTAAAAGTGGGGTATACCTACACATTGTTTGGTTGAGGTGTATATATATGCTTATCCCGACATGACAAGCCAAGTTGTAATTCACTAACGTCAAATTAATATTTTTTTCTGAAATTTTGCACATCGTTTTAAATTCAGAAGTTTGTCACAAAACTAAAATTTCAGTTAATTTGACTTAAACCATCATCATGATTTGTGAAAGTGGGGTATACTTACACATTGTTTGGTTGAGGTGTATATAGCCTATCCCGACATGACAAGCCAAGTTGTAATTCACCAACTTCAATTTAATAGTTTTCTTCAAAATTTTGGACATCGTTTTAAATTCGGAAGTTTGTCACAAAACTAAAATTTCAGCTCATCTATTTGAGGTAAACCATCATGATATTTGTAAAAGTGGGGTATACTTACACATTGTTGGGTTGCAATTGAGGTGGAATAGCCGCCTATCCCGACACAACAATTGCAAGCCATGTTGTAATTCACTAAACTTCAATTTAAAATTTTTCTTTAACATTTCGCACATCGCTTCAAATCCAGACGATTGTAACAACACTAAAATTTAAGCTCATTTGACTTAAACCATCATCATGATTTGTAAAAGTGGGGTATACCTACACATTGTTTGGTTGAGGTGTATATATATGCTTATCCCGACATGACAAGCCAAGTTGTAATTCACTAACTTCAAATTAATATTTTTTTCTGAAATTTTGCACATCGTTTTAAATTCAGAAGTTTGTCACAAAACTAAAATTTCAGTTAATTTGACTTAAACCATCATCATGATTTGTGAAAGTGGGGTATACTTACACATTGTTTGGTTGAGGTGTATATAGCCTATCCCGACATGACAAGCCAAGTTGTAATTCACCAACTTCAATTTAATAGTTTTCTTCAAAATTTTGGACATCGTTTTAAATTCGGAGTTTGTCACAAAACTAAAATTTCAGCTTATCTATTTGAGGTAAACCATCATGATATTTGTAAAAGTGGGGTATACTTACACATTGTTGGGTTGCAACTGAGGTGGAATAACCGCCTATCCCGACACAACAATTGCAAACCATGTTGTAATTCACTAAACTTCAATTTAAAATTTTTCTTTAACATTTCACACATCGCTTCAAATCCAGACGATTGTAACAACACTAAAATTTAAGCTCATTTGACTTAAACCATCATCATGATTTGTAAAAGTGGGGTATACCTACACATTGTTTGGTTGAGGTGTATATATATGCTTATCCCGACATGACAAGCCAAGTTGTAATTCACTAACTTCAAATTAATATTTTTTTCTGAAATTTTGCACATCGTTTTAAATTCAGAAGTTTGTCACAAAACTAAAATTTCAGTTAATTTGACTTAAACCATCATCATGATTTGTGAAAGTGGGGTATACTTACACATTGTTTGGTTGAGGTGTATATAGCCTATTCCGACATGACAAGCCAAGTTGTAATTCACTAACTTCAAATTAATATTTTTTTCTGAAATTTTGCACATCGTTTTAAATTCAGAAGTTTGTCACAAAACTAAAATTTATGCTCATTTGACTTAAACCATCATGATTTGTAAGAGTGGGGTATACTTAAACATTGCGGTTGGGTTGAGGTGCAGTAGCCTATCCCGACATGACAATCCCGACATGACAATCCAAGTTGTAATTCACCAACTTCAAATTAATATTTTTTTCTGAAATTTTAAACATCGTTTTAAATTCAGAAGTTTGTCACAAAACTAAAATTTCAGTTCATTTGACTTAAACCATCATGATTTGTAAAAGTGGGGTATACTTACACATTACTTGGTTGAGGTGTATATAGCCTATCCCGACATGACAAGCCAAGTTGTAATTCACTAACTTCAAATTAATATTTTTTTCTGAAATTTTGAACATCGTTTTAAATTCAGAAGTTTGTCACAAAACTAAAATTTGTGCTCATTTGACTTAAACCATCATGATTTGTTAAAGTGGGGTATACTTAAACATTGCGGTTGGGTTGAGGTGCAATAGCCTATCCGGACATGACAATCCAAGTTGTAATTCACCAACTTCAAATTAATATTTTTTTCTGAAATTTTGCAATCGTTTTAAATTCAGAAGTTTGTCACAAAACTAAAATTTCAGTTCATTTGACTTAAACTATAATGATTTCTAAAAAGTGGGGTATACGTACACATTGTTGGGTTGATCATATATATGACGCGCGTGTAATAGCCTATCCCAACATGACAAACCAAAAATTCACTATATAACTTCAATTTAATTTATTTTTCTTTAAAATTTCGCACATCGCTTCAAATCCAGAAGTTTGTAACAAAAATAAAATTTCAGCTGATTTGACTCAAACAATCACCATTTGTAAAAGTGGGGTATACTTACACATTGTTTGGTTGGTGTATATAGCCGATCCCGACATGACAAGCCAAGTTGTAATTCACTAACTTCAATTTAATATTTTTTTCTGAAATTTTGCACAACGTTTTAAATTCAGAACTTTGTCACAAAACTAAAATTTAAGCTCATTTGACTTAAACCATCATGATTTGTAAAAGTGGGGTATACTTACACATTGTTTGGTTGAGGTGTATATAGAGCGTTTTCACTCACGTGATCGATGGCCCCATTGGGGTGGTGAAACAATACGAAATATTTGAATAAGAAAGAGCTAATTCCCATACCGTACACCAATATGGCCGCCATTTCATTGTTTTGGTACACCAATATGGCCGCCGTGACGTCAGATGAAAACGCTCTATAGCCTATCCCGACATGACAAGCCAAGTTGTAATTCACTAACTTCAATTTAATATTTTTTTCTGAAATTTTGCAAATCGTTTTAAATTCAGATGTTTGTCCCAAAACTAAAATTTCAGCTCATTTGACTTAAATCATCATGATTTGTAGAAGTGGGGTATACTTAACCATTAGTGAAATAAACGTAGCGTGCTGCCTAGGCAGTGTAGAAACAACAATCGAAATATAGTAACTTAGGTTAGAGAGAAACGAGAGGGCCTTCGCTCGAAACGTTAGATTCCTACGTTCTCTGTTTCGGCAGTATATCTAACCTTAATTTATTATCGAGTCGGTTTTCTTTGTTCTTCCGAGGTCTTTATATCGCATAAAGACCTTGAATACTAATTAGAATCGAAATGAAGAAAAAAACAAGGAAAATCTTTGTCCAAGGTGGGGAAAAAAGACAAAATTTTGTTGGAAAACCTCCTCGATAATAAATTAAGTCAGATAAATCCCTCGAACGTCGGGATGTATGCGATATAAAGCAATTATATAGCATACATCCCTCGTTCTCGGGATTTATGTATTACTTATACTATATTTCGATTGTTATACTTAACCATTGTTGGGTTGAGGTGCAATAGCCTATCCCGACATGACAATTAAGCCAAGTTGTAATTCACCTTCTTCAATATAATTTATTATTATATGGCAGCAGCGCTGAGAGGTCCGAATACGGAAATTCTGTAATTTGATTGGTTCATAAGCGGTCTGATATTTCCCGTATCCGCCCGCTCAGAGCGGAATCTGCCGTTCGGGACAGTAAGTTAATTTTATAAACGAAATGGCAGTCGTGTATCGGCAACAAGATGGATTATAATTTCAGAGCTAACTCATTGTTGAAATATATCGTGTAGGTATGTTGTTAGAAATTTTATAAGCTTTCATTTGATGTATAGTTCGAGTTTCCACGATTTGTGAAAGTTTTTAAAATGTCCAAAACGTTCGTAACATTGTTCGTAATAACATTTACTTCTCACAACTATTAGAATTCCAGTTGATTTTTTATTCAAACTACTTAACGTACGATTTTGAGCAATATGTCAAACAAAAGCAATTGAAAATTACTATTTGGGGTAGAAAGTTGAGGATTCTAGCTCAACGGAAAGTACTTTAAAAAATGGGAAAATGTCTGCCATTTTCGGTTAGTTCGCAAGAAAGATGGGTTGAGTTTTCACAGAACGTTCACAAGATTTATGGCCATATAATAAACTACTTATTGACCTCGCTTGTTCGATCTGTACTAGTGAAATATCGGACCTCTGTTTTTTGCACAGACCTCAACTCGCTGCGCTCGTCTCGGTCCGTACTAAAAAAAACATCGGTCCGATATTTCACTAGTACAGACCTCGCGCTCGGTCAATAAGTAGTTAATATTTTTCTTTAAAATTTTGCATATCGTTTTAAGTTCAGAAGTTAGTCACAAAACTAAAATTTCAGCTCATTTGACTTAAACCATCATGATTTGTAAAACTGCAGTGGGGTATACTTATATACACATTGTTGGGTTGAGGTGCAATAGCCTATCCCGACATGTCAAGCCAAGTTGTAATTCACTATCTTCATGCAATTTAATATTTCCCTCCGGATTAAAATGAACTATTTTGCTAAAAGCAATGGGAATCGAACCCATCAAGGATTCTTGGTAATCCTCCCTACCAAGGACTATTTGCAAGTGAACAAAAGATTGAATAATCGTTTACTCTAATTCGTTTACTCCAGTTGCCTACAGATTCAATTGTACGCGACTACAAATGCGACAAACCTACATCAGGAGTGTAGTTCTAAAACTTTATTAGAAGGGTGGTAAGTTAATTTGCTCATCGTGCTGGCTGAGTAGAGAAGTTCACACCAAAGGCGCTACCGTCTATAAATATAAGCCATATAAAATGCAGTCCAAAAATGAAATTTTACTATTTTATAAGGTTTTAAGTCTCAAACCATTCGCGTATGCAAAAATGCGCTTTCCTGAAGCATATTTTACCTAGACACATGAAATGAACGCTCAAGATAAAATAGGTCACAGATATTGAGGACAAACCCCAACCATTGCGGTTTCGACATAAAATAAATAATATTACGATGCAAATTATGAGGCAAAATAAACAATTTTTCACAATGATCCAGGACATGGTCATAACCAGTATCAGCTAACAGAGAAACACAAATTCATAAAAAAATAATGTACATAAACTACAATACAGAAAAACAGACAACGTACATGCCTGGAACTACTGTAAGCATTCCAAAATTGTCAGATATACGTTGTTATTTCACTGGTAAAACACTGTATCACTAATGAAAAATTGACAAGTAAAGTTATCTTACAATTCCTAAAAATATGCCAAAAGTTAATATTTAACATATACTATATTTCCACATGTTAGTTCGTTATGTCTTTCTAATCTCCAAACTGTTGTACAGAATTGTACCGACATGACAAGCCAAGTTGTAATTAACCATCTTCAATTTAATATTTTTCTTTAAAATGTTTCACATTGTTTTAAATTCAGACGTTTGTCAAAAACATTTCAGCTCATTTGACTTAAACCATGAATGATGACTTGTAAATCATGTGGGGTATACTTACACATTGTTGGGTTGAGGTGCAATAAGCTATCCCGACATGACAAGCCAAGTTGTAATTCACTAACTTCAATTTCATACATGTAGAATAATTTAGTACATCACCTCTTCGAGACGACCAGGACAGTGTGAATCACAAGAACCTAAAGTAGAACAAGTATAAGTATATTAACTATTACTAATAGTTGTTTAATTCTATAGTGCATATACGAGAAAGAAATACCATATAACTCAGACTGAAGGATTGGCAACCCGTCTTTCAATTGGGCAACGACGTTGTCTTTGTAGTAAGACACTTACGGCCGCGTATCCAGTTGGATTAAAACGCGACTTAAAGAACGTCTATGCTGTAAGTGTATTCATGATTTTGATGAAAAGGTGCTTTGTTAGTTAGATAGCTATTATGAATCGTATTTTGGCATATTTACTAATTTTACTGTAAAATTTCTTTATATATCAACATCAACGTATTGGTTTAACGAGGTAAGCCTGGTGTGATACCACTCTTAATTCACTTAAATGCAACATTATAGAAATACTTCACAACTAAATGCGCTTACATGCTTTACAAATGTCCTTTAGTACTTCATGCTGAATTTACCGAGAAGTGAATGTTCATCGTTCGCAAAACGTCGCATTTTAGGCCCTGTTTACGTGGAGGTAGGGTGACCCTTCTCTAACCCCTAGTAAAAGGGTTACCCTAGTTCACTGTCTTTCCGCATTTCGTTTACACGAGTGCTAGGGTGACCCTAGGGGAGGGTTACCCTACCAGCTTGCTGGCGGCAGGGCTATCTTTTTGTTTACATAAGCCATGTAAACGCGTTTGCTAGGGTGACCCTGCCAGAAGGGTTATGTTTGAATGAGGGGGAAAAAACGCGTACTGGACAAAATGTCTTAATGATTTTGTGGCTGCCCTATACCTGTTCTTATACACCTTGTGAAGTCTTTTGAAGATATCAAGCAAATGACGCCAACAATAACATGTAAACCGAAAATATAGGAATATGGTCACGCAGAAGGAAAGTGACCCTACTAGAAGAGTTAGCCCTACTACAAGGGTCACCCTACTCCATGTAAACAGGGCCTTAGAGGATAAAACAACTCACCAAGCAGTCCTGGGCTACCTATCAACCTGCAAAAATTGAAGCTGATGCATTAATTTCCTTTAATAAAAGATCACAAATTTGAAAAGCGGATAGAAACAATATTTCATCAGTGGAGTAAAAAGGTACAAAAACTTGTCTATTAGTATTCTAAACTTGCAACGATATTAGCATGTTATGCCTAAATATGTACAAGTACCTGTACCACACATATACAAGTGCTCACCATGTAATGATAAGCAATGAAACACTATTTATTCACCTTCAGGTCGCATGTGTTTAGTTGTTGAATTAAGTCTGGAAAAGTGACTATTTATCTATTCAACTTCCTCTCCAGTTGTACCACATGTATTTCCTGCTGCCCTCCATGTTGAATCACCACATTTCTTTTCACTATCTTTGCTTGCCTAGAAAAAAGTCCAGATTCTTTTCACATTTAAAACTGAATTATCATGGATAAAAATAAATTATAGTCATACAATACTGAAAACAATCAGATAATACACGTTTTTAAATAATACAATACTGTAACACCTGCATGTACTGCGTACATGTATATTATACAGTAGCATTCCCGATGTCTTCTAAAATTGGAAAGTCAAAATGTACAGTAACAGTTTAATTAAACCGTTACATGGGAATGGCACAAAGAACTATTTAATATTCCTTGATGCATTAAAATAAGATCTGAGTGTACTCCATTGCATTGTAATGTATGTACATAATTATGTAATGTAATGTGACGTGATGTAATGTGTCATGTGATGTAAATAAGAGATTATTAACCGAGAACGAGGTCTGACAGGAAAATATCAGACCGATGTCTTGACAGTACGGACCGAGCTGCAGGCGAGGTTCATACAAAAAAGACCGAGGTCTGATATTTTCCCGTATAGACCGAGTAAATGAGGTTAATAAAGCGTTTATTATATCGCTATTTCAAGTTTTTCGATAATTATCGTATCAAACTTAGTGTGAAAACCTTAGAAATTCACGCGAGCAAAGTCAACATCCGGGACAGTGGTCCGGATACGGAAAAAGATGGACCGTGGTCCGGATACGCATTTTTACGGACCGTGCATTGACCAATCGGAACTAAGGATATCACAAAGCCATATAATAATGTAACGTATTGTGTTGTATTGTTTTGTCTTGTAATTGTATTGTATCATATTGTATTGTATTGTATTATATTGTCTTGTATTAAGAACCAGGCCCTACAGTATACCACAAACAATACACTGTCATGTACAGTATGACAATAATACATGACATTGTACATACAGTATACCAGGTAATAATATAATGAGCTTTGGGTAATACTACATACTGGCCTGTGGACTTGTATCTGTAGAGTTTCATGTTACCATCAACATGAACTGAATGTTTCTTGATTGAACAGGGAGGGCAGTCCATCCCGTGTTTGCACTGTAACAAATCCACTTCAAACTGACAAAATTTCCATTCTTTAAAAGACTGATTAAATGCAGTGGAATTTATTATGACCAAGCTGAAAGTTAAAATGTATTGTAGTTAGTATTTAAATAATTTCTGCCATTAAATGGCACTATTAGTAACCATGTAGTACATAAAATAAATAGTACATAAATTAATCTAAAGGGCTCCAATATATATACCAATATATATATATATATATATATTTTTTTTCTCAAAGAGAAAAGGACAAGTATGTATATATATATATATATTATATATATATTTAGTATCAACCAACTAGTGGTCTATTACAAATTCGGCATTCTGATTGGCTAAGCTACTAGTGGTCTATTTGTGATAGACCACTAGTAGGTTATCCAATGACAAACCTTCTTATAGCTGGAATACTCCTATTCTGACCAATCAGAAGCCACGACATATTCATGCTTGTGAGCAAAACCTGGAAACTAAGCCAAACATGGTGTCCGCTAAAATTTATATATGAGTAATGAAATCACAAAAAAAATATGGCCCAAAATAATGGGAAATTGTTCAGTTTGACATTTTTGAATAAGAAAATGAATTCGCTTATGCCTATGGAGTATATCTACACCAAATTTGAAGCAAAATAATTACAATCTCGTTTTTTTGTGAGCGATTGTTTATCATGTGCCATCGAACTGCTCTACATTTTGAATGGGGGACTTCTGCAAACAAAAAGGTAAAACTATCTGAAAATATTTGGAACAATGTTTGACAAGACTTATTATGTTAAAGAAAAGTTGTTTATGGTTGATACTAAAACAATTAGACAACTCGCCCTCATTTTCTATGAGCAGATAGCCAACTCTGCCTCATTGACTATCAGCTCATAGAAAAATCAGTCTCATTGTCTAATTGTCAAATATATATATATATATATATATACTCGTCCTTTTCTCTTTGAGAATTCTACCAATGAAGATAAAAATGCCCGTTCAGATGCCCCAGGCATCTGTTTCTGCACAAGATCCCAATGCATCAGCAAGTTTTGGTCATTAAAGTTATTGCTAACTTCCTGTTTTGAATTTGGTTGGTTTCTGGTTTTTAAACAACCAATAAGAAACATGATTATTTGCCAAACACCAATCGGGTTCAAAATAGAATTTAAAATAGAAAGTTGTCAATGAATCTTGAGGAATACATTGCAAAAATATTTTTAGGAATGCTTCTACTGCCACGAAAAGTAAATGCCATTGCATGTGCTGCATCATGATCAGTAGTTATTCTAATTATATAACTTTATCAAACTGGCACTTGACCCTTTGTTTAAAAATAAATAAAAACAACCTAGTACAGTAGCAGTAACTTTCCTATGCACCAAAAAAAAATTATATAGTTGAGTTGATGTTCCCCAGATTTACAGGTGTGACATAACAGGTTCATAAATGGAAAAGAGCGATCTAACAAAGCAAAAAGACATATTTCTATCACTGTACAAGTACAGTATATACTGTACATTACAATGTGCTTACGGCTCCTATAACTTATATGTTAAATCACGAAAAATAAAAGTAAAATTATCTAATTCCTATAAGTAGGCTGGCTGATAATTTTTATTTTGATAAGTAAAATTATGCACTAGGTGCTACAGACAGTACCACATACCAATGTCTACTAATTTTCCATCACTATCAACAGCCATTGTGGGAGATAAGGGTTTCATGTTTCCATTTGCAAAAGCTTCTCGATCATGAAAAGGAAAGAGGGTATGAAGCTTGTTGTCACATACCCTGCCAGCAGAGCCTTCTTTTCCTTATTTCTTTGCTGAGAGAGAGGAAGAAAAGTAGGCTCTGCTGTATTTGTGACTGGTTTCCATTGCGCTTGCATGTCAGTTGCTTGGTTACAATCTCGAACCCAGTCCCAATCAGAGCAGAAAACAAAACGAGAACCGGTTAAATGGGTCTTAAACGGGTTACTTCGTCCTAACCCTGATCCCAACCCCAATCCTAACCCTGATCCCAACCCCAATCCCTACCCTAATCCTAACCTCAATCCTAACTCTAACTTAATGCTTTAATTAGTATTTATTCTGTGCTTACAGGGGCGAAACAGGGCCGAGGCATTAGTATTATTTAAGCCACTAGTTTTTAACAATTAATTGTAAACATATTGATATATTTCTTCTTTAGTTGTAATGTTTGATATGTATCTTATCAAATGAATAAAGAAAAGTGAGAAAACTGACAGTATGAAAATACAGCACAATTTAATACCAACTGTTCCACTTCCACTCTCTTCTTGGTCGGTATTTACAATGTGTTTGTTTCTTACCAGTTTCACAGTCGTACTCAAACACGAAGATAGTTTTAGCCACAGAATAGTAAAATCACAGAATAGAAATACAACCAGAAGTCCAACTCGCGTCGGAACCTTTTAAGTTTCTGTCCTGGCACATGTCGCCTCGCGCATCTTGATTCCTCGCCATCCCACGCAATCCTGGCAAGTCCCCCCGGCAGTTTGGACCTTTTTTCGAAGGTCCAAACTGCCGGGAGAACTTGCAAGGATTGCGTAGGACATTGCGTAGGATCACTAGGATGGCGTAAAATATCGCGCCTGCGCATTGAAAAAATGCGGACAAGTTTTCACTCGAGTTGGACTTCTGCTTGTATTTCTATTCTGTGGTAAAATACTTGTCCGCATTTCTTTAATGTGCATGCGCGATATATTTACGTCATCCTACGCAATCCTTGGCAAGTTCCCCAGCAGTTTTAACCTTCTTTTGAAGGTCAAAACTGCTGGGGGAACTTGCCAGGATTGCGTAGGATGGTGACGTAAAAGACGCGCGAGGCGCATGCGCGAGGACATAAACTTCAAAGGTTCCGACGCGAGTTGGACTTCTGGTTGTATTACTATTCTGTGGTTTTAGCACGGAGGCGCAAGTGACGCCATTTAATATGCGCATCCCCCTGTTGAGGACACGCATTTTGTTTCCCCCCTGAAGAAGATAATTTAGACTGTGTGCGACCCCAAAGAATTGGTACTTGAATGTGTACCCGCCAACAGTAAATGTTCTATCCCGGAAGAAAACCCTCCGGTAATTCTCTCGCTGACGGCTGACCGCCGAAGTAGCTAAAAGCTTTTGGGATATCCAGAACCAAGTCATTTGTCGCTTCGCCTTGTACCAGACACTAGCTAGTGGCAATGGAAAGAAGCCGAAGGTCAACGAGGCGGAAAGGAACGGAAGAATTGGATAAAGCCAAAGCCTCTGTAGAACAAAAGTGTGATCTGGATGATTTTGAGGTGCGGCTGCTCAGCGACAAAGGTAAACTTCGATTTCAGTTACGCAGTTAGTAAAACGAGTCTAGGTTTGGAAGTCCAGCGAAAACAATTAGACCAAGTTAACCAAAACCTGTTAAAATATCCCCAGTAACTTTTAACCTCTCACATTAGTTTACTGTTAATTATTTTGGTTTGATATGGTGATACCGCTTATATCTATGTAAGTTTGCGCTTCTGATACAACAAAATTGCATGATCTATGCCAAGGTCGTGGCTAGATGGGATACTCGCAGTTGAGGTGACCGCGAGGTACTAGGTCCGAGTCAACTTCGGAAAAATCATCGGGATTCGGATTTTTCTACTCGGATTTTTCAAAATGGCGGCCACAATTTCAATCCAAGGAGTGACAAAACTCAACGAAGACAATAGACACCTCAATGAAGAACAAAGTAAGAATTTGTAAGAATAATAAGATTTAAGACTAAAGTTTTTATTTTATTAAGAATGGTGGTGCAAATTTAGTAAAATGCTTGTGGTAGTGTAGACGAATTTTTATGGCTCATAAAATGTTACAAATATATATGTAATATTTATAAACCGCGCAGGAGGGCTTTATCGGATATAAAACACGAGGCGATAGCCGAGTGTTTTAGAGCCGATAAAGCCCGTACTGCAAGGTTTTTAAATGGCTTCTAAAAAGAATCACTTCATACGTTCATTGGCGTAGTAATTTTGAAAATTAAGCTTATCTCAGCCGTTAAAAACCAGCGAGAAACTTAGAGCGAGTCTATATCACATATATAGATCCGATACGCTCATGATTTTTCTTTGTGTTTTCCTCATGAATTATTAATGAATTTTAGAAATATATATATATATATATATATATATATATATATATATATATATTATATATATATACAGTGGCGTGGTGGCAGCGGGGGAGCAAGGCCCCCCAACTGGGGGTGCAGAAGGGGCACCAAACCAATCTGCCCACCCCAGCCTGAAACTTGCCACCACGCCACTGTATATATATATATTTATATATATATATACTGTATATATATATACAGTGTGTATAAAAAAACAGGAACCCTTAGAAAATGAATTAGTATTCTTTTCAAACAACCTATTTTTTTTAATATTTTTTTTTAATTTGCCCAGGGGCAGGTGCAACTACAAAAGGACACGAGGCCCCATACTAGTACACCTGCAGTAGTTTGAAAGCCCTAAACACTTCTCTGAAGCCACGGATGCATAAAAAGCACGGTTTTATACACCTGGGAAATTAATCAGCACATAAGTTAAAGAAGAAGAGAAAAAGCTTTTAAATACTTTCACCATGCATACACTTCAAGTTATCTTAATTTCCCGGCAGGTGTATTAGACCGTGTTTTTTATGCACCGTGGCTCAGAAGTGTTTAGGGCTTTCAAACTACTGCAATAGGTTGTTTGAAAAGAATACTACTTGGATTTAATGGTAGAGACTTGGTATTTATGTCTAGGCCATTTAAGATTCATGCTCCTGTATTGTGATTAATTAATAAAGTCATATATATATATATACATACATACATATAGTGGCATGGTGGCAAGTTTCAGGCTGGGCTGGCCAGATTAGCTGTGGTGCCCCCCCCCCCCCCCCCCAAAAAAAAAAATTATGAAAGAAAGACATTACTGTATTTGATAAATGATCACATTTTTTGTTTAAAAATAACTGAAGTAGCAATATAATATAATATTACAACAAACAACGGGTGCTCTCAAAGACCATGCCAATGCAAGTGGCGAAGTAGCGCCAAACCTCTACGGGGGGTGGGGTCTGAGAGTCTCTGATATGCCATTTCCTGCATTTTGGAGTGAGATTTTACAGAATTCTCAAGATTATAAAACTTCATAGAAAACACAAAAGATTACAGATTTCAGATCTTTATATCCCCCCATTGAAGACCTAGCTATACAAAGAAATAGGTTTATTTTGTTCAGTTTTGGAGTCCTTGCTAGTTTCGGTGCCCCTTTTCGGGCAACCCCAGTTGGGGGGCCCTTGTCTCCCCCTGCCACCACGCCACTGTATATATATATATATATATATATATATATATTTATGAAACCTCGCTCGACACATACAACAATCTTTTGCATGACAATATAACAAAAACATATAAACATGGATCAGAGGGCACCATAGAACAGATAGACAATGAACTGAAACACATTTCGAATAACTTGGGAATTGGCGACCGTATTGAACACATGAAAAAACGCGAAACATTTATTTCGCTCAAAGATCATAAGGATAATTTCGAAAACAACCCAACATGCCGATTAATTAATCCTGCTAAAAGTGAATCCGGAAAGCTCAGCAAAGTAATTCTTGATAAAATCAACTCTAAGTTAAGGAACATTTTGAACGTAAATCAATGGAGAAACACACAAGAAGTAATCGAATGGTTTGGCAACATTGAAGAGAAAAACAGAGATACCTTCATTTCGTTTGACATTGTTAATTTCTACCCTTCAATTTCAGAAGACCTTCTGGACCAAGCATTATCTTGGGCCAGAAATTTGGCTATCATTACCGAAAGTGACATTTCAATAATAAAACACGCAAGAAAATCGCTCCTTTTCAACAACGAAAAACCGTGGATAAAAAAAGACAGCAACAGTTTATTTGATGTTACCATGGGTAGCTATGACGGCGCTGAAGTATGCGAACTAGTAGGCCTTTTCATTCTAAACGACCTAGGGAAAAAGTTTGGCAACCAAAATATTGGCCTATATAGAGACGACGGATTGGCAGTACTAAAAAATAAGACCGCACGATTGGCAGACAAAACAAGAAAAGATCTTCACAAAAGTTTCGAACAGTTTGGCTTAAAAATCACGGCAGAAGCAAATTTAACTTCAGTAAACTTTTTAGACGTTACTTTCGACCTAAGCAATGGAAAATACAAACCTTTTCGAAAGCCCAATGACGATCCATTATACATAAACAAGCAATCAAACCACCCACCAAGCATTTTAAGACAGCTACCTACATCAATCAACAAGCGCATTTCCCTCCTCTCGTCTGACGAGCAGACATTCCATGAAACCGCACCAATTTACCAAGATGCATTAAGGCGCAGCAATTTCAACCATGAGCTAAACTACACACAAGAAACACCACAGCAAACACGCACAAATAGACACCGCAATATCATCTGGTTTAACCCTCCATTTAACAAAAATGTCAAAACAAACATAGGACGCAATTTTCTTAGCCTTATTGACAAGCACTTTCCAACAGGACACAAGCTTCACAAACTTTTTAACAGAAACACAGTCAAGATTAGCTATAGTTGCATGAACAACGTCAAGTCCATTATCACGAAACATAATTCACGCACAATCAGGAAAAGCAAGCCACGAAGCATAGTTACAAGCAGTTGCAATTGCAGGATTAAGGACAATTGCCCCCTACGTGGGCAATGCATGACAAACAACATAGTATACAAGGCATCTATTTCCATAAGCAACACGAACATCACTAAGCAATAAATTGGCATGACAGCAAGTACATTTAAAGAGCGATATCGTAACCATACTAAATCTTTCCAGAATAAAAAGTATTCAAATGAGACGGAACTTTCGAAATACATTTGGAATCTAAAAGAAAAAAACCAAAGTTTCGACATAACCTGGTCTATACTAAAACACTCAATTTCCTACACGGGAGGATCAAAAAGATGCAATTTATGTTTGGACGAAAAACTTTTCATCATGAAGGCAGACAAACAACTCTTACTAAACAAAAGATCAGAAATAGTTTCGACGTGTCGGCACAAAAATAGATTTCGGATCAACAACCTAAACAATCAAAGGAATGCGCGCAACGTTTCGACGCCCACACCCACGCTCCAAATGAATCCGCCGGACGTTTCGACGCCCACACCCACGCCCCAACTAACGCATTTAAGCAGCCCACTAACCGATATTTTTCAGTCGCCTGATGATCCCGTTTAGGGTGAAACCTCTGGTAGCGAAGACTTTAAGGTAAAACTATACTTTATACTTTGTATATATATATATATATATATATATATAATATATATATATATATATATATATATAACAAAGAAGACAAACTTGAGTCACTTCATTTAAACATTTATTCACTACAAACTTGTTTCGTATGGCAAGCAAAGCTTACCACACTCATCAGGTGAAATCGCGTTTGATGTTTATACTTAGGAAACTTGAGATGTTATATATACATGTTTGGCGTCATAGAAATAGTATTATATTACATAGGTTAGCTATTGGTTGCAAAGCAGGAAGTTTTTCCTGTGTCTGCAGGCTGACAATAGTTCGTTTCTAGAGTTCAAGGAGCTGAGTTGCGGATAATAAATAATTATAAACTTTTCATGTAGGCATAGGTTGCATCGCTTAGTTTTGTTCGAATAACTCTTGCATTTTTTGATGATTTTCCACTTCATTGAATATTGTACGTCTGATTCCTTTAAAAGCCAAACGTATTTGCTGAGTGCGGTAGAATGCTTATGTTTAACGTTTCTAAAAGAATTAGTATGGTTATTAAAGCGCGTTTTGAATTGGCCCCCCGTATGTCCGACATAGGTCTTCTCTTCTGCGGTATCTTCTCTCGTCACCGTCGCTTGATAAACTACACTCTCTGTCAGGCATTTACCATCAAGTTTCCTAAGTATAACATCAAACGCGATTTCACCTGATGAGTGTGGTAAGCTTTGCTTGCCATACGAAACAAGTTTGTAGTGAATAAATGTTTAAATGAAGTGACTCAAGTTTGTCTTCTTTGTTATATCCGCTCTACTTCGGTAATGAGCACTCTACTCATATGATTCTAAACTCGATACTTGTCTATATATATATATATATATATATATATATATATATATATTATATTATATTATCTTTGTCAACATTTTATTTTATATGAGCCATAAAAATTCGTCTAGACTACTACAAGCATTTTACTAAATTTGCACCACGATTCTTAATAAAATAAAAACTTTAGAGTCTTAAATCTTATTATTCTTACAAATTCTTACTTTGTTCTTCATTGAGGTGTCTATTGTCTTCGTTGAGTTTTGTCACTCCTTGGCACTGATCTCAAATAATATACTCATTATACTGGATAGAGCATCCCGTGTTCGCAGTGAAGTCGGAATAGATTAGCGGCGACCATTTCCGGTGGGACCCACTTGGGTCCCATACAATATGGCGTAAATAGGAGTGGAAGCAGTTGAACGGCGTTTTTCGCCAAATTCTGGGATGTTACGAAGAGTTACCACCGAATTGAGGTTTGTAATCTTATTTTAAGTAATAGTTTAGTATTTTGAACTATTTTTTTGTTTAGAAAGTGGTTTTCTTTACAAAATACGCTTGCCTGTTTATTTGCTTCAGAGCTAGCAAGTAGCAAAGTCGGTAAACAAATGTCTGGAAGTGACTGCCTGTGTATTTGTTTCTTTCTAGTAACGCGTATTATTTGATGATTTACGATGATGTGTTTGTTTAACTTTTGATTTATTTCATGCCGATTAAACCCCAAGAAGTCATAACTGTTTCTGTTTAAACTAATAATCTCACCCGCTGTTGATACTGTTCACATGAAATATTCGAACTTTATAGTTTTGTCGAATTTGCAGTGCCGTATTAACCATATGGCTGAAGTGGCTTATGCCACGGGCCCCGCGCTTTTAGGGGCCCCGCGCTTTGCTCAGTTTCGATTTTTTAGCGCGGGGCCCAAAAAGTGTGGGGCCCCAAAAACCGCAAGGCCACGTACAAAAGTAAAAAAAACGATGCTCTAAAATTAAAAAAAGAGGTACCGCAAATGAAAAAGCGAGGCGCCGGGGCCCCAAAACTCAAAAAACAGGCCCCAAAAACAAAAAAAAAACCGAGGCCCCAAAAATAAAAAAGCAAGAACCCATAAATAAAAAAGCGAGCTAGGCCCCAAAACTAAAAAAAGCAAGAACCCATAAATAAAAAAGCGAGCTAGGCCCCAAAACTAAAAAAAGCAAGAACCCATAAATAAACTAGCGAGGCCCCAAAACTAAAAAAAGCAAGAACCCATAAATAAAAAAGCTATAGCGAGGCCCCAAAAATAAAAAAAGCAAGATACCATAAATAAAAAAGCTAGGGAGGCCCCAAAAATAAAAAAAGCAGGCCGGAACCATAAATAAAAAAGCGAGGCCCCAAAAATGAAAAAGCGAGAACCCAAAAGTCAAAAAGAGCCACAATAAGCGAGGCGCTGTTGCCACAAATACAGATGCGTCCAAGAAAAGTGCAACGGCCGGAAAAATTAAAAATTGCAGTTAAATTGCCTGGGAAACCTGAATTCACAGGGGGGGGTCAAGGGGCCCCGCGCTGATAATATGCCACGGGCCCCGCGAACCGTTAATCCGGCCCTGCGAATTTGGGCTAATGTTCAATCAGTTCAGATGGTTTTATTATGGTTACACTACAGTATGTATTTTGCCCAAGCCCTTGTCCCTTGATAGTATTTCATTTTGTCTACAGTATATATATCTCAAACAAAATATGTACATACTGTATAACATTTTGAGCTAGTGGTAGTTTATTATGGTTAGAGAGCATCTTACTGGCCATTAAGAAGTTACACCCAAGTTTGATTCCTACTCGATCAATGCAGTTTTACTGTGCATTTAGCAGATTAAAATTTTATCTAGTTTGCTGAAAGCAAGAAAAGTCTTTCCAGTTACATGCATCCAGGATTACTGTAGATCTAAGGATGTTACTCTCTGCAATCTGGGTTTAACTCCTACTTGATGCACTTATCAGATTAAAATTTCACCTTGGATGTACATTAGAGGAGTGCTTCTAGTTTGACTCTACCAAACACCAGAGATTTCTTCTGGGTACTCCAGTTTCCTCCTGTAGTAACACTGACCAATGAGGGATGACTCTTGCTGGACCTCTAGGAAGAACAGTTTAGATATGACTGATAGAGTTATCAGTATCCAGAATAAATAAAGTTAGTTTACTTCAGTTTTCGTTTGTAGTAACATTGACTAATGAGGGGTGACCCTTACTAGATCTCTAGGAAGGATAGTTTAGATATGACTGATAAGGTTATCCAGTGTAAAGACTGTTTAACTGTTACAGTAGTTTAGTTCAGTTTCCTTTGGATGCATGTGACTTGAGTGCTTCCAGTTTGACTCTACCAAACAGCACAGGTTCCCTCCGGGTACTCCGGTTTCCTCCTGTAGTAACATTGGTCCTTAGATAAAGTTATGGTATATCCAGTGTAAATACAGTTACCTGTAGTTTACTTTCCTTTTTTGTTTAGATTAGTTTTGTTTTGATTCTTACTGATGCTGGAAGAGGACAAGCTTATTCAATTTTTTTCTTATTTATGTACCAGAAAGGTTAGCTGTGGTTTCCTTTCCAAGATGGTAAAAACGAATTTTGCTGTAGCTTTTTGCAATGGACTTGATAAGAGCAAAAACATGATTTTCATCAACAAGAGAATCTACCATATGGTTGTCAAGCTCTGTGAAGATTGTGCCAGTGCTCCAGCCACCACTGGCGCTAGATAGTATTTTAAAAACGTTTGACATTTTAGTCCTTTGCGGCTTTGCCTTTGTACTGTATTAGAGAAAACTTAAATTAATTTCAATAAAATTGTTTGTACTATCCAGAGCAGCTTACACTAGCTTCAATTAAACTAAAATCTTATAAACATCTATATGCATTGTTATGATCACTCATCTCAAAAAAAATAATTAATGACTGCTCTTGTCTTCTGCCAAGATCAGCTAGTGATAATTTCTGCATAAAAAGGTTGTGTGGATCTAATAAGGAAAAGACATATAGATAGGTATGAAACCTAAAAAGTTGTATGATGCAAGATATTGAGGTATGATAAATGTAGTAAAGATTGAAACTTTTTCAAAAATAGCTTGAAATGAAAACACTTCTGTAGTAAATAATAGTTTGGAATCATCCTTCTCTTTGTTTATTTTAGGAAAAAGCTCATGACTTATTATCTGTTTCAAATATAAGTCTACACAAAGTACAGTAGTGTCAGTACACTGAAGTATATAAAATATAAAATAATATAGTAGATTATAACCAATAAATAATTATTTCTGTGTGTAAATCAGAGCTGGCCAAACCATGCCCCTTTATTATAATTTTACTTCAATCTCAGATGATTCTACTCTTTCAAATACCAGACAATTTGACTTTGTCAAATAGAAAACCCTTGGCAATGACAAGTCTCTCCAGCAAGCCTAGGCAGCCATGAGTTCATCACAGATATAATATAATATATATATATATATATATATATATATAGACAGGGTAAAATAAAGCAAGAACACACAGCTGGTAACATGTAAAAAATTAGCCAATAGGCAAAAATATATTTTTTTATACAAGAGGACAAATGGACAATTAATGTATTACAAATATTGAAAATGCACACCATAAATGCTTATTGCTAGGTGAACAGGAATTATCTTCGTCAATATTATAGTAACAGGACTTCATCCGACTTCATCAATAATAGTAAAACAGTGAGTTAAATGCTTTAAATTTGCCTGTTTAATAAATAAAGTATAACTACAAACTTCCAATAAACATCTTCAGTTGTATAAAACCCTCAGATCTTCTGATCCAATATACGTTGAAAAAGACGGATATAGAAACGGTAATATTGTTACTTTGTCATAAAGTCACTGTCAAACTGCTAAAGTGAATACAAGATGTTATTTGTTCCTTACTTTAGTCCTTTAATAATTCTTCAAACTGTAGCCTGGTGGCCGGTGCTGATTTTCGTTCAGTAAAATCGTGAAATTTCGGCTGATTTTCCATGATCCCAGCCACTTTTAAGTTGTCCCATAGCGACAGGTACATTTTCTTGTTAAGGATGTAAAATTTAGCTGGTTTTCGTTAAAAATCCGATCATTTAAAGCGAAAACTATGATTCAACAATAGTAATATAACTACGAAGTGGGTCCCACCGGATATGGCCGCCGCGAGATTTTTAGTCTCACTTCCGACTTCAATTTTTGCAAGGCGCGAACCAATAGATGCTCTATCCAGTATAATGAGTATATTATTTGAGATCAGTGCTCCTTGGATTGAAATTGTGGCCGCCATTTTGAAAAATCCGAGTACAAAAATCCGAATCCCGATGATTGTTCCGAAGTTGACTCGGACCTAGTACCTCGCGGTCACCTCAACTGCGAGTATCCCATCTAGCCACGACCCTATGCCAAGGTTGAAATTTGCAGCACAAGGTCAAGGCGACGGTTGTGGCCGGTCTAGATGAGAATAACTTTCGATTTTTACTGCGCCTAAAAAATCTTGAATCTTGGTGGCATGCATGTTGTTATAGCTTCAAATACTCATTTCAAAAATTTTAACATTAATTCATATCGGTGCTTAAGATTCTACGGTTTTTCAAACAATAATGGCGTGTTGAAAAAAACACCTTTCTTTGAAACAGCCTTGACCCGAAGATGCACCGTCCCAAGTTTCGGTTGGACATGATCGGCGAAAAAAAGTAAAACTCGCAGGCCATGAGACACTAGAAGTAGAACTATAAAAGGTCCGTGCGCGTCCATGCTTTTTGAGTTTTGAATTGCGTAAGAATTCAAGGTGGAAGGCTGTCCCTAAGGGATTTTGCTGCCTGAAGTGCAGGTGAAACGACTGAGGAAGCTGAAGAGAAGTGCACGAGGAGCGAAGCGCTCTGATCTGTTGTCTTAGACTGTCTTAGACTGTCTTAGGAGATTCCCCTACTTATACTGTTTTCAGTTTGCTCAACGACAAGATAACGTGCACTAAGAAAATATAATAAATATATTAAATACATTAATATATAATATATATATATATATATATATATATATATATATATATATATATATATAACTTAAGATGATAAGACAAGCAGCCAACAAGAAACTATAGGCTATAGCGTTGTACTGGCAAAACTTGAAAACGTATGATCAGAAAGTGCTGTAGCTTTAAATCGCTTTATAAAACAGCAAATTTAACAGGTTGACTATTAAGCAGTGTCAGTATATATCAATCTGTATTCCAACAAGTCATGGTTTAATGGGGTTACAGAGAACTCCTTTTTTTAATCTTACATGTATCCAAGGTCCATTTGTAATTTTTGCTGAAATTGCATGGCACACAATTGCTGAAATTGCATGGCAATAACCATTTTTGTTAAAGACGGATTACCTCTTTTAATTAGCATTCAAATTCTCCTCGTTTGCCAAAGCTCTGTTTTATCCAAATCAGGGACCAAAAATATCAAAAATTTGTAAAAATTGTTTTTTTGTTCGTGGGGGGCATGCATCAAATACTTGAACCCCATTGGCTCGCAGGAAAGTTTTGGCGCAATTTTTTGGCGCAAAATTCCGAATAGCGACGACATGCACCGAGTGTTCGCCGCTCGGCCGATCGGGAATATTGTTTTCGCTCAGATATAAAGCTTTTAATAGCTGAGTCTTTTGGCTTTTGTCCTACGTTCAATCAGGACTTTTAGAGGAGATAAACTAGTTCCCTTATTTGATTTGACATGGTTGAACCGTAAAACTATTCATCAAATCAGTAAGCGGGTAATGGCGGATAAAAAACAAACTTCCCGTTTTGGTTGGCAAATCATGGCAGTCAATTTTGGCAGTGACCCAGCGTATATAAAAGGAGATGGATCACTGGACAACCTGGTGGACAACATACAACGGTTAGAAAAGCGGGAAAATTTCAGGTAGGTTTGCTTGTATTGATTTTAAGATGCCTTTGATATGCATCCCAAAAACTTTGTTTATACACTTACAATAACAGTTAAGCCTTTATAAAGTCACTGCTTGGACGTTTTATTTGATATACAAAAAGCATCAAAACCTTTTCCCAAAGTTTTATGCACAATGTTTCGTTACGTTTTTACGTTAATTTCAATAAAGTTGTTAAAACTAAGAAACAAGCCCAGTACGGTCATGGATAGGGGTCGATTAATTTTTATTAAGCTAGTCGAATTTTTCAAAAAACGAGCTTTTAGATTATAAATCTTTTATACGCCTTCACTGGCAACATTCGAGAAAAGACTTAAAAGTTCCAGCTGCGGATGAAAAACAAACTTTCCAGTAGGCAAGTAACTAGTAAGCTTAAGTTTTGATCTTCATACGTTTAAGTTAAGTTGCCATTAGTTTAGTTATTAGTTTAACTATGAGTTAACATTAGTTAGAGCAACTTAATATTACAGGACATTTCGAAAGGCTTTATTGCAAGTTATGGTATATTAATTTATAATTAATTTATACCCTATACTAATTTATTTATACACTGCTGAAGAACAACTAGATGCTATTTAGTATTTGGCATAAATTGGTTAAGTTATATATTGAGCCATATATTTGATGGTAATTTGCAGTCATAGAGTTAAAATTTGGTTTGAACAATCATTTCAGTAAATCAAAACTATTTAGTATATTTATTCAGTAAAACATAGAATTTAGTAATTTTTTTCTGGAATAGATCAAGTCTCCAACATGGCAGTTTTGACAACACATGACACCCCTCTATATAATAGAGGTGTGTTACCAAAACAGCCTTGTTGGAGGGCAACATCATCAAAGTTTTGACGTTCAAAAGGGCAAATAATCAATGGCAATTCTTTTGTTCATACTGTAGGTTTTTACCCTCTGAACAGGGGAATACATTGTACACAAAACCCTCCATAAAGTTTTTGCAATTAATTATAATAGACAGCATTTAGTAATGATATTACAGTACAAGGCCCAGTTATTCAAATTGCAATTAGCTTACTCCAGGATTAGTGGAATTTTTTTGGACTGTAGCATTAAATCATAGAAAGCTAGTAAACAGTTTAAGTTTGCAACCAGGTGAAGGATGAGACATAAGGATTGCTACTCTCAGGTTAGAGATATAAGACTCCAAACAAGTTACCTATTTTAAATAAGATCGCCACCTAAGTCTAAAATTCTTCAATCGAAAAATCTACTTTATATTTTGGGAGAGATCCACCTTGGATTAACCCCCATTCCAATTTCTGTTCATATTTGTATATTTTCATAACTTTAATTTTGGGGATATATACCCACTTTGTGCAATGACCCTAATTTGTTTATATAATAATAGTTAAAATACTCATTAATAATTCATGAGGAAAACACAAAGAAAATCCATAGCATATCAGTGGTTGTATATCTGATACAAAATCCTCTTGATTTAATCAAATTTAACTTCAATTTTCTCAGCTAAAAGAAAACAGTCACCAATATGGTTGCTAAATATGGTTACCATTTAACGTGTGTGTTGTATCAGATATACAATCACTCGCCTTTGGTGCATGTTTGTATATCTGATACAACACAGCTGCTCATGTTGTAAATAGTACATATCAAATGATATCATCTTAGTTTCAGGGGGATACCCACTTTGTGTGGTGACCCTGCCAATTTGTGTATATATATTATCTTAGTTTTGTAGAGATTCCGTCGTTGTGTGGTGGCCCTATATATATTTTATTTAGTTTTCCAGGAGATATGCACTTTAGGTGGTGATCTTATTCAAAATAGGTAACTTGTTCGGAGTCTTATATCTCAGGTTATTTAATAGTTGAGTCGGTTTTCTAGAGCTGTATCTACAATACATCCCAAGAGAACCAATAATAAAATTCCTGTATATAAGGTAGATATTGCCCTGGTCAACAGATCAATATCTAGATATTGCCCTAATAATTATATATTTTTTCGAAAACATCCTCAACTATTAAATAAGTCAGTTAATTACCTCGAGCCTTGGCTTTTATCCAGATAAACCCCTTGGGGCCTGCAGCCCCTCGGGCTGTATTTGGCTAAAAGCCTCAGTTCTCAGTAATTATTAGATCGAAAGCTGCCATCATAGGATTAGTGCTAATAACCCTTAAAACAACTGGCTCCTGCAGTTGGAATATAGATGTAATAACTATTTTTCTTATTCTAACACAGTATCAAATGAACCTGTACAACATGATTTTCAATCCAATTATATTACAAGAACAAGAATTATAGCCAGATTACCTGAAGACTGAGTTGGTGTATTAAGTTTTTGAAAGTATTGAAGTATTTCATTCGTCAAAATTCTCAGCAGTTCACAACCTTTTTATTTTGCTATATTCTTAACACTGCCTATGCAGTACTCTACTTTATACTAAGAGAGCCTTTGTTATTTTATTCTGGCAATCAGCTTCAGCACGAATAGGTCTATTTATATATTTAGGTATATTTATATTATAAAAGTTTTTATCACACTTCACTGTGGCCAGCTACTTTCAGGTAAGCAAGTAGCTTTCATGGGTTGAAGTTAATTTAATTGGCAGGTTTTAGCTGAATCTAAGACTTTTTTATGGCTGGATATCACTGACAGCATACAGCATAATCTGGTGATGAAAATTAATTGCCCAGCAAACAATTTGTAGAAAAGCCATAATTTACATGTAGACAAGTGTCAAGATCAACATTTTGTTGCTCATGGTTTAAGTTCTTAAAATTCCTTATTGGTTTATTTAAAATACAATTTATTTAAACTTTATCCTACAAGCAGCATCGCCTGGAAATTTTGAGTATGTGTTAGGTAATCCACTGCTGGTTAACCTATTTTAAGGAGCAAGTGCTCTAGAGTTGGTGTATAACAATTATACCCTTACGAAAAAATCCTATAGGATCCTATAGGAACAAATTTTCCTATAGGAATTTGAATAGGAATTCCTATAGGAAAATATGCTTCCTATAGGAATTCCTATAGGATGCTATAGGAATAAATTTTCCTATAGGAATTTGAATAGGAATTCCTATAGGAAAATATGCTTCCTATAGGAATTCCTATAGCATCCTATAGGAATAAATTTTCCTATAGGAATTTGAATAGGAATTCCTATAGGAAAATACGCTTCCTTTAGGAATTAAAATTTATGTTGGTCAAATTACAAAATAAATATTATTAGCAAACATTTTGGTCGTTGGTCTAAAATAATTTCATTTCCATACAAAAAGCAGTTGAGACACACCTGAAATTCCATATCAAGATAAAAATTGCTATTAGTTCGGTTCTTCAACCGCATTCCGCATTATCAGACCGTTGCCATAATTCCGAATTAATATGTGAGTGTAATTTTGAAACAGAATAGCATATCAGAATTCAGGAAGAAAGGCTACAGGTAATAAAACTTCAGCGCTAAACAGCGCCGTCACCAGTGCAGAGGCTCCGTCTAGCCAGTGTCGGTACCCAGGCGCATGCAGCCACGAAACCGCGCAGATAGCGAGCGCGCATTGATACTTGGGATAGCGTCATTTCATTTTCGATTCTCATCTCAGCGCGCCACGTTTGAAATTAATTTGTGATGGTGTTTTGGCTTTTGAGATTCAAGCTATGGAAACTTTTGGTAATAAAAGACTTTTTGTTTGCGAAGAGATCAGGCAGACAGTCTTCACCGAAGTAACATGTTCTTACCGAAAGATTTAACTAAAAGCCATGAAAATCCAGTTGAACCAAGAAAGTCCTAGAAGCTTCTCTCGTACGAGGCTACGAGCAAGGTAAGAGATTGAGTATTTATCGTTTGTTTTCTATTGTCCTGCTTATTGTAATGTGAAATTTTCTTTGGCTCTCGTCAAATTTCCTGTTTGATTGTCCAATACAAACCATTTTATACTGAAGTTAGTGTAGTTGAAGTCAATGTTTGGTATTAAGTCATCATCTAGTTTTGAACATGGCGGTTGGAATCTCTTCTCAATTTAGTCAATTGTGGTTCCTAACAAACTCTCAAATCATTCTACATTTTTTGCCATTCTTTAGCCACCGTTGCTTTCATGATAAGGATTATCTTATGTAAAACTAAAGCATTCAGATTTTGAGGTAAAATTTATTTGTGTTAGTGTATTTTCACTGAATCACTGACAGTCTGAATTCATCATATTTATGAAATATTAAAGTGTTGGTAACAGACTAACAGTATGTTTTGTGTGTATATGTGTTTGTTTGTTTGTTTGTTTGCTTTAAATTCATTTCATATATTATTTTCGCTTCTTTTCTAGTGCATAGGGTAGAGTTACCTTGTTCAGTTGTGTTCAACCATTTAATTCAACTTGCTGTTTTATATATCGCCGTGGTTAGAGGTCCGACACCGGACCTTCTTGTCCTACGGTTATAGGTCCGACAAATGGCATAACGCATGCGCGAGTTATATAAACGAGCCTTCAACACTGGTCAGCGATCTTGCTTGACGGACCGGAGTTTGATTTGTTAAAGATCCGACAAAATGTCGGATCTTGTGCTAGAGTTGTTAAAGATCCGACAAAATGTCGGATCTTGTGCAAGAGTTGTTAAAGATCCGACAAAATGTCGGATCTTGTAGTTCAGTTGCTGCAAGTCCGACAGCTGTCGTACCTTATGGTATATTTGTTCAGAATCAGCGGAAGATCCGACATTATCGAGTCTTATCTTTGACTTTGCACACTGATGATGCAGGACACCCCGACATTTTCACACTGAGATTAATAATGGCTGGCTTTGGCAAAAGAAACAGTAGAACAGACATGTCATTGCAAGCTTTCTCAAGAAGGTAAAATCTTATATTTTATTAAAACAAAATTATTTTTAATTTGTATTCTGCCAATTGATACCTTGGTATATTTATGAACTATAAACTTAGTAAATTATTTCATTATGATTAATGGGCTAGCCTATTAAAGATGTCCTTTAAATACATGATTATAAAAAATAGTCGTGTAAGCGCAACGAGAATTTTACTAAGAAATATAAACTTTTATAGAATGCAGTCTTGCAAGTATAAACTCTCATTATTTTAAAGTATATTGCTAAAAAATCCAAAAGAATTAAAAAAACCCTGTATAAATTCACTGTATTAATGCAGTTTCTGATTCTGCATTTACTATGCCCTCTATCATTCTTTCTAATGAATATCGATGTGGCTCATTATAACTGTGTCAAAACACCAGACTGTGCTAGTGTGCCACATAGGTATTTATTGCAGCAACACAGTTAAATCAGGCTGTGGGGCAGATTTAAATTCCCAGCAAGAATTTTAAATAAGTATATAATGGATCCCTCAAGTAGGAAGTTTAACTTTTTCATCACTTGAAGAGAACTCGATCATTCTGTACAAACAAAACATCTTTGAGCTGTTATCAATCAAAGAAAAGTGACTGTAAGATCAATAAAAACTAAGTGGTTAATAAGTTGGACGACCAAATATATTTATAGCAGACCATTTACTGTTATACTATGAATGGAGTAGCTGTACTCGTTGCTGTACTTGTTGTGTAAATACTCAACAAAATTTGGTGTCAAAACAAAACATGGCAGTGTATGTCTGTTGAAAATACATAGTAGTGTAACCCTTAAATACATACTAAGAATCTGTTGATGTTTGGTCAGTTCAAAATAATTTCCAACCTTTAATTTTCTGACAGAACTCTTCATAGAAGGTGCAGCAGCATGTTTACAAGCAAAGATAACAAAACGAAAGCAATTTACATGTATATACAATTTACTAATTACATTTACATACAGTGACTAGCTAAATATATTTACATGTTACACAGTTTCAGGACCAGCCAAAAAATACTTTTTATAATATTTCACAGCATTAAGTCATGGTCTGGGAAAATCAATGAATTACTTTTTTTGAGAGAAAAAATTTACGCACTGTTTCAATGTCATCCTGACCTGGTATTACTTTCAACTGAACTAAGATCATTTACAGATATTAAATAGGAAATTATATGCAAGATATAATGTTAGAGAACAATGAAGTCGGTAACTTAAAGGTGACGTATAGTCTGTTCTGTGCATGACTGCAATGTGGTCCACAAAACATGACATTCGTAGATAATTACATGAAGCAAAATGTAAACCGTTAGGAACAACATTGGATTTCTTCTATTTCTCCTGAAAATGTTTTGTTTTGGGTACAAGTAATGAATGGGAACCAAGAAAAGCTTACAATCTTGAATAAGGTATTTGTAAATAAATATGTAAACATTAGTTTCGTACATGCGCAGAATGGACTGTACATCGCCTATAATGATTACTGGTACAAATAACAGAAATGCTAAAAATGTGGTGAATAGTCATTAATTGTACATGCAACACGCATACAGTATATACAATACAGAATAAGTTTGTACTTCCTACATGTATGTTCCAAGAGAAACAATTCTTTAGTGTTAATGTTTATCATGCCTAAGTCATTTTGAATTTGCATAGCAGTTGCGGCAAAACCAAAACTTGGACTTTGGTGGTTTTTTCAAAGAAGCACAAGTAAAATGGAACCAGCAAAGACAATCATCACAGCCAATGGACTGGGCATCTTCCAGTTCTTCCTTGCAGCACTTACATATCCAGCTATTGGTTAACTTTAACTGTTTGATGATATCCTCCACCAGCAGCCATGCATCTTTTGAAAAATAGCGACGCAGACGCATAAAATTCACATTTTCACCTGCCAAGGCAGGATTAACCTTTTCAGGTCTTGTTTCAACCAGATCTTCGTCAATAACACCCCCTTTCAGGAAATGATTGACATCTTTCGGATCCAAAAGCCACATTAACAGAACTGGAATAAAGTAGAAGACAGTGGAAGAGTTAAGCCAAAAACAGAGCTACTAAAGTATGATACATTGCACTAAGTGGCAGGTTTCCCCAATTCCCCTTGCTCTGGCATTAGCCAGAGTAAAATTAATAAGTTGCACATTTGTAACCATGCCACATGAAGGATTATACAGCAGAAACCTGAGGGATCTACTTATTTCATAGTTGAGGATGTTTATTGTTTTGCTAATCACTGATTTCCATATTTTAGGTGTTGTGCATTTTTGACCGATCCAAAATACAGTACTTCTGTAATTAACAATGCTATTTCCGGTGTACATTAACTTTGCAGCAAATCGAAAAGGTGGTAAACTACTAAACTGCTGAGAATTTAATAAATTTACTACCTTTTCGATTTGTTGCATTTTCAAACCACTGCCTAGGCAGCACTCTTCATTTTTCATACAAGTCATTACCTTTGTCTTTTTCCTGTGGCATTTTCTTGACAAAAGGTGTAGGCTTGTTTTTCTCAGTGCCGGTTGTTTTGCTCTTTTTTCTTGGAAGCCCAATCACTGTCAACTCTGCACCTTTCGGACGCCCACGTTTAGGAATTCTTGCAGGAATCTTGACTTGGCTTAGACCTAAGAGAGTAGCAGACATTTAGTATGAGAATTTTCTTAATGCACAAGCTTGTCATGCACTCATGCAACCATCCCAAGCAGGCAAAGAGATATGTAGTTATTTTGACTTGGCAAAACAATGTTTGCTTTAGTAGTAAAATAGTACCACAGTGCCACTCCTTAGTGCCACAGATCATCGGTTTTGGTAACATGACTATGAATGCTCCAAGAACTGATACAGAACTCATCTTCACCCCACGACTCCATGGCCAAGTCAAGATGGAAGCGAAAGGCTTAGGAACTACTGTAGGCTACAAGTATTGGTGTTGTAATTCACCACACTAGTTTAAGGCAGTGCAAATGCATGGGTGCTATTAACTTACTGATATGTCCATTGGCCATTGGATGACTGTTATTGGTCTCTAAATCAGACACTGAGTTTTCAAGACCACCATCCAGTTCTGTGGCTTGGAGTAATGCACCATGTGCCATATCATGACAGTTTTCCGGTTCACTTCTTCCATCTGATTCATCAACAGTATGTTCTAAAAAGTAAACAAGACAATATAAACTTCTTCAGAAATTACAGGAACCACTGAGTATTTTAATAAAATCAAAGATAAAATCCATATCTTCACGCTCCAGTCTAACATCCTCTATACTATATATTTTGTACTTATAAAAGACTATAAAAATGAAGGCATAGATAGTGATGTCAAGAGCATACCTTCTGTATCACTGTCATAATTAACTTGATGGACGGAAACTTCAACACCATCTTTCCACGATTGTAATAAAAGGTTTAAAATCTCCATATGACTTGTAAATTGCCTCATGGGCCCCTCTGAGACAACCGAAGAAAGCTGCTGACATAACTGAAAAGCTTTCTTATATTTCTGGCCCTGAGAAAGAACTTTCACCGTTGATGGCTCTCCAACAGAAACTGCAGTGCTTGCAGGTTCAAGTGGCATGCCAGGGTTCTTTAGAACATGATGCTTTGACTGATAGTAGTCTAACCTCCATCTTCTGGGGAACAGGTTGGAATTGAACATTCTTACCCCAGCAGCCTTTCTTATGGCAAAGATGTGCCTACAAGGTAGCTTCATTGCAGTCCAAAATGACCAATCACAGGACACTTGTGACACCTTGACCCTTGAAGAAGTGCTGGAAAGTTCAACTGTCCCATTCAAATTTGCTTCTTCGGGGAGTTTTACATTGTCAGTTAACTCCATTTGCTTCAACACAAAGCTGAATGCATAAGGAGTCAGAGCTTGCATGTAGGCTGACTCGATTGACTCAGCGCTAAATGGCACAACTGGTCTCTTTTGCGTCATCATGATGGCTCGGTGATCCCTGGCATCTCTAAGTGATTGAATGGCCAATAGCAACTCGTCAAAAAATTTCTCTAAGTTTGAAAACTTAGAGCAAACACTCTTGATCTTTTGGTTGATTGACTCTATTCTGTTGTTTGTTCGATTCAGAAACGTCAAATTTGTAGCTTTGAGGCCTTCAACCCACTGCACATGAATTGGATGCCAGTTTTCCTCGAAATAGTCGACAACACTCTGGATCTTTGTGGCATGAAGCTCAGAACGCAATGATTTGTACTGCTCTACATTCTTAGCATATGTCATCTTTTGCAGAATTTCTAAACACAAATTCCGCTCCTCCAATCTGAGACCCATTTTTTCAGTGGTCACTTCTCTCCGAAATGTTCTCTGGGTATGGAATAGGCATATCAAAAGCTTTGCCTTTGGAAACTCTGAAGCAAAAACTTCTCTCTCATTAAAGTCTTTATCCGACATAATGGTCTCGGTTTTGCTCCAAGTTGGATTATGCTCTTTAAATATTTCAACCATTCTTCTTATGGTGGCCCCTTCCTCATTAGCGACTAGAAAAATGGCAACAATCTCACTTTCACCATTTCCATCCTCTCCCAAAAGGATATAGAGAGGCATCCTAAGCTCATTGAGCTTTTGTGTTGCATCAACAAACAAGATCTCTGGAAAGGATGTGTATGCAGTTTTCATTGCACTGTCTTGGTAAAACAGACCCAATAGGTTCGACTCGCTGTCCACAACAACTTCAGTCGTTGAACCTAAGAAAATGAAATGTATAAGCTGTGCATAGTGCATGATAGTCACAGAAGTGGGTGAAGTACTAGGCTGATGCGGTATTGAAAATATACCACAAATTAATGTAAACAAGCAACATAACACTGATAATAGACCTTTTCAACAAAACAGTGAATCATGGGTAATCAGGACTAAATTGAAAAGAAATACTTGACCCGCGGTGTGTAATATATATCAAAGGAAGCACATTGCACGGGTCAAGTATTTATTTTCAATTTATTCCGATTACCCATGATTCACTGTTCTGTCAAGGTCTATCGGTTTTAGCATAAGCGCAATACCGATAACACCGTAGATTTTCTACAGGAATATCGATATTTTTGAATTAAAAAACTGAATAATCGATAATTATCAATATATATATCAAATTCGCAATATTCTTTTTTTCTTCTAAGCAGCATTGTGGTCATTTTGGTCATCAATTTTACAATTCTTGGTCCAATAGCAAATGTAAACAAGCAACAAAACACTGATAATCGGTTTCAGTATAAGTGCAATACCGATAACACCGTATATTTCGGTATATTGATATTTTTTAATTAAAAAACTGAGTAATCGATATTTAGAAAATACCGATAAGTATCGATATACCACATCAGCCTATGAAGTACAATGTACAAACAAACCACTATCGATTTCCTTACCTGCATTCTGACTAAGCTTCACTGCTATTGCCTCTACGTCATTTTTCTTGACACCATTCTTAGCCATCTTTGCTCTGATATTCGAGATATCTCTTCCAGTAACAACCTGCCCACTAGTTTTTTGAAGATGGTTTTGAAGCTTTGCTTTGTTGCACTTCATGTGAAGCATTTTGGTTGCTTCATTTAAGAGATCTTGATCCAGCTTTCGCTGCTGTGGCAAATGACTGAAGGAAGTCTATAATGAATAGAAATAAAGTAATATTAGATATAAAGTTCAAAAATTAGATTACTGCCATGGCAATAGAAGTGTTCCTGAAGTATTGTCGAAATTCATTTGCTGGTGCAATTGATCTGATGAAGTTTGTTGAACTTCGTGCATTGCAGTTGCTTGGTTTACAGGTTTAAGGGAACCAATAGCATTATGAGTCAATCTCTGACAATCAATCAAATACAAAACAGGAAGTTGTTTAACAGACAAACAAACTCGGACAACCTATATGGACACTAAAGAGG
This sequence comes from Paragorgia papillata, assembly GCA_035771165.1. Classification (NCBI taxonomy): domain Eukaryota; kingdom Metazoa; phylum Cnidaria; class Anthozoa; order Scleralcyonacea; family Coralliidae; genus Paragorgia; species Paragorgia papillata. Next base: position 1,621,540 of record JAWNZC010000086.1, on the reverse strand, counting down.
TGACACAGTGAAATGGTTGAAAGGCATGCTTGGGGTAATTGCAAAAGTGGTTTCGATCAAAGAGAGTAGACAACACTTTTACAAGTTTTTCCAATTTTCCAGCCACAAAAAAATACAAAACTCAGAGAGAAGTATAAGTGGATTAGGGCATGCTGTCGCAGCAACAAATTCACTTTGTGCGAAAGATAGCTACATTTGCAGCTGTTATTTTATCCGTCAATGTGATCTAAGGAATGAAACCCTCTAATATATGCAGCCACAGCTTTACTACGCGGGCATAGTTACTCGAAATGCCAAGACTATGGGTTTGCGTAACTTTGCAGTATTGACCCATATATATTTTACATCAACAAAGGCTCGATAGGGATATCATATGACATGTGTTGATGTGTATCATGTGTGATGATTGATCACTAACATGTATTATTACTGTTCTGACCAAAGATTTTTATTATCTTTGTGAAATTTCCCACAACGTCCCACCAGATCTGAGTAGCACCATACTAGGTAGGACCTTACTGTATTAGGCATAACTGAAAATCATAACTGAAAATTAATTCGAACTTGAATGTTAAGACCCACATATTGACTGGGTAATACCCAATTTTAATGAGGTATCACTGGTTTGTAACCACACTTAGCCTTGTCTACTACTCAGTACCATTCTCAAGTAGACCTAGGGTGATGTTGTTTAATAACTTCAGTTGCCAAATAATGGTGAGCAGAAAATTTCTCAACCGAGAGACGATTATAGTTACAAACCAACCACTCCTCTGTGACTTGAAACTTATAATAAAGGTCACTGACTGTGTCAGTCAATCTACACTAGACTAATACCTCATCAACTGCGTGATTGTGAGTTTCTTCCATCCCGACGACTTCCAAATGACTACCATCCTTTGTCGCAATAAATTTGATCTCCATCGGGCAATCTTTCCTAAAGGTCCTGATTAAGTATGGAAGAAAGAAAGAAAGAATAAGTAATTGCTTTGTTTCTCATTAAGCTATATTAAATAGTGAATTACAGAAATGTGAAACACTGACTAGTAAGACTTCCTTCATTTTAATGTCAATAAAACACGTGGTCGTACTCTTAGCTTAATTGCATCAATCGCGTGTGGACCGCCCGGTCACCATGATTTACTGTCTAAGAAAGAATTGTCAGCATATCTACATACCTTTGATTTGGTCTCACTCCATTTGACCTTGATTTGAAACACTTCCCTCCAGCAATACACGAATATACAATGTGGCTGTAGCGCAAGTTCTCGTTCACTTTCCTGCTTGGAGTTCTTTTCAAGGTTGACGCGATCGTCCTCGAGTCTCTCACATACAATTGACAAAACTTTTCCGACCTGTAATGTTCAATCGCGCTGTTTACCTCTTCAAATGAAGAGTATTTCGCTCCAACTTGTATAGCACAGTGACCTTGATCCATCCTTCGCTTCGCCAGGACGCAAGGCATAAAGACAACGTGTTTTGATTTTCGAACTGAAAACATTAGCATAATACCCATGCTTGTGCGTCATCGGTCCCGCGCATGCGTTATGCCATTTGTCGGACCTATAACCGTAGGACAAGACGGTCCGGTGTCGGACCTCTAACGACGGCGTTTATATATTGGTAAGTAAAATCCTTAAAAAAGCTTAATTCATATACTAGTAGTTTATTTATTGAGTAATGACATAATGATCTATTCCTATGTTGATATCTCAAAGTATTAATTACAGGTCATATATTGGTCTAACTGTATGTCTTTTATATATATATATATACAAAGTATGAATATATATATATATTTAACAATTAACTTATGAGCTCGAAATTTCTGAGTGAATAGTTGACGAGAGTGGACAGCATTAGCAATAGTACACTAGTAAGTTTCTACTATATATATATAAACAAATGGAGGTAGAACGACTCAACAAATTTGATTAGGCATATTTATTACTATTTAGTTTCGTACCACGAGATGTGGCACTCTTCTGCTCTGGGTATCCATTGAGCACTCTGCCAAATGTTATTATAACCTACTCAACCTATCTATATATATATATATATATATATATATATAATATATATATATATATATATATATATATAAAGTATAAAGTATAGTTTTACCTTAAAGTCTTCGCTACCAGAGGTTTCACCCTAAACGGGATCATCAGGCGACTGAAAAATATCGGTTAGTGGGCTGCTTAAATGCGTTAGTTGGGGCGTGGGTGTGGACGAAACGTCCGGCGCATTCATTTGGATCGTGGGAGTGGGCGTCGAAACGTTGCGCGCATTCCTTTGATTGTTTAGGTTGTTGATCCGAAATCTATTTTTGTGCCGACACGTCGAAACTATTTCTGATCTTTTGTTTAGTAAGAGTTTACGGTGGCCCGTTAGGGACACGCTTGTTCCGTAGTAAATTGCGTTCGTTCTGTGTAAATGAAGAGATCTTCCTTAGAAATCGAGAGCTTCCTTAGAAATCTGAGAATTGAAATCTGAAAATTGAGCGCTTTTCCGTAGAAATTATGAACTTCTCCGTACAAATCGAGCGCTTTTCCGTAGAAATTTGGAGCTCTTCCGTCAGAAATTTAGAGCTATTCTGTAGAAAACTAGGGCTCTTCCGTAGAAATTTAGAGCTCTACCGTAGAAAACTAGAGCTCTTCCGTAGAAAACTAGAGCTCTTCCGTAGAAAACTAGAGCTCTTCCGTAGAAAACTAGAGCTCTTCCGTAGAAAACTAAAACTTATGCGCGCGCAAGCTTAGATCGCGCTGACCAAAAGACCGGCGGGAATGCCATCAAGAACCATCAAGTCGCCATGTGTAGATAGCACGCTTTCTTTTAGCTAGCTTTCTTTCAGAAATGTTCTGCCAAACCTGTGGCACAAAGCTTGTAGAGAGTGGAAGGTACTGTCACAAATGTGGGCAAGTAGTGTCAAAACAAGGTATGTATCTTAAAATTCAAATATATGTAAATCTACGTGATTTTATTGCAATTTATGTTAATATATGGTTTATATAATATATGCATATTTGAACTCGGTCAACCAGACCGAAATTTTCAACGCAAGCGTCCACGAGTAAAGTATGATACTTACTTTATAAAACAGTACTCCAATGAAAATATTGCTTCAGCCCCGATGGAAATGCTTTCTCTGTCTCGTACTTTTCTGGTCGACAGAATGGCGGCTGACTAGGATTCTTTAAGCTTGCTCAGAAGAAGGCCATAGTCAACTGTTTGAAAGCTAAGCAATATTAAAAATTGTAAACATTGCCCCAAATTATAATATTGAATTACATACATGTATGTAAATAGAAATGAATGCTGTAGGCTGTAGTGCTGTATTTAGCTCTCCTATTAAGAATGACATTGACATGAGTGGACCTAAAAAGCAGTAATTTCCCAACCTAGTAGCATTTTTATCCAGACTGCAGAGTTGGGCAGGCAATGGTGCACCCAAGATGTTTTATTTTGGTACCCCTAACCAAGTGGCAGCCAAGTCCACATGAGCATAGTCATAAAAAAGCATTGGAATAGTTACTTTCCTGCTTTCGTAGGGAGTGGTCATTATTTATGGGGAGGAGGGTTGGCAAATGAGGAAAATAATGGCTGAAAAGTTTTTCAATCCCTCTCAAGATTAAAGGCAAACTTTTAGAGCCCCCTTGATAAAAGCCAAAACTTTTCTGCCCCCCCCCCTTTCATTCACTTTACACACATTGTTTATAAAAGGACGATCTATTAACCATGGAAATTGAGCTATTAGTTTGTTCAGTACAAATGATTGTTTGTCAGGTATTCAACAGACATTCAATTTTTGTTTTAATAAAACATATTACCGCACATGTAGGCATTTTTGTAGTTTATATTATTACATGTACATGTAGGCATTTTTGTAGTTTATAAATGTTAAAGAAATTGATATTAAATATCTCACTAATTGTATAAATTATAATATTCAACAAATAGTTAAAAGGTCATGTCATGCATTCACTATTCTAAAAATCAGAACTCTATACAGTACATGGTATTTAAGCCTCAATTTTTTTGCCCCCCCCCTCTAGAGTAAACCTTTTTTGACCCCCTATATATGGCAGTGAAACTTTGCCCCCCCCCCCATTTACCACCCCCCTCCCCATAAATAATGACCACTCCCTTAGCCAGTTTACAGCACCCATTTTTCTCCAGCCTGGGTTTTATGAATTAATAGCTAAAGAAATATCAAATTGAAATTCTTAGAAATAGAATCACCTGGTTCATCTACAAGTACATCTTGCCAAGCACCAGTTCAATCACCTGGTTCATCTATGAGTACATCTTGCCAAGCACCAGTCCAATCACCTGGTTCATCTATGAGTACATCTTGCCAAGCACCAGTATTGTTCCAGGCATATCGGAAACTGAAGGAGGAAGACCGAAGCTCAAGATTTAAATCACCAAAGAACAGAGCTAGTACATGTAAAAAGGCAAAACTAGCAAAAGAAGTTAAAGTGCAAGTTGGGCTGGTTCGTGATTTGGATGGGAATGGTGTGTTAAAGAAGCTTAAAGGCAGAACTATTCCTGTCCTTTTTGATGAAAGTGATGATGGTTCAGCTCTCCTTCAGAAATCCATTGAAAAACATGCAAGGCATCATAAAGATTTTGATAGAGATGGTGTGTATGTCATACTTTATCATGACATGACACTTGTCAAACATTTGCCAGGGGGTAATACACCATTTACCTTGGGAAAGTACAAGCATGACCTTCTCAAACCTTATTCTAAGATGTATTTTTGGTTGTGTACTCAAGAAGATTTTGAGAATTTAAGCTGTGATGATAGTGAATGTAGTGATGATGAAATTGAGCTGATATGTTCTATGGATCAATCTCAAGACAAAAATGTCACCCACTCTTCACCAATATTTCCAACACCTGCATTGTCTGTTGAAACACAATTGGTAGCTGATGCACCAACCAAGCAGAATATATCACTGGCATCTAGAGATATACCATGTCCATCATCACAGTTTGACAGGGGTGGGATAGTGAAATACTTAGTTCCACACCAATGTCCCACTTGCTTTTCATATTTTCCCCGTGATGAGATAGAAGCACATGCAGACATTTGTGCAGAAAGCTGGATTGATCCAGTCGGTGAATGCGAAGCTGTTGTAGCACATCTCGATGAAGAGAAAGAGAATCTTGAATATTATCAGTACTTAGGGGAAGGTTCTGCAAATGGTTCTGCAAGTGATCAGATTGAAGATTTGCAAGGTGATAGATTGGAAGCCATGAAGGGAATTATTCAAACACTGAAAGCTAATGTTAAGAACACACTAATAAACAGAATTCCCATCCGGAGACGGTGTGTTTTTGCAGATTACATGGATGCAAGGCTGAAAAAGTATTTTAAACCAGAAGGACTATTGAAAGTTTCATTTCTTGGTGAGCCAGCCATAGATGGTGGTGGACCAAGACGTGAATTTTTTACAGGTACAGTATGCCATAATAATGCATTACATGCAAATAAGTGTTATTTCCCAGTAAATATAACAAGGGGGTAAACAGAATGTGAAGAAAATATGGGGGATATTTAAAGTATTGTTAAGTTAAAGAATCCCAATGATGGCAATGAAAATATGCAAGAAGTTATAAAAAACAATGCCAGTTCTATTTTTCTTGTCATATCTTCATTTTCCTTGCTGTTTCAGGATTGGTACAGTTTATGGTGAGATTAATAATTGTATTGCAGTAAGGGGCCCTCTTGATCAGGACACCTGACGTTAAGTAGGCCAATACATCTGAAGAAGGGTACAGGTATAGACCTGTTAAACAGGACATTCATCAAAGGGGCCCCTATGAAAATAAATTTAAAAATAATAAATAGTAAAGACTTATTAACCGAGTGCGCAAGGTCTGTACGGGAAAGTATTTGCCCGAGGTTTTCGTACAGACCGAGTGACGAAGGAGCGAGGTTTGAGCGATAAAACCGAGGGCAAATACTTTCCCATACAGACCGAGCAAATGAGGTTAATAAGCCTTTTATTATATGGCTTTTGGTTTGTTTTCTTATCTGTTTTTAGTTCTACGTTTGTCTTGATCAGGTGTCACTGTTCACCGTAGTTCTTACTTTTGAGCTTGTTCGTTTCACTTCATGTTTACACCTGTTAGGCTTTTATTTTTCACACTTTTAAATAAGAAGTTTTTATAAAAAGAAACACTGATGTTTCAGGATGTATTATTGTTCAAAATTTTCCAATGAATATATCTAATTCGCTTTTATTTTCATTCAAATCAACTCTTCAAATAATTTTCCCGCCAAAACGTGCAGGTCATTAAAAAGGATGTAATGCCCTCTCACAGTGCCGAGAGGGCATTACAGCTTTTTCCGGACCTCTCAGCAACCAATCAGCGTGGGCCGTTTTGGCGTAATGACCCGAAAACAAGCCCAGCCATATAATAATTTGAAATAAGCAATGTTTCCTCTGATGTTCATGTGTTTATCTTGGGACTCTAAAATCAATTATTAGTAATGGTCACTCAAGTCATTGCTGAAATTGCTCTGGTGCCATAGGGTTCACCCCAGGACCCCCCACCAGGGGTCTCCTGGACCTCCAACCAAGGCCCTATGCAGCCCCCACTGCAATATTTGCTGGCTGTGCTTGCAAGGGACCCCACATATTTAATACATGTAATTGTGTTTCATTCTCACAGAAGCTTTACATCATATAAAGCTGACCTTGCTTGATGAACAAGGCTTCCCAATTGTGAACATGCGTGCATTGGGGAATGAAGAATTTAAAGTTGCCGGTGAAATCATTGCCTCATCCATTGTTCAAGAGGGACCAGCTCCTTGCCTACTTTCCTCAAATGTATATGCTTACATTGTCAGAGGCATTTGTAGTGTTCAGGCGTACAACTGGTTAGGACAGCTGCAAGATGATAAAATAAAGACGGCAATTGAGAAGGTAAGTGATTTAAAGACCTTTACTTTTTATTATCTGAAATGCCAGATGATTTTATTCATCAAAAGGAGAGCAATTTTGTGAAATGTGATTTAGGTTAGTGCAATCTTGAGAAAGATTGATGTTGGTGGAATTAGTAACCGATGTTTCGATGGCCTGAGTGGCTGTCAGCTTCAGAGACAAAAGGCAAACTTGACGAACACTCTTTACGTGACTCGGTGGATGACCCATGCTGTCACGTAAAAAAAACCCCATAAAAAACAAAAAACAAAAAACCATAAAAAAAAACGTCAGCCACTTCCACCAACATCAGTCTCTCAAGGCTACACTGACCTAGACAGTCACTTTTCACAAAATTCTATAGACACTCCTACTGTAGGTTTAAACCATTTACTTTAAAATAAAATAAAAGGAGAGTAGGAGACCATCTCGGTGTTAATACATGTAACTCAAAAATTTAAATGCATGTCATTTACTTAAATCATATAATTATCAAATAAACAATTAAGTTACAGTACATACTGAATTTGTAACATTTTTTAAATTCATGTTGGTAATGTGATTGATCTACTTTGTTCTATTTATTCCTATACACATATGAAGATGAAAGCTTGCAAAACTGATGTTCAGTTGAGAAGCTTACTGAATGAAGAATATATGATGGATATCCTGGAATTGATTGGTTACAGGGGAGTTCCTTCCAAGGAAACATTGAACACGTGTGATGAGATAATTCGGTGAGCTTTATGTAATCTACGTTGTCAAAAAATATGTTTCTTAAGAAAATCACATGAGGAAACCATGTACTATGTACTACAAACTGTATAAATATTAAATTGCACAAAATCTGGTATTAACATGCAGTATTGAGTAAACTTTTTCAAGTAGTGGTAAAGGAAGTGAAACGATTTTTAACAAATAAATATGCGAGGAGTGGATGGCTAAACCTGTATGTTAAAATGTTAGTACAGTTGTTTTGAACATTTTTTCATGTATATTATTAATAACTAATAAGTAATAACATGGTTTCTCGTGCAATTTGTAAAAAAAACATGCACAAGTGAGTTTTTCAAATACTGTAAAAATAGCACAAGTCCGAACGAAACCATGCTATTATCGGAAAGCAAGTTTAGTACACAATGAGTGTTTCTACTTAATTATTTTCTACATGCTGTAGGTCTCTGGTGATTACAGATGTAAGCAAAATGTTGGCCATGTTTGACCAATTAATCTCAGGTCTCGAGTTGTTTGGAGTATTGACAGAGGTACGGAAGCACAGGGATATCATGGAATCGTTGTTGACACTGGAAGGTGCTTCACATTTTATGCTTACTGCTGATCTACTACTTGATCACATGGTGATGGAGTTCAGCCCTGAGGGGAGCAACAGGAAGCCACCAGAAATTAATGTACACAAGTTCATTTGCGATTATGTCCAAGAGATTGCTACTAGGGAAGGTATACAACACATGTATTTTTACATATATTTTCTTGGGTTAAACTACACTACTGTATTTTATTACAGACTACAGTGTAATGTATTATTGTTAATTTATTGTAAGAATTATTTACATTATTCTAGATGAAAGTCAGATTAACCTCTCAAACTTATACAAGTTTGTCACTGGTGCCCAAAGTGTGACACCACTTGGCTTGGAAAAAAGTATTACCAACATGAATGCCCAACTGGATGCAGATGTAGGCCAACAGCTTCAACCTGCGATTCTAGCCTCACATTTCCAATCCATTACGAAGATTCGAAAGCTTTTGAGAAAGTGATGGATGCTGCCATGGCAGAAAGTTATGGTTTTGGGCTTGTATAAAACCCCCAAATTAAAGCCTTGGTGATAAACTTGATTGCAGTTCTTTATTATAATGTACAGTATACAGTATATTACGCATGCTTGCCTTAGTCATGTTTAGTCACCAGTCCTGTTAAAATAACCACTGGGGGCCACCTTAAGAATGGTTTCACCAAATTGGATCAAACTTTTCAGGCTTGCTTATCACAAAAACAAGTGCAGGTCTGGTTTTCATGTGCTCACCATAAGCAACACAATAGGTTCCAGACCACTCAGTTCCTATACATCAATTCTCAGTTTTCTAATTTTTAAGATTTAAACAATTTTGATTAATAATAACTAATTTTTCAGATTTCAACAATTTGACATGTATGTTGCATCATGGCCAATGGAACAATTACAGTCGTGGCAATAGAAGCATTCTGAAAAATGTGGAGCAGTTCATTTCCTAACTTTTACCAATTCATTTGATGAGTTTCTTGCTCTCTTCGAAAAACTGCTAACTTCCTGAAATGTTGGAAACTTCCTGGTATTAGCTTGGGAATTGACCAATCACGTTCTGCTTAGTAATTAAGTACTAACCAATGTGATGAAAGCAGGAAGTGTAAAGTAGTTTGAATTGGCAATTAATTTGCCAATGAACTTCATCAACTGTTGGTTTGAGGAACTCATCAAATGAACTGGTAGAACTTACGAAATGAATTGTTCAACTTTTTTCAGAAAGGACAGCAAGCCTTCTAAAATTTAATGTTCCCTTAAAAGACCAAAAAACAACATATTTTTTAAATGAAGGAGACCTGGAAACTATTCTGTTGCCATGGTGACTATAAGAACCCCATACCTGCACTTGTTTTTGGTGCTGACATAGTCCCTAGAATTATATTGTCTGGAGATGCAGCGAACATCAAAGCGGTTAACAAATAACAATGAGCTACAATTTAGGTTGAGGGTGGCAAATAAGGTGCACAATCTTTTGTTTTACATTCATTAATATTTATAAAGCAACGCTGCTATTGGTGGTTGATTGCTTCATTATACCAAAAATACAATGTGTTCAGCAAGCGTTAAGGTGAAATAAGGTGAACAAAAACCTAGAACAAAGACTGGCTGCGTTTCCAGACAATTTATTTCTAGGGACTATGGTGCTGAGCAAGGCTGTGAAGTTTGATCCAATTTGATAAACATAATCCTCAGTGAAGCTAAATGAGTTTTGATAACAGCTATAGGTTGTTTGACATGTCAACATGAATTTAGCAGGTGAAAGTTGACTCACAAGGTCACCATCTTTTTCAGTACTGTTTGACAATGTGATTTTTGTGGTGTTTTTATGGTAATTTAATACTGTAATTATTTTATATCTTATTTAATCATGCATATGTAATTAGAATAGAAAAAAGTTGTAATGCTTCATTGTGATCAGCAGGATATTGCATTCCTTGAGAGTCCATTACATAATGAAAATAATCTTGAAAGATGTTTTCTTCATCTCCACATGCATTTGCACAATTTTCCTCAACCTCAAGCAACTTATCATCAGGAACTACAACTCGGCAATCAAATCCCCCAAATTCCTCTGGGATTACAAATAGAACATCCGGCACTCCAGCAACAGTTTCATGACGAGAAGGTCTAATATAGTGAGTATTCCAATATAGCTGCACTTCGTCAAGAGAATTCTGTAACACACCATTAAAACAAAACCACAAGCATTCTTTTGTAAATTCATCATCTAAGTTTAACTGTCTACCATCAACTAGATCTTTAAAAAACTGAATCCACCAACTTGAACAGGATTTTTTGAAATGGGACCACCAGTTTTCTATTCTCTGGTTGTGTGGAGATGTACCAAAAATATGAGCTTGTTCGCCACCAAATGGTGCATTGTCATCAGATCGGAAATAACACTGTGCTCCAGCAATTACACCATTTTCGGTTCCACAGTCACTTCGTGTTTGCAATGGACACCCTCTGTTCTGTCTAATGCAATCTAAATAGAACTGTGCAACAGTTTCCGGTTTATTATTGGACCTTGTGACCTCCAACCATAGGACTTTTCTGCTAAAACCATCAACTGCTCCATGGATTGGGAAGCCAAACGGCTTCAGTTTATCATATCCTACAGGTATGTAGATTGTAGAATATACAATTAAATATTCTTTTCAATGGTTATCACACCATGTACAGTGTACATAATCAAATTACTTTGGAACATGTGTATGACTAACATTGGATGATACATGCAATCACAAGATAATGTCTTGTCTAATTTGTTCTTTAAGTAAGAAATAATGTACACTGACATAATGATATGCTCAAACTGCCAGCATTTCTCACTCACATTGGCACCGTTTCACTATTATAATATTATTGTTATACACCAATGGCAGAGGAAATACTAAACATTTAAGAATTTTACACCAACTAAATTATACTGCTCCAATCAGGAACTTGGGTTAATTGGACAAGATATGAGAATCTGTAACTATCTTGACTGTCTCAATTGCTCAATAGTATGAGCACTAGAATATATTCATATATTTATTATTATATTAAATTAATCCTCTCTTCATTTGAAATTTTAATATTTTATAATGATGTTATAATATATTATGTTGATCAGAGGTGCAGTACCTTGGTGTGGGTTGGGGCAGTTTTGGATGCTGGCCTCCCCAGGAGCACCAAGATGTAGGCCTTCTAGGGGGTCTGGCCATCATCTGGAGACTGAAATGCCATTTCCTGCAATTTGGCCTGTTTAGGAAAGATTTTACAGAATTCTGAAGGTCAGAAAATGTCATTTGGCAATTTGGTCATTGAAATTTGTTCTAATTTGTTAAAAAAAATTTCTTGGGTGGAACTGTGGGCTGATGGGCTCCAGTGCGGCCCAGTGTCGGCATGCCACTGATGTTGATGATATATTATTATCAAGAGTATAATGTGATGCAATATGGGATAGAATCAAAGGTCAAGTGAACACCAATTAAGTCAGTGCATTAACATAGAATTATCATGGCCACCATAAATGGTGCTCACTTGACCTTTGATTCTATCCCATAATGCATCAACTTTGGGCTGGAAACTGGAACTCTTGATGCTTGTATACTATCATAAAATAATACATACATACCATCAAAATGCCAGCACTGATTAGGCCCATGGGACAAGTATTGGCGTCTCTTTAGCTTTTTCTTCCTCCTCAAATTACTTGCTTCTGGGTCCAATTCTTTTAAGATTCTCTGTACAAGTTTCCGTGGAACATGCAAGTGATATTTTATTCTTAGAATGTGCCACATTTTCCGGTAACCAACCAAGCAACCATCACCTTGCATTTCTTGCCTTATCAGGTTTCTAATTTCTTCCTCACAAATATTATCTTTTCGCCTTAATAAGTCGTAAGATTTGAGTCGTCGTTTGAGTGTCCGTACAGTTATGTTTAAGCCATGTTCACTCTTAAGCAGTTTAGTTATAAGTTCGTATTTATAACCAAGATGAAAATACTTTTCTATTATTCTTCGTTCATTGTCTACACAAACAAAATGAAAACATATTATAACTTTATATGGTATATTTCATCCAATATATATTATCAAATGTGAAAGGAAATAAATTGTCTTACCTGTTGTTTTATAACCACAATAAGGACAAAAGTTACAATTTTGGAAGGGAAACATGGCCAAACACTGTTCGCAAGCTGCCATATTGATTGGTGCTATATATAAGCGCCCTGGGTACAACATTGCCACATATGCGCGCGCATACGTTTTAGATTTCTACGGAAGAGCTCTAAATTTCTACGGAAGAGCTCTAGTTTTCTACGGAAGAGCTCTAGTTTTCTACGGAAGAGCTCTAGTTTTCTACGGAAGAGCTCTAGTTTTCTACGGAAGAGCTCTAGTTTTCTACGGAAGAGCTCTAGTTTTCTACAGAATAGCTCTAAATTTCTGACGGAAGAGCTCCAAATTTCTACGGAAAAGCGCTCGATTTGTACGGAGAAGTTCATAATTTCTACAGAAAAGCGCTCGATTTGTACGGAAGAGGTCTCAGATTTCTAAGGAAGCTCTCGATTTCTAAGGAAGATCTCTTCATTTACACAGAACGAACGCAATTTACTACGGAACAAGCGTGTCCCTAACGGGCCACCGTAAGAGTTGTTTGTCTGCCTTCATGATGAAAAGTTTTTCGTCCAAACATAAATTGCATCTTTTTGATCCTCCCGTGTAAGAAATTGAGTGTTTTAGTATAGACCAGGTTATGTCGAAACTTTGTTTTTTTTCTTTTAGATTCCAAATGTATTTCGAAAGTTCCGTCTCATTTGAATACTTTTTATTCTGGAAAGATTTAGTATGGTTACGATATCGCTCTTTAAATGTACTTGCTGTCATGCCAATGTATTGCTTGGTGATGTTTGTGTTGCTTATGGAAATAGATGCCTTGTATACTATGTTGTTTGTCATGCATTGCCCACGTAGGGGGCAATTGTCCTTAATCCTGCAATTGCAACTGCTTGTAACTATGCTTCGTGGCTTGCTTTTCCTGATTGTGCGTGAATTATGTTTCGTGATAATAGACTTGACGTTGTTCATGCAACTATAGCTAATCTTGACTGTGTTTCTGTTAAAAAGTTTGTGAAGCTTGTGTCCTGGTGGAAAGTGCTTGTCAATAAGACTAAGAAAGTTGCGTCCTATGTTTGTTTTGACATTTTTGTTAAATGGAGGGTTAAACCAGATGATATTGCTGTGTCTATTTCTGCGTGTTTGCTGTGGTGCTTCTTGTGTGTAGTTTAGCTCATGGTTGAAATTGCTGCGCCTTAATGCATCTTGGTAAATTGGTGCGGTTTCATGGAATGTCCGCTCGTCAGACGAGAGGAGGGAAATGCGCTTGTTGGTTGATGTAGGTAGCTGTCTTAAAATGCTTGGTGGGTGGTTTGCACGGGACGAAAAAATTGATTTGCACATTTGCAAATTTAATGACAAAGTTGTTGCAAACATCAACTTTGCACACGTATGACCAGATTTGCACATATGCAAAGTTGGAAATTGCCGTCAACTTTGCAACCGGTGCGGATTTGGCGATTGCCGTAGAGCCGCCGGTGCAAAGTCATTGGAAATTTGTTGCAAAGTTCTAACTTTACAAAAATGTTTGCAAAGTTTGCAAATTTATTGCAAAGGCGGAATTTGCTAACGTTTTTGCGCTACGTGCAAATCTTATGTAATTGATCATGTTTTCCATAGATGCAAATTTATAGCGGATTTAACTTTGCTTATGTAAAAAACTTATAGACCTTATTCCAAAATGCCCGTCAAATTAAAATTCTTTTATATACATATAAAATTGCCCTTATGAACTCGTTTTCATGTGGGAAATTCAAAATAATTTTTACTTTAAACCGAGGTCATAAGGGCTAATTTATATGCACATAAACGAATAATAATTCGGCGACCATTTTGGAATAAGGTCTATGTAGTTCAAATGATTTTTTTTTGCATTTATAACACTGTTAATTTATTGAATTATTGTGAGCAAACATCAAGCCCGGTTTTCAATTGCACGCAACAATGTCGTAGCGACTGGGGAGAGTGAAGCTAAGTATATAAGGGTCCTTCCGACAAGAGAAAAGAAGATTTTAAAATTCTTGTCGTTACTTGTCTTTGCTGGTCGCAAAAATCCTTGAGGGGCCGCAGGGATAGATCCCGCGCCTCTGTCTTTGTTGTCACAAAATAGAAACCAGGCGATTGCGTTACCTACAGGACATAGAATTCCTATAAATATAAACATATAATTTTCCCCAACAAACGTTTATTATATATATAAAAACTTTAAAAAGATAAATAACAAACTGTAACGGTAACATATGAAAACATTTACGGTATTTAAACAAATTAAGAATTGTTATTTTTTTCTATTTGATGCTAACCTACTTACTCACGGACAAATTAACATTAACTCATTCCTGTTCGAGGGCTTCCATAGAGGTGAATAAAATCGTCTGGCGTTAGCCAGAATAAAATACTAAACACCAATTCCGACAGGAAAGAGTTAAATTTTTAAACTAATTTCAATTAACAGTTCATTGTTATGTATTGGATTGAAGCATTTCCTTTTTGTTTTCTTTTTCTTTTGCCAAGTTGTCCATTAGTTTCTGAACTACAGTAGGTCTATTCAATCTGATAAGAAACATGTTCTCCGTCACATAGTTGTTTAGACGTCACTTCTATGTAATATTAGCTATATCTAAACAGAGATTATTGATTTTTGCGAATGACATTGTATGAACATCAATAAAGATTTTTATATTTTGAACAGGACAAGACAGGACAAGACAGGACAAGACAGGACAAGACAGGACAAGACAGGACAAGACAGGACAAGACAGGACAAGACAGGACAAGACAGGACAAGACAGGACAAGACAGGACAAGACAGGACAAGACAGGACAAGACAAGACAAGACAGGACAAGACAGGACAAGACAGGACAAGACAGGACAAGACAGGACAAGACAGGACAAGACAGGACAAGACAGGACAAGACAGGACAAGGCAGGACAAGGCAGGACAAGGCAGGACAAGGCAGGACAAGGCAGGACAAGGCAGGACAAGGCAGGACAAGGCAGGACAAGACAGGACAAGACAGGACAAGACAGGACAAGACAGGACAAGACAGGACAAGACAGGACAAGACAGGACAAGACAGGACAAGACAGGACAAGACAGGACAAGACAGGACAAGACAAGATGCAAGACAAGATGCAAGACAAGACAAGACAAGACAAGACAAGATGCAAGACAAGACAAGATGCAAGACAAGACAATATATAGATATCTATTTTATACATAGGTATAGTGCATAAAATAGGTATAAATTTTTGTTTTCTACAGTACTTACTTGTCTATACTTGTAAATATCTTTCTGTCTCTATGTTTGGTGGAATATAGTTATACTCTGGTCTAGAAATAACACATGAAAAGTTATGATACAAAATAAATTTACTTGCAAAATTACAATGCAGAAATTCGAATCAATCCAAATTACAATGCAAATGCATAACAATACCTGAGAAGTAAATTAGGCAAAGTGAGGCAAGACAAAATAATTAAGGCAAGGGAAGGGAGGCAGTCCTTTAAAACTATAAACTGTTTTACCAAATACCAGACACTGCCAGATAGCAGAATTTTACTGGATACTGCCCACTGGGCACCAATACCCATATCTGGCACATCTCTAAAAACTTTACAATATACTTATACAGAACAACATTATATAAAAATCATCTTTAATAATTTATAAATAAGTCACATTTAAAATAAACGTATTTTTCTACTTACTTGTTAAATAGTTAGTAGAATAAAATGATATCTTTCTGTATTTTTGTTTGGTTCTAACCTAAAAAATTACATGAAAATTTAAGATATTGAAATAGAGAGACTTGCAAAGTTACAGTAATATTTTCAAAATAATGTATTTCAATGCAATGCACTCCAATACAATGCATGTAATACAATGCAATGCAATGTAATGCAAAACAATGCAAAACAATGCAACGCAATGCAATATGACACAGTCCTCATTACAATGCAATAAATGTTAATACACTGGAAAACTATACAAAACAAAACTTTACAACACTCCAATACAATGCAATAACAATAATTAACAATGCAGTACAGTACAGTAAAGTACAAATAAAATACAGTGTAGTGAAGTACTGTGTAGTGCAGTGCAATACAGTGCAGTGCAGTACAGTACAGTACAATACAATACAGTGCAGTACAGTACAGTGCAGTGCAGTACAATACAATACAGTACAATACAGTGCAGTACAATACAGTGCAGTGCAGTGCAGTAGAGTACAATACAATACAATACAGTGCAGTGCAGTGCAGTGCAGTGCAGTGCAGTGCAGTGCAGTGCAGTGCAGTACAGTGCAGTACAATACAGTGCAGTGCAGTACAGTATTAGTACAATATTATAAAAATGATTTATTCAATTATAAATAGGTATTAAATAGGCATGATATAAGCAGCACTTAAAAGATAAATGCTTGAAAATTTACTATATAATACAATATTACAATGCAATGGAATGAAATGAATTGCATTGCAATGCAATGAGCAATACAATACAATACAATACAATACAATACAATACAAGACAACACAACACAACACAACACAGCACAACACAACACAACACAACACAACACAACACAACACAACACAACACAACACAACACAACACAACACAACACAACACAACACAACACAACACAACACAACACAACACAACACAACACAACACAACACAACACAACACAACACAACACAACACAACACAACACAACACAACACAACACACACAATACAATACAATACAATACAATATACAATACAGCACTCTGCAATACAATGCAAAGAGAATGTTTATACCTTTTAAGACACTGTAAAACTATACAAAATAATAAAAGAAATATTTACAATAGTGCAATACATTCAAACAAAACATTTGAATATAATTCAATACAGTACAATAGTATAAACACCATCTTAAATAATGCATCACCTATATAAAGTATTATATAGGTATGAGATTAGCTGCACTTAAAAATAAACAAATTGTTTCTTTCTACTTACTTACTTGTCTTATTTAGTTGGTAGAATATCTTTCTGTCTTTATGTTTGGTGTTCTATAGTTAAGTTCTGGCCCAAAAAAGGAATTGAGAAAGCCTTGATAAGCTTATATAAACTTTTATTTATAAAACAAAGGGTTGCAAAGAGTAACCACAAAAAGTTTTAACTTACAAGATACATTTATAAAATACAAAAACTAGTAACGATTTAACTTGTTTTCACATGCCAAACTTAGATATTTGATGTATGGGTCAAACACTGTCAAAATTTATATTTTTCGAAGACTTCGAAGATACAAACGCTATTTATCCCGCTGTAGAATACTGGAATTTAATCCAAGATACAGAATACTATTACTAATAGTTCACACTCCTTCAGTTTACTAACCTCTTTTTATCAAAGCAACGTGATTTCTTCAACTTTTTGGCGTCGTTTGTCGTGATCAATCTTCGTTTTCAGTTTTTGTTTGTACAGTGCCATCACTGCAGTGTTTAACAAGCTTTTTTGACGTCAAAAATCCACATATTCAGACAGATAGTACGGGATAAACAACAGAGGTTTCCTAAGGTACCACTTTGGTGACAAATGATGGCGTTTTTTTGTAGATGTTCACTATAAAAAGATGGATTTTTTCCTTGTGTCCATTGAGACTAAACCAACCCGCCATCTTCTTGCTTGAATTAGTGTGTTTTAGCGGGAAATTTCTTGAGATATGATTGGCCAATAAAACTATGAACAAGGCTCCGACTTTAATCCGACGACTTCCGATGACGCATCGATAAAAACATCGAATTATGAAAGCACTGCCGCAAAAAGTATTTAGGTTTTTTAGCATACTTTTTCATATTTAGGCAAATGCCTTTCTGTAGAAGCTTGTGTATAAGCATGTTTTAAGCATTCGTGTTGTTTCTCGGTGAGCGCGGGTGCTCTAGGATACAGGCTATATAGGGTATCCTCTTTGTAGGATACGTTACAATTTTTGTCATTCTACATGTAAGTCTAGAACATAGGGTTATATTTTTTTGGTCGAACAAAAAGCATGTTTTCGGTTTTTGTTATATATGAATGAACAAGGCACTGTTGATTAATTGTTATTGATTAATTAATTAATTAATTAGTTAGTTTGATTGATCAATGATTGATTGATCGATTGATTGATTGATTGACTAATTGTTTAATTAATTGATTGTTTGAATGAATGAATGAATGAATGAATGATTGATTGATTGATTGACTACTTGATTGATTGATTGATTGATTGATTGATTGATTGATTGAGTTTTATTCAATTTTACGCTATATATTTGCAACGGTGGGAAAGTTGTGCAAATTTAACTACAAATTTGCTTTTTAAATTGACATGAGCAAATTCATTAGTAAAATTTCGCAAAGTTACAAAACAGCAAAATGTAATTAGCACTTATAATAGCTAATAAGAATTGGCCGTACATATATTTTAAAACTACCAGATCTATTTAGGTTTGAAGTCTTAATTTTTTCAAGAGTAACTAAAGACAAAAAAATTAAAAGACAAAGAACTAGAGTAATCAAGTGTTGGTGAGACCACAACATGTATAATAAACATATATCTCATTTAATAGTTGACCTGATTATACAGGCAGGTAATTACTCGTTTTTCTAATTTTTACTTCTTTCAGATAGGATCGAGATTGGTGAAAGACCTGCTCGTATCATATGTAAAAAAACATCACATAATTCAGTTAAATCTCTATTTAGCCGACGTTGCAATACGTTTAAATTTGGGACCTAGTTTCAGTATCTGCTTACCGATGTTCACGCTTAAAAAAGCGCTATTAAACTGTGGTGAACTGTAGTGCATGCAAACAGGCTTTCGCTTGTATGAGAATGGCGATGAATAGAGGTTCCTAACAAACAACTATACAAGAGATGCCCATGTTTTAATTGTCGACAAAATATTCTTATACAGGTGTATCGTTTTTATCTCAAAAGAACGCGCTCAGCCTAATCAGATTCTGATCATTTACTAAGTTTGTCAAGCTTTGATCAAAACATCCTAAAAATTGTACTTTTATAGAAGACGGTCCAAACTTCAGTTTTACAATAAATTTGTAACGGCGTCAAAGTTGGCAAATTTAATGACGAATTTGCATTAAAAATTGACGTGAGCAAATTCATTAGTAAAATTTTGCAAAGTTACAAACAGTAAAGTTGAATAAACTATTGTGCAAAGTCGTGCAAATTTCTTTTAAAATTTGCTTTAAATTTACCCTCGTAGGCAAATTTATTTGCAAATTTGGTAACTAATTTGCAAATGCGCAAATTCATATGCAACGTCGTTGCAAATTTATCGGAATGCAAATTCAAAACACGCAGTTAGCAAATTACATGCAAATTTAGTTTAACAAATTTGCAAATTATTTGCAAATGTGCAAATTTATCGTAATTTCATTTTTTCGTCCCGTGTTGATTGCTTGTTTATGTATAATGGATCGTCATTGGGCTTTCGAAAAGGTTTGTATTTTCCGTTGCTTAGGTCGAAAGTAACGTCTAAAAAGTTTACTGAAATTAAATTTGCTTCTGCCGTGATTTTTAAGCCAAACTGTTCGAAACTTTTGTGAAGATCTTTTCTTGTTTCGTCTGCCAATCGTGCGGTCTTATTTTTTAGTACTGCCAATCCGTCGTCTATGGCACGCCAGGTGTAGCAATATTCAATAAACTCGACTTTTGTTTGATTCAACCAAAATTCAATGTTCAACAACAGACATTCAACAAGCTTATTCAACGTTCAACAAAACTTATTCAACATTCAACAAACTTTATTCAACATTCAACAAACTTTATTCAACATTCAACAAACTCATTCAACGTTCAACAAACTTTATTCATCATTCAACAAACTCATTCAACGTTCAACAAACTTTATTCATCATTCAACAAACTCATTCAACGTTCAACAAACTTTATTCATCATTCAACAAACTCATTCAACGTTCAACAAACTTTATTCATCATTCAACAAACTCATTCAACGTTCAACAAACTTTATTCATCATTCAACAAACTCATTCAACGTTCAACAATTTATTCAACCAATTAGTTGAGTCATTCCCAGACCCCCAAACCACAATGAACATTATAACGCCAAACCAATATGGCTGCTTTAACAGAAGATGTGGAAGCACAAATCAACATAAACGAATTCAACGTCGAGGAAGAATTACCATCATTTTTGCACTCAGTGCTCGACAAAGCAGAATACCTTATCCGTGATGACAACAGAAACGTATGTGGGATACAGACACATCTTGTTGTTCTCGATCAAACCATGAGTTTATTAAGATTGATATCCGAGCAAGTTATAAATGAAGATGACCGACAACAGTGGAAATCGCTAGCTAAATGCTTTGAAGATGTCTCACAAACGTTGCAGCAACACGTATCTGAACTGTCGTTAAGGCCAACAACCGTAAACTCACTACGGTGCAACGTTGTGCAAACCGGAAGACCTGGAAGACCTGCATTCCAGATACAACCAGAAATGTTGGAAGACCTCTTGGGGTTAGGTTTCTCAAAACAAAGAATTGCCAGATTATTGGGCGTCTCTAGGTGGACTATTCACAGAAGGATTCAGGAATATGACCTGCATCACTTGAGTGAATTCAGTGATTTATTAGATGCTGAAATAGATGGGATAATTAGAGATTATATTAATCGCCATGGAAGAACCACAGGACAGGTTCTAATAATGGGTTTTCTCCGTTCCCTTGGAGTACATGTACCAAGGAGAAGAGTACGTGAGAGCATAATCAGAGTTGACCCAGCCAATGTTGCATTAAGATGGGGTGCTGCTGTTTACCGTAGACGCTACCAAGTACCTTGGGCCAATTCTCTCTGGCATTTAGATGGACATCACTCATTAATAAGATGGAGCTTGGTCGTACATGGGTGCATTGATGGATTTTCGAGAAGAATAATTTTTCTCCATTGCAGCTCAAATAATCTGGCTAGTACTGTTCTAAATTTGTTCCTTAGTGCTATTGATAGAGATGGAGGACTTTGGCCTTCCCGTATTCGAGTAGACCATGGTGTAGAGAACGTACTTGTGTGTGAAGCAATGGTGGAAACTCGGGGGGAAGATAGAGGAAGTTTCATAGCTGGTCCATCAACACATAACCAGAGGATAGAGCGTCTCTGGCGAGATGTGTTTCGTTGTGTGAATCATTATTTCTATTATATATTTTATGCCATGGAAGATTCAGGTATTCTTAATACCACTAATCCTCTTCACATGTTCACACTACATCTGGTATTTCTCCCAAGAATCAACCTAGCTCTTCATGAATACCTGCAAGCTTTTAACCACCATAAAATACGAACTGCACAAAACTGGTCACCTTATCAGATGTGGATAAATAACATGATGAATCCAGAGAATCCTCTGTCAACTGGGCAATCTGATCAATTACCTGAGAATGCAGAGTTTTATGGATATGATCCTCATGGACCATCCCCATTTGAAGATAGCGACAATAATGTTGTTGTGCCACCAATAAACATGGAAAATGCCAGTGAGATCCAGGAAGAACTTTTCCATGTCATAGACCCCTTGACACCCTCTACCCAAATGGGCATTGATATTTATGAAGAAGTTTTACGTCTGTTGGCTAATTATGCACCCACAGATTAGTACTGTAGAACAACAAACCTGCACTTACTGAGCCTCAGGCCACTGACTAAAGTTAGTATATTTTAAAATAACTGACCAATCAGCTTTGACATTTTCCTAACTACAATAGAACCGGAGTTTTACAACCACCCCTGTTACCAGGTAAAAGTGGTCGTAAATGACAACCAGGTGGTTGCACATGGTAATGGCAGGTAGTGATATGATGTCATAGCAGCCATTTTGGCAGCACCGCAGTGGTTCTTTTAACATTGTTTCAAAAACTCATTCATAATTCATGAAGAAAATTCAAAAGAAGTTAAAGTTTAATCAGTGTCTTTATATGTGATAAAGATACCACGTGATTTACATAAACTTTAGCTTTGGTTTTCTCAGCTTAGACAAGGTTATTTTTCAAACTTACTACACCAATGAACTTACCAAGTGGTTCGTTTTTGAAGCCGTTCAATATAGAACTCACAGTTCGTGTTTTATCAGATATAAAAACACTTGACTTTGCCTTTTGTCTTTATATCTGATAAAACACTCCCGCTCATTTATTAAACAGTACTTAAAGGTTAGGAAAATGCCGATTTATAAAGATTTACAAGGGAAATGGAAAAAGCAAGAACACTTCAATGAAGTGCAGTTTATTAATGTTAATATTTTATTTCGGTATTAAAGGAAAAGAAATTTGATATTAATTTTGTGTTTAATATCATGGCCTTAGAGCCATCTTCACCACACCAAAATCGTGTCATTCACTTCAGTTTTTGCACTGTGTTTTTGTTTGGTTCAATTTTTTCACTGGTTTGGTCTTAAATGCTCTTGGCTTTAATTATGATCTTACAGAGTTCCAGTAGTATTGTTTAGATGTGAACACTCAGTTTTGTCACTTTCCTTTCTGTAATAGACTGAATAAGATACATATAATTGTAAACTATTATTAATTAACCCTCCAACCAACCAACCAACCAACCAACAGACATCTCTTTCTGCTGAATAAAAATTATGTGGTGGTGAAAAGAATGGAATTCAAAACAGCTACGCTGGGGGTGAAATGGTTAAGATCAACACTCAAAGCTTCAATCAGTTTCCTTTTAGGGGGGCATTTGCCCAAAAAATTTACCCACTTATAGAATTGAAACTCCAATTTTAAAACAGGAGTGTTGCATGCAATTTAATTGCCCCCAGACTTCTTTGTTCTGCTTGCCCCACCCCCGTGTGGTAGTTTCTGAAAGAAACACTGCTTCAATGTTGTGATAAGTCTCTCTCTTTAAAATAGATAGTACTACACATTAGCAAAATGGAAAACATACATAGTATACAAATGATTTTTTACAGATATCCTTTCTACATCTGAAAAAAATGTCATTAGTAAGACAAATATGTACTGGGGATAACATAATCTCAACATTGTAGAATTAACTTCTACAACAAACTAAAGGGTTAATATACTACCAACAAAATCTTAAATGTTTTGTTTTTTTAAGTTTGACAATAAAAATCTAAACTTGGTCCTATATATTTTCATATGTAATGCTTTATTCAGACAGTATTGGTCTCAGGCTCTCTGCTTAATGTTTTCCAAAGTAGGCATTGCAAAACGCCATGTCATACACTTCAAAGAGGTTTTCCTCACCAGGAAGTGGAATATCATGGGCAGGACATGGCAAATGAAGTACATTAGCACATGTATTTGATGTTGGGATGAATGACCAAACACTTGATGATGTGGATGTTGGAAAGACAACACTTGGCTTTGTTGAGAAGCCAAGAGCTGGTTCTTCGTCAGTTCCTGAAACAAACTGCAGTATATGCTCAAGGGTAACATTCCCCCTTCTCCCACTAGCTGCCTCCCGTGTGTATTTGGAAAATGCTGTATAGCATTGGTTTTCAAAGGGTCGAGCATTGCACCCATCTTCTGAAAACTTGGGTGTTAAGATGTGCATTAACTGTTTTCTTGTTAAGGCAGCTGCTTCTGACTGTCGGAAAAGATGTACAAATATTGGCAAAGTCTTTCCAATTTCATGCAAGCCCAGCTTGTTAAACCCTTCACGGAGATTAGCCAGGCAGTTGGATTTGGGGGCATCACTAATAAAAATTTCCTGCAGTTGGTCTTCAGTTAGGAACCTAGGTATATTGCCATTTTGCAATATACTAAGTGCCATTATAAGACCAACAGTTTTGTAATCTTCAGATAGATGCTCTTTCAGCCCATTGTCAAAGTACTTTTGCTTTATGTCCTGAAGGCACAACCTAAAAAACTCTCTTCTTGGCCCCCCTGCATCTTGAGCATTTTCACCATAAAAAGACACTTCAAGTGACAGTTGAGGATCTTCAATGCTGCTTGCTTCTTCCAGTGCTGTTCCAAGAACATCTTGACGATTTATGAGAATGAAGCTTGACTTATCATTGAAAGTTTCTCCAGGAACACCTGCATACCCATTTAGTGGCTTTCCTGTTACAATACTGCTCTGGGCTACACGGAGGATCTCAACTGGGTTACTAATGTTGTGTTCTTTGCAGTAGGTAATACACTCATCAGCAACACTAGAAATTGCAGTTTTTGTGTTAGGAGGTTGTATAGGCAGTGACATATCTGCAGGCTGTGGTGGTGAAATAACAGGGGTTGAAGGTGAGTTACCAGCCAGTGATGGTGGTATAACTTGGGAATGTGGAGATGGTTGTAACACTTCACTGCTGACAACTGTGTTTGAGGAAGTTCCTGCAGATGGAACAGTAGTTGGATTTTCTTTGGGTATGGATTTTTCTTTAAAAAAGACAACACAACATCAAATTTACATTTTGTGTTGTAAAATAAATTAATAATTCATGAGAAAAATTCAAAAGAAATCAATACTTAATCAATATTTGTACATCGGTAAGAGAATTGATTTACATAAACTTTTCATTTGATTTTCTCAGCTAAAATAGTTTATATCTTTAAAATAGTCAATAAACATGAACATTTATACAAGTATGTATCAGTTTTTTTAAGTAAGGTACAGTACTGATGATGAGCAGCCAATCTTTATCTGATATACAAATGCTTGCCTTTGGTCTGAGTTTGTATATCAGATAAAAATTAGCTTCTCATTTATCTATCACATACATGTACATGTAAAAATCAAAATATATACATGTGGACAAACATTATAAAAATCATGTACCTTAGTGAGCAGTGATCTGTATCTGATTTACAAGGTGAGCTGCAAGTGAGCCGTAGTAAATCAGTTACAGATCGGCTGCGAATGCTTTATCATTACATATTTATGAAATGGACACATCTAAATAGCCATGTTTTCAAACTATTTTTAAGTTGGAGTGATTTTAGCTAAGTAAATTGAGGAAAAAGTTTATGTGAATCAGGACGAATCTGTATGCGATTTACAGATATTGATTAAATATTCATTTATTTTGAATTTGCCATGATTTTTTAATGAATTTGAAAAGGTTACTGTTTTTAGAGCAACAACTTAATTTAGAGATTTCTTCAATTTAACAAGATTTTTGTTGAGTTGAAATTATCCCTGAAACTGTGATTATAAATTAGTGATTTTATATGCAATGGCTGAATTCAGTATTTGATTGCAAGTCATTTCCATCTTCATGTATCAGTCAAATTGAAGAGTGACCTCCCCCTCCCCCCCCCCCCCCCCCCCAACACACACAGCCAACTCCAAGGCATCTGACAAATTGTTCAAAAATGTTGGTAATGCCCCACAATGGGGGTCAAAAACAGGTGAAAATGCCCCACAGTGGGGCCAAAAATATATGGCAAATTCCCCACGGGGGGTGGGGGGAAATAAACTTTACTTCACTTTTAGGCTTTAGCTACTTCTGAATATTTTAAAGGTTATGATAAAACATCAACTTTTTGATATCTACAGTATACCAGGCAGTTTAGTTTACAATGCAATATCACTACATAATATTCTCCATTAATTTTGTAATGACCTTTTTGAATAATTATACATGTAACTATATATTCAAATATTATTATTTTAATTAAAGAAACACTATTGACTGCAGGGCTCAAAATAATGGCCAATCACCGGCCAATTACCGGCCAAATTTTTAATGTGACCGGTCAAATTTGTATAACGCCGGTCATTTTGACCGGTCATATTAACTTGCAATTAATTTTATTATTTCCATTTGAAGGAACTTAAAATGATTGTTGTTGTGCTGTTGTTGACCCGTTTCATAATGTCTGATATATATTTAAGTGAACTATGCATGCATTTCCTTTTTATGACAAATGTTCATACCAGTACTAGCTTATATGTATAGCGTAGAATATACTTTACACGTTTCTTGTTGTGTTGTGTTGTGTTGTGTTGTGCTGTGTTGTGTTTGTTTGTTTTTGTTTGTGTTTTGTTGGGTTTTTTTTTGGGGGGGGGGGGCGTCGTGAAATTTGACCGGTCTAAAATCGCCTTTGACCAGTCACAATTGGAACTGACCAGTCACCATGACCGGCGTAACATGGAACTTTATTTTGAGCCCTGGACTGATTGACATTGCCTCAGTTCATTCAAACCAAGCTTCATTATTTTAGCCCAGATGGTATGCAGCAATTCAATTTCCCTTTGTCCCATGGTTTTTTTATGCTGGCCGAAAGCATTAAGATTTGGAATATAAAATTATCTAATGCCCACCCCTGGGCAAATATTTCATTTCAAATGCCCCACCTCTGGGAATGATCATGATTCATGATCAACAGTTGAGCTTTGATATAAAATTAAACATCAAACTAACATTTGTAACAGTACTGTGATGTTTTGCTATACTCAGATACCAGTAAGTTACAATTAAACAAAAGGCTGACAACTCAACAAGAATTAACATGGTCCTAGCTTGTTAATTTTTACCAGTATTTATTATAGTTTTCCCGCCAAATTGTCCCGGAATTTCTAACAAAACATTTATAGTGAATTGTTAAGTAAATTCTACTCACCATCCTTCTCAAAATCAAATTCATTATCTTCAAGTCCTTCCTCTACAAACAGACAGTCGAAACCATCCTTCATCTTTAGGTAGATGCACCCCTGACCAGCAAGTAGCTTGATCTGCTGGTAGTTGTATTCATTACAACTTACAGGCTTCGTAATCCTTCGTCGATTGGCTCTCACGAATTCGAAGTCATTGTTAGTTACTAGTGGAAATTTGAGGCGAATAGCTTGACCAAGTTGCTTCCGTATGTCCACCTCGCTTGCTGCTGTTGTTGTTTCAATAAACCCACGCAGAGCAACCATACTTTCCGTAAAAAGCATTGCATCTTTTTCATCGCAATCTTCAGTGTGAAGCAAAACAAACTCGAAAACCTTCTGCTTTATTTCCAGACGATGCTTTTTGGGGTTTGTATCAGACGATTTAGAACTTGTTGCTCTAAGCCGTTCTTTTTTCTTTAACCGTGTGTACAAACCCTTTGATGATGATTCTTGGATCATTAATCGAGCACGATTTAATGTCGACGAAATTGTCGAAGTCGCATCAGCTTCCCCAGTTTGAGTTTGTCTTGTCGGTTGCGTTTCTGGCAATTCTGTTCTTCGTTCGCGCTGTGGAACCAGCATTGTATTAATTAAAGTACTAGCCTCTTGCAAGCATCCAGAAAGCTTACGAAGACTTGACTTGTCGTCTCGCTTGTCATCCATCGTCGTTCAACTGGAGTCTATGGTGATCCAAAACATGACATTCGAGATCATTACATGAAGTAACTTGCCTGCAATGCCAGCGCAAAGAACGCGGGCTCTTATTCGACAGACGTTGCTCGGTTGATGATTCGTTGAATGAGTTTCAGAGTTTGAATCACTTGAATGTTGAATAAAATTTGTTGAACGTTGAATGAGTTTGTTGAATGTTGAATAAAATTTGTTGAACGTTGAATGAGTTTGTTGAATGTTGAATAAAATTTGTTGAACGTTGAATGAGTTTGTTGAATGTTGAATCCAATTTGTTGAACGTTGAATGAGTTTGTTGAATGTTGAATACAATTTGTTGAACGTTGAATGAGTTTGTTGAATGTTGAATAAAATTTGTTGAACGTTGAATGAGTTTGTTGAATGTTGAATAAAGTTTGTTGAATGTTGAATAAAGTTTGTTGAACATTGAATAAAGTTTGTTGAACGTTGAATAAGCTTGTTGAATGTTTGTCGTTGAACATTGAATTTTGGTTGAATCAAACAAAAGTCGAGTTTATTGAATATTGCTACACCTGGCGTGCCATAGTCGTCTCTATATAGGCCAATATTTTGGTTGCCAAACTTTTTCCCTAGGTCGTTTAGAATGAAAAGGCCTACTAGTTCGCATACTTCAGCGCCGTCATAGCTACCCATGGTAACATCAAATAAACTGTTGCTGTCTTTTTTTATCCACGGTTTTTCGTTGTTGAAAAGGAGCGATTTTCTAGCGTGTTTTATTATTGAAATGTCACTTTCGGTAATGATAGCCAAATTTCTGGCCCAAGATAATGCTTGGTCCAGAAGGTCTTCAGAAATTGAAGGGTAGAAATTAACAATGTCAAACGAAATGAAGGTATGTGTGTTTTTCTCTTCAATGTTGCCAAACCATTCGATTACTTCTTGTGTGTTTCTCCATTGATTTACGTTCAAAATGTTCCTTAACTTAGAGTTGATTTTATCAAGAATTACTTTGCTGAGCTTCCCGGACTCACTTTTAGCAGGATTAATTAATCGGCATGTTGGGTTGTTTTCGAAATTATCCTTATGATCTTTGAGTGAAATAAATGTTTCGCGTTTTTTCATGTGTTCAATACGGTCGCCAATTCCCAAGTTATTCGAAATGTGTTTCAGTTCATTGTCTATCTGTTCTATGGTGCCCTCTGATCCATGTTTTTATATGTTTTTGTTATATTGTCATGCAAAAGATTGTTGTATGTGTCGAGCGAGGTTTCATAAATGTTTCTAGTTTTGTCGGCGAAAACAAAAATATTAGGTGACGAATTAATTTTCTTCAAATCGTTTGCCAAAGATTCCTGAAATGGATTGCTCGTATGCCGAAATTTGGTGTTTTCAATGAGTTTTATTAAGTCGTCTTCGAAAGGTTTGAAATCCAAAACAGTGGGAGGTGTTTTGTTAGAAGGCAGTCCGAAATGGTTATTTTTTGACGGGTTTCTATCACCATTAAGAAAAAAGTGAGCTTTCCATCTCATACGTTTTATTACGCTTTCAATTTTTTCGCATGCTAAAAACACAGATCACACATCTGGATATTTTAGAAAGTTAACCAGTTTCATTAATAAGACAAACTGATATAATACTAATAATATTCATTTGGTATAATTTTAGTGATTTTAGTGATATACAGATACTGCATATTCCTTATACCTTACTGAACATCCCTATATTCTAATTGTCTTCAAAATTACAAGAATTCTGCTAGGAAAGTAGAATTTTCTGTCCAAATTGTTTGTTCGGTAACTGCAATCTTGTACTTAGGAGGAATGTGTGAGTATGTATGTGACCTTTGGAGGGAACCTTACTCTTGACCCTGGGAAGCTAGTCAGCTAGTTAGTAGGTCATTACTGAGAGCCCATTTGTGATACAGTATATGATGGAAGATTAAGTCCTAAATATACTTTGTATATAATGTTTAATACATGTATTGACATGTTATTGAGTCAAATGATTATTACCCATTCCTGCCTGAGCCAGCCAATAATGTCCCCTTTATTGTTTTACTATGTTTATCAGCAGATAATTCTTCAGACACCCTATTGTAGGCATCAATGGGTTAAATGGATTGACTATTTAAACAAAGAAAAATCACAACAAAATCAAAATTTTAGCTTATAAATTGAAATTTTGAGTTTTGTTGCAAAGTGGTTAATGTATACCTTTAAATATTTGATTTAATTAAATATTAGTTAACAAATTGTTGAAATAATTTTCTCATTCTACAGGACTGGACTGGTACACATTGCGTGATGATGCGAAAGCCAACTTCTCAACGAAAGAAAAGGATAGATGATTACACTGATGTTCCCTTGTGTCATTACTGATTGGATTGTTGTTAAGTACACTTTGAAAATACCAACATTCTAAATATGTAATGTAGTATCCTAAATACTGAATGATGTATTTTGGATATAGATGCAGAACCACATACATGTAACATGGTTAGTCTAGGATTTTTAGCTTAGTTAATATTTGGGAATTTGAACTGCCAAAAATGGTTTGCTTATGACCATCGCCCCATATACCATGTATATAACTAGTATTTATTATAGTAAGTGTATACTTTAATGTCATCCTGATGTAAACCCTCACAGTTTTTTAATGTGTTAAAATATATTGACATTAATGTTAAATGC
Organism: Paragorgia papillata; assembly: GCA_035771165.1. NCBI lineage: Eukaryota > Metazoa > Cnidaria > Anthozoa > Scleralcyonacea > Coralliidae > Paragorgia > Paragorgia papillata. The sequence goes on along the minus strand of JAWNZC010000086.1, from coordinate 1,591,199 downwards.
TTTTAAAAATGTTTATTTTCTCTCGGTCATTGATGTGCTGAATGACATGTTTCACAGTGTGTTATTATGCACACCTACATGTGTAAGATAACACACATCAGGGCATGTTGCATAACACACCTTTTTATTAACACACCTATATATAACACATGTTAACATGTGTTATAACGTACCAAGGTGTGTTAAATAACACACCAAGGTGTGTTTGAAAACCGACCAAGGTGTGTGAAATAACACACCTTTTCACAAAACACAACTTAGGGTGTGTAAAAATTTGGAGAAGCCAAAAAAAAACCTTACTAGATTAGATGTGTTTTTTAACATACCATAAGGTGTACCTTTCAACACTTAAGGTGTGTTAGAAAACCTAACGTAAGGTGTGTTAACATTTGGACAAAAAAGGTGTGTTAATGTAGAATATTGTACTGCGTAACTATTGATAAAATGTTTTGTAGAGTATCTTGTAGAATTCCAAAGAATATTCTATTGTATATCTTGTAAGATAGCTTATAGAATATTCTAAAGCATTTTCTATTACATCTTATAGCATATTCTATAGAATATTCCATAGAGAATCCAATAGAATACATCCCAAAATCTAATAGAATATTCTATATAATTTTTTTATGGAATATTCTATTGGATATTTTTCGTAAGGGGAACTTGCTTTGTTTTTCTCACTGATGAATTTCCATAGGATTTGCTCAATAGGAAATCCTATAGAAATTCCTATAGGATTCAATAGGAAATCCTATAGGAAATCCTATAGGATTCAATGGAAATTCCTATAGGATTCTATAGGAATTCCTATAGGATTCAATAGGAATTGCTATAGGATTCTATAGGAATTTCTATAGGAATTCCTATAGGAAATTGGGCCAAAATCTTATAGAAATTCCTATAGGAATTCCTATAGAATTTTCTATAGGAATTCCTATAGGATTTTTTCGTAAGGGTAGTTAATTACCTCTTCTCATCCAAGGGTACCCCCTGGACAAGAAGAATTATTAGCCAGAGTAAAATACCAAAGTCTGCATCAGAAATAATAAGTCTGATGGGAAGGAGTTACAATGTATAGCACCTGCTTTGCAGGTGCTTAGTATGGTAATTTGTCCTAGAAGTAATTCTTTTTGAACAATGTCTGGTTTTGATAAAATGAATGACATATAAAATAATGAAATATAAACATGAGTGCCCATGTTTACATACCAGATGTGGCCAAGGGCTTCGGATGACTGGGAAAGCTAGGTTATGCGAAACACTGAAACCAAACTGGCAAGGGTTCACATAAGTACTTTCACATTCTCCCACACTTGTTTAGTCATTTGCATTTTAACTCTAGGACTAGGTTATGTAAACACTGAGCATTGATTCCTTGTACAAAACAAGGCTCACACTGTATACTGCATGCACGAGACAAAACTCAGAAACAGAAATAGTTAAGCAAGAGCAAATTGTGTAACAGACTTGAATATACATGTGTATTTAGGTTACTAGGTATTGTACTAAGATTATACCTGTAGTACCGTATAATATTAAACTATTGCTTTACAATCTGTGTTTGAGTGTTGTACATATGATACGAAAATATGTGTTCATTAATTTAATTAATTAATTTATTAAAATTTTCAAATGGCAGATTGTTGAAGATAGTTTGCAATCTGAAAAACTTGAAATTACAGTTGGCAGTTATTGACCAATATAAAATGTACAATTTACAATATTAAATACAATTAATTAAAAATATATACATATCAAAAATCTATACTATACTCTAGCTGCTAATTTGATTCACTCATGTCAAGTGAATCCCATTTACTAACACAATATGGTATAAAACTGTTCTTAAATCGTTCAGTCCTACATTTAAAAAGTGGATACTTCCGAGGATTCCTAAAACGGAACCTATGAATAATAGGACTTGGAAGCAGTTCGCTTAATTTATTGTCATGCTTCAAAATTGATCGGTACAAGGACAGACACTGATTGTCTCTGCGTTCATAAAGTGTTTTAAGTTTTAGTTTCTTGAGGGAGGCAGTATACGAAAGATGCGGGTACACAATCTTTAAAGCTCTTTTTTGGATGTATTCAATTTGGTCAGATAAAATCAATGGAAGAGAAGAGTGCCAAACTTGGCATGCGTATTCTAACACTGGATGGATAAAGGAACAAAAGACAGTGATTAGATTCTGAGCTGGAACGCCATTTCGCTTCAGTATCCGTAAGGAATACAGCCGCTTGCTAGCTTTAGCACATATGTTTGTAACGTGGTTGTTCCATCCCTTCTGAACTCTGCATGCATGCCACATGCATACATGCATGCATGCCACATGCATACATGCATGCATCCCACATGCATACATGCATGCATGCCATATGCATGCATGCATGCATGCCAGCAATTTGGCACAAATGCATGCATGCAAACAGCATGCATGCAAACGGCATGCATACGTCATGCATGCAAACGTCATGCATGCGAACGCATGCATTAAAACGGCATGCATGCAATCAAATGACATGCATGCAAACAGCATGCATGGCATTATTTTGTGCCAATTATAATCATTGCTTCAACATGCAAATCTAAACACAATAATACATAGTTACAGCTGGCAAAATGGAGATGGTAATAAGTTCAAATTATTACTTAAATTTAATGAATGGAGATAACTTACAGTGAATGCCTCATTTTGACTACAGTAATAATAAATAAACTATTCTACAGTAATAAAATAAACTAATAATAAATAAACTACTTTGACTACAGTAATAATAAATAAATAAACTAAGTAATTAATGTCACTGAGGAATAGTTTTTAAACATCATTTTGTAGAAGAGAAATGACCACTGAGTCATCATTTGAGTGCCTTCCTCTTCTTGATTCAATAGCCACTTGTCCTATGACTCTGTTTACATCTGGGGAACTGTATGTTTTAGGAAATGTCTTGCTCAAAAAACCTTTAAAGAAAATGCTCAGTTAAGAATATATCCTCTACTTAATTACACATTTAATTATTACTGTGTTCACTGTTGCAGCACTATTTTTTATTAACTCACCATGAATAAGATCCATTCTTCCTGTGTCAAATTTCTGTTTCTCCTCTTCATTCTTATTTGATGAACCAGAGATAGTACAGGTGCACCTTTCTTTAAAAGTAAAAACTGTAGTGGCAAGGATCCGTGCAGCTTTTTTTATCTGTCCAGCAGCTGCTGCTTTGGATTTCAAATGGTGTGGAATATCTTCCAATTGAGATCCAATATTACTGGAACTAGTACTTGACAAGTTATTCTCTTGTTTTGGGATGGAGGGAGTTGCAGGTGTTTTTGGTCTCGGTGGTGAAGATGTTTCTGGTACATGTGTGAAATTTGGTGAACAAATTGGTGATAAGGCTGGTGAAGAATTCCCAAAGGGTGATCCCTACAATTGAATTGAATTTAAACCTAATTAACATAACTCAGCTAAAAAATGTCGATGAGTTACACATGCATGCGGCCATTAGTAAAATTAAGGTTGAATTAAAGGGTTTTTTTATATCTAGCTGTATTGGTTCCTAACTTCCGATATCAACTGAGTGGTTTTCATGTTGTCTGAGAATGGCAATCTTTGATTGAAGTTTATTAAGTATATAAAACAGCAAATAGCATATGGAGACCATTTGTGCATTTATTATTTAAGTGAACTTAGCATGTTATTTCTCATGGTTTACTGATATAATGAAATTACATCTTGGATTGTTTATTGAAAATAATATTAGACATCAAATTATTTGTTAAATAATATTTTAACAAGTTGGTTTAACAAGTTATTGTTTTAACAAGTTATTTAATAAATAAATACTAATTAATATCATTTGGATTATTTTATAAATAATACCTTTTCATTTTGGATTATTTAACAAAATTAATTAAAAGGATAAATTTAACAAATAATCCAAACAGCCAAAGCATTATTTAATCAACAATTCAAAACACAAAAGTATTATTTAATAAGCTTTATAATGTAAGCCATGAAAAATAACATGCTACTGTATGTTTATGTAAATGCACAAATGGATGCTCAGATTCAAAGTAGGAATTAATTATATGACCTCTTCTCCTTATTAACCTGAAAACCACTCTGGAACAATATGCGGTTGGTACATATTACATACTGTAGTAGCATTTTGACCGAGTTAATTTTTAGCTGATTGTTTTGGAATTTGCTTCAGTAATTTAAGACTTAATTATCCTATTATTCACACATGCATCATACTCACACATTTATTTTTCTTTGGTGTCTTTAGACTTGTGATTTCCCACTGTAAGGCACTCAAACCTTTGAAGAGAATAATAAAATATAAATTATGAAAAATATGAATTGTTCCAACTTTAAGGCTAATGCAACATATTGATATTTCCAATAAATATTGATATTTTAAAAATATTGATAATCTATTTGACACTTATCGAAAGTTTCAACCTTGACAGCGGTGTCTCTCAAAAATAGACACCCAAGTCGATTTTTAAAGAATCATGTCCACAGTTATTGTTGTAACATTTACCCACTGATTTTCCACTGATTACTTACTTTGCTGGAGAATTTGAATAGTCTGGGCCTGCCGCTTTATTCCTTCAGCATTTCTTTTACACTGCTATTAAGATACATAATTCACAAGGATTATTAAAATGAGAAATGTGCAACAGTAATTACCAACTTGTATATTTATATTATATCATCGTATCATATCATATTGTGACTATCTACAGATACCATTGTTCAAATCTGCTGCCAGCCAGTGTTCATTTACCTACAGAGCGGTCAAGTCAACATCTGGAACAATTTAGATACAAACCCAAAAGAGAGTCGCTCACTCAGAACCTTTAAGGTGTCACTTAAGGAACATTTGCTTGCGCTGGAAAGCACCTAATGCTTCAATTTTGGACTTATTTTTAGACTTTGTAGTATTCAGTAGCTTTTAAGAAATACTTTTAATATTTAATTAGTATAGATTTTACTGATAATTTGTAAAAAATTGTAAATAGTTTCTGAAAAGCCCTTTGGGGAGTTAACTATTAAAATATCTATCATATCATAGCATATCGTATTATATTATATATTATAGTATGAAACCTACTTCACAACAAATCACACTTGTTGCACTCTTTGAACTGTTGTTGAATACATTCTCTTCTGTTATGTACTCCTCTGCTTGAAAGTTTGCTTTGTTCTGCACTCCATTTAAAAATAGTTGTTTCATCTGCTCTCTTTGGGCTTTTTGGATTAAATCCTTTCCCTCTAATTTCTTACAGGTAGTTTTTTTGAATTTTTTAAGTGCTTTTATATTACCACTCTTGCTCTTCTTATTACTCTCTTTGGGAGATTGGGGTAAGTTTTCTTTTGACATTAGTACTGATCTTTTTTTGTATTTTGCTTCTGCTACCTTCTTGCTTTCTACATAGATAGAAATAAAAATAAATGACTGAACATTTAAACAATTTGTGTTAAATAACCTTATAAAAATACTGCTATCTTGAGAATACTGCTAAGGCATTCTCCTTGAGAGGTGACGTCACACCTAGGTACCAGTCTCATCAATTTAGAACGACGGCATTAATTCAAAAAATAAGTAAATAATTAACGATATCCATTAAACCCTTCCAGTTTTAAAAACATGACATTTTTCGATTACCCTTTGCCCTCCCTGGGGCTCTAACATAAAATAAGTAGCATTTTCGTAATACTTTACCTGCAACTAAGGCAATCGTTGCCTTGTATGGCTTTCCACGGAATACAGCCAAAACCTCTTCTCCTTCCTTCAGCGATGGGTCTTCTCCATTTAACGAAGATATTTGATCACTTGAAATGCAGTCGAAACTTTCCTCTCCAACCCATTCAACGACACACCAACCTACAAGAATGGTCAAGTAAAGTTGTGATGTTACATGTTACAGACGACGAATCGACACTTATTTAAATATGTAAATAATAAGACAAATTGACACGCGCGCTTTGTGCGGGTAAACATTATAAAACATCGCGTCAAAGCATCTTCTTTTGGTACCAAATGAATTAAACCAATAAGAAATTGAAGTCTTTCAACAGACAAAGAATACTTACGTTTACCGTGAGGTTCTGCGGTATCCTCAGTGTCGTATTCTGACAGTTTGCTTGGTATTTTTGTTGAGCGCTTTCGCTTCTTTAACACTGGACTGTCTGGATGGGGCAGATCGTCACCATAAATAAAGTCATCTTGATAAACAGATTCATCAGAGCAACTTCCTTCGTATTCTTCCGCAAGAGTCCTGATGTACTTTGCCATTTTATTTATAATAACGTTGATAAATATCACTTTCTTCACAAAACAAACCTTCGTCTTCGAGCACCACGTGTAAGAATGCATGAGGGGTCTCTCAAATTTTGACAAGGGGGCCCTTCAAATGTTGATATAGGGGGGGTCTGAAATTATGACAAGGGGGGTGCGTTGGCGTTGTTGACTATTGTGCCGAGCCTTTTCGACGCGCATAGAATTGCAAATATTTGCAATGGCGTCGAAGGCAAAGCGAAAGTATAACTTATGGCAGGACGATCCAAATTTACCCATACCTAGAAGAACACTTGCACGATTAAAGAAAAGCACTGCCTCCAAGAACTCAGCTGATGGTGCTCCAAAAAGGGATGAGGGAAACCAACGTATAAATATCCTCCATTTTGATATCGATGACAATCACAATGTCAATGACACTCTGGATAGCAGTATTGTTGATTCCTTTGGGGTTTTGGCTGAATTGGATTCGAACAATTTAGAGGACTTGAATATAGACGAAGTCCCTACATGCGAGAATATGGTCGAACCTTGCCATTTGACAGAAGATTCAGAGTACAGGGACAGAAATATAAACGAAGTCGCAGGTTATCTCTACGAGTCAGAAACAGACGTCGAGAGTTCAGATGATGATTCAGAGAGTGACAATAATGTCGCAGCAGATCTTTATCCTAGTTCATCGATCACTATTCAGGAGAGTATCTTAAGCATTATGAAATATAGCTTGCGTCACAAAATCACGTATTCCGCTTTATCTGATCTCCTAAGCCTGATTGCAATCCATCTTCCAAGCGAAAGCCATAAAGAGCACCTGAAATCATTATACTTCCTTAAAAAAGCGTTTGTTACACAAGGTGTGGAGCAGTTTAACGAAGGAAATGGAATGGATGATAGTGTAAAGGTCCACGAATACTGCCCAAACTGCCTGGCAACCTGGCAAGGGGACGAAAAAACATGCAGATTCTGTGGACAATTTAGAGAAAAAAAGACCAATTGTTACTTTTTGGCATTGGATATTTCTACCCAGTTACAGGCTATGTTCAAAGGTAAAGTAAATATTATTAACTAAATTACTATTAATCTGATTATTACTATATATGATTATTACAAGAATATGGTCTTGTTTAATTTATCCAGTGTGATACTTTTTACTAGTGATGGGACGATCATCGATTATAATTGACAATTGATTGATTACCCTTGTAGTTCTGATGATCAATTAAAAAATCCTATACAGTAATTGATTAATTATTGCGGAGAAATTAAATCTAGTTTATTATCTTTTCATATATTTAATTTGCATTAAATTGCATCCTGACCTGAAACCTTGTTATGAATATACCTTAAACTCAGTATTCTATGGCTATGCTGAATGTTATATTGGCTGGTATATTCCTTGCTTTTAGTCATTGTTATGAATAAATTAATCATAGTACAACCGATTATCTATTCTTTCATCATCGGTTCATTAATGCCAACCTATTTCAACTGATAATAAATTATGAACAATCCATTATTGCAACCAACTCCCATTTATGATGATAATTATAGTTTTCATCTGTTAAATAAATGTTTTACCTTCCAGATACAACGTTTCTGTCCGATATTAAGTATGGATTTCTAGAAAGGGAACGTGTCAAGAGTAACCTGAATAGCACTGAAAGAAAGTGGTACGATGTAATGGATGGTGATTTGTACCGTAAACTGTTAAAAACTGGAGGATTTCTCACCAACAAGAACAATATTTCTTTAACTTTTAACACTGATGGTGTCCATGCCTTTAAATCAGCCAAAGATGAAATCTGGCCTCTTCTTGTTGTTGTTAATGAGGTTCATCCTTCTGTTAGGTAAATATAATTTGAAACAACCTTTGACATAAACTGCCATTAATAGCCCACAAGGTGGTGTGTATTAATCCAGGCAAATTCACCCCTCCTAACTGTATAGTATTTCCAATATGAAGTAAAATGGAGTAAATGTAATGTACATTAAATTGTAATGTATATTATATAATATTTTATTGTATTTAAAACATGTTGCAAAGTGTCAACCGAGTGAGAGGTACTGTAAATTGCAGTTGTTCTTTTTTCTACTTAAGATTTAGCACAAAGAGGATAGTCCTTGCTGGTATTTGGTTTGGCCCCAGAAAACCATCTATGGCAACATTCCTTGCTCCTTTTCGAGAGCAATTGAATCAACTTTACCACATTGGTAATAACCTTAGTAATTGTTAATTATTTTAATTCATAAATTTGTAATCAGGTATGAGATCAAATTAATCTCAAATTAATCTGGTTTACGGTCATGCTTACTTGTTCTAACCACCAAGCAAGCTTTGATGATGAATTTCTCAATGTAAAAGCAAGGTTTGCTGGTGATAACAGATGTTTTTTTCTTGGTGATATTCATAACAGAAGACATGAACTCGTACAAATCTAGCAACACAAATTCATTGTTTTGATTAAATTTTTCATTTTTTTCATGTTGAATAGGTGTTGTTATCAATGCAGGAAGTGGAAGTTTTATTTGTAGGGCAGTTTGCTTGGTTGGAACAGCAGATTTGCCAGCAAAATCAGCTTGCCAAGAGTTCACTCAGTTTAATGGTGAATGTGGATGCTCATTCTGTGAAGATGAAGGAGTAGTTGTCCCTGTGGGTAAGGGTCATTCTAGAGCATATCCATACATTCCAGGACCTCCAGAGAAACTAAGGACAAAAGAACGTGTGCTCCAACAGGGAATGTTGGCCCAACAGTCTGGATCACGAGTATGTTGCATTAGCATTTAAAAAAAATTGGGTTAACACTGACATTAACTGTAGATATGAATGATTATTTGTTTCTAAAATCTATTTCCTAGATATGTGGAGTCAAAATGGTGTCACAGCTTTGTTTAATTGATGGCTTTGATATCATAAAGGGAATGCCAGTAGATTATATGCATGGTGTGCTTCTTGGTATTGTTAAGATGCTGTTCTCCAAGTGGTTTGATTTAAAATACAAGAGGGAGAGATTCTACATTGGTGACAAGATATCAACCTTGGATGAACGACTTAGTCTGTGCCAACCACCTGACTTTATATCACGATTGCCACGTAGCCTTAAAGACCGCAAATATTGGAAAGGTATGTCAAATAACGCTTGGAAGATTTTAGATTGACAGACAGACAGAGGGAGGGACAGACAGACAGATAGGCTATAGTATAACCTTGTATAGTATACCTTGTATAGTATAGTATAACCTTGAATATTGTTTTTTTTTCAGCTTCAGAAGTCCGATCATGGCTACTGTATTATTCTTTGCCAGTTTTGAGAGGGATTCTACCTGATGAAATGTACTGTCATTTCGCCTTGCTGGCTACTTCTGTGTACCTTCTCCTCCAACAACCAGTCACTCAATCTGGATTACTTTTAGCTGACCGTCAGCTGGAAGAGTTCTATGCCTTGACTTCTGTATACTATGGTATGTTATTTACCAATTTACGATCGCTTCATGATAGATGTGTAAATAGTAAAACTCTAATTTATTTTAATCTTATTATAGGGCCTAGATGAAAATTACGCTTGTAATTCTAGTTATGCAATGCCCACGTCAAACTTTAATGTTTCCCAGGAGCATGTGATTGGTTCAGCTATCACAGAAACCTGTCTTGATGCTCCTGGGAAATGTTAAAGTTTGATGTTCACGTAATCAATGTTTTTTATCTGTGGTGTGCATTCTTTAACCCTTTCATTACTATGCCAGCCAAAAACGCCCCTAATTATTATTTTACTCTTACTATCTAATGCTAGACAATTTTACTAGTCGAAGGGTTAAGCCTCTGGGGGTGAAAGGATTAAGACGCAACCAACAGTATTTTATATTTTCATGTATTTTATGTGTTATATTTTATTTGATCTATTTTTATTTATTTTATCTATTTTATCTTTCCATTTTTTTGCTGTTACTAGTTACTTATTATTTTTTAAAAATTGAATAATATGTTTACTACAGGTGAAGCTGCATGTACAATAAATGTCCACAATACTTGCAAACATATGACATCAAGTGTTAGACTTGCTGGACCTTTATGGGCTTTTTCATGTTTTGGGACTGAAGGCTGGAATGGAACTTTGATGAAGCTTATTCACGGAACGCATCATGTAGCTACTCAGGTACATGTAAATAGAAAGTAAATTAAAATTTATGTTAGGTTTTTATATTTCCACTGTACTGTATATGTAAACTATAATAAAATACTGTAAATAATTTACCAGGTTGTTGCTGCCATAAAGTCTATAAGATTGATCAATGTAGACTCTGCAATCAAGTCATCTATTGCCACTTCATTCATGAACAATCTTGATAAACCAACAAGGTAACTATTGCGATACATTGTTCATCATATCTAATGTTTAACCCATTATAAAGTAGAGATGGGCACTAATACAGTAAGAATTTTACTCTGGTTCATTTTCTGTTGCCTGCCATTATTAATGTGTTAAACTATATTATTTTATTTAAACTGAAGCATGAGAGTTTGTTTATTCTGTACTATTTTTTCAGAAATAACAGAACACAGCTTTTCAAAGGGTGTTATGCAGTGGGCTGCTTGGAGAAAGTTCCACTCTCTTCACATCAGTTGGCAGTACTAAATGAATTAATTCATGGAGCAGCTGTAAATGTTGAAGAAGTGTACAAAATCAAGAAAATAATTTACAGAAAGCAGATTTTCTACAGCAAGGCTTGTACAAAAGTTAAGAAAAGGAATAGCTATACTGTTGCATATCTGGCGAGTGATGGAATGATGAAAGTTGGGACAATTGCTTACTTTCTAAAAGTAATATTGACGGATCATTCCACCCCATACTACCTTACTCTAGTGGAAGAGCTGGAACCTTGTTGTAGTGAAGATATTATGGCTGGTATAGAGATTTCAACATACAATAAAGACCTTGGCAGTCATTTGAATCCTTATAGGAATACCAGGTTTGTCAACATATATTTTTTTAAATTAATAATTGAATACTACCAGTAAGAAGTTTTTCACTGCTGAATTGCCAAATTATAATTACAGTATGTTTATTTTTGCAGCAGTCAAGGTGCTTTCTCCTTTATTAAAATTGAAGATTTAAGAGATAAACAAGTTGCAATTAAATGTAGCACATTAAATGTTGTGTATATATGTCAACCACCAAACACTTGGGAAATGGACTGAGCAGTTTATCTTTAATAACCATGTACAAATTTAAATTACTTTTTATAATCACTTGGACTTTTGTAAATACTTAGTTAATTAATTAATCACACTTCACCAATTCTTTTTTGTATATAACATAATATTTATTTTATTGTTATCAGCTGTCATTGAAGTGTTTGAGCAATACCTATTGTTGTATAATTATCTTATTTATATTTTAAAAATTTGAAATCCCTGTGTCACGTTAAATCATGATCTATACAAAACAAATACTAGTACCGGTAATTGGCTTATCTTGTCATGTGCAGAATGCTAATCAGTTCACAAAAATCAGGCTAGTTTAGTTCACACAATTAGTCTTGGTGATCTGTTAATCAATAATAATCCAGGACTGTTTGTACTCCAATAGACAACAGCATTACAACTGATGACAATGCTGATGTATTAAATCTTAAGGTTGTAATGTATTAGTTATATATTATTGTCAGTTAGATTTACCAATCCTGATTTCCCTGCAAATCATAATTTGATTTGAATTTACATGCAAGCACTTAGGATTTGCATGCAATAACGCAATTGGGAACACATGCAATTGATTTAGGATTTGCATGCAGTAATAGACTAACATTTGCATGCATGCATGCATGCACTTGGGATTTGCATGGATGCAATTTAACACAGGCAATGCATGCATTTTGGGTTTGCATGCATGTACTAACATTTGCATGCATGCACTTAGCTTTTACTGTTGGCATGCATGCATTTTGGGTTTGCATGCATGCACTTATAATTTGCATGCATGCATGCATGCAGATGATGTTGCATGCATGCGGCATGCATGTGGCATGCATGTGGCATGCATGCACAGTTTAGAAGGGATGTAAGATCACTGGATATGGTGATTCCTAGAAGTTTGAAGCTGTCCACGACATCAAGTGGGGCGCCATGGATGGTAAGGTATTCAAACTCTGGAGGAGATTTCAAGAAGGATACACGGAATTCTTTAGTTTTCTTTACGTTCAAACGCATATTGTTCGATTCGGTCCAGGCACTAAGTGTGTTCAAATCTGGTTGAAGCGTTGAATTGTAGGATGGCCGGGAAACGACTTCGTATGTACTGCAATCATCTACGTACTTGTACAGGGGGAGAGTTGTTGTAAGATCATTGATCATCACCAAGAAAAACAATGGGCCAAGAATGGTTCCTTGTGGGACACCAGCATTGATTCGTTTCCAATCAGATTTTGTTTCTCCTAACTTTACACGAAGTTGACGATTTTGTAGAAAATAAGCACACCAGTTCAATAATATGGGAGGAACATCTAAATTTGAAAGTTTCGTTAAAAGTTTGTTATGATCAATGCGATCAAAAGCCTTCGAGAAGTCGATCATGCATGATCTTATAATGTTTCCAGGTTTATCGGTTGCAGCTAACCAGTGGTGAATGAGGTGAATAAGCTGGTGTGTCGTCGAACACTTTTTGATATTTCCATATTGATATGGATCAATGTGTGGATGGATATAGGTGAAAAGCCAACGGTAGATGAAACGTTCCAGTGTTTTACTGAGAACAGAAGTAAGTGAAATTGGTCGTAGGTCATCATCGGCTGATTTAGGATTAGGCACCTTTGATATTGGTAGGACATCAGCACATTTCCAAGTGTCTGGGTGAAAACCTTGGGCGATTGAAGAGTTGAATATAGAGCATATAGGGCTGCTGAGGAAAGGTGCACAAGATTTAAGAAGCCAATTTGGTATTTCATCGGGCCCAGTAGATTTATGTGCTTTTATTTGGAACAGTTCATATTCAACTTGTTGAGGTGTGATGATGAATTCATCAGGAACTGTAAGGATGGGTAGTTTGGTGAAACTTAGTGCAGGAATATTTGCAGAGACTTTACAGAAAGATTCTGCAATCAGGTCAGCTAATTCAGCGCCTCGCTTAAAAATACCATCGTGGAGCAAGCTGGAGAGATGAGTAGGTTTAGAAAAACCTGATAACAGTTTGACATTCCTCCACCACTTCTTAGGGTTGCTATCTTTGGTATTTAATATTTTTGTGTTAAAATAAGTACGACGGGCTGACTTGCATAATTTGTTAACTTTGTTACGGTAGAAGGTATATGCAGAAGAATGGCCAATTGACCAAGCGCGTTGACGTTTGGCGATAAGTTTCTTTATATTGGTGTTTATCCATGGTTTATCAGATGGGTGGAGCTTAATACTTCGCATGGGAAGGTGAGAGTCCATCGCTTCAGATAGAATTGAGGTGAAGAGGGAAAACTTTTCATTACATGACGTAGTGTAGTGGATCGGGGTCCAATTAATCCGTGATAATTCCAACAATAAAGCTTGTTTGTTGGAAAGTCGGCAATCTCTTCTAAGGATACGAGCAGTAGGATAGGTAGTGGGACAGTATGGAGTTGGCTTTAGGAGTACACTTGAGTGATCTGAACTGCCAATAGGAGGAAGAATTAAGGCTTCATTATAATAATGAGGTAAGGTGGAGTAAACTTGATCAGGGTATTTGCTCCTCGCGTTGGTTTAAGGACAAGTTTTTTAAGTTTGTAAGAAGAACACAAACTACCAGGTGTGAATTGATTGAAGTCTCCCAAAATAATATTACCAGAATTTGGAAACTTCGCCAAGGCAGTATCAAGAGTTTGAAATAAATGATTTCGCAAAAGATTGTTATTATTCTGCGGTGGATGGTATACAGTTGCCATGATGATCGAGTTAATGCCTCTTGGTAGTCTGTTTAGTTTAAGTAGAAACCATTGTGTCTCAAATTGCGGATCAGAAAGGTAATCTAATTCAAAAAAGTTTAGATTGTTATTGATGTAGGTACATAAGCCTCCACCACGTTGGTCTTCAGGTCTGTCTTTACGTATAGATGAGAAACCAGGTAGGCTGATCAAGTCGTCAGTTATATGCGATGAGAGCCAGGATTCAGTGATAACTGCTATGTCGCATTTATTTGTTAAAATTGTCCCATGAATTTCATCGAGTTTGTTGACCATAGATCGAGTATTGCTAAGAAATATTTTAGGAAAAGTATGCTTTGTTGTGCGGTTGACAGGTTGAATATTTAATAAGTTGTTGATATTAATCCCTTTAATTGTAGTCAAATGTCTAGGAGAATTGTTTCTTCGAGAAGATATAATTGGAATATGGTTCGTACCAGTGAGTCTTGTGTGTCTTCCACCGCGATGTCCTCTATAAGGTCGAATTAAACCAAGGGATTTAAAATTATTACAAGTGTTGGTCGATAAAGGCGTACGCTGTGATCGAGGCATGTCGATGGTTAGTCAAGACATTTCGTAGTTGAAATAGTGTATTCCTTGATGTCAGCATGGTTTTGATTCCATTAGCATGTACAAACATATTCATGGTTAACATTGAACACTTTGTTGCTTGGTATTAGTATAGAAATAAATAAGAACGAATATAAAAAATATATTTCTACGGAGCTTCTAAAAGTAGCAGCCATTTACGGCGCATTTACATATGTATGCATTTTTTGTACGCATTTTCAAGTTCATCTTCCAAAGATGACTCATCTATTCTCAGTGATTCAACTAATATAAGTGATTCAAGTCTAAGGGCGCTTTCCAATTGACAAGGTTAGACCGGTCAGTCCGGCCAGAATGGACTTGCTTTTGATTAGGACCAAATTTCCCAGTCAGACCATCCCAGGCCTCAAACGAATCGTGTTCCATTTAACCGGACTGACCGGTCTAACCGTGTAAATGGAAAGCCCCCCTAATATGAAAAATATGTTTGCAATGCGTACATATGACTATGCATTAAGTTTAGCTAGGTTAAACTCACTCAGTTCAGTAACTGAAGATACATGGAAAGTAAGGAATATAAAAAGTTTTAATAATAGCCTTTTAACAAAGGGTTTTTATCTGTCTATGTAGTTCATTTCATTGATTAAACATTTTCAGTTAGGGTTATTTCTTAGATTTCACATGAAATACAAGCTGAATAAATCATCAATGTGACTAAGCTTAATCTTAAAAAATTGGTTTGAAATTTACGTAATCCATGTGCTAATAATCCTCTGCTAATAATCATAAACTCTTGCTTGAAGGTGCCCTCCAGTCCGTTCTGCGCATGTACGAAACTAATGTTTACTTCTTCGTTTATAAAAATATTTACTGATACCTTATTCAATATTGTAAGCTTTTCTTGCTTCCTCTTCATTACTTGTACTTGAAACAAAACATTTTCAGAAGAAATAGAAGAAATCCGAAGAGATATCCTCATAACGGTTTACATTAAGCTGAGTACTTCATGTAATTATCTACGAATGTCATGTTTGATGGTCCTCACAAACAGATGCGGATCATGCGCAGAACGGACTAAAAAGTTGCTGAAACTCCCCAGTATTAAAGTTTATGATATGTTCATAGTAAAATTACAAAAAAAGGTTCGGGGTCACCGAACTCATTTAGAAAATACAGCTGCCAGTAAACCATGATGTTTTCCCAATTTGTAGCCATTTTGGCCAACTCTTCATTTCATCTTGTTATCTCAAACAAAAGGTACGCATAGCGTACATGTATCTGCACCAAACGCTTTAGAAGAGAATTAGCCTAATAAAGTAATAGATACTTCTCTTTAAGAACGCACTAAAATAGAAAGGTTGTCTATAGATTTTAAACCAAAGATTAGCAGTAATTGAGTTTTGAAGAGACTCAGCCACAAGATTATTAGTGTTTATAAAACTGTTAAGTCTATCTCTCTTATATATGGCCCCCTTATATATGGCCCCAGGTCTGAGCAGACTGTTAGTGATGAGACAAGAAAGTATGTAGATGAAATAACTGTATTCAAAAAGCTTATTATTTACAAGTTATCAACATGAACTGTAAAAGTAAATATATAAATAATATAAATAATATCATATAGATTACAATGACAATGATATAAAAAATTTTTTGCGTCAACATTAAACAAGAGTAATTGCTTTAATTGTAAAAACAGCAATTAAACTTAATATTTTGAGAACCCCGTTATTGGAGCTTGCCTGACCTTTGCCCCTATTTTCTGACGAATCTAATCAAATAAAAAAATTGAATTATATTTTTCATGAATCACGACACACTATTAACGTCGCCTATTTTTTTAGTTGATGGCAAAAACTGAGAGATCATTCAGTGTCTGAGATTTATCAGCAATAATTTGTTGAGGGCCAACTAGCATTCAAAAGTAACTTCTTTAGCTCGTTTATTTCGATGTCAGAAGCAGACGACAGGGAGCTGATGCATTTTAGGAAACTGTGAAATCAACATTGAAGTTTGTATAACTCGTTATCTTCTCTATCTTTCCAATGAGGAGAAGTTGGCATATACCAGTTGTTTTTATGCTAGCCAATGTTGTAGTTTATAACTTGGACAAGTGATAGTCTTTATTAGTTTTAGCTTTTTCTAAGGGGTTATTACAGACTATGCATGATGAAGTTTTTTTGCCATGTCAATTCCAATACATGTAATGGCAGTGATGAGGTTGTCTTGTATTTCTGGTAATGCCAAGTTGGATGTCATGAATTTCAAACATTAATGTCAATCCATTGGTATCAATGAACTTGGTATCATAAAAAAGCGTGCTTTAATCACGTTTGGGATGTGTTAACTCGTGCAGTGTGTATCTTGTCAATGGTGTTCTCCCATAACGCAAGCGTCGTTGAATCTGTGTTATCTGCAATAACATAGTCTGCTTTATGTTTTATTTGTTGATAGTGTATTGCAGCTCATTTGCTTTCAGACTTGGTTCTTATCTGGTTTTGAAGTTCACTGTCTCATATATATGCTTGCTGTAGGCAATCCCTAACATTGTAGCGGTGACTTCGAGACGATTCATTAATTTGGAAAACAACAGATGTAGGTGATATTTTAGCTGATTTGGTAATAGCATATTCCTGATTGTTAGAGTCAAATGTGCTTGATCTGCTTTGTTTAGTGCCCACAATTTTCAAAGGCCGTTGCAGGTTGATTTTTCCAGGAGACAAACATATCAGTTACTTGGACACCTTCTTCTTGTGTTGTTTGAACTTTGCAGTCAAAGTATTTTGTTCTGGATTTGTTTGCTGTCTTGATTGGATTAGGTACAGTACTAACTAGTGAGAGAAAAATGTAAATATGATAAATATACACATAAATTATGTCGATCGATATAACACCCAACTGGGAGCACTTGCAAGAATACAACTATCACACAGGCGGATCAGCCGAGTCGCCTGATGATCCCGTTTAGGGTGAAACCTCTGGTCGCGAAGATTTTAAGGTAAACTATACTTCATGCTTTATATATATATATATATATATATATATATATATATATATATATATATATTTTAAGAACTTGAAAATGGCCGCCCGTGTTTATATAGCCTGATGCAAACACGAGAGTGAGTTGGGAGAATTCGAAAGTTTATGTGAACCCGAGCCGTAGGCGAGGGTTTACATAAGTACTTTCGAATTCTCCCAACTCACTCGAGTGTTTGCATCAGGTTATATAAACACAGGGCATCCATTTTCTATTTATTTTATCAAATAAGGCTAAAAAATGTGTCGTGACATCACCACCGTGTTTACATAGCCTGATATAAACACGGTAATTGACCAATCACAGCGTGTGTAAGACGCAACCTATTTTATAAATATATATTATATATATATTATATATATATATATATTATATATATATTATATATATATAATTATATATATATATATATAATTATATATATTTGAAATTGAAGAATATGGTAATGTTGATACATAAATTAATGATATTCATCTATATAGCCGAAATAAATATCAGTTGGTCGTTGTTTTGGAGATACTGCTCGTATAATAGTGAACTGCCCAAAATGTTCATGTGTATGGTGGCCTAAGACTGCCATTCGATTTTTTCATTCTTTATTCATATAAATTTATTTTAAAACCAAATAAAAGTATAAGTAAGAAGAAAACATGTTTATTCTGAAACTAAAATGAAAGTGAAAGTAAAATGAAAATGAAAACCATCTTAATTTTAAAATGAAAATGAAAATAAAAGTAAAAAGAAAATAATTTTTTTTATTTTAAATTTGAAATGAACATAAAAGTAAATTAAAAATAAAAATATTTTGAAATGAAAATGATTTCAAAAGCAAAATTAAAATGCTCATGGCCTATGACTGCCACAGTATACCAGCATGCTTTGGGGTGCAAACCTGCAAACATGGCCGCCACTTGGAAGAACTTTAAGGAAACCATGAAAAATAAAAGGACGTGTAAGAAGAAAACGCCTTCCAATGACATTCTCAAGAAAGAGGAAATCATTATTCAGCGATTAAGTGCCGAGGTTTCCGGAAAGGCACAAAAATATTCCCGAATTGGGCCAAGGGAATTTGTCCCGTACGAGTACGAAGAGATAACGCTCGCCAACATAAAGGAAGCTTGTAAGAAGCATTTTGCGTCAACAATGGGAGATGGCATGGTTTGTGACATCTTGGCTGGCGAACAAGGTCCATCTTGTACATCATTAGATCACATCCCCGACCTCCGTGTTGTTCATATACGCTCTGTCGAAGCACAGGACGCGAGCATAAGCTTAAATGAAGTCCGAAGGCCGCTAAAAAGAAAACACACCGATGGCGCTAGCACGGTGAGTACAAGGTCATTACCTTCAAATCAACCACAAAGCCCAAGCAAAGCTTGTCCAAAAAGTTTATCAGTGCTTGAAATACTGAAAATGGGAAAAGTCATCACAGAAAAGTCTACCGAATCTATCGAACTATTTGCTTTTGACATCAACGAAATGGCATGGTCTGGCAATTCAACAGCAGTGGAATTTTCAATTGGGAAAGATCCAATTGGTGAAGGTGCATTTCGGGAAGCATTTAAAGCAACCAGCAAGCATGCCGACTTTCTTGGCCGAGATTGGGTTGTGAAAAAGTACTTGCAGGTTGCAGAAGATACCATCGCAGAAACAAACCAGACTATCGAACAACATACCATGAAAGTCATACAGATGCACATGCTTGCCAGAAATTTTGCATCGAAGTTGGAACAAGAGGTTCAAAAAGAGGATGTTTCAGAGTTATATGGGAAAACCCTAAAGTTCAGAAAGATTTTCATGGGGAAAATGGAAGGTGACAAATGGGTCACCATTGAAGAATTTATCGATGGAGATTTTACAAAATACATCAACAATAATGGCCTGGTCTGTGGTATTGATTCCGAAGTTCGAAAGAAATGTGAAAATCTGGCCCATTTTTCATATGATCGTTCAAACAAAGAAGTTATGGTGCTCGATATGCAGGGCAGTGGATATTCCTTGTTTGATCCTGAAATTGCCTCAACAAATTTAAGTGATGGGGATGAGCTGCTCTTCTCAACTGGGAATTTGTCAACAATGGCAATAAACAATTTTGTTGGTAATCATACTTGCAATGACTATTGCACATAATTAGGATTGAGTAAGTTGTAAATAATCCCTAATTTGCCAATTGCATCTTTATTCTGAACTGTTCTAGGCTGATAACATTATGCATAACTTGATTATTTTATATGTCACTATTGGATATTTCCACATTCACCCCCCTGGAAATTCCACTTTTGATTTACTTCATTCACCCACCCCTACCCTTATTGAATAAGAGACACACAAAGAAAGACACTTTAGATTTATTACTTTAATTCATTGTTGTGTTCACTGTTGGCACCTTTGATCATTAGTTAACTGTTCAATGTTAAAACATTTTAATAAGCTAATTTTGTAAAATTTATGTTCAAGCATTTACTGTCGTGGCAATAGAAGGGTTCCTAAAATATTGTTGCAATTCATTTGCTAGTCCTGACCAATTCATTGAACAAACTCCTGCTTTGAATTTGATTGGGTTTTGATTCATAATCCTATTTCCTATTGGTTGGTCAAAAAAAACAATCAAATTTAAAAAAGTTGTCCAACGAACTTCATCAAATAAATTCATCAGGATGAGCAATATACTACGTACATGGTGTACTCATTACATAAATTCTAACTGGACACTCTTCAATTGGATGGCAAATTAAAGTTCTCTTTTAAAAACAAGTATGCTTGTTTACAGTCCTTGGGTTCAATGTCTCTTACATCAGGGATCAACCTCTCACATTCTGTTCGAAAAGCAGGTTCAAGGTAATCATCATCCACAGTAAGAACTCCTGAATTTTCAGCAGCTTCTTGTAGCTGTTCCTCTGTGACAGGTAAACCTGTTAATTATAAAAAACAACAAAAATAAAAATATCATGATAAAACCTTCATATACTATGTTTTCATTCACAAAGCATAGGGATAGGAGTAATGTTGGGAATTCTTGCAACATGATGCCAGGGAGGGAACAAGTACTGACATTAAATATTATGGCCCCAAAGAAGGGTAGGGTTCCTGGGCAATTGTTCCAGGTCCCACAAGTGTGAAGGGGACACTACAGTCTTCTTGCATGTACATACATACGTACACATGTAAATATTATAAAGTCCTGATTAAAAGTCTCCCCCATTTAAAATACCAGCTCCTCTCCAATGTAAAGGCCCACCACTCTATCAATCTGGTAATTACGGTAATGGAAATTATTTTCTGTTTATAAGCCCTCCTAGTTATAGGCCCATTGGTCTGATCAATCAGAAACTCAAGATCATAACTCAACTGAAAGTGTTGTGTTGTTATGGATCATGGTTATTCTATTTTAGAGATTATTCGTGTTTTTAAATTGACTGAAATGACAGTAAAAAAGCAGTTTTCTGGTTAACACATTTCAAAACTTTTTTATTCCAATTATAACAAAATAATCCCCCATTTATAAGTTTTAATTCCTAAAACCCTTTATGGAATTGTATTAGCCCAGGGCTTATTTAACTGTTTATAACTCCATAAACTGTTTATATAAATATTTTACCACATTCGTCAAGGCCATATTCTTCTGGAAAGCTGTAAATGTGGTTAGGTATGCCACATGGTAGAAAGGTATCCTTCTGGTACCTAATCCTGTGAGTATTCCAGATTGTATCTTTGAAAATGTCAAGCTCCTTCTGCAGGACAGGAATCATGATGTAGGCAAGGAGCATTCTGAAAATAGATTAAAAGGAATGGTTTTTACAGCTTTTTTATATCTCACTTTGTTGTTCAGATATTATACACTTTATGTCTGATCATGAGGAAAACAGTTTTGTTTTCCCAAGAGTCTCGATGTTTCCTGAAATGAAGTTGAGAAAACAAAACTAATTAGTTTCCCAAGGGATCAGACATTAAGTCCTTTATGTTACATAGCTGAGTTTTTGCTGGATTTTCACCAGGTTTAGGCTGTTTAGCTGGATTATACTGTATTTTAGGAACAAAGAGCTGTAGAAAGCCATTCTATAGGTCTTCTAATTAATTTTGGTTTTAACACTATTTTGTGCATGGGCACAAAACTTATGATTCTTTAAAAGAAATAAGCTATAATTACTTGTACAAACCTGTGCGTGTCGTTGTTCGGATCATAGTGGCCCTGTCCTTTTAGCCAACATAACTGATTCTTAATATCCTTCTCCATTCTCTCATGAAGTTCCTTCCACCACCTTTCAATCTGTAGTAACATATTAATTAAAAATTTAATTAATACTACAATTTTCATGAAACCATTTGACAGGCATGAAACTAAAAAAACCTTACTGTTTAAGTGACATCAAACATCACAAAAATGTGAGGAACAGTGTGGTCAGTCATCAATTAGACCCCTAACTTTGTCGAAATAAAGTATTTATACGAGGTGGGTTAATGGAAAGCATTGTACATGCTGTTCACCCTTCAACTAAAACATTAAGAAAAGTTCTTTCAAAGAGTACTACTGCTACAAACCTCACCAAAGCAGTCACACTAAACATGAGATTATCAAAAGGAATAATTACAGGTAAGAAGATAAAAATGCTAATTAATAACTTAACATACTGTATGCACTTACTTGGTTTGAGGTTGATGGCCCATAACGCACTGTATCACAGGCTTCCACATCATTATGATGACGTCTCAAAAAGGCATGCATGGTTGCCATCACACCTGTCTCAGTACCCTTATCCATTCTCATAAAAGTTGAAATGACCTTCGTCTCGTACAGGTGTTCGAGGTACCACCGACCAATTATCATTGGATCAGAGTTGCTGACCCATATACGTAACCACAGCAATTTCCTACTCGCTGTGTCAATACAGCCGTAGATTGCGAGTGGATAAGTACTGTTCTGGTAGCCCATGAGTTTATCGTGACCATCGACTGAATGCACAAAGTTTGGTCCTTTCGTTGTGAAATGTCCTTTAGTCTTCTTCTTCTTAGCAAGGACAGCACGACCTTCCAGTCCCTCTGGATCCAGGTCGTACATAACTGCATGCACGAGGTCCCGAGGGACGGCCAAGTTGTGAACTTGACGAATCTTTGTCTGCATAGCCCTGTATCCAAGGAGTTTTCCAGGACCTTCTAACTCCTTTGCCACTGCCTCCCTCACTTCGTCTACGCCAACATTCTTGTCACTGTAGTATATGTCAAAATGGCGAAGTCTTCGATCTAGAGAGCGTATACTCCACGGATACTGGGGAAAATCTCTTTCCATAAAACTTAATATTTCATCACGCTTGAGTAATTCTCTGACATATCGCTTCAAATCATCTTTAAGATCAGCATCTTCCTTCCAAGAGTCATTTCGAAAGCCGGCAGCCATGTTTTACCTGCCCCAAAGCATGCTGGTATACTGTGGCAGTCATAGGCCATGAGCATTTTAATTTTGCTTTTGAAATCATTTTCATTTCAAAATATTTTTATTTTTAATTTACTTTTATGTTCATTTTAAATTTAAAATAAAAAAAATTATTTTCTTTTGACTTTTATTTTCATTTTCATTTTAAAATTAAAATGGTTTTCATTTTCATTTTACTTTCACTTTCATTTTAGTTTCAGAATAAACATGTTTTCTTCTTACTTATACTTTTATTTGGTTTTAAAATAAATTTATATGAATAAAGAATGAAAAATCGAATGGCAGTCTTAGGCCACCATACATGTGTCTCAGTAATAACAATTCTTAAATTAAGTTGGTTGACTTAGGAGTAGATCTTCTAAAAACATGCTTACATTGTAATTGATCGTCGACTTTTTCTCTTTCTCATGGCTAATATAATTTTTTTGAGAGGTATTCTGGATGGTTCACAGTCTCTATATCGTTTGACATTTGGCTGTTTAACTAAGGTTCTTACAGAAGATCTGTGATCATTTAAACAAAGATCTGAATTAATATAGCTATTGCATACACTTAAATGTACTATGCTAGCATTATTTTGCTTATGAACTACAACAGATTTCGTATATTGTTGCATGACAAATGTTTACATGTATAATTTAATTTCCTTACAAGAGGCTCATCTTTCCTCACACGAGGCTCAGTTTGTTTCCTCACAAGTGCTTCCTCACAAGTGCTTTGTCTTATTTCAAAGAACACTTATCATCTGCCCAAAATATTGGCTGACTTGGCTCGATTTGGTAAATTTATTAACGAGGCTTTGAAAACCTTTTGTCCTCATGCTGATGACTCCATACAACCTACGAAAACTGTTGTAGATCACACTTTCAAATTCACTGCAATTCATATCTAAAATACTTACAAAATTATAAAGAGTTGTTCTTCTTGAATGTGATCACCACGAGTTCTTGAAGCGATCAGACAATTACTAGTACTCGTTTCCATCTACCAAACTGACATCTCAGCTTCGATCCTGGCAGTTGGAACAGTGAGTTGGAAGCATTGCTGATTATTTTTGTCACGTGGTGACTTGAGTACATGGTTGTGGAAGCATGTAACAAACCTAACAGCTAACAACACGACAGCAATATATCTGCGCAAGCGCAGATACAAAAAGCCTTCATAAAAGCACTTGGTTAAATACTGATTGGAAAAATATTTGATATTTTAGATGCACTTATATATGAACTATTTAGTGGCAACAAATAATGGAAGAAAATTTGACGAAAATAACAATTGACAAACATTTTTGCAATATAAGAATGTCTACATTCTTTCTTGTTACATGAGAAACGTACGATATTTCAAATTCTTCGTGGCCTACACAAGGTTAAAGGTGCCCTCCAGTCCGTTCTGCGCATGTACGAAACTAATGTTTACATCTCTATTTACAAAAATATATACTGATACCTTATTCAAGATTGTAAGGTTTTCTTGCTTCCTCTTCTTTACTTGTACCAAAACATAACATTTTCAGAAGAAATAGAAGAAATCCAAAGAGATATCCTCGCCGAATCGCTTGGTTTTCTGCCATGTTGTTTCTAACGGTTTACACTGAGCTGAGTACTTCATGTAATTATCTACGAATGTCATTTTTGAGGGTGTCCTCATAAACAAAGATTCGGATCATGCGCAGAACGGACTGGACGGCACCTTAATTATAAAAGCTTGAACATGGGACATTTCCCTATCATTTCATCTATATACGAAAGCACGCAACAAATTTTTAATTTTTTTCAAAAAACAAAATTAAGTTTGTCATATTAAGATTAGTGATATTTTTATGTGTTTTCATCACTAACACTTGGATACCTCTTGAATTAGTATTGCAGAATTATACACAGAAAAGCTGCACAATGAAAAGCTGAAGAGTAACCTTAAGTGTGCTGGTATTTATATAATTTGCTTGAACGCTACAAATGCATACCTTTATGCACGAGTCAATTCCAGACATGACCATCCATCCCCGGCGACTCCAGGACATTTGCCTTGCACAGTGTTCCCAGGGGTCGGGAATTTTCCTGCTAAGCAGGGCACAGAGGCTGGACATTATACTAGCACTCTAAAACCCCCAGGGATTTGACCCAAGCTAAGACCGAAAAGAATTATGGGTGCGAATGTGTCATCGTGGTTTGCAACTTTGCGTTCAATATACACTTGACTGAATCAGTCCCTCCTGATGACGGCGCGCGGGAGAGAAAAGGAGGGACTGTGGCAATCTCGTACCCAGAGCCTGTGATCCTGGGACTGTGAAGGACTGTGGACAAAGTCGTTGAAGTTCCGTTTGTTTGTCCTAGGCTCCGCCCATTTTAAAATTAACGAATTTCTCAATATTATTCCTTAGATTGAGTTTATAATTTCACTTAACCAGTCCCATATAATCAAATTATATATATTTGAATATGACAAAAATATTGATTCAAACAATGTGAAGATCGGATGTCTGTGAGAAAATGTATAAGTGGTAGCAACCTCGTACCCAGGGCCTTCTCTGCTTTCAAAATGGCGCAAGGAGAAGATCCATCCTCGTACCCAGGGTCTTATCTCGGCTTTCCCGCCCCCGCCCACCGCTGCGAAAAGACCCTGGTTTAGGCTGGTCACGTGTTTCGAGGGCAAAAATATAACTTACTGGGAGTGGGTTATTTAGAAACGTGGCTAAACTGAATCACACAAGGACAATGTTTTTATGTGATTATTTTATTGTGACAAGACAAGGTGTACGTTAATAATTCTCAAGAAAGCCAGACTGCATGCCTAAATCGATGTTTATTCACGTCGGCTTCCTCAGAGTTATGCCATACTGTAAAACCGTGTGTACATGTAGAAACAGAAATTTACAGAATTCGCCGTCCTGAACTTGAAGGCCGCTTAAGTCTCGATTGGCTCTTTGGAATAGTAAAATAAGACGTAAATCTCTTCAGTTGAGTAGCGCCTTCATACACCGTCAATTTTTCGTTAGCCGTTTTGTGTGATTTGTCATTTGTGTCCCGCCGCTTCGCCTTTGTTGTTTTTAATATTGTGCCAACTGTCAATGTTTTCAAGCGTTTCGTTGCGCGTTGTTTGTACGAAATGTTTGCCTAAAAAACAGTAGACAAAAAGAGTAGACAGTATCAGTAAACTCTGAAGGAATACAGGAGCAAAGTAATATTTAAAGGTAACACAAATGTGCCTGAGCTGTTTATAGAGCGACCGTGCGACCATTCTGTCAGCAATGACTTATGAAATACTTGGTGTACAGTAGTTATTTTGGTTTCGGTGGTCTGTCGTGAGTCTATCGTTTTATTCTATGTTTTGATTGGCTCCGAAGGCATTCTTTTGTTAACTTACCTTACACGGACGATAGCAATGTATCTACTCGCGCATGCGCAGTAGATACAATAATTGCCAACCTATTAATTCGTGTTGTAAAATTAAAAGACCAGACGATCGATTATTCTTGAATTTTAATTAACTTGACCTGTCAATCAACGATTTCAGCCAATGGGAATTTTGCGTTTGTCAGGGCACGGGAAATGCAACTTCAACGACATTGTCCACAGTCCCTCCTTTTCTCTCCCGCGCGCCGTCTTCGGAGGGACTGGGTTCCGTCTAAATATACACTGAATTGTGGATGAGTTTAACCCTTTCCCTACTGGCCCCCTGCAGACAAAATAGAATATTTCCTGGCATAAATGAGAGGGATCTATGCATTTCATAGTACAAATCAAAACATACATGCTCAGTAGAATTAGGAGATGTTATACACATACAAATACACAGAAACAAACAGTAGCTATTTATTTAGATTCGCCATTAAAATCGATCGGTTTGAACTTCTGAACAAGCGTAATCACGCTAGAAATTTTCTTTCGTGATAATCTTTTCAAATTTTCCGCCATGACAATAGCTATATTTGACTTGTCAAATACAAATACATCAAAAATACATAATATTACTAGACAGAATCTTTACTATTTACAAAATATATCAAAAGAAATGCTATAGTGTTATCAGAGTTGATTGTGATACAAAAGAAAGCAGGGATCTTTACACAATGCAACACTACAGTGAGTGCACTCATACACTGTCTCTTTCGCTCGACCACCAGCAGTCTTTGTCGTCTTTCTTGCATTGCACGCAATGTCTATTTCTTGCTTTCCCAGGTGTTGTAGTAAGAGCGAAGTTGATGGGAACGATCAATCCCACCCATGTATTTGTTATACTGTTCGACACAATACAGCTTCTCGACTTGCTCGACCTCCCCGTGTTTCCTCCGTCTTTGCTTCACTACAGGTGGAGTAAATGTGTCGACGTTTGTAGAAAGAATGCTAACATCCCTTTTGTCATGCCATTTAGTGAAAACCAGGTTGAAGGATTTCTCCAGCACGCTTGAGTTTGGTACGGGAACATGGCGGCAACCCCTTCCGGTCAACACGCACACTGTTGAGCAAGCATATATTCCTTCCTTAGTAGATCTTCCATCAACTTTGGCGACGCGAAAAAATTATCGAAATATACATGATGTTTGTTGAAAAATGGACTTATCAAATCCATGACAACTTCATATCCTCAAGCCTTTACTAAACCTCCCTCGGCTTTCGGGTACATTTAATCACTAATCAACCTCAATGCCATGCTATACTTATCTATATATATATATATATATAATTCATTAACAATTCATGAAGAAAATTCAAAAGAAATGAATGTTTAATCAATACCTGTAAATCGCATACAGATTCGTCCTAATTTACATAAACGTTTTCCTCAATTTACTTACTCCAACTTGAAAAATAGTTTGAAAACATGGCTATTTAGATTGTGTCCATTTGATAAGTACGATAAAGCATTCGCAGCCGATCTGTATGTGATTTACTACGGCTCGCTTGTAAGTCACATACAGATCAGCTGCTCATACTTTATCTGTTACTTTTATATATATATATATATATATAACTCATTAATAATTCATGAAGAAAACACAAAGGAAATCAGTACCGTGTCGGTGGTTTGGATATCGGGTGGTTTGGATATCGGAGGAAGAAATTACATAAATTAAGCAAACTTTCATCTTGATTACTCGGGTATGGTGGCCGAGAGCTGCCATTCGCAAAACGTCAAAATTTTCATATTTTTTAGTTCATATTTTATTTCAAAATGAAATTGTAATGAAATGAAAATAAAAGTAAAACAAAAGTAATTTCATTATAAAAGTAAAGTGAATATCTTTATGGCCGAAAACTGCCATTGAAAAAAAAAATGTCATGGCCGAAAACTGCCATTGAAAAAAAATTATATCATGGCCGAAAACTGCCATAGTATACCGAAATGCATTGCTATATATAAGTCGTCTCCGCACGCGAGCAACTTAGGGGACTGGAACGAGGCTAAGCTTTGTTATATTTTGTAATTTGTGTATATGCAAATATGGGAGATCATGCGTGGAAGAAGTTTCAAACTCAGATGAAGGAGAAACGAGTTAAAAATAAGACTACTGCAGCTAAAGGATCTGGTGCTGGAGTTATACTTCAACGTGAAGAACTAACTGTCCAAAGATTAAGTGCTGAGGTGACTGGCAAAGCACAGAAGTTTAGTCGAATTGGAGCCAGGGAATTTGTACCGTTTGCCGACTACGAAGACCTCACAATTACCAACATAAAGTTGGCGTGTCAGAAGTATTTTTTACCCAAAGTTGGTAAAAATGTCATCTGTGATGTTCTCGCAGGTGAACAAGGGCCAACCTGTTCTACTTTGGAGCAAATTCCTGACTTAAAATTGATCCACATTCGATTCATTCAGCGACCGGACGAGCAAGACCACGTGGAGTTTGACAGTGAGATGTTTTCTACCCCCGCAATGTCGAAGGAGAGGAAGATAACAAGCGATCCAATGCCACAGGCACCCGCTACTCAGTTCGAGACCCCAGGGTTATCGAAGCGTACGAAGACTTTTCCAAAGAGTCTCTCGGTGTCCGATATGATGAAGCTTGGAAAAGTAATAAAGAACAAGGCCAGCACTTCTATCGAGTTAAGATCCTTTGACTTGGATGGGATGGGATGGTCATCAGCAGCAACAACTGTGGAGTTTGTAATCGAAAAGCAACCATTTGGAGAAGGAGGATTCCGCAAAGCTTATAGGTAAGATTAACAGGGGGTAGCATAATTTTATATACCAGTCTATAAGTACAGTATTCTTGTTCGGGTTCTGATTAGTTATTATGCGGTTGTAATATGCACGAGTCAGTTCTTCCTGTAACCCCCACCCACCCCTCGGCCAATACCCTGGGGATTTGTTATGTTTTCTCAAGTTCATAGCAAATTTCCCACCCCTGGGGTGGGTGAGGGTGAAAAAATAATATAAGAACTAACACATAATTTACACTATATCAACTGCAAGTTGTTTTTTGAACATAAAACGAAATGTAAAATTAAACTGGCTCATTTCTGTTGCTATACGCCCACATACATATGCCCACACACTCGGGATATTTTCCTAGAAAATCTTTTAATTTCATCACCATTTTGAACACATGGAAGGAAGAAACATTTAATTACTAGCCTCCCCACATCTCCTCTTCATTACAAAATTGATCCCAGCCTATACCCCCAGGATAAAATTAATGAAATAATTCCCCACCCTGGCCTGGTTATAGGAAGAATTGACTCTTGCATAAACACCTTCTCATGATAAAATAGCAAAACAGCCAAAACCTGATCTGTAAAGAATTTTGAGATTTCTCTGGAGTAGGTTAACAGCAATTTGTCAACTATACCACTGAACAATCGTGTACCTCAGGGGTCATTTCTACCCAGGGGGCTGTGTCAACTTACTGGGATAGCTGACCATCAGAGACAAGAAATTTTGACCCTTACATGTATCTTCAATGTATCTCCGTACTATATTATTGATCATGGGTTATTCATTTTGGTGGTGGTGGTGGTGGTGGTATCAGGGTTCTATCATTCACTTGTTGGGATGAATAAGTAGGGTCTGTTCATCCTCACAACATACAGGTAGGGAGGAGCAACGATCATGGAAATATATCATCAGGGGGTCTTTTAGTGCATGTCATGCATCTCAGCTAGTTTTTCCAAACATAATTCCCAAAGACCAACATCCACCTGTCAATATTAAGCTCCTGCGTGAAGGGGATGGAAATTTCAAGTGTATGAGATCAGTTGCAAAAATGCAAGAAATTTAACCCACAATTTTTTTTAGCTGACCACTGAGCTACTACTGTACAGAGGTTGTTGCTAGTAATAGGTTAGTCACAAGTTCTGTATATATGGTACATATGGGCAAAGAATTAGGTATAAATCACTTAGACACAGGTCCAATTTTTAGCTGAATTAGGCCTTGATGTTGCATTTTGGACTAAACTGGTCCCACTTTAGTCTTAAAACTGTATATATTCTTACACTTGAAATTTTCATTCACCAAAGATCCCTATAACATGCATGCCTAATATTACTTGTAATTTAAATACAATTTGAGATTTTGCTTCCTCTCTGATGGTACTGAAACCAATATATTTAGATCATTCGGGGCACACCATAACATTCTGTCAATACTGTAGCTTGTCCACCTCTGGTACGTAACATTGAAAGATGTGTGCTTTATAGTTGCAAAACATACCAACTAAATGTACTTTAACCACACAGGGCAACAAGCCGCAATGAAGGTTTTATTGGTTCAACATGGGTTGTAAAAAGGTACATACCAGATGCCCTGAAAACAATCGAGGAAACAGATCAAAATCCAGAGATGCATACAAAGAAAGTTGTACAGATGCATATGCTTGCAAAGAATTTTGCTGATCAACTAGCTCAAAAAGTACAGGCACTACAATATGGCAAGGTATATTTTGGAAAGGAAATTGAAAATGGTGAATTTGTGACTGTGGAGGAATACATTGAGGGAGATTTTGTGAAATACATTAACAACAATGGTATGGTGCTGGGTGTTGGAGCTGAAAACAAATTGGTGCAAAAGGCTGAATGTCTTGCTCACTTCAGCTATGAGAAATCAACCCATACATTAATGGTATTAGATATCCAGGGCACATGTCACAAGTTGTATGATCCTGAAATAGCATCTACAAAGCAGTTTGACAACGATGAACTCCTGTTCTGCACGGGTAACCTTTCCACTAATGCAATTGAAGGTTTCATTGGTTCCCACATCTGCAATGATTATTGCAAGATATTGGACTTGAAGGAACTAAAGTAGTGTATTGTAACACATGTACAATATAGTCCCCTGAAAAATATGTGGCTGTTTTACATACATGATTCTTACAACAGTAAGAATTTTATAACAATAAACTGTTATGTTATAAACTATGATAAATGATATAAAAACTACTTGGGAGCACAAGTTGTAAAATGTTAAATTTTTTTAGTGTTTATCGTTTTTGCTTAGGTGAGAAATGTTCAGTTGTGTTACTACGGTTCCGGTTTGAGCGTGGACACGCATAATTTGACGACATGCGTTTCACACGGGAAACTAACATGTTGCATTGTTGCTAAGCGGAAACTGTAACGTTACTAAGGCCAAACGGTATTGTTTCAATTTGAAACGACCGACAAATTTTCAAAGCAAATGTGGGCATGTTTATAACTCATCTGTATACACAATTAAATCTTCGTCAAGTGAAGCTAAGAACTCCACAGTGCTTTTCCGATCGACCATTACGCTGACAAACTCCACAACGCGACGTTTGTATGAAGAAACAATACCGTTTGGCCTTAGTAACTTCGCAGTTTCCGTTTAGCAACATGTTAGTTTCCTGCGTGAAACGTGTGTTGTCAAATTACGCGTGTCCACGCTCAAACCGGAACCGTAGTAAGTATGTACCAGTATTTCATAAAATAAATTATGCAGATATTGAGGTGGCATTAAATTGTACAGACATTAGGAAAATCCATGTGTCTTTATGATGTTGGATGTAGAATGGACACAAATTTTGTAAATGACATCGAAAAACAAGTCTAAACAGTGCATGTAAACTAACGTATTCGCTCAATTCTCTAAGATTTTTTCCTTGAGGTAGAGAAATGCTTCTTTGCATTCTTTAGGTTCTAGTCTGTCTGGGTAAGGAATGATTTCTTCACACATTGTTCTAAATGCTGTGTCTATGAAGTCCTCCTCTACTTCCAGAATGCCAGAATGGACTGCAGCCTCTTTCAGTTGATCTTCTGTTACAGGCCAACCTGTAATATGGCATACATATCACTATATGTCATACACACTGTACCTCCCACAGTATATGGGAGAAAAAGATATACTTCTAACATTTATAATTCATGAGGAAAATGCAAAACAAAAATTAAGCATTAATCATTGTTGTAGACCATGATACAGGACTGATTGCAATCAGTAAAAACATCAGTTCTGTATCACACGTACAGACAAAATCATGTGCAGTGGCATACTGTCTGTTTTTTTTAGAATAAAATACATACCACATTCTTCTAGACCATATTTCTTTGGAAAGCTATAGATGTGATCCGGGATGCCATTTGGCAAAATTGTATCTTTTTGTGCTCTTATCCTGTGACTATTCCACACAACTGTCCTGAATACATCCAGTTGTTTTTGTAATACTGGAATGAGGAGGAAAGCCAGGAGCATACTTAAACAAATAAAAAAACAAAACAAGTCACTATAAAGGTCATCCAAAGGACACATTTTGGTTTATATAAAATTACCGATCTCTTTGAGAATGTGGATTGTAGTGTCCTTGGTCCTTTAGCCAGTTAAGTTGTTCTTTAAAATATTTCTCCATTCTTTCATGGAGTTCTTTCCACCATCTTTCAATCTTAAAATTATAATTAATATGATTAAATCCCCTTGTACAGCAAGGAGACAATAACATCACCTGTACTACTATTATAATAATTTTAGTGGGCATATAGAAGATCAATTAATATAAATGCAGTCACTAATTTGCATGGCCCCACCCTCACCCTTTTCAGCCCCCCCCCCCCCCCCCCAATATGAATTTGCTTCCAATGGCCCTGCAGTATCTTGAACAGTGCCACCTTCACGTGTATTTAGTGTGTATTTAGGAATGTTTACCGTAGGTCTACTGTATAGGTCTACTGTTTAGGTCTACTGTATAGTATGAAGGATTTAATATGTGATGTAACCTCTGCCCGTTTGTGAGAATTTATGAAAAAAGTAGAGATATCGATTGATAGGTGCATAATGAACAAACAAAGCACAGAGATTTACCAAAACACCCTGGAATGAGTTGACTAATGACTAATTTTCCAACAATTTATATTGGTTTTTGGTTTGTACATATTAAAACACCCACTTGATTTGATGTTGATGGCCCATACAGGACTGTATCAGATGGATCATCCATATCCCCATTGTTGCTCCGAAGGAATGCATGTATAATTGCCATGGTACCAGTTTCTGTACCCTTGTCCAGTCTCAACATAGAGGAAATTTTTTTGGTTTCATAAAGATATTCCATGTACCAACGGCCAATTGTCTTGGGGTTACTGTTACTAACCCAAACATGTAGCCACAACAGTTTCCTGCTTGCAGTATCCATACACCCATAAACTGCCAATGGAAATGTACTGTTTTGGTATCCCATGAGCTTATCATGGCCATCTAAGGAGTGTACCTGTTGTGGTTTAAGTTTGTTCAGTTATTTATGAAACTTGAACACCAGAATATTTTAAATGTCATTACTGATACTGTGGACCCATTCTAAAAATTCCAAAATGTTCTTAAAATTCTAAGAGTTTCAAACATTGTAGGAGTTCTAATGATTCTAACAACAAGACATACTTTGGGTGGATGGATTTCAGAGTGAGTGAGTGTGTCTATGTGTCATCTTGGTCAAATATATTACTTTATGGCACAATCATATTTCAAAAAAAAACTTTAAAAAAAAGTCTATTATTGATGGACATATTAAACTTAGGTCAACAAGAGGAGGAATTAGAAGTATGAGGGCTTAATGGAGGGAGGGGGGCCTATTACCTAATTTTCCAAGTTAGAGTAACACAAATCTGAAATCTAACACCAACTGTAACCAATTTTGTATTATTAGTAGATAGAAGATTCATGTTTTGCCCGGGTATTGGAGCTTTATAATATAATATAAGACATATAATAGAGAGGGGATTTATGTTTCACTTTACAAGATATAGGGGGCTTTTTATTTTAAGAATAGACTATAGGCTTTATTAATATAAGATGTTTCTTTTTTAATACCTCTACTGGGACAGATGGTACTTTTGGACATATGGGACAGATTCATAATCGCAGACAATGAAACAAGTTGTTTTAAAAATAAATTTAAACTAAAACATACCCAGTTAGGTCCTCTGGTAGTAAAATTGCCCTTTGGTTTGGTCTTCTTCTTGCCAACTGGTCCACGTGCTTCCAGACCTTTTGGGTCGAGCTCGTACATCACCGCATGAACTAAATCCCGTGGAACATTTAATTTGTGGTCTTGTCGTACTTTTTGACACATCGCTCTGTATCCTAAAAGTTTCCCTGGACCGTCAAGTTCCTTATTCACTGCTTCTTTGACTTCCTCCACACACACATTTTTGTCATTGTAGAATATGTCGAAATGACGAAGACGTCTATCAAGGGTTCGAATACTCCACGCATACTGGGCAAAATCTCTATTTAAAAAGTCTAGTATCTCTTGCCGTTGTAGCCCCTGATTTACGTATTTAGCCATTTCTTCCTTGAGAGAGACATCTTCTTTCCAAGAATCATTCCGAAAGTACGTGGCCATGTTTTACTGAGCACTGATTAAACCTCGTTCCAGTCCTCTAAGTTGCCTGCTGTGTGACCTGAGGCCTATGCCTGAGCCTAGCGGAGCACTGCTCTATATAGCAATGCATTTCGGTATACTATGGCAGTTTTCGGCCATGATATAATTTTTTTTTCAATGGCAGTTTTCGGCCATGACATTTTTTTTTTCAATGGCAGTTTTCGGCCATAAAGATATTCATTTTACTTTTATAATGAAATTACTTTTGTTTTACTTTTATTTTCATTTCATTACAATTTCATTTTGAAATAAAATATGAACTAAAAAATATGAAAATTTTGACGTTTTGCGAATGGCAGCTCTCGGCCACCATACTCGGGCTACCTGTGGTAGAACGAGTCTAGGTTTCGGTCGGGTTATTGGTATTGTTAATATTATTGTTTTTTTGGGGTCGCGATATTGCCCCGACAGGCTTTGCGAAACTGCAGGCATGTTCTTTTCGATCGAGTGGTTCGAAGCGAAGTGGTTCGAAGGCATCGAAGCGAAGCCGAAGTGTTTTTGTCAGCTGCTTGCTTGGAAGTGTTTAAAGTCAGTTATGTGGCTGGGAAGTATCTTGTTCTTGAATACGCTCACAATGCTTACAATCGCACACGCCGATCGCGGTAGACCTACTCTAAAAGATGCCGAGCGATTTCGAAACGGGTTGGTCCGCGATCAAACCAGTTTTACTATGAATGCCAATCTTACTATGAATACCAGTCTTACTATGAATGCCAATCTTACTATGAATGCCAATCTTACTATGAATGCCAAACTTACAAAACTAAAAACGAATATAAACTTGAATACAACGTTATGTGTGTCATTGAATTGCTCAAACGACGAAGTCAAGTTGCAAGTGACAGGTAAACATGTTGTGTTGTTATTTAAAATACCAGAAGAGACTCGACATTATATCACTTATATGAACGCTGTATGGAAATTATACAGGGTAACTTTATTAATATTTATGATTTGTTTTATTTTTGCCTGTATTGTTTTATATTGTGTTACAAATGTCGTGCAAAATAAAGTCGATGTGATGTTTCATGAAGTGACACTTGTGAGAGAGACAGTGTCTTTTGTCCATGAACAGTCACACATTGTTTTGCCAAATAATTCAGAAAGCACGTTACTATCGAATAACCCTGTTTCACTTGACATTGTACCCGTATATGAGAATGTAAAAAGTTCCCAGTTATCAGTAAAGTCAAAGACCTTAAACACAAAAGAATGTAGATCTCGCTATGGTAAATTTATTGTGATTGAAGTAAAATATATAACCGCCATGTTTTTCGACGTGATCGAGAGCCAAGCAGAATCCCAGCTAAAAGACTCGCTCGTCTTTTGAATAAAAGTAGAAAAATACGTAAACTGGTTCGCAAGCACATTAAAAGAAATGTACCCAGGTCTTCTCGTATCCATTGTTTACTTTATGCATTTAGCCATGAACGGAAAAAGCTGCTGAGCAATCAAAGGTATTTACGCCAAGTTAATAAAAAAACAAAGGGTTTGCGTGAATCATCAAAACGACATAGAAAACAAACAGCTGCACCGAATACTTCTGTATTTCTTAAAAATAATAAAGAGAGGTACAAGGCATTTCCAAAAATACTACACCCAAATTATTTAATAGAATCAGCTACATGTACCTGTACTTACAAAAACTTGAACCACAGAGTGAATTGCTGCAAGTTTAAACTTAGTAGAGACATTGAAAAGAACCCTGGTCCTACTTTTATTGATCCTAGTAAAACTATCCATGCACCTTATAGTCGAGGTAATGTTGATGTATTTGGTCCAAATGCAGGACAACAAATGTGTAGCTATGAGTTTGTGTGCTTTGATATATAACAATAACAAGTCAATAACTGACTCAAGAGACCTGATTCAAATTATGGATATTGGTAATGAATTATATTATGCATTGTCAAGATTATCAAGGCAATCTTATTTATTGCTAACTGAATTACCCAGCATGGTTACAGTACTAAACACAAATTATCAACTTGAGTTTAGTGAAAGTTACTCTGGTAGACTCCATACAACTACTTTGAATGAAAACATCCCATATGTCATGCCCTTAGAATGTGCTTTACAAGGTTTGGTACAAGAGAGTTATAATTCATTTCTGTTAACAATTGGATGTAATACTGTATCTATTTTTGTTCTTTCAAATGGTTTACTAAAAATGTTTGATTCACATGCAAGAGATTCATTTGGTATGGCCCACCCTCATGGAACATGTGTGTTGTTGGAAGTAAATTCAGTTATCGACTTGGTAGAATATTTAAAAAATCTATACAAACCTGATGTTTTATTTGAGCTGAAAGGCATTAAAATTACTATTACACAATTTATACAAGCTACAAATAATATTATACATACCAACACATCTGAATCAAATTCAAGTTGCTGTTCTTCAACATGTGAAAATCAAACACTTAATCATGATAATTTTGATTTTGAACAATATTGTGCAATATTGTGCTATTATTCTATTAGTTTTTCTACTATTATGGCATGTAGTTACTGGAATGATCAGACACTGAGTGCTGTTGCGGAATATGCCAAGTTAATATACCAGGAAGCCTTGAATGATGGAAAGGAATGTACATGTGATTATATGCCGCATGATATAAATATATGTGGTGCTGATGTTGAGGCAGTATTTAATTCAATGCACCAGGACACTTTGATTACTCATTCTGTTTCTAGTAAACTAGCCCTTAAGAGTTTAATATTAGATAACACTTCAGAAAATACTGGCTTTTTGCTGTGGCTTCCAAAACTATTGCTTATCTTGCATTTTTCAGCATTATACAAGGCAAACAAAGTATTTCTTGGTGGCATGCAATGAAATGCAAACAATTAATTTATTTGAACGATTTGATGATACAGATTTTCTCATTAATAAATTTTGCCATATTGTCACACAAAAACTTAAATGTGAAGAAATACAATACACTATTCAATTTTTGTCATGTTTGTGTCAACTAACAAAATCAGAGAGGCAAAAAGTTGTAAGAAGGCATAAGTCTACCACACAAAAAAGGTTACTTACTGACAAAAAAAGAGAAAAATATGCAAATTTGGAACCTGCTAAGAAAAAAATTAAGCTTGAGAAAGCTGCTTTAGACTACAAAATTATGGATCCTATGAAAAAGCAGGAAAAATATAACTCCATGGATCCTATAAAAAAACCCAATCTACTTGAAACAAAAACAAAAAAATATAAATCAATGGACCCTGTGAAAAAGAAAGTTCTTCTTGAAACACAAACAGAAAAATACAAATCAATGGACCCTGTGGAAAAGAAAGTTGTTCTTGAAACAACAACAAAAAAATATAAATCAATGGACCCTGTGAAAAAGAAAGTTCTTCTTGAAACACAAACAGAAAAATACAAATCAATGGACCCTGTGGAAAAGAAAGTTGTTCTTGAAACAAGAACAAAAAAATATAAATCAATGGACCCTGTGAAAAAGAAAGTTCTTCTTGAAACACAAACAGAAAAATACAAATCAATGGACCCTGTGGAAAAGAAAGTTGTTCTTGAAACACGAACAGAAAAATATAAATCAATGGACCCTATGAAAAAGAAAGTTCATCTTGAAACACAAACAGAAAAATATAAATCAATGGACCCTATGAAAAAGAAAGTTCTTCTTGAAACAAAAAGATATAAATTAAAAAAATGTAAATTATCAATGGATTTACATGACTTGGATGATTATATTTCTAGGTTTTGCAGTAAAATAAAAGAAGGTCCTTATTATATATGTTCTGTTTGCAATCGGTTACTCTACAGAACATCAGTCGTATCATTAAATCAAAATAAGTACACAAATGTCCCTGAAACTCTGTTCACTGCTGTAAAATCATTTGATGAAAAACAATACATTTGTAAAACCTGCCATTCAAAGGGGAAAATTCCTTGCCAGGCAATCTATAATAACATGTACGTTGATAACATACCTGCTGAGCTTGCATGTTTAGAAAAACTTGAACAAATTCTTATTGCACAGCGAATAGTTTTTGAGAAGATAATAGTAATGCCAAAAGGACAGCAAAGAAAAGTTAAGGGAGCGATCTGTAATGTGCCAGTTGAATGTGATGATACATGTAAGGTTTTACCACGTCCACCAGAAAGATCAGGTATTATAATGTTGAAACTTAAACGAAAACTTTAATTCAGAGGTCATGTGTATTTTCAAGCAGTACGTCCTCAGTTCATTCTTGATGCACTTAATTGGCTCAAGTTAAACAACCCATTGTATAATAATATTACAATTGATATTCAAAATATCAGTGCAAAACTTACCAGTTTAGAACAAGATGACAATACTTCAGGCACAAATTTTGATAAAAATGGAAAGTCCTTAACAGAAACCTGCAAGCAACATGTTACAAGTGATCAACATGTTATGGATGATGATGATACTGAGGAAAAAGATGACCCATTGAATGAATATAGACAGGCGACGAATGAGACATGTTTGCAGTCTGTATTATCAGATTATCCTGTAGCAATACAAAGTAATAAAAATTGTTCATTAGGGAATGAAGTGTACAATATTGCACCTGGAGAAAACAAACACCCTGTATCAATAATGAGAGACATAAAATGTGAAGAGCTCGCATTTCCAGTGTTGTTTCCAAAAGGACAGTTTGGCTTCACTGAAGATAGAATGATTAAATTGTCACCGGTGAAATACTTCAATGCTCGACTTTTACATTATAGTGGAAGGTTTGCAACAAACCCTGAATATCTTTTCTTTGCACAGTTTGTCACAGAACAAAAAAAGGTATCAGATAGTATTAATATAGCCTTAAAACAAATACATGGGCAACCTGTAACTGCATCGCAAATAAAATCAGATGTAAACAAATTAAAAGGTTTAATTTGTCAAGACCAGGCGTATTTGTTTTTAAGGCAAATTCCAGGCACACCACCTTACTGGCAAAAATTTATGTATGAAGTAGTAGCCATGGTAAAGCAACTTGGGATTCCAACATGGTTTATGACATTATCATGTGCTGATCTTAGATGGCCTGAATTGTTTCAGATTATAGCTAGAACACAGGGAAAAAACATGACTGATGAACAAGTTGAAGCTTTATCTTACAATGAAAGATGTTCGATGTTAAATCTTAATCCTGTTGTTGTTGCAAAGCACTTTCAGCATAGAGTGGAAACATTTTTCACTGAGGTACTGCTTAGTCAACTTAACCCAATTGGTAAAATAATATATTATGCACTTCGTGTTGAATTTCAAATGAGAGGATCTCCTCATTTACATGCCTTGATATGGACTTCTGATTGTCCCAAACTTACCTCTGACAACAAAGAAGCTTATGTAGAATTTATAGATAACCATGTGCAAGCCTACAGTATCTTCCAGATGAGGAGACAGAACCAGAGTTACATGAGTTAGTTAAAACTTATCAAAAGCACAACCATTCTAAAACCTGCAGAAAATACAAAAATATTAGTTGTAGATTTAATTTTGGTCAATTTTTTACCAAAAGAACAATTGTAGCAGAACCTGTTAATGATAATCTAGATGAGGGAATCAAGAGTAATATACTTGACAGGCGAACACAGATTCTGACCTCAGTCAAACAGAAAATTGATGAAGTATTAAACCCATCCAAGCCAGATTATAATGAAACATTAAATGATGCAGACATTCTAAAATCAGTAGGTATCACTGAGGATGAATATTACTGGGCTCTATCAATATCACCAGACTCTGATTTTGAGTTGCACCTTAAAAGGCCTGTAGACAGCTGTTTTATCAACAACTACTTTGTTGCTGGTATTAAGGGGTTTGCAGCAAATGTTGACTTGCAACCTGTATTCAATCACTACAAATGCATAACATATGTCTGCTCATATTTTACTAAAGATGAAACTGAATGTTCTCAAGCTATTACAAATGCAGCAAAAGAAGCAAAATCTGCTAACATGAATATTAGAGATGGCCTTAAAAAAATTGGTGCTGCTTTTCTCTCTACAAGAGAAGTTAGTTCACAAGAATGTGTCTACAGATCAATGCCTGAACTTTGGTTGAGAAAAATATTTCCAAAAACAGTTTTTGTTAGTACAGATTTTCCAGAAAAAAGGGTATGTGTGACTAAGGCACAAGTGGAGCTTGATGAACTAGATGATGATAGTACAAATATCTTTAAGTCAAATATAATTCAGCGTTACAGCATTAGACCAACATCAATTCCAGATGTTGATAAATTATGTCTGGCAGAATTTGCTGCATATTACTATAAAGATTATAAAATTGATTATAGTGAAACAAAAGATTGCCAACCAGATGTTCTAACAGATGACTTGGTTGAATCGCAAAGTACCATAAGTGATACAACACAATGCCTTCCCAAAAAAATAAAATTAATTAACACCAATGAATACATGAAATGTAGAAAAGTTAAGGCTGTATTAAGGTATCATACACCTAATAAAAAAAAAGAACCAGAATCTTATTTTCACCATTTACTTATGCTCTATTATCCATGGCGTGATGAAAGTAAACTAATGGCTTCAGATCAAACATATACATCAAAATTCTATGAACCTGATGTCCAAGCTATTGTTAAACACAACAGAGCAATATTTGAACCTGATGCAGATTCTGTTACTGCGGCTTTTGAAGTATTAAAATCTAATCAGGGCAATATTATTTGTTCATTTGATTCAATAAATGATCAAGAAAATGCAGATTTACAAGGTGAAATGCAAGATGACTCAATCCCACATGAATCATTTAATGAACAATTACCATCACATCTTGACTCATCATCACAATCCAATCAGCATACTCCCCCTGGAGTAATTACTTCTTACAACCGACCAACAGAGATCTCTGATGATATATTACGCCAAACTGTGAGGTCCTTGAACATGGAGCAACGTCATGCATATGATACATTTCTTACATGGTGTAGGAATACAATGAAAAACATGAACAGCTTAAAACCTGTTGAAATAGAACCAATCTATCTTTTCTTAACTGGTGGTGGAGGTGCAGGAAAAAGTCACTTGATTAAAACAATATACCATACAGCAGTTAAAACGTTTAGACATCCGCCTATTAACCCTGAATTACCAACAGTTCTTCTCATGGCACCAACAGGTGTAGCTGCAATAAACATTGATGGAACAACAATAAATACTGGTCTTGCTATTCCCAAAGAAGCTGGTGATAATGTACCTGCAATGTCAGACCAAAAGAAAACACAATTAAGACTATCATTATCTGACCTAAAGCTAATAATAATAGATGAAATTTCTATGGTTGGAAACACTACCTTACTTCATATCCATCAAAGATTAAAAGATAT
This sequence comes from Paragorgia papillata, assembly GCA_035771165.1. Lineage (NCBI taxonomy): Eukaryota > Metazoa > Cnidaria > Anthozoa > Scleralcyonacea > Coralliidae > Paragorgia > Paragorgia papillata. The sequence continues at coordinate 1,548,788 of JAWNZC010000086.1, read as the reverse complement.
ATTTGGCACCACAAGTTCTCTGCTATTTGCTGGAATTAGTATCATAGTTGTAGGTGATCTATGCCAACTTCCACCAATACGTAAAAGATTTGTATTTGACACTTACAAAAATGATTCTTATAATCTATGCCATCCATGGAAAGTCTTCAAAATGATAGAACTTAATAAAATCATGAGACAGAAAAAATGACCAAGCATTTATTGAACTTCTTAACAGGATAAGAACTGCTACTCAAACAGAAGATGACATTAAGATAATCCAATCAAGATCAATAACCCCATCTGATCCTAATTATCCATCAGATGCACTTCATATCTGGGCTGAAAATGCTCCTGTTGATGAACATAACAAGAAAAAACTAGAAGAACTTTCTGGATCCTTATTTGCTCTTAAAGCTAAAGATCAATATCCAACAAATGTAAGGAAACAAGATATTGATAGAGTATTAGCAAGAGGACGATCTGAAACAGGTGGACTTGATTATGAAATTCTGATTAAAGAAGGTGCTAGAGTAATGCTTACAACAAATATCAGTATTCCAGACAGACTCATCAATGGACAAATGGGAACTGTCTTTAAAGTTGATGTCAATCAAAATAACCAAAAACCAACTGTTCTGTATATTAAATTTGATGACTCAAATGCTGGTAAAGACTTAACTAACACTTGTGGCAGCCCTTTTGCAAGAGAAAACAATGTAGTTCCCATTGAGCCTGTATTAGCAAAGATCAAAATAAGACCAGGTAAAGCATCTTCTCCAGAAATACAGAGAGTACAATTTCCTATCACACTTGCTTGGGCATGTACTCCCTTACGAAAAAATCCTATAGGATCCTATAGGAATTCCTATAGGAATTTGTAATTCCTATAGGAATTCCTATAGGATCCTATAGGATCCTATAGGAACAAATTTTCCTATAGGAATTTGAATAGGAATTCCTATAGGAAAATATGCTTCCTATAGGAATTCCTATAGGATCCTATAGGAACAAATTTTCCTATAGGAATTTGAATAGGAATTCCTATAGGAAAATATGCTTCCTATAGGAATTCCTATAGGATGCTATAGGAATAAATTTTCCTATAGGAATTTGAATAGGAATTCCTATAGGAAAATACGCTTCCTATAGGAATTAAAATTTGTGTTGGCCAAATTACAAAATAAATATTATTAGCAAACATTTTGGTCGTTGGTCTAAAATAATTTTATTTCCATACAAAAAGCAGTTGAGACAGACCTGAAATTCCATATCAAGATAAAAATTGCCATTAGTTCGGTTCTTCAACCACATTCCGCAGTATCAGACCATTGCCATAATTCCGAATTAATATGTGAGTGTAATTTTGAAACAGAATAGCGTATCAGAATTCAGAAAGAAAGGCTACAGGTAATAAAACTTCGAATTCTGGCTAAACAGCGCAGTCACCAGAGAGGCTCCGTCTAGCCAGTGTCGTACCCAGGCGCATGCAGCCACGAAACCGCGCAGATAGCGAGCGCGCATTGATACTTGGGATAGCGTCATTTCATTTTCGATTCTCATCTCAGCGCGCCACGTTTGAAATGAATTTGTGATGGTGTTTTGGCTTTTGAGATTCAAGCTATGGAAACTTTTGGTAATAAAAGACTTTTTGTTTGCGAAGAGATCAGGCAGACAGTCCTCACCGAAGTAACATGTTCTTACGGAAAGATTTAACTAAAAGCCATGAAAATCCAGTTGAACCAATAAAGTCCTAGAAGCTTCTCTCGCACGAGGCTACGAGCAAGGTAAGAGATTGAGTATTTATCGTTTGTTTTATATTGTCCTCCTTATTGTAATGTGAAATTTTCTTTGGCTCTCGTCAAATTTCCTGTTTGATTGTCCAATACAAACCATTTTATACTGAAGTTAGTGTAGTTGAACTGTTGAAGTCAATGTTTGGTATTAAGTCATCATCTAGTTTTGACTCGTGAACATGGCGGTTGGAATCTCTTCTCAATTTAGTCAATTGTGGTTCCTAACAAACTCTCAAATCATTCTACCTTTTTTGCCATTCTTTAGCCACCGTTGCTTTCATGATAAGGATTATCTTATGTAAAACTAAAGCATTCAGATTTTGAGGTAAAAGTTATTTGTGATTAGCGTATTTTCACTGAATCACAGGCAGAATTCATCATCATTAATATGAAATATTAAATTGTTGTTAACAGACTAACAGTATGTTTTGTGTGTATGTGTGTGTGTGTGTGTGTGTTTGTTTGTTTGTTTGCTTATTCATTTCATATATTATTTTCTCTTGTTTTCTAGTGCATAGGGTAGAGTTACCGTGTTCAGTTGTGTTCAACCATTTAATTCAACTTGCTGTTTATATTGGTAAGTAAAATCCTTAAATAACCTTAATTCATATACTAGTAGTTTATTTATTGAGTAATGACATAATGATCTATTCCTATGTTGATATCTCAAAGTACTAATTACAGGTCATATATTGGTCTAACTGTATGTCTTTTATATATATATATGAGTAAAATTTGTTCTCAAGCTTTTTATACTCAGAAAAATGTCTGAGTATCCCTGACGGGGTTCTTATCTTTCTTATTATCTTATCTTACCTTCTTATTACCTTCTTATTACCCGCGACCTTTGATTTATCCTTCTCACTACTGTCTGAGTCCCAGTAGTTCAGTCGGCAGAGCGTCTGTCTGGATATCAGAAGGTCGCGGGTTCGAATCCTGTCAGGGAATACTCAGACATTTTTCTGAGTATAAAAAGCTTGCGAACAAATTTTACTCATATTACACCAAGCTACAAACTTCACTCTTAACATACATACATATATATATATAGTTAAAGTTCAAAGACTCAACAGGTTTGATTAGACATTTTATTACTATTTAGTTTCGTGCCACAAATATTGTGTGGTACTCTTCAGATAAAATGGTTAGACCATTTTATCCGAAGAGTACACGCACAATATTTGTGGCACGAAACTAAATAGTAATAAAATGTCTAATCAAACCTGTTGAGTCTTTGAACTTTAACTATAATATGCTCTGGATTCCCATCGAGCACTCTGCCAAAGGTTTTTACAACATCTTCTACAGTATATATATTTAACAATTAAATTATGAGCTCAAAATTTCTGAGTGAATAGTTGACGAGAGTGGACAGCATTTGCAATAGTACACTAGTAAGTTTCTGCTATATATATATATATGCATGCTAAAACACAGATCACACATCTGGATATTTTAGAAAGTTGAACAGTTTGATTAATAAGACAAACTGATATAATACTAATAATATTCATTTGGTATAATTTTAGTGATATACAGATACTGCATATTCCTTATACCTTACTGAACATCCCTATATTCTAATTGTCTTCAAAATTATAAGAATTCTGCTAAGGAAAGTAGAATTTTCTGTCCAAATTGTTTGTTCGGTAACTGCAATCTTGTACTTTGGAGGAATGTGACCTTGGGAGGGAATCTTACTCTTGACCCTGGGAAGCTAGTCAGCTAGTTAGTAGGTCATTACTGAGAGCCCATTTGTGATACAGTATATGATGGAAGATTAAGTCATATATATACTTTGTATATGTTTAATACATGTATTGACATTAATTTACACTCCACATGATTTTACTCTCTAAAGGGGAGGTAGCAATGGTGTTGAGTCAAATGATTATTACCCATTCCTGCCTGAGCCAGCCAATAATGTCCCCTTTATTGTTTTACTATGTTTATCAGCAGATGATTCCTCAGACACCCTATTGTAGGCATCAATGGGTTAAATGGATTGACTATTTAAACAAAGAAAAATCACAACAAAATCAAAATTTTAGCTTATAAATTGAAATTTTGAGTTTTGTTGCAAAGTGGTTAATGTATACCTTTAAATATTTGATTTAATTAAGTATTAGTTAACAAATTGTTGAACTAATTTTCTCATTCTACAGGACTGGACTGGTACACATTGAGTGATGATGCGAAAGCCAACTTCTCAATGAAAGAAAAGGATTGTTGATGTCCAAGATGATTACACCGATGTTCCCTTGTGTCATTGCTGATTGGATTGTTGTTAAGTACACTTTGAAAATACCAACATTCTAAATATGTAATGTAGTATCCTATTCCTAAATGCTGAATGATGTATTTTGGATATAGATGCAGAACCACATACATGTAACATGGTTAGGATTTTTAGCTTAGTTAATATTTGGGAATTTGAACTGCCAAAAATGGTTTGCTTATGACAATCGCCCCATATACCATGTATATAACTAGTATTTATTATAGTAAGTGTATACTTTAATGTCATCCTGATGTAAACCCTCACAGTTTTTAAATATGTGTTAAAATATATTGAATATGTTGACATTAATGTTAAATGCTTTTAAAAATGTTTATTTTCTCTTGGTCATTGATGTGCTGAATGACATGTTTTCAGGGTGTGTTATTATGCACACCTACATGTGTAAGATAACACACATCAGGGCATGTTGCATAACACACCTTTTTATTAACACCTATATATAACACATCTTAACATGTGTTATATAACGTACCAAGGTGTGTGAAATAACACACCTTTTCACAAAACACAACTTACGGTGTGTCAAAGTTTGGACAAGCCAAAAAAAAACCTTACTAGATGTGTTTTTTAACATACCATAAGGTGTGCCTTTCAACACTTAAGGTGTGTTAGAAAACCTAACGTAAGGTGTGTTAACATTTGGACAAAAAAGGTGTGTTAATGTAGAATATTGTACTGCGTAACTATTGATAAAATGTTTTGTAGAGTATCTTGTAGAATTCCAAAGACTGTTCTATTGTATATCTTGTAAGATAGCTTATAGAATATTCTAAAGAATTTCTATTACATCTTATAGCATATCCTATAGAATATTCCATAAAGAATCCAATAGAATACATCCCAAAATCTAATAGAATATTCTATATAATTTTTTATTGAATATTCTATTGGATATTTTCGTAAGGAGAACTTGCTTTGTTTCTCTCACTGATGAATTTCCATAGGATTTGCTCAATAGGAAATCCTATAGGATTTAATGGGAAATCCTATAGGAATTCCTATAGGATATTTGGGCAAAATCTAATAGGAATTCCTATAGGATTTCCTATTGAATCCTATAGGAATTCCTATAGGATTCAATAGGAAATCCTATAGGATTCAATAGGAATTCCTATAGGATTCTATAGGAATTCTATAGGAATTCCTATAGGATTCAATAGGAATTCTATAGGAATTCCTATAGGATTCAATAGGAATTCCTATAGGAATTCCTATAGGAAATTGGGCCAAAATCTTATAGAAATTCCTATAGGAATTCCTATAGGATTTTCTATAGGAATTCCTATAGGATTTTTTCGTAAGGGCTGTACATAAGGTTCAAGGTCTAACACTTGAAAAAGTTGTAATCAGTTCTGACTTGATAAAACAGAGAGCATTTAATTATGGACAAATTTATGTTGCCTTAAGCCGTGCAACTTCTTTACAAGGTCTGTATATTTTAGGACAAATTGAGAGTAAACATATTAAAGCAAATCCTAAAGTTCTTGAAGAATACCAAAGACTACGAAATGAATGTATGGTTCCACATTCAACAACTCTATTCCAAGACAATTTCAATGTTTTGACCATATCACTTTTAAATATAAGATCTCTCAAAAAACATAGCATCGATATTAAATGTGATTCAAGAGTTTTCAATAGTGATGTCATAGCTCTTACTGAAATCCAACTACTACCTCAGGATTTTGACAACGAAATTTTAAATAATCTCAGTCCTTTCAAACTGCACCGTCAACATCATGATACTGATAAATATTCGAGTATGGCACTTTGCACAAGAAATACTGTAAAAATCAGAGTGTGTGAATATTTTTCTTCACTAAATGCACTAAAATTTGACCTGGTTAATAGTCAATCCCAAGAAAAAACAACTTTTCTTTTGCTGTATCGAAAGCAAGCCTCCAACATCCTACAATATGTAGATTGTTTGGGTTACATGCTAAATAGTTATACAATTGACATGATTCTTGGTGACTTTAATATTAATTACTTGAATGACAATCAAGTTCAACCACTAAAATCTTTAATGCAATCTCTCAATTACACTCAGATTCTAACAAAACCTACATTTATTTCTTCTGGTAGCTTATTAGACCATGTGTATGTTAGATCCACAGTATTTCAAATAATTGACAATTATGTAGTCAATGTGTATTATTCTGATCATGATGCTATCAAAATCGTAGTACAACATTGCAACTAGGTAATAATTCTATCTGTCACATTAATTGAAATATTATATTAATTACATGTAGTTATATCCAATTCTTTCTGGCAATTCTTATCAAGCAAGTTTATCTTACGCCATGTACATAGTCTCCTCGGAGATCCATGGATCCATATTCACAAACCATACTTATCAATTAGGGGTGGGCCATTGGAAATCTTGCAGGGAGGGGGTGACAATTCCTGTGCAAGGGAAAGTGATCAAAAAATCCTGCAGGCAATATACACAGAATACTGGCAAACTGTTTACAACTTTAATAAATAATGCCTTTATTGTCCAAAAACAAATCCTGCAGAGCTTACAAAGGACAAAAAATGTCAGGCTTAGAAATAATTTTTTTAGCCCTCTCCCAAGATTTATAATGGTCCACCCCTGAATTAGTGCAGTAACGCTGCACTTGTACTTGAGATGGTGCACCCATACTCAGTGCATCTGTCCTGAAAAGGACTTGAACACCTGGACAACCTGAACCATTGGACAACAAATTAATGTAAGTAAAAAAGTATACTGAATCTCTATGTAAATGTCCTTTAATATTGCAAAGTTCCCATGCATCCATAGCTTAATTGCTTTTTAACCCACTTATTTTCTCTCTTTCATATTTTAGATAAAACTAAACATCTGGTAGAATCATGAAAACGCTCAGCAATATTGATATGCTGTTGAAGTTGCGAGTTGGACCATTACAGCACCAACCACCAATTTATTACTCTGGTATTAAATGACTTTATAACATTGATATATCTGGTATTACTGAAGCAGCAAACAAATTAACACTGGCGTCTGAAGTAAATGGCTTCTACGACCACACAGTTGGAGTTGTGAGTTGGACTATTAAACCGTCAACCACCAATTTATTACTCTGGTATTAAATTACTTTATAACATTGACATATCTGGTATTAATGAAAGAGCAAACAAATTAACACTGGTGTCTGAAGTAAATGGCCTCCATGAATAGAGTGTAACTATATCTGCTTTAATAAGAGCAGAGTAGCCCAGTCTATATTTAGCGGTTATTTAAGGCGAAGTCATGAGATGTGATGAATGCCGATTGGTTCTTTTTCGAAGGAGATGACTGGCTCGCTCTTTTTAAGGCAAATGCAAATCAGCTATTGGTGCATTTTGATCCTCTTGTACAGTATAAAAGCAGCAGAAAACATAAGGTCTATAAACTATAAAGGGTGATTAAAGACCTTTCTATGCACGGTCACGAACACTCCGCGGCTTGAAGGTCACGAAATGGCACAGAAACGGTGTAGCGACTTAGCTGGATACGTATTGAATGTTTCTCCGTCGAAGACAAGTCGAAGCAACCTTCCATATTTCAATTTTAGAGTTCAAACGTCCGCTACAGAGTCTTTCAGAGGTGTTTGTTATGATCCTCAAAAGCAACCAGTTTTTCAGCAGTTCTCTTTGGGACGTGATCCAGTCCGAATTCGTTACGCGACGACCAAAAGAAGCTTGTTTTATCCTAACGAAGACGACGTTGTGGTGTCGAAGCGCTCCATTATCGAAAGTGCAAGTGACGGCGTCTCATTCGTGGTCGACGAAAAGCTTCATGACATAACAGGAAAATACGTAACCATCGCAGAAGCTTTATCTCTTCCCGCAGGTGAAATGGTGTCCGTAAAGGGTACAGTAAGATTTGACTTACTTGACGTTGAAGTCGTCGACAACAAGAACATGTTAGAACGCTGCGTCATAACCGATGAGAGCAAATCGATGCGTCTAACGATTTGGAATGATGTGATAAATCAACTTCAAAGTGGCAAGGCGTATAGTATCACAAACGTTCGCGTTAAAGAATACGAGTCGTGTGTGAACTTAAGTACAACGCCGTCGACGATCGTTACAGCAACAGAGGACTCCTTTCCAACGTGCAGCGACGAAGAGTTCAACTTGTTTTTCACGTTTTACACATTTATGGCAAAAGAGATAGAATTCGTGGACTACTTTCAAAGGTTGTATTTGTGTAGCAAGTGTGGTAAAGCTGTCCAATTTGTCAGGACCGAAACAGTGGTTAAGTGCCAGCACTGTGGTGTCGTCCAGCGTAGTGCCACTTGCCGTCCTAGTGTTTCTGTTCGGTTAACGATCCGAAATAATGCAGGTACGATTACGCTCAAATGCGCGGGTCCATGTCTCAAAGAATTCGTTGAAATAAGTGATTCCACAGTGATGTTGCAAGACATGTCAGAAGATAAGATATATGAGACATTGTTTTCGATTGATAAGCAATTCACAGTAGAGTATAATCAAAGAAGAGTTATTAAATCAGTATTTTTTTGAATTTTTGCATGCATTCACAATTTAAGATAATTGTGCGTTTCTGACATCAGTATATTCTTCACTTTGTAAAGTCGTTGAACTTCCGTTTGCATCCGTTGTGTTAATAGTCTGTATGACTGCATCTGGCAAAAACAATAAAGACTCTAACTTAAAAACAAACTTAACATAATGATAAGAATGTTCACAAAAACTCGTAGTTGATATTAATCTTTAAGTAGCTGTGAATACATGCATCATCACAAAACATTGTGGTTGTATTTGATTTTCTTTATTAAAACTATGGTGGATTTTATGATGAATTGAAGATCAGGTTTAACTTTAGGGTAAAGTGTGGTAAGGAAGTTTTAGTTATTTGCAGTATGTGTTTGTAATGAGCTTAAACGTCGAGTAACAAGTTCGTCAGTCACTACAGTGTTCAGTGAGAAGTTCATTTGAGTCAATTTAAGTCTCCGGTTGAGTTGATAGCCTGGCTAGAGTTGAGTCAGCTTGGGCAATCCTTGATCAAATGAAGCTTAGTCTGTGCCCCAGACCAGCTAAGTTTTTTTGAAAATCTTGATCATGAAGGCAAGTTAGACAGTAACAGACAGATGTTAGTGATAAATTAGAGGTCAAAGAAAGGTTCTGCTTCATCTTTCTGTTTTGACTAGTATTAATGTTGAGAGATTGGGATAGATGCTGAGGTAGGTTACTGTAGATGCTCAGGGGTTTTTTTCAGGAAATGTTAGTGCTTTTACCAACTGCTGGCAAGAGTCCAGGGCCTCTTTTAACTATATAACTGGGTGGGGAGGCAAAGTCCCCCCTTCAGCCCTCCCCCCAGTAAAAGTCCCTTTTTGCCCCAGGAATAGTTTCAGTTGTTACAAAGGTATAGATAAATCTTTATATTAATTAAATAGTTTTTATTTTGATAGTTCCTCACAACATTTTCCATATTATATTTGAAAGTGAACATGCTGATGAGTTCTGACACAAAGCGAAAGAGTCAGAAATGTGTTGTATTTTAACTAGTTTTTATGACATTTTATGACCTTCAGTGTTCTTAAAAATCACCCCTCAGAATGCAGGAAATGGCTGCATTTCTGAGACTCTAAATTTCAAACATTTCAAAAATCCTTAAAAGAGGCCCTGGGCAAGACTGCAGCAAAAACATTTCGTTATTTTATGAATGCAAAGAGAAAATAGCACTCTTGTATATTAAGGTCTTTTTGGGGTTCAATATGCTATAAGTGAACAACTATTTACTATACAATGCCCTAAAAATTGGTTTACTCTACTACAGAAATATCACAGCAACAAAAGTGTCTCTTACCTTCCAAATACTTCCAGAGTTATCGAATTTTTACATACAATCTCAGGTTGAATGCACTTGCATAAAAGGACCATGTAAAATGGTAAATATTGAAAATTTTACAATTACCATGATTGTTTATACCAAAATATTAATTTACTTGAATATTAATTTTGGATGATTCTAATAAATTTGTGTTCACTGATGGCGTTTTAAAATCCTTACTTTAGCCAAAAACATCCACAGAAAAACATGATTGAAATTCTCAATGTCTTCTGTAATTTTCTTCCTGTGCAATTAAAGGACAATGCTGTCAGGGGCACTTCCAATGACACTACTTAAAGCCAAGTTAGCAAGCTCAAATTTTACGTAGCTAAACCACTTCTGATTATATCAACGATGTTAAACCACTAACCCTATAGCATTTTCGACTGCATCGGCAAAGCATAATGCAAATTAAAACGATAACTTACTTCAAGTTCGCTTTATACAAGCACAAAATCGCGGAAAGTTGTAAACTATTAACGAGCAATCGAGTAGTTACTCGGGTCACCTATGGTAGCAACGTATTGCGAGATAAATCGGTCACCCAGCTCCACTATGTGTTGACGAAAAATCAAGTATAAAATAAACCAAGGATGGACGGAGCATGAACAATAGCAACACAAATCGGCGACAAGGTATGTTACACTTGTCGATTTGTGCGGTGTTTCCTTATCAAAAACTTGCACAACCTCGTACCCAGGGTCTTACCTCCGCTCCCCCAGGGGGGAGCGGAGGTAAGACCCTGGGTACGAGGTTGAAACTTGCAATGCTTCAGCAACGCATAAATCTGCGTCGACTGGGTATCTTACACACCGATTTATCTCGCAATGCTGTTGCAACATAAATCGGTGCATGTAATAAGCAGGATTTTCGGGCCTAGGGCAAATTATCGATTTGCGGAGCCTAATGATGCGACATGGGTCCATTTACTGGCCATGATGATATCACACGTCATAGCATTGTCTACCAGTCTACGTGTTCTCAAATGGTCCCCTGGGTTGCTTAAAAATGCAGTTTCTGGCTGCTTCCTCGGGTAGAAGAGCACAGACTATGTCATCAGCATCGCTTGTTGGCTTGTTTTTTGCGTGACGAAAAAACCCGATCATTTTAAAACACAAGTTCTTCTTTCCTGTAAGATGCACAGTGTACTTAACCAATGGCTCCACAATACAATTCACACTTAGTCAACACATTCCACGCCGTAAACACTATAAATCCAGGTATACCATCGACACTATCAACAGTAGGTCCACAGTCCACACTGTATATACCAAGTCCACAGTCCACAATACATATACACAGTCCACAGTCCACACTGCATATACCAAGTCCACAGTCCACACTGCATACACCAAGTCCACAGTCCACACAGCATATACCATGTCCACAGTCCACACTGCATATAGCAAGTCAACAGTCCACACTGTATATATATACAGTCCACACTGCACATACCAAGTCCACAGTCCGCACTGCATATACACAGTCCACAGTCCACACTGCATATACCAAGTCCACAGTCCACAATGCATATACCAAGTCCACACTGTATATACACAGTCCACAGTCCACACTGTATATACCAAGTCCACAGTCCACACTGCATATAGCAAGTCCACAGTCCACACTGTATATACCAAGTCCACAGTCCACACTGCATATACCAAGTCCACAGTCCACACTGCATATACACAGTCCACACAGCATATACCATGTCCACAGTCCACACTGCATATACCAAGTCCACAGTCCACACTGCATATACCAAGTCCACACTGTATATACCAAGTCCACAGTCCACACTGCATATACCAAGTCCACAGTCCACACTGTATATACCAAGTCCACAGTCCACACTGCATATACCAAGTCCACAGTCCACACAGCATATACCAAGCCCACAGTATAATACTGTATAATATGCAGTGCATCTCGTGACCTGCGGCGACCCTTTTAAAGCATCCTTTCAAGTATTTTAAATCAAACATTCTATATATAATTAATGACAAACACAAAAACGAGACTCCAAAGACTAATTAATGCATATGTAATAGAATATTAAATTGATTGCAATTTCTTAATAAGTTCCGTTGTTGATAAAATTAGCATCTTCTATATATAGTCAGCCGGTAAAGATATTGCAATATAATTATATATTCAATATAATTAAGTTACCAACCCAATGAGAATTGTAAAATTAGAAGTTTTTATAGATAAACTATTAATTTGAGAACAAGATAGGGTTTCTAATTCAAAACGGTTTAAAAAGTGAATAAAAAAGTGAAGCCGTAAACATTTAAATAAAGTTTCCATAATGTACCTCTTTGAATTACATACTCTAATGAACCTGCTCACATGCATAAGCAGCAAAATGTCAATAAAGTCTATTAGAACAATTAACTCTAGGTATTTAACATTTCAAGACCTAAAAGGTAAACTTAAATGAACACAACCAATTATATATATATATATATATATATATGCCCGGGTTCTTCTTCTTATTATTATTATTGTTTTTTGGGATCGCGATATTGCCCCAGCAGGCTTTGCGAAACCGAGATTTCACTTTCATGGCGAGTTGTCTCTTGAACGAAGCTGTTCTTGCCATTTTATCGATGTTTTTTAATATTGCCACGACATTTCTTGGCACACTACTCAGCAGTCGTCTCAAACAAAGATGTCAGAGTAGTCGGACTGTCAGCGAATCAAGGTGTATTAAAAATAATCGGAAACTTTAAACTGAAGGAGTGAAGGACGTCAGAGAACAGTCATGTTTAATAATTGCGAAACCGAGGTATGGCCGAGTTGTCTCCGGATGATCAGTGGTTGTCTCTTTCGAACGAAGCTTTTATTGCCATTTTATCGATGTTTTTGAATATTTGCAAGACATTTCACTGTTTCTCAGTTGTTTACTTGTTTGAATAGCTTTGCAAGTGACCGAGTTATAGTTGATCAGTAATGCGGCTGACAATTGGCTTGAATTCATCATAAACATGCTTACAAAGCCTTTACAATGTTTACAACTGCACACGCCGGCGATCGCGGTAGACCTAGTACGTAAAAGATAACGAGCTATTTCAAAACTGGTTGGTCCTGGCCTTGCTATAATAATAAGCACCGATCGAATAGAGCAAATACTGGTGAGATATCAATATGTTGAACGTGTTCAGTGCTTGTCTAGATATTGCGTGTCGCATTACATTTGGAAACGTGTGTTTTAAAACATATTTAAATATTTTCTGTTTGTCCGAATTTAAATAAATTCTATATCAAAATGATCGCTTGAATTTGCGAATCCGACACTATAGGTTTTGTCTACTAAATATATTAGATCCGTTGTTTAATTTTCAGAAAAACGGCCTTGTTTACATTTATACTACATTAGCAAACCTTCGGCGCTTCCTGCACCGCAGCAGTTTATATAAGACCATAGATTCTATTTGTGAAAATCTATGCAATTTATGCATTGCCATTGTCATGTAGTCTTGCTAGAGTACGCACAGGCTACGCGAAGCTTTCAGAAATCAGTAGCCCGAGTGAACGCCGGAGTAGGCGTCTTGTTAAATATAATTCAAAACACTGTAACCAGGGCATGAGATTTGAAATTTTCAGCAGTATCCAGTGGGATACCAGCAGTTAAAATCTTGGTATCCCTCCTTGACAGTTAGTATCCCACCTTTGTATAGTAGATATTCCAATAAGTAGTATCCAAACAAGGTTAATTCATACTACACTAGTGTATGCCTAGCTGTACAATAACACATCAATAAGAGTGTTAATACTTTAGTTTATTTACATTTTGAACATAATTGTAAAGTGTCCATGGCATTGTCAAAATCCAGGCATCAAATTCAGGACTATGTAGTGTGACTGTAACCATAGATAGTAAAATGAGTGGATTGGAAACTAATAGTCACGTGAGGTGTTTCCAGGCCGCCGATTGGCTGAAAAGCGTTTTTCTTTGCTCGAGAGATGTTGAAACCTAGTTGCAAATTGCGATGTCACGAATGGCGTGAGTACGCTTGTTTTACTGAGGTTTTTAGTGAACGTTTCTTCAAATTCTTCATATCCTCACATTCAGATGACTATGTTGACGTTTCAAATGATTTTATCGCCTTACAAACCTGCCTAAGCCACAATCGAGCGTTCGGGGTAAGCGTTGTTGATCTTTGTTTTGATGATTCCTGTGTTGTTTTGAAGAAACTGGCGTCCCCAAATTGTGCTTTGTTTTGCTCGGAATTTGGGATGCATATTTTAACTAGTAAACCTTGATATCTTCTTTTAAAATGAGTAAGAATAGACGGGCATTTTGTCGTATTGTGGCTTTGTCGTATTTACAGACAATTTGATTATCATTTTAGGCTGTATTAATCCCAAACTTTGAATATACTCGGTTTTTTTAAGCTTGTCAATCCACCTTTTTCGCACTCTCTCCCCGGGGGGTAACACGTGGCCCCGAACACCAATTTTTCGGACAAACAAACAAGCGATCATGATGATTTGAACTGTTTGGCCGATCAAATTGAAATGGTTAAAAGATGTGCTTGGGGCACTTGCAACAGTGATTCTCGTTACCCTGAGCGATTACAAACAGAAGATGGTAAAGCTGTCAAATTTCATAGTTTTCCAGCAGTAAAAAAGCTCAAAGAACGAAGAGAAGCATGGATAAGGGCATGCTGTCGCGGTGATGGCTTCGTATGTACGAAGGACAGCTACGTTTGTGGCCTTCACTTTGTTGGTAAACAAGGTCCAACGGAAGAAAATCCAGATCCAATATCGGCCACAGCTAGCACAGAGAAGGTATGGTATTATACGAAGATATATTCAAATGCGCTCTTGTGATACATGCATTTTTTTATCGATAAACATGACTCTGATTTGGGTCATTTGCTTTCTCAAAGGTTGCACGATTTAGCAGGAAGAGGAAACCACCACCGCATCGGGTAAACGAAAGGAAACCGAAAAGAATTCGAAAGGTCGACGAAAAGTCTGCTGCAACAGCGTTGTTAATGATGGTAACTAATTCTGGCAGTTCCATGGGGAAAAGTGTTGATGAAATATGCGTTGCCGAAACACTGGTATCCTTGGCACTGACAGACCAAAGTCCTCAAGATGAAGAATCGTGTCACAGTGATTTTGAAACTTTGGAATCAGTTAATGGCGAACCTATTACTTGTAGTACTCAGGTGATGTGGTTAATGTTATACCATGCAATTTTACTAAAAACTCACACTATATATATATTTATTATATATATTTCTATCATATCTATTGTCTATATGTATCTATATCTATTTAATCTCTATTATCCCTACCTCTCTATCTCTCTATATCTATAATTATCTATATATCTATATATATATATCTATATATATATATATATATATATATATATCTATCTATATATATATCTATATATATATATATATATATATATATCTATATATATATATATGTTGTTGTTGTTTAATAGACTACCATTGAACTTGGTCATATGAGTCCTTATACAGATACAATGTTGACAGACAAACGCAATATGAGACGGGCCATTTTCATTGAGACTGTCAAAGATCCTAAGAAAACTTGCCATTACACAGGTAATATCTTTAAGGTTTAATATTTTTATTTACAGTTACAATACATGTAATTATCATCATGAACTTACATGTCATGTTATATGTCATGCTGTACATTATAAAACACTTGTCTAAAAATAATTTGTTTACAGGTATTTAAATACTATTTACACATCAGTGAATTTCATTATCACCTTATAGGTCTAGAAATCCAAGTTTTACTTGCCCTGTATGATCTGGTTAAAGAAAAAGCAGCTCGAATCCAAACTTGGAAGGGGTCGAAAGCAACAAGAAGTAGCTGTTCAAAGGATCATTATTTCAAGGTACCTTATTTCTCTATTACGAACAAATTCTTAGCACAGTTACGTGAAGAATCAGGCAAACTTTGATTAGAAAGTTTTGAAAATAGCAAAAGCTACAGGTCATCTGGTCATGAACTGCATCTTTTAAGCAAGGTTCAAAACTTTTTAAGGTACAGTAACATCTTACATTTATATATTGTTGCTGTATTTTTTGTCAGGACTTTTCTCTTAATTTTTCAGCAAAAATACAGCTTGAATAAAATGAGTATTCTGGAGCAGTTGATAATGATCCTTGTCAGATTAAAGCGCAAACCAAGTATTGTTATGCTTGCTGATCTCTTTGGAATTTCTCCTGGAACTGCAAGCAAGACTTTCATTTCATGGTTGCTATTCCTCAAACAAGAGCTGGCATTTCTGCTGCCATTTTCCTCTGTGGAAGAAATGTCTGATTTAAATCTGCCCATGTCACTGGGAAATATTCCAAATTTACGTGGTATTATTGACTGTACAGAGTTCTACATTGAGAAGCCCTACAGAACAGCAGCACAAAGGTCCACTTACAGCAGTTACAAGTCAAGGAATACTTTTAAATTGTTTCTGTCAATTTCACCGATCCCACATTTCAACTTTGTGTCCAACCTTTACAGTGGCAGTATAAGTGACAAAGAAATTGTGAAAGAGTGTGGTTTTTTGGATCAATTAAATCCTGGTGATACCATAATGGCAGATAAAGGATTCAACATCCAGGATCTGTTGGCTCTTCATCATACAAGACTTCTTGCACCACCCATAATGAAAAAGGGTAAAATCTCTGCCGAAGCTTCTACTGCAACAAGGAGGGTAGCAAAGCCTCGAGTGCATGTTGAACGATTAATAAGAAAGCTAAAGTGCTATTCTATCTTGAGAGGAGTGATTCCATTAACACTTAAACCGTATGTAAACTCAATTATAAAGGTTTGTGCTGCGCTAGTTAATTTGCAGCCAAGTATTATTCAAGATACGGAACATAGTTGATTGAAGACTGCCTAATGTATTCTTTTTACACAGATGCAGAGCGAAGCTCGCCATAGCAACTGGTCATGCTATGCAAATTTTAGAATGTTTTACCTAATCAGACCTTTAGAAATGTATTCTTTTTCAAAACTGCAGATGCTTATAAATAGCATAGCATCACCAGTTGCTATGGCCAGCTTCACCGCAAGTAATTAAAGTGAATATAAGTTTTTATTGCTTATTTTTTAAACTGCTCCAGGAGAAAAAGACCCTGTAAGTAGGACCTTGTGTCCATTCTTGCTTTTTCTGCATCTCCATGCTTGAACCATGTGTGCTCTTTGGTACAGTATCCCTCTGCATTTGATTCATACATTTCCAGCTCCTTAAAAAATATGAATAAATAGAATACTGTAAGTTTCTAATTAAAAATAACTGAAACCGAATACAGTACTTACCTCCAGAAAATGTTGAAGGAACTTTGCAACATATATGCCACAGTTGTTGCTGCTTATTTGTTGTTGAGGCACCTGGAAATTATAACTTATTTCAATATTCATATTGAATTATAAAATTCCAATAAAAACTGCAAATTAAATTAATCTGAGCAATGACTGCAATAGTAGACTATGTATTCCGACATGGATAGGATTGACAAGGAAATATCTACTGCAGTGCAGATATTATGCACAATAGTACTATATACTCTAAGTCTTTCTACAATTACCTTTAGCGCTTTGCATGTTAACTGAAGGTGCTTCTTTGGCAAGCAGAATTTATCAGTCAAGTATGTCAGGTAGCTTTTAAAAGAGAATTGTTTTTAATTAATAACTAATCACATTTTTTATTATTACACATAATCATGATTATAGGTGAATAACAAAAACTACATAAAGTGTTGTCATCCAATCAAACTGTTGCTTTATTATACTATTTTAGTATTGTAAATTATTTTATCCAAGTTCATGATTAACATTTTATGATATATAATTCATTTTTAAGTACCGTTGCTTAAATTCAGGGCCACTAGAGAGAACAGTTTTGTAACTGATAGATGTACTAAACTACAGTACAGTATACTATAAATGATTACCTAAAGATAAGGACTAAGCTCATTCCTCCTTGTAGTAATATCCCAGGTTAACGAGTCCATGATAATGAGATGCCTAAAATGTCACAAGATCAGTGATGAGAGTAAGCTAAATTCTAGCATTTATTTAAGTTTTAATAAATTCTAGAATTCAATTTAATATCAACTTCTGTTTATTACCATGGGGTTATCACAGCTAACAACCAGTGGTAGCTAGAAAATATATTATAAAGAAATACATGTACTTTAGATTAAAGCCTTTTAAATAAAATGTCTAGTCAACATCTGATGTACATTACATACTTCCTACATATCGGAATAAAGATGAAATCCTCTGTCCATATCGCAGGCTTAAAAAACACTTCTGCTTTCGTATTTCTTTTACTCCTACAGTAAATTAGTAAATATATCACAAATCAATAAGTTAGTACCAGAAATTTATTTTTAACTTGTATCCAGTTTCCTGCAGATATACAGGGAACCCAGTTTGGCTGTATATTAGGAATATATTTTATTGTATTCCATATACTGTAAAGCCTGGTTTCCATTTGGTCGCTATGGTCGCAGAGGTGTCATAATGGCCAATGTAATAGAGTGTAGATCTATCTGTGCAATCAGTAAAGACTACATTGCATAGAAGATAAAAGACAAGATAGATCCAGACTATATTTGGCAACCAAATGGAAACCAGGCTTAAATGTGCGAGTTGGGTTTTTTGAGCAGGGACTTTGTTAAGTGGGGCCTTTATGTAATCGGGGTATTTATTTCCTTTACATGTAACATCTCTCTAGAGGGGTAGCTTACCAGCTTATTTTCAAGATAAAAGAAGTCTCTTCTATGTAACCCAAAATATTCTGATAATTAGGTGGATCAATAAAAAAGGGGGGCTTTATTGGAGTTGCCCCCAATTTGAGCAGGGGCTTCCTCTATTCGAGCATTTACGGCAGATGGTTATACATATTACCTTGATTGCTTTCGCTTTGTTTCTTGTTCACCACACAACACAGTATAAAAGAATGTACTCATAACTGGAAAATGACAGTTTTCTTGCCTTAAAAAAAGTACAAATGGTTAAAATATTTTTAGATATTTACAATACATAGCCACAGTACAGTATAAAAATTAATATAATGATTAGATACAGACGATCTCTGACCAAAAAAATTAATAGTAGTGATCTTTGAGTTGCCAGACTGCGACTTTTTACTTGAAGGCTGCAGTCTGGCAACTGAAATCTCATTTACTGTATACTATTAAATCTTTTGGTCAGAGAACATTTATCTATAATCATTATGTATAATCCTGGCTATGCTTCTATTTTTAAGTATAAAATATAATATTAACTATGTTTTCACCTTATCATAAACTCAACAATGTTATCGTTTATCATGGTACAAGGTGAAAGGCCATCAATATCTGTTTGGGAAATGTTGACACCAGACACAAACATAAATCGTTTCTTGACTTGGACAACAGATCTGTCCTTACAAGGGTTCTCCTTCTGGCACTGGTTTTTCTCTTGGTGAGAGGTGTCGTGGAAAGAGGCATCTTTCTGGTCTTGGTTGTCCTGAAAAGAGGCAACTTTCTGGCAATTGTTGTCCTTCTGGCAAGGGTTTTCCTTCTGGCACTGGTTGTTCTCCTGGCGAGAGGTGTTGTGGAAAGAGGCATCTTTCTGGTCTTGGTTGTCCAGCTGGAAAGTGTTGTTCTTCTGGAAAGCTTTGGTCTTTTGTTTTGCTTCCATAGACTGGGTAGCAGAGTCAGCTCGCATCTTCCCATCGATATAATATAAATAAACATTAGTAAATACAATCCATAAAACACTGAAATATAATTTAATATAATGTAAATACTAAAATAGTAGTGATGTTATAATATTTTCAATGTATATTTACCTTTCTTCCATTCAAGTCCAGTTACTTGAAGAATCATAATTGGTAGAACATGGGCTATCCAAAATTCTTTGAGTTTATCTACCATTGCCTCTATAAATATTCTGTCAAGTGGGACTTGGACTGCCAACACACCAAGCTTGGTCCAAACCACCAGGTAAGACAAGGTCAGATTGTGGACAAACATCTGCAGCTGCACTTGATAGAAATAATTTGAAGTAGGTTTTAAAGAAAATGTGTCCCCAAGTTGCTGCCCACCAACCTCGGGCGTCAAGAAAGCTTCTTTAGGTGGTAACTCTCTATGTTTCCAAGGGCACTTGTACTCAACAACAGCTGCAGGTCATTCTTCTTCACATTCACATGTGCGAATGTTGTCTACACTCGCTCCAATAAAAGGTTTTTTTCTGCAAATCAGAAAACCTTTAGACAAAAGTCTAAGTTTGTGATGGTGCTTGCTTTCAATCCTATAGTATGCACGTCGTGCACTGTCCTCATGCTTTAGACCCCAGTCTCGTGGATTTTGTGGTTGGTCTGGAAGAGAAGGTGAATGGGATGGAACATTGGGATTAATGATCTCCTCAACAAGTTTCCTCACATCTCTCTTAAGTCCTTTATCAAGACTGCTCTGAATTCCAAAAATTCTTTTGGCCTTGGAAGCAGAGATGAAGCCAGCTTTCTGGATATACCACCCCCTACATCTCCACTGTCGCACTGTACCACTGTTGATTTTCTCAACCTCATCTCGGGTGAAAAATGCCTCACTACCATTATCTAGGTCAGCTACAACTGCTTGAATACCACCCACTATGCTATACTCATGCAGTTTATTTTTCATAATGCCAACATCTTTGGCTTGGTTATCAGCATCTTGGTCTTGGTCGTTGCAGCATGGTGGTTTACCATCATCTTCACTGGGCAAATATAGTTTCTCCAAGAGAGAAAGTATAACTGGTGGTTTTGGAACAAGTTTTGCAGATAATGATTGGGTGAACAACACAAGTGCGTCCGGAGTCGGGGCTTTCCTATCTCCATCATCTCTTACATCTAAGTCGATGTTTTCACAATAAACATGTTCGATTTTTCTTTTCTTTGACGACGGATTAGGGCTCTTGGTTTTTATGCCCTTCACACAGACATGTTCGATTTTTCGTTTCCTCGACGACAGATTAGGCCTTTTGGTTTTTATGCCCTTCACATTGACATGTTCGTGTCTCTTACCAATTTTCAAGGGTGACGTCAATTTTCCAATTTTGAGATGTATCACTTCACATGGCTTGCTATTCACAGTTGGTTTTTTCGTCCATTGGCACGGGCCACTTGTAACGCTATCTTCGCCGCGGCTGTTGAGAAGGGCTTCGAGTGAATACATGGCAGCTGCGATGTGCTTACAGCCTCCGTCGCGACCTCCCTTACAAAGACATCTCGCCTTTAAAACACTCCCTCTGTTTGCACCTTTTCCCTCCAAAATAAACCAAAGGTCGTTACATTTCTTTCCTTCATCTGTCTTCTCCTTCATGGCTGGCTTCACTTTACCCATATACAAATGGACGCCTTCGTTGGTTAATGTTTTGGTCAGCAAAGATTGGACGTATCCATCTTCAAACAAACGATAATCATCGAAGGATCTGTAGGCCGCCAGACCTTGTTTGTCATAGTCAGTCGAGTGATATATCAAATAGTTGAAAATGTCATACAGGCCAAACGGAGGCGAATCAATAAAATTATTCACGCATTTATGAGACCCAGACAGCGGGTCTTCGATCTCCATATCATGAATAATTAATTTATGATTTGTATTGCTTGCGCTTTCAAAGTTGGGATTAATGGGAAGCATCATCTTTTCCACGGCATTGGCGATTTCTATTAAAGCAGGCTTCAAATGGCCCATCACGGTAACACCGCGGTCTCGAAGATAAGCTTTTAACTCACACATGGTCATACCTTTGAAGTTTTTGCATCCTGAAGAGTTTGCCATAATAATTATTGTTTCACGAACGATTAAACTCACGTCAGTGAGCTTAATCGCTAAAAATCCACAGATACTTCTTTACAATTTAGTGAAGATACTAGTCCCTTATCCTATATCGCATATCATGATCGATTGTTTGTTTGTCCGAAAAATTGGTGTTCAGGGCCACGTGTTACCCCCCGGGGAGAGAGTGCGAAAAAGGTGGATTGCAACCAGGTTGTTATGCTCACGCCATTAAGTTTCCAATCCAGTCTTTTTACTATCCTTGCTGTAACATATGAATAACATATACAATACATTGAATAACACGAGATCGAAAAAAATATGTGGAATATTTTAATCTCATTCCCAGAGCCTGCAATCATTTTGTCCATCAATGGCTCCTTGTTGCTGTACTACTTCATGTATGCCTATCATTTAATCCTAGCACACTGAGAATGAGATTACAGTTCATCGAATTTTCCACCAACATTCGCAGCCAAGACGCGAAAAACGACAACAATTAATTGGGATAGCTGCTCAACAATTGTTCACTATACCAATTTTCATGGTATCCCCACGGGATACTGAGCTTATGATGCCCAGTATCCAAACTTAAAATCCGGTATGCCCGGGATATCAGGATACCGCAAATCTCATGCCCTGTGTAACTCAAGAAGGAATAGTTGTATCGACTCAAAATTTTCCAGAAATACTTGTAATAACAATCTACAAAATATATAAAACAACCAGCTTTATAAGTTTAATAATTTAGATTTTAGAATTTTGTGACGTCACAGTGAAAACCACCTATATTGCACCACAACATTGCAATGTTGTCAATTTGGCTTGAGCAACTTGCAAATGTCTAGTGAAGATTCCTCAGAAGATTCCTTTAAAGGTTCGTCTTTCTTTTAAGTAAATATACAAATTTATGTTTAAAATATTACTGTTGATGGGTAGATAGTATTTTCAGTCATGCGAATGGTAGTTTAAGTAAAGAAATGTTGAATTTCGGAAATAAATATTCCCAGAACATTTGCAAATTGCTCACAGCAACTTGTCAATCAACATTGCAATGTTGCGTGGGAATATAATTGCAATGTAGCTTGTAAGAGAACACCGGTTTGACTAATTTATTCATGTAACATGATCAAGTCAGTTTTCTTTGATGTACTGCGGTTTATATACAGGTTATAATATAAACCTCCCAACCGCATATAAACCTTGCAATAACAATAGAACATCGTCACAAGTTCTTTTCCAATTGAATTATTTAGGAAACCTCTTTGATCATGTTATAAATATAATATGTTATAATATCATATATACATATATATATATATATATATATATATATATATATATATATATATATATATATATATATATATATATTATATTATATATATATTATATATATATTATATATATATATTATATATATATTATATATATATATTATATATATTATATATATATTATATATATATATATTATATATATATATTATATATATATATTATATATATATATTATATATATATATTATATATATATATTATATATATATATATATATATATATTATATATATATATATATTATCGTGTCTGTAGATTGAACTATGTACGCTCCTTCACTTCGGTGTTGTTGAGCACTCTGTGAAGTTGCCGTGGGTACCTATTAGGGACCTTAAGATTCTATGACGCGGTGATTGGCGACGCGCTGCCAGAGCACGGAAACACTGGGGAGAGCAACATTATGTGTGCGGCGACGTCCGGTTTAAATATCCTTAAGATTTTTGTTTACTTTCCGACAACGCGAACTTTATTAAAATTTTATCATAAAAGAGAAATTGATAGAAGTATAAAAGAAGAATGTGTTCTTTCAAGAAAGCTAGGGATGATGTTGTTTTGGCCTACGACTCTTCTCATATTGACGACTTAGAGTTTGTAGTTTTACACGACATCGTTTGCCGTGGAAAAAATCCGGAGTTGCCTTTTGAAGACTACGATAGTTTCTCTTTGGAAGAGACAGATGCTGTTGAATGTAACGTGAATTTCAGGTTTGAAAAAAACGAAATTCCAGTTCTGGCTCGTGCTATGGATATTCCTGAGAAATTTACATGCCCACAAGGAACAATTTGTGAGGGAATTGAAGGATTGTGTATTCTTCTTCGACGGTTTTGCTACCCTTGTAGGTATAGCGACCTAATTCCACTGTTTGGCCGACCTGTCCCGGAGCTAAGCATGATTTCCAATGAAGTGGTCGACTTCATTTATGGAAGACACAGGGAAAAGATAATACGCTGGAATCATCAATTGCTGAACCCTCATTGTCTTCAACAATATGCTGATGCAGTGCACCAAAAAGGGGCAGCATTGGACAACTGCTTTGGCTTCGTTGATGGCACGGTGAAAGCAATCTGTCGTCCTGGTCAAATGCAAAGAACGGTTTATAATGGGCATAAAAGAGTCCACGCTTTAAAATATCAGTCACTTGCACTACCAAATGGCCTCATTGCAAACTTGTTTGGACCTGTAGGTATGTAAACATTTTGAGTATCAAATTTCAAACTGTTTGTAGCTGCATGAGGACATATCATCTAATTTTTCTTTCAACACCCTGTATAAAATCTATTTCCTAGTAACAACAGTCTACAACTAGTTTACAAGACAGTTTGAAATTATAACACTAAAATACTTTTTTTTCGACATACAAAATTGTTGAGAAATGTATCATCAAATTTGCAGAGGGAAAAAGGCATGATGCTGCTATACTTGTCGATTCAGGCCTACTACAAGACTTAGAGCAATATGCACATGTGGGTGGACGCCCTATGTGTGTGTATGGTGATCCCGCTTATCCTCATCGTGTGCACCTTCAGGCACCATACAGGAACCGCCCACTTACTCCAGAAATGGAAGCTTTCAACAAGTCAATGAGCAGCGTGCGGGTGTCTGTTGAATGGTTATTCGGAGACATTGTGAACTATTTCAGATTTTTGGACTTCAAAAAAAATCTAAAGATTGGCCTAAGCAGTGTTGGCAAAATGTATATTGTTGCTGCAATTTTAAGAAATGCCCTTACTTGCATGCAGCCTAATAACACTTCAAAGTTTTTTTAACTTAAACCACCAACTGTTGAGGAGTACTTCTCTTAAGGATGGCATATATATTATCAGGTTTGAGATTTTGGCACTAATATACTGTATATAATATTTAACTTTTGAATAATATAATAATTATGTATAATAAATGTGTAAATAACGTTTCAATATAATGATCATATAAATAACATTTCAATTTAATAATTTGTATGTAAATGACATTTCAATATAATTTATATATAACATTTTTTACAATATTCTGTAAGATCAAGTAGTGCTCACATCCTTTTTTCCATTATTTTTTACAAAATTCATTGCATAATTTAACATGCCAATCACAACAACGGGCCTTAGTTAGCAGATCTAATTTTCTTTATCAACAACCTTAGACAAAAGAGCTATTAGTGCTTGCCCTTGTTGCTGCTGTTGCTGCATTAAAACCATTTGGCTTGCTTGTACCTGATTATTTTGCTGTCTTTGCATTTCTAAAATAGCAGTCAACATGTCATTCTGTTGTTGCATAAATTTGTCTGTTTTTTCCTTTTCCATTTCCTGGCGCTCCCTCTCTAATCTGTTGCTCTCTTCCTTCAGTTTTCTTTCTTTTTCTGCCTTTTCTGCCAAAAATGCCAGGGCTGTATCACCACCCTTTCTGACTTTGCGTTTGGGACCATCTTGATCTTTTTTTGGATTCCTCTTCTGGGTTTCGGATAAAGTTTCCATGGCCCTTTTTCGCATCTCTTGTCCCGCCATCTGATCTTCTTCCAAACGCCTCTTTTCCCTTTCTCCCATCTCTGCAGCCAGGGTTTCAGATGCTTCCTCTTTTTCACTTATCTCCTCCAGCAGTGTGTCCAATTCTGTTAATTCAGGTGAAATTCCACTGGCTCATCTTTCATCGTTTTCCTTTCTCCGAAACTGTTTGATTAGTTTTTTCAATCTGTCTCTGACAGAACGTTGCTCCACCTTGAATTTAGGATATTCCATTTTTTCCAAATTTTTGGCAATAGCTTCCCATACCTGAGCTCTTTCTGCTGACCTTTTTTTGGTTTCAAAAAGCTTGGAAGCAACAACCTCTTTGCAAAATTCGACATCATGCTGACTAGTCCATTTCATTATAAAACAAACTCTGTAAATGTAATAAACATAATAAATATGAGGTGAACTTTTGAGAAAAAATACAAAGATATACATTAAATTGAGTAAAATCAAGTTTTCAATAATATACTTTACTGTCTTTAGGCAACTTATTAAACAAACATTTTACCATTTTATGTATTTTGCAAGAAACTAAGAAAACAAGCAACACTTACCCAGACTTGGACCCTTCCTTTTCTTCCAACTCTTTCGCAGACATAGTACTTTTTGCCATTTTTGCTCTTATTTTGGTAGAAAATCTACGACGACGTGAAAACTGCAAAACGGCGTCGTCGTAGATTAGATTCGCTAAGCAAGAACGCACGCGCATGCTCAGTTGCTACAAATTTACTTCCGGTGGCGTTGTAGATGGCGGCGTCGTAGAATCTTAAGGTCGCTATTAGCGATAATGCAACGCTCACTACCCTTGTGGAAGTTTGAGCACTCTGGGCCCATGCGCACTTCACGCTATCTGAATGTATTTCACCGATGCTTTCCCACATGCGGTTGTCACTGACGATCGCATGTGTATAAGTAATTGGTGAAATTCATTCAGATTGTTCCAAGCTACACTGATGAGCTGTTGTACAGCGAAACACCGTGTCTGTAGATTGAACTATATATATATATATATATATATATATATATATATATATATATATATATATATATATAAGTGAGTTTTGGTTCACGAAATGTTAGAGTGCTCAATACCATATATAGATAGAGCAAAATACAAAGTATAAAGTATAGTTTTACCTTAAAGTCTTCGCTACCGGAGGTTTCACCCTAAACGGGATCATCATGATCCCGTTTAGGGTGAAACCTCTGGTAGCGAAGACTTTAAGGTAAAACTATACTTTATACTTTGTATATATATATATATATATATATATATATATATATATATATATATATATATATATAATAAACTTTGAGGAGCTTAACCTTCACCTAACTCTTGTGTAATATATTATAGTCAGGCATGTTCTTCAGGGGGGACAAATTTTCAATGGGGGGACATATAATTTCCTGGGAAATTTAGCCCAGGGGACATATTCTTGGGTGTGTATATTTCAAGGAAGTGAGAAATTAATGTATCTAGAATGCTTGGAAATGCAATTCCTGTTAAAAATGCAAAATCTAAAATTCCAATTCAGATAAAATTCAAATTCCAAGTTAATTCATATTTTTACAGGTCTTGAGGCTGACTGTAATATTGTATGTACTGTACACATACATGCGTAGAGCTTTGTTCTCAAACTATGGGACAGTTTCAAGAGAAATAGATAAGCGATTTGTGGATTTTGCCATATGTCTGGTGAAAAATTTCTTCCGGAAGCAGAAATCAGCTATTGACAAGGTAAGTAGTCACTGCAGAACTATTTTTATAAATAATAAATGTGTTACTCCAAGTGACGAACCATACCAGACAAGTCGAGAAAACTCTACTTGTCCCAGCTGGGATTCAAGTTTACTAGCCTAATGCTCAGCTCTACCAACTGGACTAGTAAACCAAGTTTCATGCTTTTACAACAAAACGCACAATTCGTCGATCCCGATCGATTGTACAAAATCAGGGGGAAATAACGAAGTTTCATGTGGTGAAAATAATAAAACTGTAAAGCAATCTTCATACATTAGGAGATATTACATAGAAGTTTGCTGAATATAAGTTATAAAAATACTAAAAAAACTTTTTTCAGTCTGATGATCGCCCCGAGCGTGAAACTCGAGTAACTGACATTTTTAGTTTTCTGTTTTTAGTTTTTTAATATTGTAGTATATTGATGAAAGTTTTATCTATCTAATGGTTTTAAAGTCTATTATAATATATTAAAGCTCTACATCTGTATTGAGCACTCTCAACTCCAGTGGTAGCATTATTTTATAGTAGCATATATATATATAATATATATAATAATTAATATATATATATATATATATATATATACAGTACATACATATATATATATATACATATATATATACATATATATATACATATATATTATACATATATATTATACATATATATATACATATATATATACATATATATATATATACATTTAACAGTTATACCATGAGCTCGAGTTGTATATGAGCTCATAGCTCCTATTAGTTCGTATACAACGAGAGCGAATGGTATAACTGTTTTATTATATAGCCAAGCACTGTACAAGAGACAAAATTACAGCGAAATGTTTGAAACAACAAACTTGCGGCATAGGCAACTAATACTTCCGCCATGCGTAATGATGCATTCACATAGAGTTTCTCGCTGAGCTGTTCGGTAAACAGCTTCGAAATATTGTATAAATGTTGCTCGAGAGGCAAAAAATGTGTTAAGATCAACAAAAAAGATTAAAAGGTACCTTTATGAAGTCAAAAGGTGGGTCAGTTGTTTATATTAGCGTTGCTGTCGTGAAAAAGGTTTTGATTTCATGCAAAAATTAAACTGAAACACCTTCGGCAGTGAAACTAAATTACTTGGTTGTTTTTAGAAAAAGAACATGCTTTTTACTGCTCCAAATGCCTATCTAAATTTTAAAAAGTCCCTTTTCTGGTAATCTCCTACGAAATGTGTGTTGTAAGCTTGAGTTTAACCGTGAGTTTCTTTGTTTGGCAACAAATTAACATCAACCCGTTAATTTAGTCGGGTTTTTGAAGAAAAAAGACGTAATTTTTAGGTGAATTTTACCATTTAACATGCTAAATTGTGTATTTGTTAATGTGTTTTTACACAATGTTGTTTTCTTATACATTGGTTTGAGGGTGTTGATGTTTTTCTGTATAAAAATCCGTCAATTTCAACTCTTTTCGGCA